>CM019074.1:60591562-61336959 GCA_009667805.1 Leptobrachium leishanense
GTCGAGGACCTGGAAAATAGGGGCAGGCGCCATAATATCAGGGTGCGAGGTCTCCCAGAATCTGAGAGGGACCCCAAAAAACTTTGTCGGACGCTGCTCCGCCTGTTTAATATGCTCTTGAACGCTGCCCCTGGCGCGGTAGTGGAAATGGAACGCTGGCACCGTGCTCTCCGGCCTAGAGGCCCTCCTGGGGGTCCCCCGTGAGACATCATTTGTTGTATTCTTCGCTTCGGAGTTAAGAAACATATAATGGCGCAGGCTAGGGGGAAGTCAGCGATCAGATTTGACGGGGTTAAAATTGAATGGTTTCAACCCGGTGACCTCATTGCCGGTTGTGATACAGGAATTACATAAATTTGGGGCCCTGACAGGTTTAGCCATAAATGAGGAAAAATCTGAGATTTTGAACATCTCGGCGACGAGAACGGAACAACTCACTTTGAAATCCCAATTTACTTTCAGATGGTGCACGGACAAACTGAAATATCTGGGGATTTGGTTATGCGCAGATGTGCCTAGAATTACAAAGTTGAATTATGACTCCTTGTTAGTGGATATCCAGAGGGACCTATCCTCATGGTCCCCCAAATACATATCCTGGTTCGGTAGAGTGGGAGTGTTAAAAATGAATGTCCTCCCCAGGATATTATATCTGTTACAGACTATTCCTCTCACTCTTCCAGCCCACTTCTTGCACGCATTCCGTAAAAGCTTCATAGATTTCATATGGGCGGGTTCGAGACCCCGGCTGAAGTTTGCAATAATGTGTCGGTCAAAATCTCAGGGGGGCCTAGCCCTCCCGGATATTCGTCTGTATTACTATGCTGCCCAACTGACCAGAATTCTGGACTGGATGTCACCTACCTCTACAAAACAATGGATAGATTTAGAGACTAAACTTGCATCCATCCCACTATGGGCAATACCATGGCTCATCCCGGGCCACCTACCACACCCCTGCAAAACCACGCTGACACTGGCAAGCACTGTCTCCATTTGGCATCGTCTCCGGATCCGCTACTCACTAGCCACGTTCCCCTCGCCACTACTTCCACTCTCACACAATCCGGGATTATCGGGAGGGGTTAGATCACAACTACGGGACAGGTTTACCACACATCCTGGGTTACTGGCAATGCACGTACTGGCAGCACTCCCATTACCAAACTGAAAGAGACGTCATATAAGATCCTGTCTATGTGGTATACCACACCGGTATGGCTAGCTCACGTTAGTCGTACCTACTCGACTGTCTGCTGGCGCTGTAACCAGGAATTGGGGACGTACCTACACATATGGTGGAGCTGCTCCCTTCTCGTCCCGTTCTGGAAAGCCGCGAATTCCTTAATACTCCACCCTACTGATGTTGACCTGGAATTGGAGCCCAAGATTTTCCTTCTGGGACACTTGCCGATGCCCGTGAAACATTTAAAAAAGTCAGTACTTTTAAAGATTCTGTTGGCAGCCCGTTTTCTCATACCTATCCATTGGAATTCTTCAACTACCCCATCAACCAGGGCTCTGGCTGACCGGATAGAGCTCATACGCTCCCAAGAAATGACCTCTGTCGCCCCAGAACAATGGGCTACGGTCCATAATACGACCTGGTTTCACTGGGAAACCTTTATGTCCTCGGTAGCATTCCGGCAGTGGCTGGAGCAGACTTGAATCTAGATAACATCGGGACAGACTATAACACCCTCCTCTGTGCTCGGATCCCTCCTAATATTCATACCTCTCTTACTGAGCCTTATTCCCTAATCATTTAACCCTTTCGCTGCTGAGGCTTTTCCCGCCTCTGTGCTGAGGTCATTTTTACCGATTTTGCTCATCATGTTTAAACGTGTTTTGAAGGCTTATTTTAGTATATTACCCAGACATATTATATATCGTTCTTTCCGTCAGACTTGGTAGATTCATAATATGTCATTTTATATGTATACGTTATGTCATGTCTGTATATTATAACAAAAAATGCAAAAAATGTATTTTTCAATAATTTACAACGTGTAAAGTGTTTTTTTTCACATTTTAACATGCGAGCAATTGCGGTTATATTTTGTATGGGGTGCGCTTGTTAAAAAAATTAGAGATGGGGTCTCGTTACATTTTTTTGGGGGGAAAATTACGCGATGTTTAACAAACGCACCGCATACAAAAATCGTTAGTGCAGCATCATTGTTCACATTATAATTGAAATGGGAACAATATTGCTACACTAACAAACAAAAAAAAGAAAAACAAATGTTTATTTTTTTTTATAATTAGTTTTTTAAATATATTTTTATTTTTAATTTTAATTTTAATTTTTTTTAAAAAACTTTTTTCACATTCGTGTTTGGTATCGTTGGAACGGCCATGCTCTGGCCGATCCAACCATACCAAACATTAACCCCTAGCTGCCACGGATCGGGAGATAGGAGTTCATTGGAACTCCCTATCTCCACCGTTGGTGGCAGTTAGGGGTTAACTCTAGGACTGGCGTCATCGTGCTACGCACGATGACGCCAGTCCTCAGGGGAGTTCCCGGAGGCTTGGCCGACATCCAAGAATGTCGGCCAGCTCCGGGAAAGGATCGCGAACCGGCGCTTTTCAGCGCCGATTCGCGATCCAGCTCCCCAGGGGTTAATGCCAGGCACCATTTGGAAGGGCAGGCTGTGCCCTTCCAAATGGTGCCTGGGTTAACCCCCGCAATGCCGCCGATCGGGAGGGAGAGAGGTCCGAAGGACCTCCCCCCTCCCTTTCAGGCGCCTCCTCCGCACATGCGGGGGGGCGCCTGAATTAGGTGTCATCGCGCTGCCGCGATGACACCTAATTCCAGCGGCTGCGGTTCCGGATGCCGGGCTGACATCGAGGATGTCAGCCCGCACTGGGGGGGCCAGCGATCGGCCGGAACCCGGCCGAACGCTGACCCCAATGGGAGGACGCGCTGAGCGCGTCCTCAGCACAGCAGCGGTAATGCGGAGGATTGCGCGTCCTCCGCATTGAAGTGGTTAAGGGGTTGTGCTGGCAGCGCTCATTGACTGGAACTGCACTTATGCCGCTCCTCCCATCCCCACCCTTCCCCCCCTTTTTTTTTCTTTTTTTTTTTTTTCTTTTTTCTTTCTCTCTCCTTTCTCTCCTCAACCTCTTTTCCTCTCTTTATCCTTCCCCAACTCTCTCTCCATCTTCTCATCCCTTCCTGTTTTCATCTCCTACTATAGGAGCCTATCTTTTCTTTTCTTTTTCATTCTTGTTCACATATATATTTAATGAACGGATAAAGTTTACTGTCATTCAACTGTTGGTCATACTATTACTTAGGAATTGCACAGGACTCTTCTTCAGAGTAGGTAATAAGACCGAACTTATTGAAAGGAGCAACTTCCCGAAATTTACTGACAGGAATATACTTCTTGATACAGTTGAACACGTTGTTGATTTTCAAACATATGCTTGTAGATACTCATTGACTTTATTCTGTATATGTTGGCTGAATTTCACTGCCTTTATTGTATGGCGATATACTTTTATGTTTTCTTAACATACGTTAACACTGTAATTTGGAAGAACCACCGTACTTGACACGGTACTACATTACCTATTCATGTATTTTTTAATGTATGAAATTCTTCTCAATAAACCCCTTTGAACACAAAAAAAATAAAAATTGAATGGTTTCCGGATGTTTCTGTCAGGTGTTGACTGTGATTGGTATCGCAGGTGGGGTTGTGAGCCCAGGATGCAGTGAAAAAGGCAGGTTCAGAGTAACAAAAGGGTTTATTTAGAACAAACACAAGAACTAAACAACACATCAGATCTAGACACTGGAGGAGACTGGGCACAATAGGAAATAGCTTAGAGAAGGAGGACATGCAAGAGAAGGAGGCTGAAGTAAATTGAAGGGATGGCTGGGAGTAGTGGGAAGGGAGGTTAAGGAGAACTAACTGGGAGCGGTTACATAAGAAATAAGGGATAGCGAGATGAGAATGCGAGACTAGCGAATAAGAGTGAAAATGGACACAAAAGGGAACTTAACAGCACATGGGGCAAGCAATGAATAAACAATAATACATGAAACAGATATATCCAAGAACGTGGTATCAAGCAGGGAACAGGCAATAAGGATAGTCTAGAGGTTCAGCAATAGGTCTGGTTCACGGGGGTCTTCTATGGGGGCAGAAGGGAGCAGAATGAGGGGGTACCGGTATAAATGAAGAGAAATGTCCAGATATTGCAACAGAGGATCCTTAGAGTCTTTGGTGGTTCAAGAGATTCAGGGAGCTTTCAGTAGCAGGTCTCACAGTCAGAGACTTCAATGTGGAAGTGTGCTGGAGAGGGAGTAGCTTCCTTAAATGCTGGAGTAATCAGGGGAAGGTGAGCTCAGGTGAGGCTCCAGGGCCAGAACGTCAGTGCAGACAGAAAGTTCAGGAAGGTGTATTATGCATACTGCAGGGTTAGGGTGAGTGACAGGGGCCAGAGTGTGGTGACCCTGACAGTTTCTCAACTCACCCTGCATACTCGAAGGGCGCTCCGACCCCTCACTGCGACCCTTCAGCAGGCAGGCCTGCAGTACCGGTGGCTTTACCCCTCGGGGCTTCGAGTTCGCACCGCTGATGGCCCGGTCATAGTGCGTAACTGTGAGGAACTTCCTGTCCATGCTTGACTTGCCACCTGAGGTTATCCAGGAGTGGTCAACCCTCTTCACTTTTATTCGGATGCACCACCGCAGCCACAACGGGCCCCCCGGAGACAGCACCGCCCACTCCGTCAGGCACTGCATGAAGATCCTTTCTCGGCCCCAAGCTCCCAGGACACGTGAATTGCTGGATTATAGATTGGAATCCTGTGAGTCTTGGTGGTTCTGTTATCACCCTGGGCCCGTTTCCACTTTATAGTTGCATTCGTTCTCCTGGGCATCTCTACCTGCCACGCTCTGCGCGTTGCACTGGTCCCTTCCCCACTTGGGGTTTATACCCATTGTGTAGTTGATTTTCTTGTTTTACCTGGTTTGAATCTATAAGTAACCCTCTCCCCACGGCATTGTTTCCATAACTCACATTTCTGACATTGCCTTTCACCATAGACTGCTGTTGATTCGCTCCATCAACGCAATGGGCCTTAACTTACCTTCAAGAGACATATTGCACTGCGCGACTTTGCTAAAGCGCGGGTTTCAGTGGTTCTCCTGCAGGAGACCCACTTTGCGCGCGCTAATCCACCCACTTTTAAGAACCCCTCGTCCCCGTGGGGTTCTTTAATAATTGCGTGGCTGGCAAAGTTAGGGGCACTGCCATTCTCTTTGCCAAACATGTCCTATTTCGGCTCCTGGACTCTGTGTCGGACGATGAGGGAAGATACGTCATGGTGAAGGGTCATGTCGGGGATCAACTGTATACTTTTGTTTCGCTATACTTACCTAATCGTAAATAGCACAAGACTCTTAGGTCTATTTTGACTGATGTAGCTGCCTTTACAGCAAGGTGTTTTGGTGGTGGGCGGGGATTTTAATCTTCCGCTGGATCCCAGGTTGGATACATCGCGCGGTGTGACTAGTGTTCCGCTCTCTGTTATACGCTCAGTGTCAGGAATGGAGTGCGACGGTTGGTGAGGCGAGCCCATGATGCAGTGATTGGAGGAGTCATGTAGGTTACAGGGCATAAAAGGTTTATTTAAAGCATAAACACAACAGGAAACAAACGGATCAGAGTCTATATTAAGCAAGTAATAGACTGTATGCTGGTTCCAGGGTTTGCTGTAAAGCAGGGTTTATCTTGCCAGCGAGGAGTCTTGAGAGTGGGGTGCACTTGCCAGCGAGGATGGTTGAAAGCAGGGGTGCACTTGTCAGGATCACAGGAGGAATTCAGGTTCAAATAGCATAGAGCTTCAGGAACAGGACTGGTTGCTTGCTCTTCCAGAACGTTAATGTTGAAGCCCTGATGGAAGGGTGGATCCCTCTTTTAAGCAGGCTTCATTTGGATTAATAGCATACACCTGAAGGCACCACAACAGGAGATGAACGGCAAAAGATAGAGGATCCTGTAACCTGTATACAAACCGCAATGCTAATAGCAGAAGCAGACAAGCTGACCCTTGGACAAGTTCTTCATGTCAAGGTGCCCCATGCTGTCAAGGCCCTGCTGGATGTGAAAGGAGGCTACTGGTTCAGTAACAGCCGGATGACGAAGTACCAAGCCATGATGTGTGAAAACCCACGGGTTCATTTAGACCTCATCGCTACCTTGAACCCTGCTACTTTACTGCCTGACTGTGAAGAGGATCCAGATCATGAATGCCTCCAAGTCATGGAAGAAGTGTTCAGTAGCAGACCAGATTTGAAAGATGTACCCCTAGACAAATACGATCTACAGCTATTCACCGATGGTAGCAGTTACATGGATGATGGGAAGAAAGTCTCCGGCTATGCAGTAGTCTAAACAGAAGAAATTATTGAAGCAAAGCCACTGCCAGGCCACACTTCTGCACAGCTGGCTGAAATAACGGCCCTAACCAGAGCTCTAGAAATCTCAGAAGGCAAGAGAGTAAATATCTACACTGATTCCAAATATGCCTTCATGACAGTCCATGCACATGGTGCACTCTACAAAGAAAGAGGCCTACTCACGTCCTCAGGACAACAAATCAAGTATGCAGCTGAAATCGCGGCCCTCCTGGAAGCTGTATGGAAACCAAGTGCTGTCAGCATCATGCACTGTCGGGGCCACCAAAAAGGCCATAATGAAATTCCAAAAGGCAACAGACGCGCAGACCAGGCCGCAAAAGCAGCTGCAAAACCACCACCAACAATTGAACAAGTCAAGGTCCTACTCTGCAAGCAAGAACCTCAACCTCCCATGCCAAATTACGAGTTCTATATGAATTGGAGAAAATTTGAACCTAAAGGCGAATTTCTTGAAATAATATTGCATAAATGGCAAAATGATTACGAACTGTTAGAACTCAATCATGATTATATTCAATGGCTTTTCCCAACTCAGACACAAGGCCGAAATTCCTACTCCACTCCTCTGAATCTGCAAGAGACACGCCTGATGATTGACACCTCAGAAGTCCAGCAAAGACTACGTAGAGCTTACAAAATGATGCTGAAATTCTTTGGCGTAAAAATAATGGGGGAGTGTGAAGAAGACAAAGAAATAACTGAAGTTGAACGAGCAGAAAATTTTGCCTCACGTTTTGAAAATTTGACAATTAATCCTCACAATAATCTACGAATCACACGAATACTGCACAGTCTGGGAGAATTGGGAGCAGAAGAATACCAAGCCCCGTTGGTGAGGTTCTTCCTCAAGAAGATCCTTATCAAGAACAGACTGCCAAGAATGAAGAAAAGTGCAATGAACTTTTTCATACCAGCAGTAAGAGATTTACAGGACAGACAAGATTTACTGTTCTTCGCATGGCGATACTATTTCCCAAAAGAAGAATTCGTCTGGGGAAGTTATGAAGAATTGGCACAATACAAGGCAAAACCAGTGGTGGCTGCACTTCTACCGGCACCACTGAGTGAATGGACACCTGTGTACTCAGAGAAAGAAAAGAAATGGCTGACAGAAGAACCAGGAGGATATGGAGAAGATGGATGGTTCCAGTTGAAGGATGGACAAATAGTCCTGCCAGCAACTTTGGCTCCTGAAATCGTAAGAGCACTACACGCAAGTACCCATGGAGGAAGAGAAATGATGGAGCAGCAGTTGGAGCCACATTTCTATGTACCAGGATTGTCAGTAATCTGCAGAGCAATAGCCCAGCAGTGTGTAACATGTGCCAAAAACAACCCAAGAACAGGCCCATCTCAACCTCCAGGGAAACAGCCAATCGGGCTATCCCCAATGGCATCATTACAAATAGACTTCACAGTGTTGCCACCCTGCAAAGGATACAAATATTTACTGGTGATGGTGTTCACTTTGACAGGATGGGTGGAAGCTTTTCCAACAAGAACTGAAAAGACCACAGAGGTGGTAAAGAGTCTGATGAAAGAAATAATACCACGTTATGGACTTCCTCTTGAAATAGGGTCGGACAATGGCCCTGCATTTATACAGAACTGTCTACAGCAACTTGCCCGGCTACTGGTATTACCTGGAAGCTACATACTGCCTACAGGCCCCAAAGCTCGGGAAAAGTCGAGAGAATGAACCGCACCCTAAAGACTTTGATGTCCAAACTGTGCCAAGAGACGTCACTGGGCTGGTTGGACTTGCTGCCGATAGTCCTCTTGCACATTAGGTGCAGACCAACCCCCCAATTGAAGCTAAGTCCGTACGAACTTATGTTTGGATGGCCAACCCCTTTGATTAATGGACTAAGGGGGGACCTTCGGGCATTGGGAGAAACTAAACTAAACGATCAGGTTGTGTAGTTGGGGAAATCAATGCAGAAATTGAATACTTGGGTGGGGGATAATATACCTCACTTTCTATATCCTCCACTGCATAAGTATTGTCCGGGTGACACAGTATGGGTAAAAGAGTGGAAAAATGATCCACTGGGTCCAAAATGGAGAGGTCCTTATATTGTTCTGTTATCAACCCCTACAGCAGTAAAGGTTGCCGAAGTGGTTCCGTGGATACATCACTCCAGAGTAAAAGCAGCTGCAGCCAGTCCTGAACCAGCATGGAAGGTCGTTACCAACGAGACCAACCCGCTGAGGCTGAAGCTGACAAAGACCACAGCCACGAGCACCTAAATGATCCTAACCCAGATAATTCAGAGGATCAACAAGTGGGTGTTTTGATGGGCACAGGTCCTGACCACCCGCCAAAGGGGGATACCCACAGGGTGCTTTTTAGGGGTCCGGCCCCCACCCTTGATCATCCAGAAATGTTCTTTACTTTTGAAATTCCGGTGGGGAGGGATTGGGTTTATGTGACTGTGAAAAGAATTGCCCAAGGAATTCTGACATTCAGGGCATTTGTGGTGCTGATTTTGTATCTTGCTAATTTGATTTATGGACTCTCGCGTGGAGCATGCCCCAATTGTACAGGTATCGCTGGGAAAGTGGATATTTCCCATATCTGGAATGGTACACACCCAGTGATGGAGAACCGTACCATGTGGAGACAAAAACGAGAAGTGACATCTGAGATTTTGCCAAGAGGACATTTACTTGTGCAATTTAAATATGACTATGCCAAAAAGTCTGGACAAAAGACATGTTGGGTGTGCAGCAGAATGCACCCAGAGACAATCCATATCCCATTTGCTTCCGTTCCGATGAATCTGAGTGTGTTTGCATCAGGGAATATCACAATACACCCTTTTAGGCCACCCATGCAACGACCAGAAGGATATGAGTCGGGATATCCTATAATAGGGTACATATATCCCCCAGAGTGGTGTTTCCAAATAGGACCAGATAGGGACACACATAAGAAGGAAGGGTGTTATTCAAGTAAATTTAATTGGACATCATACATATACACAATTGACACAAAGGAACAGTCAAATTTCCTATACATACAGTGCAGAAAACTCACAAGTGAACAAGAAGGAGTGATTACGAGAGAGTCTGATGGGAAGCAGAGTGTACTAGAAACAACGAGACGAATGAGGCGAATGATGGTAGAGTTAGCAAAGGGAACATTGCATCTATCACCATTCATGCTAGAGGAGGGATACCAGGTGTGTTGTGGGAGAGTGTGTTACACATGGGTTCCACCAACAATAACGGGAATGTGTTACTTGGCCAAGTTGGTCCCAATCCAGAGACTAAGGGGAGAGGACACAAACACAAACACAGAACTTCACCCTAGGTACCCACTGGTGTTTGAAAGAACGAAAAGAGAGATGTTTGCAAAGATAGATCGAATATGGTCATGGTTGACAGCATGGACTGGATGGGGACGAGAGATGATGAAAAGATTGAATAGCTATGTCAACTTGATGGATGAGATTCTGAATAGAACCAGTATGGATATCCAGCTGCTGAATCTGGAAGTGCGTGAGCTACGAAAGGTACAGATGATACATGACATGGCGATTGAGCAAATCAGTGCGGCTCTGAATGGATTGTGTGAAATGACTATGCATTATGAATGTTGTACCTTCATTAAAAACACCTCACATGAAGTCCCGGACTATTACCAGGTAATTCAAGATCACCAAGAGAAAGTAGCACAGTTGCAAGGTGCAGCAAGGAGAATTGCCACCGAAGGCTGGAATCCACTCCGTGGGTTTGGAGCAATCGGAGAATGGTTTGGATCCATCTTGAGATTTTTTTCACAGATTGGATCCATGATACTCATGCTAGTGATGATCTTGATTGTAGGGATACTGACATACCACATAGGGCTATGCTTATGGCCACTGTGCAAGACAGCACTGACACCCACACGAACTCAAAAGATACCACTGATAATTCCATAGGGTATGTTTCCGACGAAGAAGGGTCCCCTAAGGTATGAAGGATTTCAGAATAGCAGAGTGTGATGGCTACAAGCATCAGGAAAAAACCTGAGGCTTGAGCCAAGGGGGGAATGAAGTGGAATCAGGCTGGAAGATGGTCGCTACTATGAGCCAGGCGGCCATCTTGTTCAGAATATTGGTTCACTAGTAAATAGAATAGATTTTATTAGATGTGAAAAACGAAGCTTACATAGAATCTTAGGAATGTGTGGTAGATTAGGGAACTAGCAATAAAACGAGGCAGAATCCGGCCAGTTCTTGGCACGGAGAGACAGGAAGATGAATGAATGGGGCAAGGTCATGAAGACTTGCAGAGAAACAAAGGGATCGTAGAGAACAGACCAGGTCCCAAGCTATCTTAAATAAACACAGCCGGTAGGGAGGAGGGCACAGCCCAGAGAAAGCACAGCAACAAATCACGGACTGTCAAACTAACATGAAGTGTATCAATTTATTGTTAATATGTGGAATTTCTTTGTACTAACGATGGGAGGTATTAACCCACGTGGGGTGGAATAAAGTGTCATCGGGAGGTGGGCTAATTGGGATGTACCTAATTACGTATTTTTGGGTATAAGACCCCTTGTAAGGGGGGGAGACGGGGCTCACTCTTTGCGATTCAATCCTGTGTGAGCACTTGTGTGACGACACAATAAAGTTTGCCTTTCCTGAAGAGACTCGTGTTCAGACAATCCTTGCTTGTGTCCGGTCCGGCGCCGTATTGAAAGTGAACCTGATTGACTCCGGTAACATTTGAACATGTATAGTTAGAGACTAATTGTACGTTATAATTATTTTACTTTAGTTTCACTATTATCCATCGTAGAGGTTATGATTTTTCTTCAATAAAGATTGGAATTGAAACCTAGATTCTTCGTGACTCTATGATAGATGAAGTTTAGCTGACTGTCAAACTTCGCAAAAGTGACACGTGGAGGGAGGACAGTACAGTGAAAAGCTATTATAAGATCACTCAAAGGCAAGTATCAAGTTTAAAACAAAGAAATAAAAATGGAGGCTAAATCCAGCAAATCTAGGAAATCTTCATCGGTCAATTCTAAGAGCACCACTTCAAGATCTTCGGCTAGTGATGCAGCGGCAAGAGCAAGAGCTGTGGCTGAAGGGGCATGAGCACATGCATCGTTTGCATAAAGAGAGCTGGCCATGAAAAAAGAAAAAGCAAGGTTAAACTTAGGATCAGAGAAAGCCATATTAGAGGTCACACTGGAAGCATTACAAGCAGAAAAGGAGGCAGCGGCCGCGCAGGTTAAGGCTGAAATTCTAGAGGCTGCAGCAGAAGTGGGTGAATATCACAGTGATTCCAAAAGCAGTTCAGACACACCCCTAACTGTACAAGAACATACAAATGAGTATGTTGAGGATCAAAGTAAATGGGTTACCATTGACAGCATCTCCAGAAATTCATTGCAGAGCAACACAAATCTGTCGCCAGCAACACATGATGTCACTCAGGTGAATCATTCGCGCTACGACGACACCACTTCACATGTTGTAACTGATGAACAGCCAAAGAGGGGTGAGGTCACAAAACCAGCTGAATCACCAATTACTGAAGTTCAAAGTTTACAGTTGTCAAACAACCACATCATTAAACCATCTCCTTTCAAGAGTGAGCTACCTTCACCTCATTCTATCAGTGTTCCTCATCAACCTTCCTTCGTACCTACGCTGCCACAAAGCACACCGCAAGCAGATCCTACCCAAGCAGCCTGCGTGACAGACTTCGTAAAATATCTGGCATGCAGAGAACTTGTTACAACTGGCTAGCAAACTTTGATGACCATCCAGAAAATTATAGAGTGTGGCAAGCTTCTTTCCTTAATGTGATAAATGGAATGGAGTTGACGGCGAGTGAACTGGACCTACTAGCAAAGTGGCTTGGCAAAGAATCGTCAGAGTATGTGAAGCGTTTCAGATCTGTACACATCAACAACCCCAGAAATGCCCTGCAAATGGTCTGGGACAGACTTAACTAATGTTATGCAGCCGAGATTGTAGAAAACGCATTTTTTAGTAAACTCAACACTTTTCCTCATATTTCCAACAAAGATAATTTCAAGAGGAGAGTAGATATGCCAAGAAGGCAGATCAGGGAGCGCAAAACAATTACAACACTCTCACCAGGTGTTAAAAGTGAAATACAAAGAGTGTACTCATCTCGGGTATGGACCAGTAGAAAAACCACAACATATACCTATAGAATAGAGATAAAAACAACAGATTGCGCAATACCAGAGGTAAAAATGAGTATGAACAGAAGGTAACAATTGCACACTCACAGAGGTGGAGCCTGTGAGGCTCTCTGTCAGCGCCTGCAAGCCACTTGAGGGGGGGCTTCACCCACAGTATTCAATGGTTGTTATCACGCTTCTTATGCTTGTATACACTCTTTCTTGGCCAGAATGGTGAAGTGGCTCGAATATGACCTCGGACAAATGGAGAGTGTATAGCGTAATATTGCTATGCTAATACTGTATGACAAAAAAGCAATAGCACACTCACGTGATATGGAGCCTCTTGTTAGGGTGGCTCAGTAGATAAGGCCTCAGACCATTTTGGGTAGGTCTCACCCTTCTTGAGATTTAGTGGATACCGGGAGTGCAGGTTCCTGGATCTCAGATGACCAAAAAGTAAGTAATGGCAAATAAAATGGCATAAAAGTATTAAGGAGATAAAAAATTTATTCCAAATAAAAACGAAATAAAATAAGTACAAAAAATAGGGAAATAAACCGAAACGCGTTTCTCCTGCCGTTCTGCAGGCTTCCTCAGTCGGTAATAGCCCCTTGAGTGTCCATACATGATCTTAAATAATGTCCCAATAATTGGAGAAGACATATCATTGGCGTGCGGTTCACCGTTGTTGTCGATGTGCTTCATGACTTCCGGAACTTCCGGTTTGCGTCTCATCTACCGGATATGCGCCTGCGGGCCAAGTGATGATTTCCGGTTTGCGTTTCACGCATCGGAACTTCCGGTTCATGGAATAGGAACGGATATCTGCATGCTTCTACAGATGGCTATAGAGATCCCAAAAATAGGAGAAGGAGGAAAAGCCTCCAAAAGGCACAGAACAAAAAAAGGGAGAGGGGGAAAAAGAAAAGTCCTCTTGTCCAGGGGCAAAAAGTTCAGCGGCCACCACATAAACGTCCAGAACGGAAATATGCAAAAACAGAGAAGATAAAATAAAAATAAAAATGAACGCATAAAAATCATGAAACATAAATAATACTATATATAACACAGGGATAATAGAGTAACAGGAAAAAAAGAGAGATATATAATGTCATTAATAAATAATATACACAGAGAGCCTAAATATATAATTCATAAGAAATAGGAAGAATAAAAAGGAAAAACTATAAAAAATGGCAGACTTCAAAGTCCGCATTCAATCCCATAGGGAGAAGGGTATCTAAAGTATAAATCCAGCGCATCTCTGATTTGATAATTTTGGAATGCATATCATCACCCCTCCAATCCCGTGTAATTATTTCCAAACCCTGGAACTCCAAACCCTTGGGGTTACAGGAATGGATATCCTTAAAATGTGTAGACACGCTGTGTTTGTCGTAACCTCGAGTAATATTGCAAAGATGTTCGTTAATCCTGATGTATAAGGCCCTTGAGGTCTGGCCCACATAACATTTACCACAAGGGCATTTGAGTAAATAAACAACGTTCTTACTATGGCAGGTGATAATTTGACGAATAGGGAGAGTTGATTGATTATGAGGGGTATCGATGGTTCGAACCAATCTTTTGCGGCTGCCTGTCTTTCTGCAGGCAATGCATTGCCCGCATCCGTAAAAGCCCATATCTAAATCAAAAGGGTTTTTGTTTTCGATTTGAGTACGTAAATGATTTTTGGTTAAATGGCGTCCAAAATTCTTACCCCCTCTATAAATAATGGTGGGGTGGTCTGGTAGAAGAGTATTAAGTAGCGGGTCTCGTTTAAGAATTGGCCAGTGTCGCCTTATTGAGCGTGAGATAGCCTTATTAGTAAGATTGTAATCTAAAACAAAAGGTAAAGATCTGATATCACTATTAGAATGTGATTTATATTTCAAAAGTGTGGTCCTATCTATTTTGGAGACTTCATTGCGCACAGAAAGGAGTTGGCTCCTTCCATATCCCTTGGCTGAAAAATCCTCAATTAATCTCTGGGATTGGGACATAAAGAGGTTCATCTCGGTGCAGTTCCTTCGTATTCGTGTCATCTGTCCCTTAGGGATTGCCTTTAACCAGGGAGGATAATGATGACTTGTGACATCAATGAAGCCATTAACCTTTACATCTTTGAAATGAGTGCTTGTCTCTATGTGACCCTCCTTCACATAGAGATTGAGATCTAAATGATTGACTTGTTCACCACTAATGTTGTGTTCAAGTTTAATACCCAAGGAATTCTGATTGAGGTGATTAATAAAATCTTCAAGTTGGGGCTTCGTGCCCCTCCAAATAATGAGTATATCGTCTATGTAGCGTTTATAGAGGACGAGGCTCGAGCCCCAGCCATGCCCTGTCCATACCGCACTGTTCTCCCAGTGCGCCATGAACAGATTGGCATAACTGGGGGCGAACCTCGTCCCCATCGCTGTGCCATGCGTTTGTAAGTAATATGTATCATGGTACCAAAAGTAATTGTTATGTAAAATCAGACGTATCCCTTTCAGAATAAAATCAATCTGTTCGTCTGCAAAGACGTCAGCCTCTCTCAGAAAAAATTCAACTGCCTCACAGCCAGCCTTATGGGAAATGATAGTATACAAGGAGCTAACATCACAGGTAGCCATTAAAAATCCTTCCTCCCAGGTTAGATCTTGCAAAAGATGTAGAACAGCTATCGTATCTTTCAGATATGCAGAAGTTTTTAACACTAGGGGCTGAAAAGATGGTCAATATATTCTGAGATTTTACACGAAACAGAATTAATACCGGAGACTATAGGGCGCCCTGGTGGGTTAATATTATTTTTATGTAACTTGGGTAAATGATAGAAAACAGGGATGCGTGGATAATCAACCCTTAGATATTTATGTTCTCTATCATTTAATATGCCTTATCCTTTCCCTTTTGTAAAAATTCAAAGAATGATTCTTTAATGGAGTTAGTTGGATCTGTATCTAAAATTTGATAAGTAGATTGATCCGACAGCAACCTCATCGCCTCCTGGTGATATTGTTCTCTATCGAGAATAACAACCCCCCCCCCTTTGTCTGCAGGTTTAATGACTATATCATGATCCTGTTTAAGTTGTATGTATCCTTTATATTCTAAAGGAGTTAGATTTTTTGGTTTAAATTTACTTTTATTGATGTTAAATTGTAATTTTCTGATGTCCATATGGATCATCTGTTCGAATGTTTCAATTTCCTTGGCTATCATATGGCGGGGGTAGAAGGTGGATTTTTCTTTTAATTGGGTATGAATATACTGATTATCTATATTATTCTGTCTCTCTAATGGAGTCTTAATAAAGAAACGTTTAAGGCATAGCTTACGTTTAAATTTTTGTAAATCTACGTAGGTATTAAAGGTATTTCCTTGATTCGTAGGGATATATTTGAGGCCCTTACTTAACACCCCAAGTTGTCCTTTAGTGAGGGTTTTACTGCTCAAATTAAAAACATCTATTGGTTCCATGTTCTCCCTCTTTTTCCTTCTCTGTGCCACTCTCCCTCCTCTAGATCCTCTTCCATAAAAGCTCTTTTCTTTGGGTTTTTTTCCATATGGTTCCCACCTATGGCACCCTTGATGCGTTCCCTGTATCTGTCCTTTTGAGGGACTTCCTTTCCCAGATCTGTCCTACTATCATCGTGGGCTGAATCATCACATTCTCGAGTGAGAGGCTGAAATCTATTGTGTATCGGAACAGACTGATAACGTCCATTAGTCACTTGATGCTCCTCGTGACTCGTTCTTTCTTTATAGGGACGGTTAGTATAATAATTTGATTGTTGATGTCTCTCAAAGGCATCAGATCTTAGGGGACGTGTTGTTCTTAACTTTGTAGAATCTTCACGTATTGGAAAAAATTGACGTGGAGTTCTTGGGTAATTGCTGTGGGGATTGGAGCGTTGTGTATATTGATGAGAATTCTGATCTAATTGTTGTGACCTAGGAATTTTCCTCCTCACTGATTCCTCCATTCTAATGCTATTCTTTCGAATTGGAAAAGTTCCTCTTAAATGGGCACTGTTATCGATGTCTGGATACTGATCTACTGGAGCTTTAGTACCATTCCTACCTCTAAAGTTCTTATTGGCACTATGATTTTGGAACACCCAAACTTTATGACTGGTATAGTCTCTAAGGTCTCGATTGTATTTGCTTCTCTTTTTATTCTTAACTTCTATTTCTAATTTGTTTAATTCTGTCTCCATCCTATATAATAGGGATTTTCTTTCCTCTGGCTCAGTTAAGATAATTTCAAATTAAGAGAACTCGGGGATCTCCTTTTGGAGTTACAGTCCGCCAAAGAGGATGGATACTTACCAGGGCTCTCCTACCTAGACACTGCCTGTGGTGTCAACCCGATTGTTGATGAATTGCCGTATAATCTGCAGGAGAAGTGGGTTTCCATTGGATCAAGGTACAAAGATGATTACAAAGTGCCCTTTCCTCCATTTTCCTTCTTTACGCAGTTTGTAGTTCGTGAAGCCAGGACACGGAATGACCCCAGTTTCAAGTTATCTATCACCAACACCACAACTCCCAGGTATGAGAAGCCCTCAGTTAGGAACACGGCATTGCAAGGTTTCATATCTGCGCACAAGACAGATATAACCACTTCACTGGAATCTCAAACTGAGAACATGGAAAAAAGAGATGATATAACAAAAAACTGTCCTATCCATAACAAACTCCACCCACTTGCAAAGTGCAGAGAATTCAGAGCAAAGCCCATTGAGGAACGCAGAACTTATCTCAAAGAAAATAATGTGGGCCCTATTACATTCCTCGTGCAAAAACGCATTAACGCGAGGAGCAAAACATTTTGCGCTGAACGTCATATTACAATGTCTGCGTAAAAAATGCGCGTCAACAACTACCGCGGGTGAACTTGCGCGAACCCTTTGCGAGCGTAATGTACTGCGCGCGTCCTATACTTAACATTGTGAGCGCAAATGTGTTTGTGCGCTTGTACGCAGATGGTATTACATTCTATGCACAAAATTTAACGGACATCAATTGTGCGCATAACTTTAACGTGTTTGAAAAGCTGGTGGCGCCCGAGCACGCACCCGCTTCTGCCTGCCTGCTCGTCTCATTCGCTTCCTGAATCACCCGCTGCCGGTTCACCATGATTGAGGAGTACGACGTTATCGTGCTGGGGACCGGCTTCACGGAATGTATCTTCTCTGGCATCATGTCTGTGAATGGCAAGAAGGTATATTGGACATGGATCATAACTGTTATTATGGACGAGATAGAAAGTACTTCAATTACTCCTTTGGAAGAGCTGTATATAAAAGTGTAGGAACCTATATGCTAAACAAACCAATTGAGGAATTGGTTACAGAAAATTGCTAAATTGTTGGTGGTATGCAAGGAGAGGTGGTATGCAAACAACTCGTATGTGATCCTAGTTATGTTCCAAATCTTGTCACTAAAGTGGGTCAAGTTATCTGTGTAATCTGCATTCTCAGCCACCTGATAAAGAACACAAATGATGCCAACTCCTGCCAGATCCTCTTTCCTCAAAATCAGGTCAACAGAAAATCTGATATCTATGTGTGCATGATCTCATATGTACACAATGTGGCTGAGCAAGGAAAATATAAGCACTACAGAGGAAACAAATGACCCAGAGAAAGAAATCCAACCTGCTGTGGAAATTCTCGAACCCATTGACCAAAAGTTTGTTAGCATTAGTGACATGTATGGTCCTACTGATCTAGGAACCGAAAGCCAGATCTTTATTTCTCATACATATGATTCCACCACCCACTTTGAAACCACCTGTAATGACATAAGGATATCTACAAGAGAATGATGGGTTCAGAATTTGACTTTGAAGAGATGAAGCGCAAGAAATCTGACATTGTTGGGGATAATCAGTGAAGGTTCATGTTCAGCTTGGAGTAAAAAATATTCTGATTTGCCTACAAACATGTATTTCAGGAATTTAGGAACACTGTATAAAACTATATTGTAACACCTGCTTTTTGTAAAAACGTTGAATCTCATGTATTGCACTGGTAAATTGTCTACAAACATTTCTTTTGCTGCTGCCCAGAATTAAATCCCTTTTAATTACATGATTACCCTTAGATTTCATACAGCATCGCATTAAAATACAGTTTAATACAAAGTGTTTACCATAAAGTAAAATAAACTTGTGTTTTTTTCCCCTTAATTTTGTGAAGTCATTTTAGTATGCTGCTTACATGCTGTTAACATAATTGTGAATTTAAAGGTCGAGTCCAAGCTTGGTGGTTACAGTTATCATACACACTTGAGCAGCGCAATTTCTTGTTTTATATTCTGTTCAGCACAATTCTGTCGATATCTCTTGATAAGTATTGTATGGCCTGAATCCATTGTGGCATTACCATCTAAATTTTAGACTCTCGTACATGACTTTATTTAATAAGGATTAATCCAGCTTGCAGCTATTTTTGTTTTATTTTTGCATTATTTACTGGTACTTTGTTCCTGCAATTTATTCCCTTTAGCAGTGAATCATTCCTCTAACTGTGACAGTTCTTTTGTCTTGGGCAATGTGTGTGTAGCGCTGGTTTAAAACACTGTTGCTGCAGTACTTATTTTTGGCCACCAGAGGGAGACAAGCGTAATGTAAGAGACACTGGACAATGGGACTACGTTTTCCAGCATGCTTTGCGTGGGGAACAGGAAGTGGGTGGGAAGAAGAGACTTACATCCGCAGTCTCGTGCAGAGGAAGCCCAGAGAGCGCGCCGAGGAGTAAAGAGAGCAAGACGCACGTGAGACAGACAACGATCGTGAACAGGCCGGAACGCAGGTGCGGCCTTGCGGAGCTGGAGATCGGTTCACATTACTTGCCAGAGACCTAACGATCCACTGCTGATAAGTTTATACAGATACAGAGTAGCTGAAGGACCCCGAGTTAGGAGACCGCAGATGACCTAATGGGAGTGCAGGCGGTGAGCTGAGCATCTTGTGGCAGAAACGGACAAGCAAGACAAGCGGATCCGGTGGCACAGAGTCCCAGTCAAGTAAAGCGGAGAGACGTCCTGGGTCGAGCAGAGCGCAGAGTATCTGGCGGATGGGTGAGAGGCCTTCCCGGCCACAGTAAACTAATAAAGCACGCTGCAAGTTTGTCTAAACCTACAGGGCCCCAACGTGACTAGTCGAAGACACATTTAAATTATTCACTGGCCAGTTGAATCTTGTACCCGGGTACCAACACACGCATACACGTACACCTTTTTGGGACACAACCTGTATGGGACTCACATTCCAACAACGAAGGGGTTAATATTCATTTTTCTTTTCCGCTGCGTGTTTCTCGCATTACGAACTTCTGTAAATATATATGTATATCGTGCTGCTTTATATATGCCAGTTTATTTGAGACCAGTAAACTATATAACTTATAAAATCCACAACAGTGCTGGTGTATATTTATTCCCTAGTGCGGGGAGACTGACCCGAGGTTTAAATTCAGCGGCTCCTCCGGGAGTGAGCGCTACACGTGGGGGCTCGTCCGGGATCCAGTCTCTGGAAAAACTGCATTTAAAGGGTTAAATATGGATCCAGACACTGCTGCCAAATGGTGTGAGGAGCACAGTAGTCAGATAGAATTGTGTATAGTCATGGATATTCCTGCAGACACTTGGGCCGAAGATCAGATTCGCCAGGCCGTGGCCGCGCTGACACCAGATCATCGGGGGTTAATCCTGGACATTAAAGAGAACCCAGATACCTCTCACACGTATGTTCTTTTTGAGTGGAGAAAGGGTGTTCCAGTGTGTTTTCAGGGCGCGAGCGTGAAGCTGACCGATGAGGTGGAAATTCAACTGATTCTGCCAAGTGCGCCACGTGGCGATCCTGCGAGTGTTTCCACGCCCAGTCCGCTGGCCATGATCGGGCCTGAATTTATAGTGGCTATTGGAGATTTGCTGGCTAAATGTCGAAAAACAAGCCCTCCGCACACTAACTTTGGTTATCGACGGTTGAAAATTTTACAGGAAACGTACCAACTCCGGCAGGAGAAGAAACCTTCGAAGAATGGGTAGAACAGGCGATGCAGGCTCTGGATGAGTGGGAAGTCCCTGAAGCGCAGAAGAAGCAAAGGATTACTGAGAGCTTAAAGGGACCTGCGTCAGAGGCTGTAAGAAACCTAAAATTGAGTAAGCAAGACTGCACTGCTTTAGATTATCTAAATATTTTACAGGAAGTTTTTGGTCGAACGGAAAAGGCTGCAGAGCTCGTGTACCAGTATGAACACACCTACCAGCGAAGAGGTGAGAAAATGACTGAATATATGAGGCGCCTAGATAAGATTCTGCACCAGATACTTCTCAAGAAAGGGGCCGAACCGGCCGAAATAGATAAAATCCAAATGCAGCAGATCCTGAGGGGCGCTCAACCTCTAGATCCGGTGATGCTACAGCTGAGAAGCAGGGAAGGTAACCGAGAATTTAAATACCTGGAACTGATCCGAGCTGTCAGAGAGGAAGAGGCTTTACTTGAAGAAAAATCCTTTAGGAGAGGAGAACGAGCTTACGCACAACCCGTGAGGCACAACGAATGTCTGCAACCTGAAGATGATTCGTTAGACACCTATGGATCCGAAGTGGACGAACAAGAGTGTTTGGTTGTTCCTAAATCCACAGAGAATGCTGCAAAAGAACTAACCCTTTCTGCACATAGTGAGTTGCACAAGACCATTAAAAAGGTACAAGACACTCAAGTAGAATTGCAACAGGCGCATGCGGACCTGTGCCGAGCACTTTTGAAGGTGGCAGAGACACAGACCGATATGCAGAAGTTCCTTGCTGACATGCGGACAACTGGAGTTGCTGTGGCGTCTGGCCAGGGTCCTTCAACCGAATCACAGTAAGTAAGTGCGTCTCCATCTTCAAAGAAGAGATGTTTCAGTTGTGGGGAAATGGGTCATTTCCGCGCACAATGCAAAAGCCAAAAGCCTGAAAGAAATATGGTAGAAGAGCTCCTAAAAGCGTTGGAGGGGCTACTATCTACCTCACCGGCGGGAAACGTCAGAGGGCACAAGTGAAGGAGCAAACTAGGTGCCCAACGGTCAAAACCCGCTCCAAAAATAAAGCCAGGACTGAGAGGCTGAGAGGGCCCAGAGTCTGGCCAACTGCTGAGCCTGCCAGGACTGAAAGAGTCACTCCCTTAGCATCCGGTCCTACGTCATGGGGAAGCAATGCACACCCAAAACCTACATGGGCCAAGAAGAAGGCCAGGGTACAACAAACTGGGTCTAAACTTCCTGTCACTACAACAAAGTTTCCTGACCAGCTGATAGGTCCTTCTCCCATTGTGCCAATCCAAGTAGAGGGAGTCTACACTAAAGCTCTGTTGGACTCAGGGGCTCAAGTGACATTGATCTACCGAGACTTCTACGAGAAGCACTTGAAGCACATACCTCTACAGAAATTGAAGGACCTGGAAATCTGGGGTATCGGAACTGAGAAACTTCCCTACGACGGATATCTACAGGTGAAGTTAGAGATCGGATCCGAAGTCATCGGACAGTCTGGAGGTTGTGATGCATTGGCCATTGTGTGTCCTCGGCCTTCAGGGGCAAACAGAAGTTCTATGATAGTGGGGACGAATACTGATCTGGTGCAACGTCTCCTGACTCCTATGGTACTGGAAGAAGGTTCTACCAAGGGAGTACACCCGATGTTACGTCCAGTCTATCAGAGAATGGTCGAAGAACGGAAGGCACCTGCTGAAGTGGGGCGCCTATGGAGATTGGAAGGAACAGAGAAGGTTCTACAATCAGGAGAAGTAGCGAGCTTCCGGGCTTCAGTCAAGTTGAACGGATCGCAACCCGGTCCCTATGTGGTACTGGAAACCGATTTTAATCATGGGAGTGAAGCCGGAGTAGAAGTAATCCCTGAAATAATCTCCACAAGAGCTTTGAAACGAACACGAAGAAGAGTCTCAGTCAGTGTGTGTAATGTGTCTGATTCTCCAGTGGTCCTGAAAGCACGAATGCCTATCGGGCAAGTAGCGTCCGCTACGCCTCTCTCTCCTACCGATCTAGGAGGGGGAGTGGATAAAGAGATTCCAGATGAAAGGTTCTACCCCAAGGATGCTCCCATCTCACCTGAATGGAAGAAACGTCTTCAGTCCCAGGTCCTAAAGTGGAGGGACTTGTTCTCCAAGGATGAGTTCGACGTGGGCCTAGCTAAGAGTACTGAGCATCGCATTCGACTACAGGAAGATAAGCCGTTCCGAGAAAGGTCAAGACGAGTTCCGTTGGGAGACTTGGATGATCTACGAGAACAGCTGAATGAACTGCAAAGAACTAAGGTGATCCAAGAGTCCAGGAGCCCGTATGCATCTCCAATAGTAATGGTCCGGAAGAAGAATGGTTCTGTCCGTCTATGTATAGACTATCGCACGCTAAATCGGAGAACCATCCCAGATCAATATGCTACTCCTCGGATAGAAGATGCCTTACAGTGTCTGTCTGGAGCAAAATGGTTTAGTGTACTAGACCTGCGAAGTGGGTATCACCAGATACCAATGCATCCTGAAGACAAAGAGAAGACTGCGTTCATCTGCCCACTGGGGTTCTTTGAGTTCAACAGAATGCCTCAAGGCCTTACGGGAGCTCCAGCCACGTTCCAACGGTTAATGGAGAAGACCGTCGGGGACATGAACCTGATCGAAGTATTAGTGTATCTGGATGATATTATTGTGTTCGGGAAGACTCTGGAAGAACATGAACAACGGTTGGAGAAGGTCTTGAAGAGGCTCCATGAAGAGGGGTTGAAATTGTCTCTAGAAAAATGTCAATTCTGCTTACCTTCCGTTACATATCTGGGACATGTGGTGTCAGCAGAAGGCGTTTCGACAGATCCTCGGAAGTTGGAAGCCGTAGCTTCCTGGCCTAGACCCCGGAATGTTACTGAACTTAGATCTTTCTTGGGGTTCTGCTCCTATTATCAAAGATTTGTAGGAGGATTTGCCAAGATAGCTCAACCACTGAACAAGCTCCTACAGAAAGAAGACGCAGAAGAAGGCCACAAGGCCTCTGACCGAAATTCGTCGGCTCCAGGGCCAAGGAAGGCTCTAGAATCTATCCAGGGAGAATGGACTAGTCAATGTGAAGGTGCTTTCGTGAAGCTGAAAGAGAGTCTAACTCGAGCTCCTGTCTTGGCTTACGCGGATCCTCACAAGCCGTACGAACTGCATGTGGATGCCAGTAGAGAAGGTCTAGGGGGAGTCCTGTACTAAGAGTATGGTGGATTGCTGAGGCCTGTAGCGTATGTGAGCCGGAGCCTTACGCCCTCAGAAAACAACTATCCTACCCACAAGTTGGAGTTTCTAGCCTTGAAGTGGGCGGTGGTAGATAAGCTAAAAGACTATCTGTATGGAGCCGAATTCGTGATAAAGATGGATAACAATCCTCTTACCTACGTCCTTACTACTGCGAAGCTGGACGCCACGGGACACCGGTGGTTGGCCGCTCTGTCAGGGTTTCGGTTCAGCCTGAAGTATCGCCCTGGGGTGAATAATCGAGATGCCGATGCTTTGTCGAGAAGACCCTACACTACAGAATGGACTCAGTTAACTCCAGATGGGGTGCAAGCTTTATGTCAAGGAGCAGAGCGCCGGGTCAAGGGAGGGATTGAAGCGGAAGCCATAGGAGTTATGGCTGCGGCTGTTCCAGAGTTCTATTGTTTCTACGCAGCTGAGGGATGAAAGTTTGCCTACTTTTTCAAAACAGGACCTGAGAGCTGATCAGGCTGAAGACCCTTTGATTGCATTAACCATGAAGGCCCTGAACGCGAACCAACGGGAGATTCTTCTGACGAATTCCTCAGAAGGGGCCAGATTGGTATATAAAGAGTGGGAACGATTGAAGATGTTGGATGGGGTGGTCTACCGAAGGGGTCCCTCGAACAATGCTGAAGAGACCCAACAGTTGTTCCTTCCCACTAAGCACAGAGAGGATGTGCTGCGGTCGTTACACGATGAACATGGACATATAGGTGCAGAGAGAACTTTTAAGCTGGTGCGAGACAGATTCTATTGGCCCTGCATGAGAGCTAAAGTGGAAAGTTACTGCCATTCATGTCTGAGGTGTATCCAAAGGAAGACCCTACCGACCCGAACCGCTCCAATGAGCCACCTACAAAGTCAAGGACCCATGGATTTGGTGTGCATTGATTTCCTGTGCTTAGAGCCGGATGCTAGTGGGCAGGGAAATATTCTAGTAGTGACTGATCATTTCACACGTTATGCCCAAGCTTTTTCCACGAAAGACCAATGTGCTCCTACGGTGGCGAAGGTTCTAATGGAAAAGTTCTTTGTTCACTATGGCCTACCAAGGAGAATACACTCTGATCAGGGTAGAGACTTTGAGAGCCGGCTTGTTGGGCAATTACTGGAACTGTTGGGGATTCAGAAGACCCGAACTACACCATATCACCCTCAAGGTGATGCTCAACCCGAAAGGTTCAATCGCACGCTGCTAAACATGTTGGGGACACTGTCAAACAGAGAGAAACAGAGCTGGAGTCGTCACATAGCTACGCTAGTACATGCATACAACAGTACGGAGAGTGACGCTACTGGATACTCACCGTACCGTCTTATGTTCGGAAGAGAAGCTCGACTGCCGGTTGATTTGGCGTTTGGGCTATCTCTGGACCAGACGTCGGTAACTTCTCACCGAAATTATGTGGATAGACTTCGGAAGAACTTGGCCTCTGCGTTTGAACAGGCCCGTTTGACCTCAGGAAACAGGGAACAGAGGAATAAGAGGAACTATGATTTGAAAGTTCGGATACAGGATCTACAACCCGGTGATAGGGTTTTGTTGAAGAACTTGGGTGCTGCTGCAAGGCATAAGTTGGCGGATAGATGGAGTTCTCAGGTCTACATTGTCTGCAAGCAACTACCGGGTCTGCCAGTTTACCAAATCCGACCGGATGGAAAGGCTGGGCCTCTTAAAAACTGGCACCAAAATCATCTGCTACCTTTGAGAGAGGCTGTAAGGATACCAGTTGGTGACGAACTTTCTCTGCCTAACCCGCCTGCTCCACGCTTAACTCCCGTTACTCGGTCTCAGCAGACACGGGTTGTTGAAGAGAGTGAAGGGGACAGTGAGGAAGAAAGCTTTTGTCTGGACTGGATGCGCTCACCAGAGCCTGAAGAGGTCATTCCAGTTCCTGAACGATGGGAAAGTAACCTGAGGCTCCTGAATTCCAATTGGAAGTTCCTGAGACTTCTGAAATCCCTGTAGTTCCTGAAGCCGCATCTTATGATTACAGTTCTATGCCTTCACTGGAAGGATCATACTCCGAAGAGATGTCTGTTCCAGTTGTGGATGAAAGAACTGAACCCGCACCTGTAGTACTTCCACCTGAAGAGGAACTGATTGAGCCAGAGCCAAAGCGTTCTGTCCGACCCCTCAAAGACTCACCTACGACTCGCCTGGACATAGCACTGAAGAGGCTGTTACCACGGTGCGAAAGTTGCCCGAAGTGTCTGCTGAGTCAACTTGAGGATGTGTATCTGACCCATTGTATGCTTGCTGCTGAGCCTGTATATGTTGCCTAATGTTATGTTGAAATGTAATGCAACTGTTATACCTCCTTGGAGAGACCCAAGAGTTCTAGGAGGGGGAGAGTGTAGCGCTGGTTTAAAACACTGTTGCTGCAGTACTTATTTTTGGCCACCAGAGGGAGACAAGCATAATGTAAGAGACACTGGACAATGGGACTACGTTTTCCAGCATGCTTTGCGTGGGGAACAGGAAGTAGGTGGGAAGAAGAGACTTACATCCGCAGCCTCGTGCAGAGGAAGCCCAGAGAGCGCGCCGAGGAGTGAAGAGAGCAAGACGCACGTGAGACAGACAACGATCGTGAACAGGCCGGAGCGCAGGTGCGGCCTTGCGGAGCTGGAGATCGGTTCACATTACTTGCCAGAGACCTAGCGATCCACCGCTGATAAGTTTATACAGATACAGAGTAGCTGAAGGACCCCGAGTTAGGAGACCGCAGATGACCTAATGGGAGTGCAGGCGGTGAGCTGAGCATCTTGTGGCAGAAACGGACAAGCAAGACAAGCGGATCCGGTGGCACAGAGTCCCAGTCAAGTAAAGCGGAGAGACGTCCTGGGTCGAGCAGAGCGCAGAGTATCTGGCGGATGGGTGAGAGGCCTTCCCGGCCACAGTAAACTAATAAAGCACGCTGCAAGTTTGTCTAAACCTACAGGGCCCCAACGTGACTAGTCGAAGACACATTTAAATTATTCACTGGCCAGTTGAATCTTGTACCCGGGTACCAACACACACATACACGTACACCTTTTTGGGACACAACCTGTATGGGACTCACATTCCAACAACGAAGGGGTTAATATTCATTTTTCTTTTCCGCTGCGCGTTTCTCGCATTACGAACTTCTGTAAATATATATGTATATCGTGCTGCTTTATATATGCCAGTTTATTTGAGACCAGTAAACTATATAACTTATAAAATCCACAACAGTGCTGGTGTATATTTATTCCCTAGTGCGAGGAGACTGACCCGAGGTTTAAATTCAGCGGCTCCTCCAGGAGTGAGCGCTACATGTGTTTCATATGCCAGTTTATGCTGCTGATTAATTGCGGACTTTAAATGGGGACTTTTTCTGTTCCAGGCTGCTGGCTGGCTAAGGTCTATGCTGGTGGACAACAGTTGTTTTGCACTCCATACAATATTAGCTGTGCACGGCTGCTTTGAATTGATGTGCAGTAGAATTGATTGAAGCCGGTGTAAGAAGTAGCGCAGACATACTCATCGGACTTTGCTGAACTGTAAAGACGTTTTAAAGGCATTTTTTTCTATGACCACAAGAGGGCATGCCTGAGCTCAGCCACCATGCTACTACAAATTACGCTGTAACGTAAAATAATCTGTGTTTTTGTCATGGTAATTATCGTTATTAATTAATAAAGTTAAAGTATCACATGATTAAGGTTCCTAAAGACCCGTGTGTTTGAGTATGGAGGGCTTGGGGCTGTAGTGGCTAGTCGATCACTGGCCTAGGGGTTGCTGGGCTCCTCCTGGCTTTCCTCCGGATGCCGCAGGGTTAGACATATTTTCCGGTACACCTAACACTTTGACGCGCTGCATGGCAGCTTATGAAAAGTGCTACCAATCTCCAGTAATGATGGACTGGTTGTGCAGCATACAGGTACCTTATAGGTCCGGCAGCACTTTTCATGCACCGCCTTCTATTCTGTGATGGTATTACTTTGGCAAGGTGAGGGAGAGCTGGGAACCCCCTATAACCCCACAGCACTGTGCCAGGGAGCAGCACTGTGCGACCAGCGGGCGCACACACCAGCAGCACACTAGATGCCAGGCCCCCGGAGGGGGCTCCTTGTGCGCAATGGGGGCTAAACTGGCATGGGGCAGAGTACACTGTCAGCATATAGTGGTGCTGAGTATAAGCTGGCATGGAGCAGGGTACACTGTCGGCATATAGTGGTGTTGAGTATCAGCTGGCATGGAGCAGGCTACACTGTCAGTATATAGTGGTGCTGTGTATGACCCTCTTGTGGTCATAGGAAAAATTGCCTTTAAAACGTCTTTACAGTTTAGCAAAGTCTGGTGAGTATGTTTGTTCTACTTCTTAGAGTTAGGCTATGATTTCACCACTCTCTGAATAACCCTGAGTATGTTGTTTGTCATAACCAGCTTTGCTTTTTCCATATGGAGTTCCACAACAGAATAGGTGGATCGATTGGGGCCTTTTGAAAAGAAAGCTTGAGAGTCCTTGATAAAGTTGCTTAGTTCACCTACTTTCTGATGGAGCATTGTTCAAGATGAAAAGTATTAAGTAACATTTTATATAACAGTAATAGGACAATTTGTTCATGTCATTTGATGTTGGTCATTTGCTTTCGATTCAGTAAATCCCTCCATTTAACTGGACAAGGTATTGTTGAAGATACTAACAGGGTTATTCAGAGAGCATGAAAAGCAGGAGAATGATTGGAGAATGAAAAATTCTAGGTCAAAATAGCCAAACCAGAAAAATTCTCCCTTTCATCTCACTTTCCAAATCGGCTATTTTGACCTAGAATTTTTCATTCTCCAGTCATTCTCCTGCTTTTCACGCTCTCTGAATAACCCTGTAAGTGATTTTAGGAAAGTCATGGGGATAAGAGTTGACCTGTTGTAGTGCAGCTACATTGGCAGAATTATTGGCTGAATTTAGATTCCCATTAAATGTACCAGGTTTTTATGTTTTGCAAACTATAAAGAAAATGATGCCAATAATAAATAAAATCAAGACAAATAGTTGAGACATAACTTGAGCAACAACTTTAATTTGGTTGTCATAGGATATTCTTCTCCTTTATTTCTTCCACTACAGATGTGACATTTGGGATTGTCCAAAATGTCCATTTGGGATTGGCAAGAACAGTAGCAGAGGCTCAAAGTTAAAAGGCTGGAGGTCTTTGTATGTGGCTGTTGTGGTCATGTTTGGCAAAAAAAAAACTCACGTTCGTGTCAATATGGCATAAAACATATATATTCATTTGGTATAATTGACTAATTGAGTTGTGGTGGTGTCAATGGACATAGTATTTTCTTGGGTCAACTAATTCAGTTGGGCACAAATTATTGCCAATGGATATAAATTCGTATTGATATTGAGGAACAATTAAGTTTGTATTACTTGTGTGGTGATCAAACAAAGTATATGGTAGCCTCTGTTGTAAATTTGCTGGGTTGCTTGAACATCCAATTGCATGTCAATCCGTGCATTTTCTATTTAAAGCACAGTGGCTGATTGTGCCCATTTGTATGAAAACTTCCAAATGACGGAATATGTGTCTGGTCATACAGGCATAATACTGTATAATTCAATGGTGCATCAGTAGCTAAGCTAGAACTGAACAGTGCACTTCCACTCCTAAGGCACATTGCTTGGTCATGCAGATAATTATACTAGCTTCATAGCGTCCAATACATGTGCATCTATGCAAACTATTTTTTGATCTATTAGGAGCTAAGCTAGATCAGTGTTTCAATATCTCAAAGGCACATTGTTTGGTGGTGCTGAGACTTATACTAGCTTCGTAATGGTTAATACATATGTGTCTATGTTGACACTGATGCATCATTAGATGAACGCTTTATACAGCAGAGAATTGAAATTCACCGCTCACCAGGCATGTACTGGCCATAGGGACTACAGGGAGATTCCTGGTGGGCCGATGGCTCATTGGGCCAGAGTGAATGCTGGTTCACCGCAGGGCCCTTAATGGGGTAGGTGAGAACTTCCTCACCATCTGTAAAACAGACGCATTCTGCCACAGTCTCATATTCGGGCCATTGTGTCGGTGAGACCTGTTTCACATCTGCCTTACCTGAAGACATGGTGCGCACTCAACCTCAGTGCCGCTGCGTTGCATTACCCAATCGCTCTGCAGCAACTCTGTTATCTGTAGAGCAATTGGTTGAGCAATCCGGTTGGTTTATATACTATTTTTGTGCGAATTTGCATAATTAAAGTGGGCCAGTCTGGATGAAGTCCAGGGCTGAATTTTTGTCCCAGTCCAGCCCTGCCGCTCACCTATATCCATTTTTTCACGATTGTGTGGCTTGTGCAGACGATGGGTGCAACATCGCTCTTCAGCCTATATTTATTCACCCGCTGCAATAATAGTCATTTAAGGTGGATGTAGTGGTTGAGTTTATGCAATTGCAATCACAGCAGGCTATCATTACTCACGAATTAACCACAAGAAATTCGGTTGGGTGATAATTTCTTTCATGTGTGTATTGTACGCATTTTATATGTAGTAATAAAAGTTAATTGTTAATTTCATATTATTTGTCCCGTGGGGACGTAGGGAGAGTTGGCTAGCAGTGGTGGAACTTGTTTTATACCATGATGATTTGTGTATTTCAATCATGTTGTTGAATTGAAAAAAAAGGCTATAACCCATTAATATGAGGATTTAGAACTTAATCTAACTCACTGACGCAACTCACTGACGCAACCATCAATCACTCTCACCTTACAGTCCTCTCCTCCTGTTTCCAACCCCAACCCTCCTAGATTGTGAGTTCCCACGGGAATAGGGCCCTCATCTCCTCCTGTACTGTTTGTCAAATGTTGTTCAATGTATTGTAACCCTGTCTATACTGTGCTTATTGTACAGCGCTGCGGAATATGCTGGCGCTTTATAAATAAAAAATAATAATAATAATAATAGCTCTATATGCAGATTGATCTGTTACAGTGGGGTTCCCAGCAGCAAAAACTACTATCGTTATCCTCTGTACTTAAAAAGAATATCTGATCAGTTACTTTAATGTCAAGTAATCTTTGACAACTAATCTTCTTGCATATTAATGGCTCTAGATAAAATACAATCCGTTAAATCGATTATATTGGGATCTTGTTTAGCCTACTTTAGTACACAGATTCACCAAAGATTAGGCATGAGATATAAATAAATTTGCCTCCCCCTATACACCTATTATTATTATTATACCCCCCCCCCCCGCATTACTCAGTCTGAATATGGCTTATTTAGAAGTATGTTAACTACCAAACATATGTGTACTATTGGTGAAACTCCATATACACTGATAACATCGTTCTAGCCATAAGGGTTTATATCTATAAAAATGAGTGGAAAAACCACTTCCAGAACTGAAATTACCCTTTAGGAATAAAAATGTATAATTTTATTAATGGACATTTCCAAAATACAAAAAGACGATAAAAATGAGAACAAAATACATCTATAAATATAGAAGTGCACAAAATGATTAAACAAAAAGAGTGATAAATTGTGGGCTCTGTATATGAGCTGCTTACAGGAACAGTAGAGGATACATGCTCCAGTACATAGGCATAAATTGTTTAATCATTTTGTGCACTTCTATAGTTATAGATGTATTTTGTTCTCATTTTAATTGTATTTTTGTTTTTTGGAAATATCCATTAATAAAATTATACATTTTTATTCCTAACCAGTAATTTCAGTTCTGGAAGTGGTTTTTCCACTCATTTCTGAACTTTCATCTGTATATCAATAGAGGGTTTAATCCCAAACTGGTTAGTGCTCTCAAAATTAGTCACCATCTCCAAGGAGAGTAGTGAATTGTCTTTTTGTTTATATATAAAATGTGTAAAAATGTATGAACTGTGCTAATAAAGAGACAAAAGTATTTACAAAGCTATCAGATGGCGTATTACCCGTTCCCTGTTTCTTTAATGAACTTTAAACTTAACCATTAAAGGTCAAATATATTGTTACAATACTGAATCACAGTGGGAATTTAGCATACGAGCTAGCTCATTATACGCACCATTTCTTTCTTTTTGTATGTCTGATATATGTTTTAAAATTACCAATAAAGGTTATATTTTAACTGTTCCCAAATTGTTTATAAACAGAGCTTAAAACAAGTACTCTGTGCAAGCATGTACTATTTAATGGAATTTTGTACGTCTAAGGCGCTTACAAAGCACCTTAATTAATTGTAAAATAATAAATAGATTATCTCATTTACTATTTTATTTATTTATTTATTTATAAAGGATTTTACCAGGAAGGATACATTGAGATTTCTCTCGTTTTCAAGTATGTCCTGGGTTCAAGTGCATTGAAATTTTACAGTCGTTACAGAAATACAAAGTAATAAATGCAAGATATTAAGAACAAAACACAAATATACAGATTAACACGGAAAATAAATATGTAAGTAATATAGTTACTATGATACATGTTTACAGGTGCATGCTGTACCGAGGTATGCTAGTAAGGAGCTCTTGAGTGACTTAAGACTGGGGGAAGATTTGATGGTGTCTGGAAGGTTATTCCATAACTGCGGTGCTCTGTAGGAAAATGAGGATCGAGCCACTGTCTTTTCGTATTGTGGTATTGCAAGTAAGGTGCAGGTCCTGGATCGGAGGTTATAGGATGAGGGAACTGCTAAGGGAAGCAGTCTATTCAGGTAGGGGGGTAGCTTCCCAGAAAAGCTCTTAAACACCAGGTTGGAAAGGTGAAGGGTGCGTCTAGATTCCAGCGACGGCCAGTTTAGCTCTTTTGTCATGTCGCTATGGAGGGTCATGTAGATACATTGTAGCACAAAGGGCAGAATGAGTTATACAATGTAGTAAGTTTCTGAAGGTGTGTTTGTGGGGCCGCTTTTAAAGGATGTGTTCATAATGCTATGAAACACCGATATATTCTACTTTCTTTTCAACTTGGTTATATAGTCGAAGCTTAACAGTTAGAAATCATTCAAGTAGATGGTGCAAATAAACAGTATTATTAATATATATGCTGTTTGTGCTGATAACAATTATAGAGAGGATTTGCGTAGATAAGCATCATTCATTTAAATGTTTTTTATGAATAATATTAGTATGAAATTATGTGAGGATTTCTAGCCTCCTAAAGTATTCTTAAACTCGAGAGCGATTAAGAGTAAAGTGGTTGTATATGGGCAGGTAAAAATTCCAATAATTTTCGATAGTATGCTAGTATTTAGTTATAATAAAATGATGTGTTGAGGAATATTTTAATCTTTCTATATATGCATATTCTTATATCAAATTGATCCTCAGATAAACTCTTTGTATATTGAAGTGTTTTGAGTCAGAGTGGGAAACAGATGTTGAACATCTGCCTCAATCCTTGAAGGATCATCAATCATGGCTTCCAGCTTTTATTAAGGAAGGAGACATTAAGTCAACATCCTTGTGGCCTTCTGACACAAAGACTCTAAAGTTACCGGCCTAAAAGCTCTCTTTGATGTAAGGAACTGACCATTGATTAAGTGTAACAGGATGTTGTAAAGCGTCTCACTGTTTTGGGTTAAAATGAATAACATTGAATAACATATTGTATCTCAGCTCTTTTGTTTGAAATGGTTTGGAAAACACGGCAAAAGCTTAAACCAATTAGAGGTATTACAGGATGTCTTTTACTGTGACGTCAATTTCTGTACTTAAGGAGACCATGTGTTTGGTTCTTCAGAGGGAAACAACTAAAAGACTTAGAACCTATGTTTGGTGTCTGTGGTTATTTCTCTCTCCAGATATCTGTTGATTCTCAATCTGTAGTTTTATGTTATCTAAGAAAATAGTAAACACAGCCGGCTGTGAGAAAGAACAGGGACTGACCAACGCCAGAACATAACATCACAACAACTTGGTGTCGCAGAAGTGGTGGACCTCTGGATATCTTGAAGTTAGAAGGTAAGAACACGTCATGTTTAGTGTTGTCTTCTTGCCTTTTTAATTTCTATGATATTTAAGACCCACGGGGTTTTGTTTGCGGATGTATTGTGGTGTTGGTCGGAAGTCTAGTTTCCTCTGTATTTTTATGTAGGTATAAAGTCCTGCATATGGTTTAGTAGGTATAGAGTCCTGCGTAATAGATTTGTGGATTGAGTCCACGTATGAAACTACAAATTGGAATCAAGCTTTTTGTTTTTTGTCATTGTTTGTCTTGTCTTGTTTATGTGCTATGCTGTATTGATTGATGCATTAACCCCTTAACGCCGCAGGACGTACATTTACGTCCTGCATTAGGCGGGCTTTGATGCCGCAGGACGTAAATGTACGTCCTCGGCGTTTACAGCCCCCCTCGCTAAATACTCACCTCCTCCGGTCGCTCCCACGCTGCTCTGACTCCCGCGGAGTCAGATCAGTGTGATCCCTCCTCCGGCGTTGTGACGTCATCGCGCCGGTGGCGCGATGACGTCAGTTTCAGGCGTCCCCCCCCGCCGGAGCAGGGAAAGCGCCTGGAGGGGAGGGGAGGGATCCTTCGGATCCCTCTATCTCCCGATCGCCTGGTCCCCGGCGGCTGTGGCCAGCATCGCTGGAAGGGTCACAGCCTGACCTTTCCAGCGATGTATGGGGGGTTAACCCCTTAGTTGCCAGGTCGCGACCGGGCACTAATTTGTGCCCGATCGCGGCCTATTTCCGGTGGGGGCTGCCATCTTGGATGGCAGCCCCCACCTCTGGGTCACCCCCCGGTCAACTGACTCATCGCGCCATGCGCGATGATGTCAGTTAACCGGGAACCCCCTAGCTGCAAAGGGATTTCCTATGGAAATCCCTTGCAGGAGATAGGGGGGTTCTTTGAACCCCTTTATCTCCTGATCGGTGGCAGCTAGGGGGTCATGGCTGATATTGCTGGAAAGGCCAGAGCATGGCCTTTCCAATGATATCAAACATGACCATGGTAAAAGTAAAATAAAAGTGTAAAAAAAGTAAAATAAAAATAAAAAAAATAATAAATTAAATAATAAAAAAATAATAAATATAATAATAAAAAAAAATTTGTTTTTTTAATGCAGCACTATTGTTCACATTTCAATTATAATGTGAACAATGATGCTTCACTAATGATATTTTTTTTTGGGGGGGGTTTAGCTAAAATCACGCAATTTCTCCCCAAAAAAAAAATGGGTTCCCCGTTCTAATTTTTTTAACAAATCTACCCAATAGAATATGACCGCAGAGCCTCGGATAATAAAATTTAAAAAAAAAAACACTTTACACACTGTGGAAGATTGAAATTTTATTGAAAATTCAAATTTTTTTACATTTTTTGTTATAGCATTTTGGCAGGGCATGACATATACATATAATAATGATATATTATTAATCTGCCGAGTCTGACGGACAGAACGATATATAATATGTCTGGGTCGTATAATAATACGTGACTTAAAAATGGTCAAAATGAGCTCAGCAAACTTCTACTTCCGAAACAGCGCCGAAGTTGTAAAATTACTCCCGTCCTTAAGGGGTTAATATTTTGCCTTGTTATATATTTCCTTTGTGGGGTTTGGTCTGCCTATAATACACAATAAGCCTGGGATCCTTCTTCATTTTCTCTGCTGCTTCTTTTCTATATTTTTCATTCGTGGTCCCAGGATATAGTCTCACTGAATTTTAATTATCCATTATGAGCTGCAGACTAGTCTCAATATTATTCTTTTAACCCTTTCGCTGCTGAGGCTTTTCCCGCCCCTGTGCTGAGGTCATTTTTTACCTGTTTTGCGCATCATGTTTAAACGTGTTTTTAAGGCTTATTTTAGTATATGACACCGACATATTATATATCGTTCTTTCCGTCAGACTCGGTAGATTCATAATATGTCATTATTATATGTATACGTTATGTCATGTCTGTATATTATAACAAAAAATGCAATAAAATATGTATTTTCAATAATTTACAATGTGTAAAGTGTTTTTTTCCACATTTTAACATGCGAGCAATTGCGGTTATATTTTGTATGGGGTGCGCTTGTTAAAAAAATTAGAGATGGGGTCTCGTTACATTTTTTTTGGGGAAAATGACACTATTTTTAACAAACGCACCGCATACAAAAATCGTTAGTGCAGCATCATTGTTCACATTATAATTGAAATGGGAACAATATTGCTACACTAACAAACCAAAAAAAAAAAAAAAAAGTGTTTATTTTTTTTTTTTTTTTATTTTTTTATTTTTTTTTATTTTTATTTTTTTTTTTTTTTTTTTACAAAATTTTTAACTTTCATGTTTGGTATCGTTGGAACGGCCAATGCTCTGGCCGATCCAACCATATCAAAATTTAACCCCTAACTGCCACGGATCGGGAGATAGGGAGTTCATTGGAACTCCCTATCTCCACACTTGGTGGCAGTTAGGGGTTAACTGTAGGACTGGCGTCATCGTGCTACGCACGATGACGCCAGTCCTCTGGGGGAGTTCCCGGAAGCTTGGCCGACATCCAAGATGTCGGCCAGCTCCGGGAAAGGATCGCGAACCGGCGCTTTTCAGCGCCGATTCGCGATCCAGCTCCCCAGGGGTTAATGCCAGGCATCATTTGGAAGGGCAGGCTGTGCCCTTCCAAATGATGCATGGGTTAAGCCCCGCAGAGCCACCGATCGGGAGGGAGAGAGGTCCGAAGGACCTCCCCCCCTCCCTTTCAGGCGCCTCCTCCGCACATGCGGGGGGGGGGCGCCTGAATTAGGTGTCATCGCGCCCCCGCGATGACACCTAATAATGGCGGCTGCTGGTCCGGATGCCGGGCTGACATCCAGGATGTCAGCCCGCACCGGAGGGGCCAGCGATCGGCCGGAACCCGGCCGAACGCTGACCCCAAAGTGAGGACGCGCTCAGCGCGTCCTCAGCACACCAGCGGGAATGCTGAGGACGCGCTGAGCGCGTCCTTAGCATTCAAGTGGTTAAAGTGTAGTTTTGCAGATAGTATCCGAGTTAGTAAGTGTGTGTTTGTGTGGAAAGAATTTTTTTTGAGTGATTTTGCTGTCTTCCACAGGATCACATCATTTTGAGTTAGAGTAGTGTTATAATGGGATCATCCCTTAGTAAGTCTAATGCATATTCTTTACCTATTCCCTTTAAAAGCTATAAACAAGTACCGAAAAATGCGAGAAATAGGACTCCTGCAGTTAAGACTGCAAGCCCCAAACCTGATCAGACTCCCAAGGCATATGTAGAATATTTAATTGGTGAATTTTATACTGAACCTTTTTGTGATAATCTTCATTACTGGTGTGTGCGTTTTGGTGATGTAATTGATAATCCATGGCCACGTATTGGTTCTTTTTCTAGTTATCATTTAGAAATGTTGAAAGGTATGTGTTTAACTAATGCAGTTCCATTTGGTCCTGGACCGGATCCATTATGGAATAAGAATTATATGGAAAATGCTGCCCAGGGTTGGTTGCAATGTGCTTTGTTATGGTCTTCTTTTGTCACTGACTCCCACAACCCTGAGCCAGCAGTAATGTCTCCTCCACCATATAGTGATCCTTGTGTACCACTTGCTAATCCAGTTCAGTTATATCCTAATTTGGCTTCTTTGAGAGACAATATACATGATGGTTTGGCTGAAGAAATAGCTGCTGTAAGTGTGCTTCATGGAAAGCGACGTCATAAGTATGTGTCTGATGATGGACAGCCTAGAGTAGGTAATCTGTCTGCTCCTCGTGCTGTGAGTTCTGTTGTTGTACCGAGTTTAGCTGTTAGTTCAGTCGTTGAACATTCTGATTATGCTTTACGAAGTAAAGGAAAGATAGATGGAGACAGCGATGATGAAGAAAATAGAATTATTACTGTACAACCTACGTCTGCTATGCCTTATGTTGTAATTGGTGATACCGTCATGGTTAAACCTCCCTCTGCGGAAAATCAAATTTTTTTAGGCAATAAATGTCCAGATCCTTATAAATTTCCAGAGGGTGCGATTAATTATCTTAAGCGAGTTACCAAAGACCAGCAAGTTGGTGGTCCTGATTATCGATTTTTGTTGTCAGTAGTTTTGAAATATGCAGATGTTAATCCAACTGATTTGGCTAAGGAATTAGATGCTAAATTTGATCACCCTGTAGGTCATGACTATGTTTGGAATAAACCTGATTGGGTTGATAGTTTCTGGAATAACTTGTTACAACATTTCACAAGCAAACAGGCTGCTCATAGAGATGTTTCTAAAGCTGCGACAATGACACAAAAATCAGGTGAAACTGTCAGTGAATTTTGTTTTAGACTAAAAAGATGTTGGTTAGAGGATTGTTGCATGTCTTTAGACAATTTCAGAGGCAGTCTGTGTATTCAGCATTTATTACATAATATGCTTCCAGAATATGTTCAGACAACTCGTATGTTAATTGAGAATTTATTTGATCAAGAACCCGAGGCTCTGATGCGTATTCTGCGTAATAAAGACGCTGCTGGAGTGTTTCCTTTGAAAAGTGATACAAATTCTCTCACAGGTGATAATGTGGCCATGCCATTCTATCAGCAGAGGAATGGTCAGTTTGGGCGTTTTAGAGGACGTGGCACAGGTCGTGGATTTCCCAGGGGCAGGAGATCTCTTCCTCAGGGAAATAGATCTGGTGCTTGTTGGAATTGTGGGTCTTCTGAACATTGGTATAGAGATTGTAATCAGGTTCCCCAGGATGCTAGTCCTGATGCCTTTAATCCTAACAGCTCTGTCTTTTCACCTTCTCAATCTCTGGCAGCTGCCCCCCCCCCAGCCCATCCTTCTGTTAAATTCCCTGTTCAATGGAACAACAATAGTCAACGCTAGGATTGCCAGCAGCTAGGAACACTTGCATTTTTAGCTACTCAACTCTCTGATAAATGGGATCAACTTCCTATTATTTCTCTATCTGTGGATGGTAACATTTATGATTTTTTAGTGGATAGTGGAGCAACTCGTTCTAGTTTGTCTGTCAAATTTTATCAGGCACCTCTGAGTAGTGAAAGCTTGATGTCTGTTGGCGTGGAAGGCGTTCCATTTGAGTGTATGAAGAGTCCAGTTCTTTCTATATGCAGCCTTACGAATCGTAAATTGTGGTTATATCACTCTTTTCTAATCATTCCTAATTGTCCTGTCAATTTGCTTGGTCGTGATTTAATGGCTAAAATGGGAATGATTATTGAAATTACCTCTAAAGGTGGTGTTCTGATGCACGCTGTTTTTTCAGGTTTCAGTTCTGAATTTCCATGTCTGGAATATGATTGTTTTGGCTTAAACAATTCTGCATTTGTTGATATACCAGATTAATCACGGAGATTACAGGAATGTCTGTGTGGCCAACACGAATTTGTGTGCATACAGCTGGAAATGTGTATTTGTGGAAACAGGGTTTTGGTATGTGAAATCTCTAAAATTTGTACAGTTTTCTCCTGCTTTGCCATCAAGCGTAAGTAATGCTTTCCATGGCATTAGCACTGTTCAAATCCCAGATGAATTGAAAGTTGTTTCTCCAGCTGTGTGGGCGGCCAGCAGCACAGACTCAGGTTTTTTGAATTATACCCCATACAAAGCTACTTTGAAACCCGATTCTTCTCCTGTTTACATTAAACAGTATCCATTGTCAAAAGATAAAGAATTAGGTATTGCACCAGTCATTGCTGAACTCTTGTCTAAATCTATAATTCAGCCAATTGTTTCACCATTCAATAGCCCAATTAATCCAATTCAGAAACCTGGTAAAACTGAATATAGATTTACTCAAGATTTGCGAGCAGTTAATGATTTGATTTTGCCTCTGGCTCCTTTAGTGCCAGATGTAATTCTTATTCAGGCTTCTTCACCGCTTCTCGTCCAACAATTCCATGGTTATGGACCTGTCGGCCGAAGAGGGGTGTGGGCAATGATGAAGGAAAGATTTGTAATCCATAGATTAGAAAGGAAGTCTTGATAAAAGTCAAAATTGGCCCGACCATTTACCAGCAGTATTGGCTGAAATCAGAATGACTCCTAGCTCGACTACGGCTTATTCGCCTTTTGAAATTCTAATGGGTAGACCATTCCTCACTCCATGGTGTAGAACTAAAGGTGCTCCGATGGTAAGCGGGGACCTTAATGTCATAATTGATGAATATGTTTTGAATCTTGTGGACAAATTGAATGGCATCTATGGTGATGTATCTCTGTCTCTTCCTGTTCCCGCAGGAAAGCCAACTCATCCTTTCCAACCAGGAGATCAAGTCCTTGTGAAGTCCCTCTTCAAGGCAAGAGTTTTGGATCCACCCTATGGTCCTCCAACTACAGTGATCGCAGTCACCCGGACCGCCGTCCTAACAGAAGATAATCAAGCATGGATACACGCAAGCCGCTTGAAGAAGATGCCATCCCTAACCAAAGCTCTACAGATTCCTTCGCTGACCGATGTACCATCTACTACTGCTGCTCCCGTTTAATAGCCATGATTTTTGTGATCTTCATCATATATGCTATATTTTCAGGAACAATGTCTCCTAAGAGTTCCCCAAATCAAGTTGCTAATAAGATGTATCGTCGCTCACAATCTCATTCTTCTTGTGAACTTGATAATCATTTTATAAAAATTGCAAGAAATCTTTACACAGCCCTGAACCGCACAGATTCATGCTGGATCTGCGGTTATGCTCCACATTCCCATAACTATGATTATCCCTTTTTAGGATCCCCATGAACCGCTGAATCAATTAGTTTAATGATCCACTCTTAACAAGACCCTGTTGTTGATTTTACTGATGTTCAGAAGAAAACAGAAGCAAAGAAGATAAAGTTGTATTTAGCTCGCTCAGTTCAAATTGGAGCCATAGCATTTGTTAATCACGCTACTCGTTCTACTGTTTTGCCTCCTGTAAATGCTCTTATTATTTTTAAATGTTTATTTCAGTTAATATCACGCAAATGTGTAGCCACTTCTAGTGTATATCATTCAGATCTGATATCTAGCATTAATATGCCTAAAAAACCTGTATTAATTGTTTTGTAAGCCTTTGACACCTGGAGGGCAGGATAGTCCTTCATGCCTGGTGCCCTTGGAGATTTCCCAGCCCTTGTCAATTTAAAGGGAAGGGTTTTTTCTCTACTGCTGAAAGGACGTGTTGGGAGTTACAAAATTAAAATTAGTTATTGTTATTTGATTACAATAAAAGAGGGGAATGTTGAGGAATATTTTAATCTTTCTATATATGAAACATAGAAACATAGAAAAATGTCGGCAGATAAGAACCTTTCGGCCCATCTGTCACGGTTCCCGGATCCCACCACGCAGTCCTTAAAGCCCAACACTCCACAAAGCCAAAAAGCTACAAACAGGATAGCCGTAGAAAAATCCCTAACTGTCTGGTCCTTAAAAATTGGCCAGGTAAATATGTACTAGCTAGACAGAAAGGGTTAATCAAAGACAATGTCGTAATACAAAACCAGGTCAGCAACACGGGGGTAGTCAGACGAGCCAGAATCAGGAATACAGAGTATAGAATAGTCAAATGGAATAGCCAGGTCGATATCAGTGCAGTAACGTAGTACAAGGAAAATAGTCTAGGGCGACAGAAGGTAGAATGGTCAGAAAACAAGCAGAGGTCAATAACAGGTTAAATCACGAGATAAAAAAAAGAAATTTTGAAAAACGTATAGAAAATGCTTAAAAAAATACTAAAAATCGAGAAATAAAGAGACTCTTTACTGCAGAATATTATAAGCAACGGTTTATTAGATATTGAATTAAAAACTAATGTGTACGTGGAAAGATTATCAACTCTAAATGACCTCTGTTCACAAATGGGCATAACACCAGATGTTTTTAGTCTGGTAATCAATTTGATACATTGTACAACATACTGAGGGTGGGGTGGTGTCTGCTTCTGATTGAGATTTGAGAATTAATTTCCCTAAAACATCCTAATATGCTGCATTTAACCCTTTCGCTGCTGAGGCTTTTCACACCTCTGTGCTGAGGTCATTTTTACCGCTTTCGCTCATCATGATTAACCGCGTTTTGTAGCCATATTTTGATATATGACCCAGACATATTATATATCGTTCTTTCCGGCAGATTTGGCAGATTCATAATATGTCATTATTATATGTATACGTTATGTCATGTCTGTATATTATAACAAAAATGCAATAAAATTTGAATTTTCAATAATTTATTATGTGTAAAGTGTTTTTTTTCACATTTTAACATGCGATCGTTTGCGGTTATATTTTGTATGGGGTGCGCTTGTTAAAAAAATTAGAAACGGGGTCCCGTTACATATTTTTTGGGGAAAAATTTCGCTTTTTTTAACAAACGCACCGCATACAAAAATAGTAGTGCAGCATTATTGTTCACATTATAATTGAAATGGGAACAATATTGCTGCATTAACAAAACAAAAAGAAAAAAAAACTTGTTTATTTTTATTTTTTTAAATATTTTTTTATAAAAAAACATTTTTCATGCTCATGTTTGGTATCCTTGGAAAGGCCATGCTCTGGCCGATCCAACGATATCAAACATTAACCCCTAGCTGCCACGGATCGGGAGATAGGGGGTTCATTGGAACCCCCTATCTCCACCATTGGTGGCAGCTAGGGGTTAACTCCAGGACTGGCGTCATCGTGCTATGCACGATGACGCCAGTCCTCAGGGGGAGTTCCTGGAGGCTTGGCCGAAATCCAAGATGTCGGCCAGCTCCAGGAGAGGATCACGATCCGGCGCTTTTCAGCGCCGATTCGTGATCCGGCTCCCCAGGGGTTAATCACAGCCACCGTTTGGAAGGGCAGGCTGTGCCCTTCCAAACGGTGCCTGGATTAACCCTCTGCCCCCCGGCGATCGGGAGGGAGAGAGGTCCGAAGGACCTCCCCCCTCCCTTTCAGGCGCTTCCTCCGCACATGCGGGGGGGGCGCCTGAATTAGATGTCATCGCGCCACCGCGATGACATCTAATTGCTCCGCCGGGGTCCCAGAGTGCTGGGCTGACATCCAAGATGTCAGCCCGCACCGGGGGGCGCAGCAATCCGCCAGAATCAGCGCGTCCATAGCACAGGAGAACCACTTGGCTGGACGCGCTGAGCGCGTCCATAGCAGCCAAGTGGTTGGTTAACTTGTGTTTGAAAAAAATTCAAAATAACATCTAAGGCTAGGGTCAGATGAGCGCATTTTGTACGGACTGTGCGTCCGTGCAGTACGGACGTACTTACTGACTGACAACAAGGTAGTGGCCAAACAGTCCGTTTTTTTCACTGACGTATTTTTTGACTGATGTAGCAGGGAAAATAAATTAAAATGAAAAAACATTCTGTCCGTCAAAAATGCTGGACGTATAAATGCAGTCCATCTGACCTCGTTTCATCACTCACATACAAAGCTACACGGACGTTGCGGACGTGGCGCACTCCGCACGTCCGTTCTAGCAGTATTACGTTCTTGCCTAACCTGCGTCCGTTTGCTGCGTCCGCCATGCATCCGCACTTCCGTGTGGACGCACTTCGTGTGTGGGGCTCCATTGGTCAGAATGCTATGCTGCCACGGACGTACAAATGTGCGGCAACACGGACGTGATAACTGCGCTCGTCTGACCCCAGCCTTAAGCAATGTTATTTTTCACCTCGGGATTAAACATTCACAGGGTTATTCAGAGAGCGGTGAAAAGCAGGAGAATAACTGGAGAAGTGAAAATTCTAGGTCAAAATAGCCAAACCAGAAAAATTCTCCCATTTAACTCACTTTCCAAATTGGCTATTTGGTCTAGATTGTCCTCTTCTCCTGCCAGTTCTCCTGGCTTTCACCTCTCTCTCAGGGTTGTTCAGAGAAAGGTGAAAACCAGGAGAATGGCAGGAAAAGAGAACAATCTGGACCAAATAGCCGATTTGGAAAGTGAGATAAGGCTAGGGTCAGACTAACGCATTTTTCACAGTGACGGTCAAAAAGTGCGTCCGAACGCATTGCCTTATTTTTTCACAGAATGCGCGAAAACGGTCATACGATGCGCATTTTTGTGCGTGATTTTTTACGGATCCAAACCAGGAAACTTTGGGTGTCTGGACGTTATGTTGGCCGGACATGAGCAGGGTCTGATGTCTCCAAATCACGCACACACGCCGCTAGTGGACGCAGCGCACTCTGTACGTCCGTACTAGCGGTTCTGCGTTCTCGAAAAAATGCGTTCATTTTCCACTTGCGTTGCGCAGCCGGACTTTCGTGCGACCGTACTTCGTATATTGGCTGTCATTGCCCGTCATTTGATGCTAGTGCGGCCGTGATTAAGTGCGCCTAAACGCATGTTAAAAATTCGCTAGTCTGACCCTAGGCTAAATGGGAGAATTTTTCTGGTTTGGTTATTTTGACCTAGAATTTTCCATTCTCCAGTCATTCTCCTGCTTTTCACCGCCAAAAAATCAGTAAACTTTTTCTGCGTGTCCGAAAATGTCTCCTCTTTTCATACAGACTGCCGCCCCAAGCAGTTGTTTATGGATAGATTAAAGGAAAAGCATTTACCGTCATTTGAAATGTCATTTTTTGGTTTTTACATATTTCTATACATCCTAGAAATCCGCCACTTCACGGGAAGGTTATGGGGACCTCCTAGGCACGATATTTGAAGGAATGTTTCGTTTTTATTTTTAACCCTTATTTCATGGAAAACTCACTGTCCCTTTAAAAACTTTTTTTTTACTTTTTGTCCTTGTTTCCTGTCCCCCAGGGCACTACCCAGACCCCCATACACTTTTTATGGCAAATATCTAGCATATATGCCCTCTTGGAGGGCACTCTAAAAACCGAATTTTCAGCCCCATTGACTTGTATGGGGTCCGAGTTCGGGTTCGGACCAGAACATTTGGAAAGTTCGGGTTCGGCTTCGAACCGAACTCGGGGAGTGTTTGGCTAATCCCTAATTATGACAGCCACATTTTGCCCCTGGATTCCCACCCCCCAAATGAGAAGGATATACATAATCATGGTTGGGTTGTTGTCTGGTCCGTTTCTGGTGTACAGGTCATTTTACAGTGGGACGCGTGGATCCAGGTGGATTTTCCTTCCAGCTTTACTGACATTGCTGTTGTGAGGAGGACCTGGAAAGGACCGTCGTATCTGGGCTCAAGTGTATTTTTCCGAAGAAACTTCTTCACTAGTACCTAATCTCCCGGGACTAGTTGATGAGTGCAGTCAATACTTTCAGGGTCTGGAATGCAAGAGAACACCTGACCATAGATATCAATTAATGTTTTTGAAACACTGGTGACATATTTTACTAGGCTGTCAGATTGTAACTGTAATTGTTGAGGGAAATAGCACTCTAGTCTGGGGGCCGCGCCGAACAGTATTTCGAAAGGTGACAGATTGTGTAGACCGATGAGGGCATTTATCAATGTTTTTGAGAGGTGTGAGGGCCCATGTGCCCATTGTACTACAGCCGGATAGAGTGCCTTAAGTAAGCACACTTTATTTCTTATGCAGAGGAGTCCGTGCATGCTTGTGGCCCCCCTTTTCTCCCAGTCTCCCTTCTCACTGTGTGATGCAGAGCCCTGCAACTGTTTGAGTTGTAGTTCTGAGACAGGAGTCTGTACTAGTAGTGGGACTAGCTGCTCGAGTTCCTTTTCCTGTGTCTGAGTGAGTCTGTCTTGCTGCCTGGTCTGTTTAAATGATTTAATATCAACTTCTGGTGTATTAAGCTTTCCATGTGCTTTTACTTTTAGCACTGGAACCTGTTGTGGTAGAAGTAAAGCGTTCATAAGGGACTGTGTGGCTTCCCCATGTTTAACAGGTGTGCCTGCTGCTATCAGGAAACACTGATTTTGCCCAAGCACGCCGAAATCATGGGTGAGCCCGTACGCATATCTTGAGTCTGTGTATATATTGGCTGTCTTTTGAGCACTGATTATGCAGGCCTGTGTAAGTGCGTGTAGTTCCGGGGTTTTTTTCGGGCAGAAAGGGTGGGGGCGAGGGGGGGAAGTTGAACAGAATTGAAAATTCGCGTGACTGCGCACCCGGTGTGATATTTCCTGGACTCGTCTGCAAAGCGGGAGCAATACTGTGTCAGGTAAGGGGCTTTGAAGAGGAGTATTGGGCACCAGTATTGCACACAGAGGGCAGGTGTGCGGTTTCTGGGAACTATCAGCATTGTCACCCCTCAGGAAAATGAAAGAGAGCAGCGGGGTTGAGACACTGACATCTGGCGAGAGTGTCATTATCAGGGAGCAGGAGGGAACATTGCAGGCGCAGGTGCCTTGCGGAGGACAGTTATTTGTGCTGGGTTTATTTTGGAGGCAGGCAGAAACGTCATGCGGTGCCAATACTCGGGGCTGCTCACGTCTTTCTTTTTATTATGCAAATTAATACTTAATCAGTAGGCTTCACTAGACTGTTGTAACTAATATCTTGAGCTGTTAGAGAATTGGGGGTCAAAACTTTTCTGGCACTAGTAACTTTATCATGTACATAGCTAGGTCACACTCTGTCTGTGGGGTCGTCATTAACTAGAAAATAAAAACCTGCAATCCTCTGATACCGACATATATCAAATGCCCTTACGAGGAAAAACCTATTACGTGATTAAAATTATTATTTTATTGGATACAATTAAAAAATATGAAAGTTGTTGTCAAATTTGACCACAATTGTTTATTTGAATTAAACATTAAACCCACATTAAATTGTCAGTGATAAAGAAATTGAGGAATAAAGAATATATGAATATGTAAATGCTACTCGAGTAAATGGTGCGTCCACCAGTTACAATAATAGCGCGTGTTGAATGAAAGATGTATAATTACCATATATCACATCAATGAAATTAATTGAGTAAAAAATAATGATTTTACACAGATGTGACTTCTGACAGTACGCTGGATAGACTCAATGGAATGTAATTGACCAAAATTCAACCAATAATACGAAGGTACTCAAAGGTGGCAAGTGTGTGAGCTCCCACAAGAGAAATATAAGTCTAAATAGCATAAATGGGGGGGGCGTGGCCGGCCGCATGGGGAAGCAGACGTGATCTTTAGGTGCTCCGCTGGAACCCGCTGATTCAGGGGATTTCTACCCGGATTTTCCCCATAATTTACACCCCAGTGATACCCTGCCGAGCTGGCCATCGAGTGGAAACCTCCGGAGCTCGTCTTGGCCCCCCCTCCAGAGTCTAGAGGAGTTTGCAGAGATTTGCAGCCTCCAAGCGCACCCTGCGGTCGGCCATCTTGAGGCCTATACCCCGGCACATCGATGACTTGAGTCCAGCCTGGACCCCTTTACCTAGATTTACGGCGGCTGCGATCGGGGAGATGGATGGCCCCCATTCTCCGATGGTTGCGGCTGTTCCCACAGCAGAGGAGGGAGGTGGAGCGGACCAGGGGCAGCTGGTTCTCTCGCCTCCCGTCAGGACACTGGGGGCTGTGCTGGCTTATTTTGAGGCGTTCCTGGAGCAGATGCCCGGAGACGACGAGAGCCCACTCACGCAGGGCATGTGGCGCCGGATGATGGCCGGAGTGCGGGGAGGCTCGAGGTCGGTGGACCTTGCTGGAGGAGCGGAGGTGGATGAATCGCAGACTGCCCACGTGGTGGTCCGTCCAGAGGTGGACGCTGGTGAGCCGCGGGGTTCCTGCGTAGGCTGCAGTGTCAGTGGGATTCTGGAGGCTGTGCCTTCGGCGGTCCCTCTGCCCACGGAGGTGGCTACTGCTCCGTGTGGGGAGAGAGCGCTGACCCCTGCAGGGCTGCTGCCGCTGTGTGATCCTGGTGGGTCTGTTACCCATGGCTTGCTGGGTTGCACAGAGCTGGATGGTGCGGAAGTGGAGTCTGCAGGCATCGACCGAGCACCGAGGATGATGGAATATCCCCCTGTGATGTTTGAGAGGAAACCGTGGTCTGCACTGACTGTCTTGTCCCTTACACCACCGCTGGCTGAGGCTTCTGAGTCTGGTGAGACCGAAAAGCTTGGATTGCCATTCGGGACACTGCTTGCTATGGTCCCGATTCCGATTCTGGATACGGGCTGAAGTATCTCACCCCGCGTATTGTATTACACCACCTCATGGCGTAATTTTTGCTTTTGGCCGCTGTATTTTATCTCTCATTTCCCATGCTGAGACTTTCTTCTTTTTTTTTTATTTTATTTTTTATATATATATATATATATATATATATTATATATATATATATATATTTATTTTTAATTTTTTCCCAGGGAGACCCCCAATTGGGGTTGTTTTTATGTGATTGTGGCAGACCTGTGCCTTTTGTGAAACCCCCCCCCCGTGGACTCTATTTGCTGTTCCCCCCCCTCGCTGAGAATTTTGATTTTATTTTATTTTTCTTAATTTTTGTTTTTATTGTTTTTGGGTTTTTTTGGGGTTTTTTTGTTTCGGCGTTCACGGGTTTCATTGGGGTGCGCCGACGTGGCCTGGTGCCCGTATTTGCTCTCTCGAGACCCCGGGCCAAGTGCTAATCTCTCCCCCGGGCTTCCCGCGGTCCTAGGGACCTGCAGGAATACACTAGGGGTGGCACAGTCCTGGCCTCTGCCAATATTTTGTCCCCTCCCCCCCTTTTTTTTTTATTAGTATACTAGATGTCTTTGGCCGCCTTTTCTTATTTTTTGTTGTTTACCCTCGATGAGACCCCCCTCTTAGGGGATGTTTGCTAAAATGTGATTTTCCTCAGATGACTTCTTTGTTTTATACTGATGTGTTTCTCTGATGACATTTCATGGCCCTGCGAGGCCATTCCATGCTTTGTATGTTGTTAAGCTGACTCTTTTTCAAAATAAAAACTTTGAAATATAAATAGCATAAATGGTAGCTATCCCACTTTGATAGCTCAATAATTGGTGACCACATCATTTATGCTATTTAGCCTTATATTTCTCTTGTGGGGGCTCACACACTTGCCACCTTTGAGTACCTTTGTATTATTGGTTGAATTTTGGTCAATTACATTCCATTGAGTCTATCCAGCGTACTGTCAGAAGTCACATCTGTGTAAAATCATTATTTTTTACTCAATTAATTTCATTGATGTGATATATGGTAATTATACATCTTTCATTCAACACGCGCTATTATTGTAACTGGTGGACGCACCATTTACTCGAGTAGCATTTACATATTCATATATTCTTTATTCCTCAATTTCTTTATCATTGACAATTTAATGTGGGTTTAATGTTTAATTCAAATAAACAATTGTGGTCAAATTTGACAACAACTTTCATATTTTTTAATTGTATCCAATAAAATAATAATTTTAATCACGTAATAGGTTTTTCCTCGTAAGGGGATTTGATATATAACCTTATTCAGTGTTTAATCACTATCCTATTCTATCTAGCCCTTAACGGTGGGTTCTCCATCGATTTATTCACTCTGATACCGACAGTTTCCATTTTAAACCAAAATAAGCTATTGCAGGAGGTAGAAAAAAAAACTTGCTCTACCTTTAAATTGCATAGAGTTGTATATTTCTTTCTCTCTACAGGGTTAAAATATCTCTGCATGTTCATAGAAAAAAAAGAGGAACCAATTTAATCTTTCTAGTTTCACTTTCTGGTCTGCGTCCTGCTTCCTTTTTCTTTTTCTACATAAAAAAACATAATACGGGATATTTTAAAGCTTACTTTTTTTTCTGAACACTTAACTCTACCGGGCTTCGTAGCACTCTGTTCTGCAGATCAATACTGATAGAATGTGTAGCCTCTCTATCCCGAGAATATTTTGTATAAAACTATTTTCTACTAAAATAATAAAACATTAAGGCGTTAGCAAAAAAATCCCTCCATTAATATAGACAAACGTTTCTATCTACAAGAATAATAATTCTGCATACGTACGTCTTCTACTTCACATATACACTACAACAGTAAACAACGCAGATTCTCTTTGCAAGCACCTAACAATGGAATCATGTCATAAACAAAGCAGGTGTCATGTCTCATCTGTCTACTTTGCTTTTGGTCTTTGCTTACCGTGTTTTACATCTCTGACATACATACATACTATTCACCTACATGTCCTTCTTAATGCTCTCTACTGGAAAGCAACCTGTAGTTGCCATATCTAGGATAGGCTTTCCTAAACTCTTCTCACATTGACTCATAAACTATCATCCGCATCCTATAGATTATCAGATTCTGGTTTAAAATAACTTTCATCCCACTTATAAAAATTCATCATTTTTGTAACCATTTACACGAGTTGGAACAGGCGACCCTGTCCAACTGCCGATTAAATTTATACCTTTTTCATCTCGTACTTTATATACATACACATATATATCCATATATAGACATGTGCATTCGTTTTAGTACTAAAACGATTTAGTCCGAATTTTGGGATAATTTAGTTTTCATATGACTCAAGAGAAACGAAACTGCTCAGTACAAGAAACGAAAGAAACTAAAATAAAATGCACTACATTTTAGTTTCAGTCCTTTTTGTGATATTACATTGATGAGTGAAGGAGACAAGCAATGAAGAGCGCAACATTGCAACATCCGAAGTTCTGCACCCTCCACATGCCAATGCAGTAGGATGTTCTATACAGAGAGGGGCATTAATTAATGCAGGAGGATGTTCTATACATTATACAGAGAGGGGTATTAATGCAGGAGGATCTTATATACATTATACAGAGAAAGGTATAAATTGAGGAGGATGTTCTATACAGAGAGGGACATTAATTCAGGAGGATGTTCTATATATATTATACAGAGAGGGGTATTAATTAATGCGCGTGGATGTTGTATACATTATACAGAGAGGGGTATTAATTAATGCAGGAGGATGTTCTAAACATTATACAGAGAGGAGCTTTTTTTTTTTTAGCCCTTTAAATACAGTGGCTGTGAGCGCTGAGATCGGCTGCTTGTTACATTATCTCTCAGTACAATGTATCAGGCTCAGCTGTTACAGTAATTGACTGTAACAGTGCTCAGAGTTTCAGTAAAACAGGGAAATAATATTGTTCTAACCTCTTATATATAAAAATATTATTTACTAGTTTTACTGAAACTCTGAGCGCTGTGATGAGCAGCAGTCAGTTACTGTAACAGCTTTGCCTGACACGGGGCAGTATTACAATGTTGGTGCTAACTTAACCAGAGCTGTTGTAAACTGAAAACCTCCATAGGCTATAATGGCTCTGGGAAGTTTACAACAGCTCTAAGTTAGCACCAACTATGTAATATGGCCCACATTGTGCTGAGAGTGAGAGATACTGTAACAAGTAGCGATCTCAGCCCTCTGAGGAGCCACCACTACAATAGTAAAATGTATCCACTGGTTTTCGGATGAATGAAATTAGTTTTCATACTAAAGAACTGAAAACTAATTTCTTTAGCAACTAAATAAAGTGCATTTTAGGACTAATCCATTAGTTCAAAACGAAATTTTGTGCTGTGCACATGTCTATCCATATATACAAATACACACACTATATACACATATATATATTACATTTATAGTAGTTGCTTGGTCAGACATCATCTTGGTGGAAAGGCCTAAGCCAGGGATTGTGGTGGTGGGAAATTATCAGATACAATGGCAGTATCCTGCTAAGGGCAATTGGCTGCATCCGGCCTTTGGGGGGGCCGTCGCCTGCGGGGTGCTTTACAATCCCGTTTGAAATGGCTGGATTCTCCACAATTAAAACAGGTTCTTGGTGGACGCCCCCCTCCCCACCAGGCTCCCCTTCCACGGTGCCTGCTGTTATACTGAGAGTGGGCTGCTGTGTCCAGGTGACATTATTAAACAGGTTCCTGGGCATAGGGGGTATTTCCTGGGTGTTTTGGTGGGAAGGGTAGGTGGTGTCTAAATTGGGCAAATGAGGCATAATAGGGGATATTGTCGGTACCTGGCTTGTGGCTGTTAATGAGGACATGACAGGACGAGGGGTGTAGTACGACCCATCGATGCGTAAGACAGGGTAGAGACCTGTCGGCTGTTTTTGGGCAGTTGTCGTTTGGGTTGGGTTTATTATTTTCTTTTTGGATACCTCACCATAGGAAGGAGGCTCAGATCTTGGGGTGAGATAATAGTAATTCATTTTTCCCTTCTTCTTTTCCACTGTTTCTATCCACCCTTCATTCTCAATTTCTTTTGCAACCCTATACCATGCTTGGATGAGCTTGGATTCCAATATTGTTGAATGCATTAGGCAGTGGCTGAGTGATAGACAACAGAGGGTTGTGGTAAATGGAGTTTATTCGGCGCAAGGTCTTGTTACCAGTGGGGTACCTCAGGGGTCAGTACTTGGACCCATTCTCTTTAATATTTTTATTAGTGATATTGCAGAAGGTATTAATGGAAAAGTATGTCTTTTTGCTGATGACACAAAGATTTGCAACAGGGTTGACGTTCCTGGAGGGATCAGCCAAATGACAAATGATTTAGGTAAACTAAAAAAATGGTCGGAGTTGTGGCAATTGAGTTTTAATGTGGATAAGTGCAAGATAATGCACCTGGGACGTAAAAACCCAAGGGCTGAATATAGAATATTTGATACAGTCCTAACCTCAACATCTGAGGAAAGGGATTTAGGGGTTATTATTTCAGAGGATCTAAGGGTAAGTAGTCAATGTAATAGAGCAGCAGGAAATGCTAGCAGAATGCTTGGTTGTGTAGGGAGAGGTATTAGCAGTAGGAAAAGGGAAGTGCTCATGCCACTGTACAGAGCACTGGTGAGACCTCACTTGGAGTACTGTGTGCAGTACTGGAGACCGTATCTCCAGAAGGATATAGACATCTTAGAGAGAGTTCAGAGAAGGGCTACTAAAATGGTGTACGGCTTGAAGGAGAAAAGTTACCAGGAAAGGCTTAATGATCTTAACATGTACAGCTTGGAAAAAAGACGAGACAGAGGAGATATGATAGAAACATTTAAATACGTAAAGGGAATCCACAAGGTAGAGGAAGGGAGTATATTTAAAAGGAAACAAAATAGCAAAACAAGAGGACATAGTCTTAGATTAGAGGGGCAAAGGTTTAAAAGTAACATCAGGAAGCATTATTTTACTGAGAGGGTGGTGGATACATGGAACAGTCTTCCAGTAGAAGTGGTAGAGGCCAAAACAGTAATTGAATTTAAGCAAGCATGGGATAGGCATAAGGCTATCCTAAACAAAAGATAAATCCAGGTAAAGTATCCATGTAATTGGGCAGACTAGATGGGCCGAAAGGTTCTTATCTGCCGACATTTTTCTATGTTTCTATGTTTCTGCTACATTCCATAATCCATTATCTATCAACATTCCTTTTTTATTCTTCAAAGCATTTCTCCATTCCTCTATCTGTAGTCTGGGACTGTCTAGTCCGCAAATCCTGCCTAAAAGCTTTAGTTTTGTCACATTTCTTTTGCCTGTCCTTTCCTCAACTAACTTGCATGGCGACAACCAACCAGCATGGCTACTCTGTTCATTTCCCATTCTCGATTGTTAGCTCTTTTCCTGATCAATTTCACATTCACGTAGTTTATTAACAGTCAGAAATGAGGATAGACCTATATCTATCGTGTTCTATTTTAACCACGACAATAAAGCATCTCGTCCTCTCCTATATTCCAAATATAGGAAACCTGTTAGCAGGTGTAATTAATACCTGTTTTACCGCAGCATATATATCCTACAGGTGCTTCCTTTACCGCGTCATCTGTTCCTACTAGATATATATATTCTTGTGAGTTACTACTAGATATGCCTAATGCATCATCTATATACCGGTGCCCACAAAAACCCCTCTGACTGTCAATCAAACTATACTTCAATCAGAGATATATCGCGTCCTACTACCAAGCTTGTGTTCACCTCTTACTGTTAGGAAAGTCCTACTACCAGGTATGCGTCTATTACATCACATCACCTGTTACCATCTGGAGATAGCTAACCAGGTACACCCCACTTGTTACCACAGGTTCACGATAATCTCTCTGATCAACAACCAAACCACAATGCCTTATCAGAAAATATGCCACCAATACCAAGAACCGTGAACAGACGCACAAACAAGCAGACAACTGGCATGCGATTCGTGGGTCAGTAGAATGGGCACCTGGGCAAAGTTAAATAAAACCCCACTTTTGATGCCTTTCCCAAGTGTCACACTGGGTTTTCCCGGGGTAGGATCACAAACCAGAACACGTCACTGGCAAGATATCAAAAGGTATCTTACCTGTGAGGTTACGAAGTTGATCAGGCTCCAGTTCTTGTGTGGTCCCTCCAGGAAATCCTTGGTGGTGGCACGATGGCAAAGACGTTTAACCCAGGGCCCCACGTTGGGCGCCAAATTGAAATGGACAATTTCAGTCCTTCCTCGGATGCCAGTCTCTGTTCTAATCGGTGGAGAAATCAGGTAAGTTAAGGTGCACGCTTAAAGAAATCACACAGACAACGGGTAGGTCTATGCGGCTTCTCTGGTCAAAGCCAATGATCTCTCTGTTTAATGATAGGTTTCGATACATGTTTTATAGTAGTTTGCTGCATAAGCGAGTGGGAGTCAACTTAACATTTTAGTAAACTTCAGCATAAAATTGTGTACATACAGATTATTTTATTAACTATATAAGAATCAAATATCAGCTATTTCTAAAGGTCAAGGTATCATGCGTCATTGACAAGTGTCAGCCGTTTTTCTCCATGGGTGTGTGGATGTTCTGTTCTGTTCTAGGATGCAGGATGGGCTTGATACCGGAATAAGACTCCTCATGACTTTGTGGTTAGCTTATTCTGTCAAAAAGCGGAGTTACGCAAGATACATTTTGATTCTCTCTAAAATGACAGTTATGTTAATCATCTCTTAAAGGTATATCAAACTTAAATGAGCATTTTTCTAGGCCTTTGAATATTATTAAAGCAGATACATATTCTTGTCCATAACACTATCAGTTAGTTACACATTTTTATTGATTCCTAATAATACTAGTGACTTGTGTTATATCTACTAACCAATTTGTAGCAGGATTCTTTTGTTATCATTTGTCATGCTTTAATGTCGTTCATGTGTGTGTCTCATCACTCTAAGCCAGAGGCAACATTTACATCTGCAGCTAAAAGGGTTAATTGACTATCACAACTAATTAACTATTTGTATCAAGGTTATTTTCAGACCATGTTTTAATGTCATGTGTGTCTCATGTGCCAGACTCAGCAGTTACATTTGAAGCTTAATGGTTTAATTAATTGTGATTAGGGAACTATGGAGATGTTTCCTAATATGTGTAAACACTCTTGATTGTCAGATGTGTGAATACTGTGATGTTTCAGGTTGATGCGTTAATTGATTGATTGAGTCATTTGCATTGATTGATGAATTGATATGGATTTATACGTGTGTTAGTTTCTGTGATAATCTGGTTTCAAGATTGTCCTCGGGGTTTTGATGTATTTGTCTACCATTTAATTGTGTATGTGTAATATATATATATACGTATATTGTGTTCATTAACGGTTTAATAAAAGTTTTACCCTTTACTTTCACCAGTCAGTCTCGTGTCCTGTTGATTAAATAATAAATTAATTGCTGATTGATTAGGCAATACAAGGACCTATAGCCCGGTGATAGGGTTTTGATAAAGAACTTGGGTGTTTCTGCAAGGCATAAACTGGCCGATAGATGGAGTTCTCAAATTTACATTGTCTGCAAGCAACTGCCTGGTCTGCCAGTATACCAAATCCGTCCGGATGGAAAGGCCGAGCCTCTAAAGAACTGGCACAGAAATCATCTGTTACCTTTGAGAGAGGCGGTACGGATACCAGTTGGAGACGAACTTTCCTTGCCTAATCCGCCTGTTCCTTGTTCGGCTCCTGTTACTCGGTCTCAGCAGTTATGTTCTGTCGGAGAAAGTGAAGAAGACAGTGAGGAAGAGGACTGGTGTTGGAGCTGGGTGCGCCCACCTGAGCCTGAAGAAGTTATTCCGGCCTCTGATCAGCGTGAAAGTAGCCTGATGCCTGATGCTCCAGAATTCAGACCTGATGTACCTGAAACCTTGGAAGTTCCTGAAATTCTAGAAGATGTATCAATAGACTATAGTTCTATGCCTTCACTGGAAGGCTCATACTCTGTAGAGGTGTCTGCTCCAGCTGTAGAAGAGAGAATTGAGCCTGTAAATGTGGCCCTTCCACCTGAAGAGGAAATTGATTAATCTGAGCCTAAACGTTCAATACGGCCCCCTCATAGACTTACAGATGATTCACCAGGACATAGCACAGAAGAAGCGGTTACAACTGTGCGAAGGCTGCCCGAAGTGTCTGCTATGCTGGTTGAGGTAGCTAGAGACAGGAGTCAACTTGAGGATGTATATCTGACCCATTATATGTTTGCTACTGAACCTGAATGTATTGATTAATGTAAATATTGCAATGTTATGTATCTGTTACAATCCCTTGGAGTTACCCAAGAGTTTAGGAGGGGGAGAGTGTAGCGCTGGTTTAAAACTGTATTCCAGTGCATTGAACTATTGCTGCCACCAGAGGGAGACATTGTGGACTATGCTGGACAAAACGGACTCCATCTCCCATCAACCTTTGCGTGAGGACAGGAAGTGGGTGGTACAAAGAGGAGGAAGGACATCAGCAGCCTCGTGCAAGGCATGGGCAGTGTGAGCAGAGCCACGTGAGACGTAGGATGCACGCTGGGACTGTTAGGGTTTGAAACCAGGCCGGAGTGTGGAAGTTGCTACAGTCCTGTTAAAGATCATGCTGTTCCCTGAGCGTTGAGAGTACAGAGCGAGCAGTGAGAGAGAACAGTCGCAAGTGACACTTCTGGGATCCTGGTAGAGTTGGAGCACAGAGAGACGGTGGCATCCATTGCTGCAGTGATCAGAAAGAAAGTGCGCATCGGCCGGCTGTGTACTACGCTGAACTGTTCTTGGCAAAGTGCGGTTTGGGAGAAGAGGGACATCAAGTGAGGAGAGGCTGCAAACTGGAGAGGAGTGCTGGCGGCCTATGTGTTTGTGTTCTGGCGGAGGAGAACCAGATCGGGAGTGCAGGCGTTAACAGCATCGAGTTCCAAGTGGCAGCGAGGACAGATCCTCTCGAGAGAGATCCCTTTCTTCAGTGTTCATCAGTCCAAGATAAGCGGTTACACCGGATGGGTGAGAAGGCTTCGGCCTGGTGAAAACGCAGAACATTGCGCACTTGTTTATTGTTTCTTTAAGGGCCCCAACGGTGACTAGTCAAAGATTGTTTTTGTTTCATTCACTGGCCAGTTGAACACAGTACCCGGGTACCCTAGACAACACACAAATATATTTTTGAGCTATTTTTCACGGGACTTAAACTCCAGAACTGAGATGGTTAACCGGTTTCTTTTACCGCCGCGTGTTTTTCCCAAATTACGAATTCTTGCTACTCAAATACCGTATATGCGTATTATATGCTGCTTTATTGGGATCAGTAAGAATGTAATATAGAAAAATCCATAACAGTGCTGGTGTATAGTTATTTCCTAGTGCGGTGAGACTATCCCGAGGTTTATTCAGCGGCTCCTCCGGGGGTGAGCGCTACACTTATAACTGACAAGTTTCTAGTTGTGTCGTGTGCATTGTGTGTTATGTGTTTTATGTATACCCATATCTCTTATAAAGAAACATCAATGGGGAAGAGGACCTATAAGTCACACGTGTGTATATTGAAACTATTATGTATTTGGGGAGGAATCTTGGGTATTTAATCTAATTTCGGTTCACATAAGGGAATACTTTATTAGTATTCTATAGATTAAATGGTTTGGCGTAACTACCAGGAATGGATATAACGCTATAAATATTTGCCCTAGGGCAGTATGTCTATATTATGTAAGTTACTATATCTAGTCTGGCAAGACCACCAGGAGCAGGTAGTTGGAATTGGGTGTACTGTGTTACTGTGAGACTTACACCCCTTTCCTTCTGTCTCACCTGTTTATCCTGTCTGTTCCATCTTACTTTTACTCCATTCCAAGTTTTCTCTCTCCATTTCCCACTCCTCTGCTTCTGCCATTCCTGAGTTTCCCTTGCCTGGCTGTGTCTGATTGCACACCTGTACAGCCAGCTATATCCTTTGGTCTCTCCCTTTCCTCCCCGCTCTCTCATTTTGTTTGTTTGTTTCCCTTACCGACTCTGTTGAGGTCCTGTGAGCGCCCTCTCCTCCTTGCCGTGCTATTTCCTCTCAGTCCAGTCTGATCCTATATTCTTGTGTAGTTACTCCTTCTAGTCCAGTCATGTTTTTGTGTGCTCTTTTATTTCAGTTTAGTTCTGGTTTTTGTTCATTATTCTGTTTGCTTTTTGTTACTGTTTATTTCTGTTTTGCATTTATTTATTTGCAAAGTATTTTACTTGAGAAATAAGTGAGTTCTTACCTGTGGATACCTGGGTTCCTGATTTCACCACCTTGTTACCAGTCTTCACATTGCCACTAGGCTCCTGGTTCCTGTACAGTGGGCTCTACTACTGCATAGTCCACCATCCTCCGGTTGCAGTCACTGCCTGGGGCTTCCAGTGATCCAGCGATCTCCATCTGAGCTGTATTATTATTATTGTTGTCATTTATATAGCGCCAACAATTTTCACAGCGCTTTACAATAACCAAAGGGAACGAAATACATATAAACGGACATAGGATGGAAACAAGAGGTGTAGAGGGCCCTGCTCATAGGAGCTTACAGTCTAGAGGGATTAGGGTTGAGGAAGACAAGAGTAATGCACTAGATAGCAGAATCATTAGTGCCAGTGGTTTGGGAATGGTGGGGCCATAGAAGCGGCTTCAATCAAGTGTGAGTAGGTGAGCAGAGGGATGAGTTGCATCAGTGATGCGTACGCTACTCTGAAGAGATGGGTTTTGAGGGATTTCTTGAAGGCCTGAAGGTCAGGGGAGAGTTTGATAGGGCGAGGCAAATCATTCCACAGGACTGGTGCGGCCCTTGAGAAGTCTTGGAGGCAAGAATTGGCCATGCGTGTGTAAACCAATGACAGGTGGAGATCACCCGCTGAACGGAGTTGTCTAAAAGGGACGTGGTTGCGGAGTAACGAAGACATGTTGGGGAGGGTTGAGTTAATGAGTGATTTGAACGTGAGCATCAGTATTTTAAACCAGGGCTTGACAAATTTGCTTTGAACCTAGGAGCCAGATACAAAAGTTAGGAGCCAACCTTTCGGCGAGGATTCGCCTTTATCTAGGTATACCTTGATAAAGGCGAATCCTTGCCAAAACGTTGGGAACCTCGCCTCTGCATCTGGGAGTTGGTTTGTGCTGACCCAAATTATGATTTTAGAGGCTTCTATTTATTTATCACTTTGTTACCTGGTGCTTTTTGTGTATTTTTTGTGCATGTGGTCTTGTGGCTACTTTTCTGAGCCTAGAAGTGTAGACCGTTGCTTCTAATATCAGTTTGGCCGCTCTGATATATATATACTTATTATATTATTTGTGTTGTTAACATCTGTACATTGTGACGTTGTGATATTGTTTAATTTATTTATTTTCTTTGCTCTGTTGTCATTGGACACCCTATTTACCCACTGCAGACCCACACACAACAGACCTCATATATAAATACATACACCAGGGCTGGATATATTTACATTAAATGTAGGAGACAGGGAAAAAACCTTGAAGCCAACTAGATGTTTTTAGAGGCCAAAGACTGCTTTTAGATTGATGTAAAATAAACTGGAAAGTTAGGAGCCAGGAGTAAAATTGTAGGAGCCAGTGGCTACCAGGCTCCTGGCTTTGTCAAGCCCTGTTTTAAACTGTATCCTGAAATGTACAGGAAGCCAATGGAGGGACCAGCAGAGTGGGGAAGTACGCGAGGTGCGTTTAGTGGGAAAGATAAGGCTGGCCCCTGCATTCATTACAGATTGCAAAGGGGCGATACGGGAGTTGGGGAGGCCAATAAGGAGCGAGTTGCAGTAGTCAAGTCGTGAAATGACAAGGGCATGAACAGCACTTTTGTGGTATCTTGTGTCAGAAAGGGGCGGACACGGGCAATGTTTTTGAGTTGAAAATAACAGGATTTGGTCACTGTCTGGATGTGGGGAGAGAGTGTTAGGTCAGAGTCAAAAGTGACACCAAGGCAGCAAGCTTGAGGCGTTGGGCTAATGGGTGTTCCATTTACTTGTAGAGAGATAGGTGGTATTGGGTTCTTCTTGGAGGGAGGAATGACGAGATTTTCAGTTTTGGCAAGATTGAGTTTAAGGAAGCGGGAAGCCATCCATTTTGAGACAGCGGAGAGACAGTCAGTGACTCGATTCAGGAGACCTGGAGAGAGGTCAGGGGAGGAGAGGTAGATTTGAGTGTCATCAGCGTATCGGTGGTACTGGAATCCAAAGGAGCTGATCAGTTTGCCTAGAGAGGCTGTGTAGACTGAGAAAAGTAGAGGGCCCAGCACTGAACCTTGGGGCACCCCAACAGAGACAGGCTGCCGGGAGGAGGTACTTCCAGCAAATGAGACACTAAATGATCGTTGGGACAGGTAGGAAGCGAACCATGAAAGAACAGAACCTTGAAGGCCAATATCACTCAGAGTTTGAATGAGGATTGAGTGGTCAACTGTATTAAAGGCGGCAGAGAGGTCAAGAAGGATCAGCAATGAGTAGCACCCATTGGAATTAGCAGTTGCAAGGTCGTTGGTCAGTTTCACAAGAGCCGTTTCTGTTGAGTGCAGTGAGAGAAAGCCAGATTGCAGAGGGTCAAGGAGAGAGTGGGTGTTGAGGTAGTCAATCAGACGGGCATACACAAGCTTTTGAGGAGTTTGGAGGCAAAAGGGAGCAGGGAAACGGGCGGTAGTTGGAGGAAGCAGTCGGATCCAGAGATGGTTTTTTTAGGATTGGGACTACTGTGGCATGTTTGAGGGGAGCAGGAAAGACCCCAGAGGATAAAGACAGATTAAAGGTGTGGGTCAAGGATGGTACAAGAGAAACAGAAAGTATTTTGGCAAGATGTGAGGGAACGGGGTCGAGGGGGCAGGTAGTGGGATGAGAGGATCATAGTAGTTTAAGGACCTCTTGTTCAGTAGCTGAAGGGAAAAAGTTAAACATGTGAGGATAGACATGGTTAGCATCTTCCTGCATGGGTGAAGATGGCATTGTGGAGATTTCAGTTCTTATCTGTTCAATTTTTTCTGTGAAAAAGCAGGCTAGGTCTTCAGCTTTGAGGTCAGTGTGAGGAATAGCCACCGCAGGATGGAGAAGGGAGTTGAAGGTGGTGAACAGCTGTTTTGGGTTCCGGGAGTGGGTGTGTATGAGGGTTGCAAAATATGATTGCTTGGCTAGGAAAAGCGCAGAGCTGTAGGACTGAAACATAAATTTATAGTGAAGAAAGTCAGAGTGTGAGTGGGTCTTTCTCCAATAGCGTTCAGCAGTTCTAGAACATCTTTGGAGATGTCGTGTCAATTTGTTGTGCCAGGGTTGCAAGTTTTGTTGCCTCATTGACCAGGGTTTTGACGGCGCCAGCTTATCAAGGGTGGAGGAAAGAGTACAGTTGTAGTGGGTGATGGCTTCATTAGTAGGGATGAGCTGTTCGGTTCGATCTGTTCGGAGTTCGATTCGAACATCGCCCCTTCGGCTGTTCGTCAAACTCCGAACATTTCTGCGTGTTCGCCCACAATGGACCACAATGCACTTTTCCACTGGCCTGAAGCTTGTAATTGGCTACAACCTGCACCTGACCACAGTTTAGGTGCAAGACAGGTAAAAGACTATGCCAATCACGGCTCAGAGTCCTGATTGGGCAAATTTTGATTTATAGGAGGTTTCTGGGAATTTTAATCTGTGTCTTGTCACTGGCTGCCAGCTATCAGGGTGTCTCACTAAATTGTACCAGAGTTCTACAAATCTTTAATCTAGATAACACAGTTGAATCAGAGTTCTGCATATCTCCAATTTTTATAACAGAGTTGAATCAGAGTTCTGTATATCTTTAATCTATATATCACTCACCATGTCAGAAAGACCAAAAAGGACAGGCAGACGCTCCCAGACACAGATAAGAGGGCAAGCAGCCTCTGTGTCGGGAGGCTGTGCCTCTATTCGTCGTGGACGTGGTGCATCCTCTGCTTGTCCTTTCTAACTGGTGCTGCCCGTCTTAAGCAGCAGCAACATACAGAGGATTTGGTGGATTGGCTAACCAGGCCATCCTCATCCTCCGAGTCCTCTGCCAGCCAGGCTTGTAGTGGTCTACAGTCTACCTCCGCTGCCAAAGCATCTAATGCAGCCTCCATGTCCACAGCTACTCCTGCCGTAGCCTCACTATCACACACGGAGGTGTCAGCTGAATTGTTTGACTACAATGACAGTGACATGCTGTTTGAGGATGCGCAGCAACTACAGTGCTCTGATTCAATCTCTGAGGTTGAGGAAGGGAGTATAATCAACCTAGAGGAAGGGGGTGCCAGTGACACACAAATAACTGCCACTCCTGTTCCCCCAGCAGCTGCAGCATATTGTGAGGTTGGCTCCAGTGATGAGGAGATAGGGGGTGATGACGATGATGAGGTCACTGACTCCACCTGGGTGCCTGATCGAACAGAGGAGTCAAGTGAGGAGGAGGATGAGGCACAACAAACACGAGGCACAATGTCCTCTATGACCAACCGTAGCCAGTCCAAGGCATCAGATGTCAGAGCTGCTCAGGTGCAGAGCGCTGTTATCTCAAAGCACACATCCAGGAACTCTTCTGTCTGGGAGTTCTTAAAGAAATGTGCAGCAGACCGCACCGTTACTATTTGTAATCTATGTCAGATGAGGATCAAGCGTGGGAAAGACATCCCGCACTTGGGTACCATGTGCTTGAGGTGACATATGACCACCTGCCATGTGCCGTGTTGGCACAACACTTTGCATAGGTCCTCCTCCTCCTCATCTGTCTCTACCCCCACTATATGTCCTGCCATGTCATTGCCTACAACCTCCACTGACAGATATGATGCTACAGTAATGGGTGTACCAAGTCCTTCCTCACAGTGTGACAGCATCCCATCAGGTGAAGATTTACACAGTCAGATTACGTTGCCCCAGCTGCTGCAGCGTAAAAAAAATATAGTCCCTACCATCCCCAAGCACAGCGTCTAAATACCAGCTTAACAAAATTACTCGCATTACAGCTGCTGCCTTTCCAGCTGGTGGACTCTGCTTCCTTCCGTGAATTTGCTGAATGTGCTGTACCACAGTGGCAGGTTCCAAAACGCCATTTCTTTTCACAGAAGGCCATTCCAGCACTATACCAGCACGTGGAACACAATGTTATGGAGTCATTGGGAATGGCAGTCAGCAGCAAGGTGCACATGACTTTAGACACGTGGTCCAGCAAGCATGGACAGGGCCATTACATTTCCTTCACGGCACACTGAGTAACTCTGATTGCAGTGGGAGGGATCCAAGATGGGGCTCTGTGCTGGAGCTAGTTCATCCACCACGCCTCCAGAAAGCTGCTTGTATGAGGTCTGTCTGCTCCACCACCACCTCTTCCTCCTCCTCCTCCTTCTCTGTCTCTGGCGAAGTGGCAGTTATACCGACGCCTGACAGGGGCTACGCAATGGCTCAAGCAAAAAGATGCCATACTGTGCTTGAGCTGGTTTGTTTAGGGGACAGGAGCCACACCGGGCCAGAAATTATGTCAGCTCTGCAGGGGCAGGTGCAGAGATGGTTAACACCACGCCAGCTTGAGCTGGGAATGGTCGTCTGTGATAATGGCAGCAACCTTCTCTCCGCCCTACGCCAGGGTAAGTTGACGCATGTACCATGCCTAGCACACATCCTAAATCTGGTGGTACAGCGTTTCCTAACCAGGTACCCAGGGCTGGTAGAGCTTCTCAGCCAGGCCAGAAAAGTCTGCAGGCACTTCAGATGGTCATTCCCAGCAAGTGTTCGCCTGGCAGAAATTAAAAGAGAATTCCACCTTCCCACAAATCGTCTGATCTGTGACATGCCCACCAGGAGGAACTCAACATTAGCAATGCTGCAGCATCTGCACAAGCAGCAGAGGGCCATCAATGAGTACCTGTGTGAGTATGGCACAAGGACAGGTTCAGGTCAACTTGTTTTTTTTTGCCCCCACAGTCGCTGATGATCAAGGATGCATGCACTGTACTGTCACCATTTGAGGAGGCAACGAGGATGGTGAGCAGGGACAGTGCATGCATCAGTGACACAATTCCTTTAGTGTTCCTGCTGGAGCGCACTCTGCGAGAAATTATAGATGTGGCACTAGAGGCAGAGCAGCGGGAGGAAGAGGAGGCCTTCCCTAGCTCTCAAGGCCCCAGTCTTTATGCAGACAGCATTCCTGCGGGTCCTCAGATCAGACAGGAGGAGGATGAGGAGGAATATTTAAGTAGTGGGGGCATTGAAGGTGGGGATTCCTCAAGGGTGGGTTATGTGTGCCCAGAAACCCAAGAACTAGTACGTGGCTGGGAGGAGGAAGTGCACAATGGGGTCATCCTCATTGACCAGGAAGACTCGGAAGCTAATGCCACCTCCAACCTACGCTGCATGGGCTCCCTTATCCTGCAAAGCCTGCTAAAGGACCCCAGGATTCGTGCTATCAAGGAGAGGGATCATTACTGGTTGGCAAGCCTTCTTGATCCACGATACAAGGGTAAAGTTGCAGAGCTCATCCTGCCCGCACAGTGGGTGCACAGGATGAAACAACTTGAGGACGCTCTAAAGCAACACTTGTGTAACACCTTTCCAGGCACTGGTAGGTTACCAAGTGATGACACAGGTGCTTCTGAGGCTGCGAAAGATCAGAGGAAGAGCGGTGAAGGCCGGGGCCGCTTGACTGATGCCTTTTGAATTTTTTTTAGTCCACGACGCCCAGGGACGTCAAATGTAGGCACCCATTGCCAGCGTCTTCACCATATGGTGCAGGACTACCTAGGGGCAAGGGCAGACCTGGATACCTTTACAGCAGATAATCCCCTGGCTTACTGGGTGTCGAGATTGGATCACTGGCCAGAACTTAGCCAATATGCTATGCAGCTACTAGGTTGTCCTTCATCCAGCGTGCTTTCTGAAAGGACGTTCAGTGCCGCTGGAGGTTTTGTCACAGACAAAAGAGTGCATCTGTCCACCGACTCTGTAGACCGGCTGACATTTATAAAAATGAATCAGTCCTGGATCAGCAGCTATCAATCCCCTGATGCTGACGTAACTGAATAGATCGGGGATCTCTTCTGCATTCCCAAAACTTCCACCACTGCACTCTTCCACAATACCACAAAGGGGTTATGGTGTGAAGGCACTTGCTGCCACCAAAGGCACAATATTTGGGTGCACTGCCACTGACGCCTATATTACCAGATTTATATCATTTTAATATTGGACCGCAGGGTCCAACCCTGCACTGTTCCACAATACCACAGAGGGGTTACTTACGGTGTGAAGGCACTTGCTGCCACCAAAGGCACAATATTTGGGTGCACTGTCACTGACGCCTATACCAGATTCATATCATTTCAATATTGGACCGCAGGGCCCAACCCTGCACTCTTCCACAATACCACAGAGGGGTTACGGTGTGACGGCACTGTTGCCTACACTAAAGGCCCAATTTTCCAGCACCTATTGTTACTTTCATCCAAAGCCTATATAAGTTTCACCATAATTTAGACAAAAAATCACTAAACTTGTTCTGTGTGTCCTAAAATGTCTCCTCTTTTCATACAGACTGCTGCCCCAAGCAGTTGTTTATGAATAGATTAAAGGAAAACCATTTACCGTCATTTGAAATGTCATTTTTTTGTTTTTAAATGCTTCTATACATCCTACAAATCCGCCACTTCACGGGCACGATATTTGAAGGAATTTTTTGTTTTTATTCTTAACCTTTATTTCATGGAAAACTCACTGTTCCTTTAAAAACGTTTTTTTTTTTACTTTTTGTCCTTGTTTCCTGTCCCCCAGGGCTCTACCCGGACCCCCATACACTTTTTATGGCAAATATCTTGCATATGTGCCCTCTTGGAGGGCACTCTAAAATTCGAACTTTCAAGTCCCATTGACTTGCATTGAGTTCGGTTCGTGTTCGCGTTCGAACTCGAACTTTTGAAATTGTTCGAGTTCGAATGCGAACCGAACACGGGGGTGTTCGGCTCATCCCTATTCACAGGACAGGAGAGAGATAGGACGGATGAGAGCGGTACGGATATATTGGCAGAGAATTGCTGTGGGTCCAGAGAGTGGAGATTTCTGCGGGTCTGATAAAGTTTGGGTTTAGATGGAGGAATGAGGGAAGAGCTGAGTTCACAAGTCAGAAGATGATGGTCAGAGAGATTGAGACTGAGGTGTAATGGTGAGGTCAGAGATGGGGCACGAGTAGGAGAAAATAAGATCCAGAGTATTGCCAGCGGTGTGCGTGGGGGAGTTGGACCACTGAGTAAGGTATCCACACTTCCTGATCTAGAGCTCCTGTTTCCTGCACAAGTGGATTCTCTCAACTGCGTAGCCCACTATCCTCTGAGCCTGGATACCTACCCATGGCTAATACAGCTTTCTCCATTTTCGCTGACCTTCTATCAAGGTACCATTTGCCAGACGACCTGGTGCATACACAGTGGACCCTGTGTGCAGTCTGGGTCTACATAGCCCACAATCCACTCCGCTATATATTTGCCTCTCTTTTATATTGGGAATTCCTTTTGTGCAAAGACTTGTTGCCATTTGTTGTGTACCTTTTTAATACACTTATTATTTTTGCCTATACCACGTCTCCTGAGTCTGCCTGTCCTGATCACCCCCAACGCTTGGGTAAATAAAAATAAAGCCAACAGGTCCCTCCATGGCTCCGTCCAGGCGTGGGCCTGACAGTTACATGCATCAACCCAAGGACAATGTAACTATATGGTATACAATGGTTCATATTCTTAATAAATCATAGTGGTTCCAGAGTCGAGTACATACAAATTATGTCATATAAGATTGGGTTACGTTACATATTTCAACTTTATACCAACACGGTTGTATAGTATAAAATAGTCTATATTCTTTAGTGGATGAATCATAACAGTTCCAGAAAAATTGTATACAAAAAATTAATCATGTGGAATTAGGTGCTGGAATTTTGCAATCGAGGCCCAGAAGTTAGATTAAAATAGGAGTTCAACCCACAGATTAGTATGGTCTCTTCGGGTACAATTGCAAGGTTGTGTGTAGTGTATTCTAAGTTTATAGGAAGTGACAGAGTTCAAAATCTTGATTTAAGCCATTTGGGATGATTTTTTTCAAATTATAGATTCATTTCATCTCAGTCCTATTGATTTTTTTTGTAAGAAGCCTCCCCCTCTCCATTCGCTCTCTCAAGCTGTTGAATAGCTTGGTATTGCGTTCCTCTTGGATCTTTTCCATGAGCTTCTTTGTAATGTCGGGGGAACTGTATGTGTCTCCAGGCCTTTTTTTATATTGTTGAGATGTTCTCTTATTATATATAAAATTCCCTGCATGGGCAAATTAAGAGATAATGGTGATTCTTGAAATGTACCATATATCTTATATGAATCTTTCCCGGTCATGTCCTGAAAGCCCTTGATGTGTCTTTTCTTGCTCCCCGTGGGCCTGCAGCTCAGACAATGCCCACATCCATAAAAGCCTCTCTCCGTATTGAATGGATTTTTCAAGCTTTTTTTCTTTGAGTGACTCTTTACCAGTTGGTTGTTAATATTATTTATACCAGTGGCGTAACTAGAAACCTGAGGGCCCCGGTGCAAGAATCCATGAAGGGATCCCCCAACCCCCCAAAAAAAAATCTATATTTTTAATTTTTTTTTCCTGCAATATAAAAAAGATAGTATTGCCCCAGCTGACACGGATATATACTGTATATTGCCCCCAGCTCACATGGATATATATATTGCCCCAGCTCACATGGACATATATATTGCCCCCAGCTCACATGGACATATATTGCCCCCAGGCCTCACATGGATATATTGCCCCAGCTCACACATGGATATTTTTGCCCCCAGCTCCTGTATATATTTGCCCCCAGCTCATGGATATATTTGCCCCCAGCTCATGGATATATTTGCCCCCAGATCATGGATATAATGCCCCAGCTCATGGATATATTGCCCCAGCTCATGGATATATTTGCCCCCAGCTCATGGATATATTGCCCCAGCTCATGGATATATTTGCCCCCAGCTCATGGATATATTGCCCCAGCTCATGGATATATTTGCCCCCAGCTCATGGATATATTGCCCCCAGCTCATGGATATATTTGCCCCCAGCTCATGGATATATTTGCCCCCAGCTCATGGATATATTGCCCCAGCTCGTGGATATATTTCCCCCCAGCTCATGGATATATTTGCCCCCAGCTCATGGATATATTGCCCCAGCTCATGGATATATTCTCATGGATATATTGCCCCAGCTCATGGATATATTGCCCCAGCTCATGGATATATTCTCATGGATATATTGCCCCAGCTCATGGATATATTGCCCCAGCTCATGGATATATTGCCCCAGCACATGGATACTGCCCCAGCTCATGGATATACTGCCCCAGCTCATGGATATATTTGCCCCCAGCTCATGGATATATTGCCCCAGCTCATGGATATATTTGCCCCCAGCTCATGGATATATTTGCCCCCAGCTCATGGATATATTGCCCCAGCTCATGGATATATTTGCCTCAGCTCATGGATATATTTGCCCCCAGCTCATGGATATATTGCCCCACCCAGCACATGGATACTGCCCCAGCTCATGGATATACTGCCCCAGCTCATGGATATACTGCCCCAGCACATGGATATACTGCCCCAGCACATGGATATACTGCCCCCAGCTCATGGATCTATTGCCCCAGCACATGGATACTGCCCCAGCTCATGGATATACTGCCCCAGCACATGGATACTGCCCCAGCTCATGGATATACTGCCCCCAGCTCATGGATACTGCCCCAGCTCATGGATATACTGCCCCAGCTCATAGATATATTGCCCCAGCTAATGGATAGATTTGCCCCCAGCTCTTATGGGTATATAGGGCCCCCCAGCTCACCTCAGGCTCTGCTGCCGCCGTTCCTCTCCGTGGTGAGCGGCCGCTGAAAGCATGCAGCCTGGCCGCTCACCGGAAACCACCTGACCAGCGCAGCCGAGTTCTCGCGAGATCTCGTGCGCTGGTCAGCTAGTTCCCATCCCACGCGAGTGGCCAAGCTGCAAGCTAGCGGGCCGCTCGCAGGGAGGGGAACAGCCGGCGGCGCTGCTCCCAGATTCCGGCACTTTTTGCCAGAATCTGGCGGCGGCGCTGGACCCCCCTCCAGTGGCGGAATGCCAGGGCCCGGTCGCAACTGTGACCGCTGCGACCCTGGTACTTTCGCCACTGATTTATACTCTATCCTTCAGGCAGAAGGTACCGGTAGAGTAACCACTTGTATAGAAATAACACTTAACATTTATTTGTGTTATTTTAAAAATGGCAACAAAAGGAAACCTAGACCGGTGCACCAGTTGCCACATACATGCTTTACAAGGTCTAAAGCTCATGGGAAGTACCGGCTGGGTGGAGTAGAGGTAACATCACGGCTCTGCATGGAGAGAGCCTGTGGAGACATGGGCTCGATCCCAGCAAGAGCTCCTCGCCGGTAAGTTTCCTTGGGCAAGACACCTAACGGTACATACTCGCCACCAAGGACATACTTGAAAATGAGAGAAATCTCAATGTATCCTTCCTGGTAAAATTCTTTCTAAAAAAAATTAGAGCAGTGTTAATTGTCCTATTAAAGAGATAGGATCAAAATGTATTCTTATCTTACAGGTTCCATATGTGATTTTTTTATATACTGAAATATCACTTTAGCAGTGCCCTATATATTGTATGTTACTGGAATTTTTATAATTGCGCTAACATACATTATAATATATAGGGCACTGCCAAAGTGATATTTCAGTATTTATATATATTAAAAAAATCACACATGGAACCTGTATGATAAGAAAACATTTTGATCCTATCTCTTTAATAGGACAATTAACACTGCTCTAATTCCATTCTTCCATGAGCTTTAGACCTTTTAAAGCATGTATGTGGTGACTGGTGCACCGGTCTATGTTTTCTTTTGTTGCTATGTTTTATTTCTATACAAGTGGTTACTCTGAAGGTAACTTCTGCCTGAAGGATACAGTATATATCATTATTCGGGTTAACTAGTCAGGGAACCTGAGGTGAAGAATCTTATTTCACTATTACATATACAAGCACCTCTCTCAACATCCAGAGCTGGATGTGTCGTTGAATATTCTTTACTCCCCTAAAAATAACCATGAGGTGTTCCTTTTGTATCTGTTGCAGGTCTCCATCCTTTCTCAAGATTGGCCAGTACTTTTCAAAACCAAAGAAATTAAAGAGAAATTCAATGAATATATAAAGAAGGAGAAGAAAGGTCAGTCATTTGAAAGGCCAGAGCATGTTATTTTTATAGAAAGAAAAAAAAATTAAAAAATTCTATATATATATATATATAGTCCCTGATGGGACTGAAACATCGATCCCAATAAGAAAAGATTTTTTTTGAGAGTCGTCGTGTGCATCTGGATTTTGTTCGTATATTATTCCATGCAGCCGAATTTGCACCGAAGCAGGTATATTGCTTTAATTGGATTACATTGAGTGTGGAGTTACTTGCATTATATATATATATATAAATATATAAAAATTAAAAAAAGCAAAACTGTTTTTTTTTGTTTTATTAATGCAGCATTATTGTTCATCTTTCAGCGATAATGTGAACACTGATGCTGCACTAACGATTTTGTTTTTGGGGGGTTTTAGCTAAAATCACATAATTTCTCAGAAAAATAAAAGTAATGCGTACCTACTTCTAATTTCTTTAACAAGCATACCCCATAGAATATATAACCGCAAAGACTCGGATGATAAAATGCAAAAAAAAAATCCCTTTAGATGATTGAAAATTCAAATTTTATTGCATTTTTTGTTATAATAGTCAGGCAAGGCATGACGTATACATATAATAATGATATATTATGAATCTGCCGAGTCTGCCGAAAAAAAATAATTGTCTGGTTGTATAATAAAACGTGACTTCAAATCACGTTTAAACATGTTGAGCGAAACCGGTAAAAATTAGCTCAGCGCACAGGGGTGAAATGGCTCAGCAGCGAAAGGGTTAAAGCAGCAATTGAATGCCACCAAAGCATCTATCACTTTAAATATTCCAATATATCACAATTAGGAATACCCGGTTACATTATACACATGTCACTTTATTGAATGATTTTAATACATTACCAAACAGCGATGTCACTTTAGAATACCCATCAAGCTTATTTTACTTTAATAAAGCACAATAGGAATATCCTGCAATATCATACACATTTTATTATACAGAAAATAGCAGATTAAAGCATTTAACCTGGATAAGACGCACATTACTATGAATATCCTAGGGTAAGTGCATACATTCTCCGCTTAATCCACACACTTTTTTTTTTAAATACAAATTTTTAATGGAAAGCAGTAGTGCAGTACAATAAACGTTAGCAGAAACACATAGTATCACAAATATGAGCACATCACCTTCCCGTTTTTTTGTATTATCAATCAAGATAAGATAAAGAGTACAGAGGAAAAGGGGGAAAGAAGAAGAGGCGTGCCTGGCCCCAAAAGGACAGTGCAGGGGGGGGGGAGAGGAGCAGAGAAAGAAAGAGAGGTTCTGCAATAAACAAATGAGCAGTAACTCCAGCAATGCGCAAGCGTAGGACCCCAAACATCATATCAATATCACTAGAAACGCTATGCCCCTCGAGACCAGAGATATTCATGTCACCGGTAAAGGACCCCTGTATTATATCCAGGGTGACCACCAGTGACGTACGGTGAGGTCAGTGGCTGGTGAGGCACTGGCTAGTATCAGAGCCAGATATATAGTGTATGACACTGCCAGGTATATAGTGTATGAAACAGCCAAATATATACTGTATGAAACAGCCAAATATATACTGTATGAAACAGAGCCAGATATATTAGCACATTGTATATAGCCCCGTTACTCTGTATTAGCACACTGTCTGTATATAGCCCCATTACTCTGTATTAGCACACTGTCTGTATATAGCCCCATTACTCTGTATTAGCACACTGTCTGTATATAGCTCCATTACTCTGTATTAGCACACTGTCTGTATATAGCCCAATTACTCTGTATTAGCACACTGTATATAGCCCCATTACTCTGTATTAGCACACTGTCTGTATAGAGCCCTGGTACCCTCACGCTCGGTACCCTCCATCTGGACGCCCCCTTTCCGCTGAATACAGGAGATATTTCCACACACAGTAGACGACACGTACTATGTAGATGTTTCTCATTCGAAATGCAAATGGAGAATGCTTCTTTATTTCACGACACGTACTATGTAGATCAGGGCTCAAAATTTCCACTCGCCTACTAGCATTTGGCGAGTAGAAATTAAGTGCTGTCGAGTGAAAATGCACATGCAGGCAGCACAATAAATTATTTTGTGCTATGTATTCCGGCAGTGCCAACGTGCAGCCCCCCTTCTCCAGGCTCCGCGGTGGCAGAGATCAGCTGCCTAACCTGACCCAGCTCGTCTCTGTCACTGGCAGGGGGGTGTAGAGGAGCTTCCCTGCCTTCTTGCTCTGCTCACACTGGGGTCTGATGACTGGGTATACATGTATCTGGGGTCTGATGTCTGGATATTAGTGTTATTTTTGTAACTTTATTCTAAATAAAACCTTTAACATTTCATAAGATAATTTAAGGGGGTGTGTTTAGGGGCAGAGTTAAGGGCTGGGTAGGAGTTAAGTGGAGCAACTGGTGGCGAGTAACTCTTATGGCCTGGTTAGTAGCTTGGGACTTGAAATTTTGAGTCCTGATGTAGATGTTTCTCATTCGAAATCCAAATGGAGAATGCTTCTTTATTTCAAATACACACAGTTAACAGTTGAGACAACCCCATCCCTTAAAGAATACATTATAGATAAGATCAAGAGTCTCCAGTCAGAGAACAATAGAAAAAGCCATCTAACACAATGGAGTATTTACACCTCCTTCTCATTTTAAAGGAATCTTCTTACTGCAGGGAAAATACAATTTACAGAGAGGGGGGTAGTCACAGAGAAGTACAGTATAAAGACAGAGGGCAGCTAATACAGAGATGTACACTATACAGAGAGAAGGTACACAGAAACAATACTCTACAATAAACACATAAGGGAATATTAATGTAACACAGACATCAGATAATAGCACACACAGAACAAACACTCTATCTTATATACAGAGACAACAAACTAATGCAAAATAACTGCAAATAAACATTGGGGCGGCTGTTTCATCACATATGTCCCCCATTCAAGAGCGTCAGGCGAGCTTTGATCCCATCGGATCGCTTGCCACTGACAAGACCTCTCCCTTTGTCCCTTTGCTGCACCATTTGTAAAGTTCAAGGGTGCTAGCGCACAAGCACCATCAGTGGTGTCTGACGGTCGCCGCAGGGTACTCCTGGTTGTGGGTCCATAGTCCTGGGGTAAAAGGCAAGCCGCCCCTCTTGTCCAATGCGCCAGGCAACAGGCCACCACAGACCACAGAGAAAAATTGTTCGTTAGTGGGCACACTGGGTCTCCTCCCCAGATGTCTTTTTCTCCAGGATATTTCTGAAGCCCCAGGACCAGAATCCAGTCAACATTTACAGTCCCCAGTTTCTCCTGCTGATGCCCACCTCCCAAACATTTAGCAGGGGCCCAGGCCACGGCAATCCCCACAATCCCAAATGGGTGCAATTCCTCCTCTACAATCCCCCAACAGGAATCCTCCACCATCTGGGAAAGGGGGTCAGCCACATCCTGTTGCTGGGAGGAGGGGCCATCCTCACCCTCACGCTGGAGCTCCATCTTCCGCTTTGGTGAAGTACCACCTGTACTCTCCTCCTGGGATAAACTCTGCCACTGGGGAGTGAGGCCAACTGCCTCCCCTCCTTGAGGCTCGCTCTTTAGATGAATTAAGAAGGAGATGGCTGTAGGTTCCTTGGACTCCTATGCAAGCATGTGGTTCTCCTTTCCCCAGAAATCTGGGCCAGCAGATTGAGGACAGAAATCCGTAACTCTCTGCCCTAATGCCAACTCTTCCGTTGCGGTGGCCGAAAGCTCCTCCACCAACAAACTGTTGTCCCCAACCTCTGGAGCACCTTCCATCTCCAGCTGGGGACCTGGGTCAGCTGCCTCATAGCTTCCATACCCAGTGGGGATAACCGCAGCTTCTTCCACTGAGGGCCAGAATAAGTCCACTTTTCCAAGCTCCTCCACCCATCCCTGGGTGGGAGTGCTCTGCTGGGGTTCTGGGCATACTGCCAACCAGTCCAGCAATTTGCCAGTGGGGACCTCCGTCTTGCCCACAATGATAGAGTCTATTGCTGGCCCAAACAATTCTAGGTCTTCCAGCTCCCTCAGCCATCCTTGGCTTGGAGCACCCTGTGGGCTGTCTGGGCCGGCTGCCCAGTCTCCTAATAACTCTCCGGTGAGGCTTTCACTCTCTCTCACCATCACCAGGCAATCCTCCTGGTTGCAAATATCCTCTGGCTCGATCCAGAGAAAGAACTGGTCCTCGTTGCACTGCACATCCTGAGTGCCTAGCTTTTTCTTATCCCGCACAGCTCCCTCGGGTGGTCGCATCTCTGCCCAACGGTCTCTGCGTTCTCTTTCCTTCTTTAGAAAAGCATCGACCTCTTTCATGATGGCTAGGATGACCTTGTCAGAGGGGTTAGGACCGACCAATGCCAGCCTCATCCGCATTTCTTTTTGAAACTCTGTCTCTACGGAGTCTTGGGGCAAGACTGACCTGGCACGGTTGTCCTCCATGGCTTTTGGATTTGCAGGATGCCAGTCCCGGAGCCTCTGCCGATTCTTTCAAATCTCTCTCAAATTTCTCCCTCCAGCTGGAAAGGGCAATCCCACCGCTGCCACCAGTGTTACGGATCCTGGTACCCTCATGCCCGGTACCTCCATCTGGACGCCCCCTTTCCACTGAATACGGGAGATATTTCCACACACAGTAGACGACACGTACTATGTAGATGATTCTCATTCGAAATCCAAATGGAGAATGCTTCTTTATTTCAAATACACACAGTTAACAGTTGAGACAACCCCCTCCCTTAAAGTAAAAAAGACAGACCTCCAGTGCTGCTGATAAAGGTGCACTAGTGTCACCACTTTTACTAGAAAAAACACAAAACACAAACGTTTCGGGGACGCAGCCCCTTCCTCAGTGTGCAGTGCCCTAAACAACCACAGAAAGACAAACCCGTTATATACATAATATACAATAAAGGTAGAGCGAATCAAAACACTGGTATACACATGAAGAAAATTGATAGATAATTACATACTGATGTGTTTTGCACGTTTGTAGGAGTCCAAAAGCATGTTCCCGATGCTCCCAATGTAAATACAGACTCATGCCGACTGACATGTAAACATGTCGAGGGAGAGCCTCCTGCACACGTGCCGGCTCCAGGAACAGCCCCCCGGAGTCTCGCGAGATCCCTTCTGTGGTCATGCGGAGACACAGTCATTCGGCAACGAGCACACTGCAAACAATCAGATTGCGACATATCAAAGGAAAAAACAACAAACACAAAGCGAACAGACTCTTCAAGTTTCATGCGTATGTCAAAAGCGTACACAAAGACACAGTTCCCATGGTAACCAATACTTCTATACCGAGTAAGCATATTCTGAAAGAAAAAAAAACATACCATCAAGACCTTATAGTGAAAATATGCAGTGAAAAAAATATACATAAGAAAAAAAGTTTAAAACCATAACAATATGTAGGTCCACCAAACAATAGTGGACAAACATTTATCCTAGGAACAACATAGAAAAAAATCTAGTTGGTCCACAAAAAAGGGGGCAGCAACAATCTACATAGCACAATAATGTAACCATATGGTTATATACATTCAGCATGACAGAATATACAGGTTTGGTGAAAGATTATGGTGTAAAATAAAATAAAAAGCAGCTCACCTTATACTGCAGATGCCTCAGAGGATCCACCTAAAGGAACCAGTGCCACTCAAGCTTCTCATTGAGACCATGAGGGGCCACTGTGCACTGATCAACAGTGTCAAAAGCAGCCAAGAGGTCAAGCAGGATGAGAATAGAATAGTGGCCGTGTTTTTTAGCAGGTCGCTGGTGACTTTGGTGAGGGCAGTTTCAGTTGAGTGTAGGGGACGGAAACCAGATTGCAGTGGGTCAAGTAGGGAATTGAAGGACAGGAAGAGGGAGAGGCAGTTGAAAACTAGTTTTTCTAAGAGCTTAGATGTGAAGGGAAGCAGGGATACAGGGCGGTAGTTGAATGGAGAGTTGGGATCGAGGGATGGCTTCTTTAGTAAAAGGGGTAACTAGCGTGTGTTTGAAGGCAGATGGGAAGGAGCCGGTGGAGAGAGATAGGTTGAAGATGTGTGTGAGAGCAGGGGTGAGGGAGGAGGAAAGGGGAGGAATTAGATGTGAGGAAATGGGGTCGAGTGGGCACGTGGTGAGATGTGAGGAGGACAGTAAGGAATTGACTTCCTCCTCAGTGGCTGAGAGGAAGTGGCAGAGGGTAGCAGAGGGGACTTCAGGGAGTGAAGGTGGCTGATTACTATCTTGTGTTGGGATGTTGCTTCTGATAGAGTTTTATTGAGGAAGAAATCTGCCAGGTCCTGAGTGCTGAAGGCAGCTGAGGGGGGAGGTGCGGGTGGGTAGAGGAGGGTGTTGAAGGTGGACCAGAGTCATTTAGGGTTGGAGGACAGAGTAGATATAAGAGAGGAGAAGAAGGATTGTTTGGCCATGTGAAGGGCAGAGGCGTATGACCGGAGAATAAACTTGAAGTGAACAAAATCAGCTTCAGAGCGGGATTTCCTCCAGGCACGCTCTGCAGTGCAGGAGCATCTTTGCAGGTAGCGTGTCTGGAGGGTGTGCCAGGGCTGAAGCTGGCAGCGTGGGGCCTTACAGAGTCGAAGAGGAGCAAGCATGTCTAGGGCAGAGATAAGTGTGGTGCTGTAGTGGTTAGTGGCATCATCAGGGCAGGTGAAGGATGAGGTGTGAAGGAGATGGTGAAGTAGATTGAAGAATTGATGGCGATCCACGGCATGTAGATTTCTGCGAGTGTGTATGCGGGGTGGGGGAGCAGGGTGTTTAGGAAGTCCAGATAGGTTGAAAGAGTGAAGGTGGTGGTCAGAGATGGGGAAAGGGCGACAGGTGAACTCCGAAACGGAGCAGAGGTTGGAAAAGAAAAGGTCAATAGAGTGACCATCGCAGTGAGTAGGGAGGAGGGAGGATTGTGTGAGTCCAAGGGAGGATGTGAGTGAAAGAGGTTTGGCGGCAGCAGGGGCAGTAGGATCATCAATGGGAATGTTGAAGTCCCAGAGAACTAGGCAGTGAAGATTAGAAGACAGGAAGTGAGAAAGCGAGGTAGTAAAGTGGTCAAAGACCTGGGAGGTTCGTCCCAGTGGGCGGTAGATGACTGCCACCCTGAGAGCCAGGGGAGAGAATAGGCGGATGCAGTGTGTCTCGAAGGAGGAGAAGGAGATCGATGGAGTTGGAGGGAGATGTTGGTAGGTGCAGGTGGGAGAGAGCAGGATTCCGGCCCGCCACCATTTGTCTCACCCGGTCTTGGGGTATGGTTTAAATGTGGACCACCATGTGAGAGAGCGGCAACAGAGGCAGTGTCAGAGGGAGTTAGCCAGGTTTCAGTTAAAGTTAGGAGTTTGAAAGGAAGAGGTCATGGATGGCTGTGAGTTTGCTGCACACAGACCGAGCGTTCCAGAGGGCACAGGAGAAAGAAGACAGGCGCTGAGGGTTTATGGGAATGCGGTTGCTGTGCTTGCAGGGAGTTGAGATTTATGTCCGATGGAGATAGGATGAGAGGGAAGTATTGGATGTGTTGTGGGGCCAGGGTTAGGGGATATGTCACCTGCATAAAGTAACAGCAGGAGAGTGAGAAAGGTGGGAATGGGATTTGTGGGAGTGATTGGCAGCACGAGAATTAATTATAACACATAAAAACGAAAAACTAACTGATCAAAAAATTAATCGATCCGAATCAATAAATCGATCTCCAGAGATGTGCTGCCTGCCAGTGTGCGGATTCATATGCTGAATTATACTGCAGAGAGGCGATGCCAGTGCCTGGCAGTGTGCAGATTCATATGCTGCATTAATTATACTGCAGAGAGGCCCTGCCTGGCAGTTTGCGGATTCATATGCTGCATTGAAACTTAAGGGTTAAAAAGCATTGTTTCTTTAAAAAAAAGTTAAGAAACCTAAAATTTCACCCAAAAAATGCATAAAAAATCTTGAAAGAATAATTAAGTACAGAAACTTTCATTCTATTGGTAGTATTCTACTTCCCATTCTTAAATAAGCAATAAAAAAACTAAAGTCACAAAAAAGCAAAAAACTGATCCGAATCACCTGAAATGAGCCAAATCAGCAAAATTATCCGGATCGCCGAAATGAGCTGAATCGCCAAAATTATCCGAATCACCGTATCAATTCGAATCACCGAATCGATCCGAATCACAGAATCGAATGATCCAAAACGAAAGAAAAACTGTCTGAAATGATCCGAAACTAAATAAAACACCCGGAAAAAAAAGTTATGCACATCCCTAGTTCTAAAGTCGGGGGGGAGTTTAGGTTTTTGATGTAACAATTTGGAACAACAGATTGTGCCATCACCTCCACACTGAGTTAGTTAGTGAGTGAGTTAGTGCAACATCATGGTTCTCTTTATAATTGAAAAGTGAAAAATATTGCTGTGTTAGAAATATTTCTTATTTTATTTTTATTGTTATATAAAACCTGGTCATGTTTGATATTATTGGAAAGGTCATGCTCTGGCCTTTCCAGTGATAGCTAACATGTAGCTGCTATGGGATTGGAGATACAGGGGTCCAAATGCCCATCAATGCAGACATCGTTATCCTTTCTCTGGGCCTATTCTGGGGCATGGGCCTGGAGCTGCTGCTCCATCAGCCCCTATGTTAATCCGACCCTGACAAAGGGTCCTCCCTTTAACACAGGAAAGCAGGGAGTGCATGGGTATTCAGGCACAACAGAGTTAGGGGTTTGCTTTGTTCACAGGGGTGCTAGGTCTCTTAGAGGGTCTTACCGGGCATTGTGAGATCTGGTGAAAAATTTCCCCGCAGTAGAAACAAAGGTTCATATTCCTCCTTCTGCTGTGCTCCTCTATTGAGAGAGGTCCATGATTTCTCTTAAGCGTGGAGAAACACCTCTTAAGGGATAGGTCCCATAGCCTTTGCAGCAATGTGTTCATTAGGCCAAGCAGGTGTTTAACCAGTTCATGGAACGTTGTTTGGATTAACCCCCTCATGTCTTTTATCACTGCGGGCTCATAGGTTAATGGCTGCTGCATTCTGTCAGGGATCAGGACTGGTAGGTGAAGAGATGAGCCCAGGATGCAGTGATAAAAACACACAGACAGGTTCCACGGTACAAAGTTGGTTTATTGACACATGATACAATTTGGAGCAGGATACACAGGATACCACATGGAGCAGGATACACAGGATACCACTTGGCAATGGACACACAGCTTGGCGATGGAGACCAGTGTCTGGGAAAGCCTGTCAATGCAGCAGCACTGCATCATGGGAGGTCTCCCTTTAAGTAGGGAAACACAGGGAGGTAATTGAGGCACCTGTGGCTGCTGCAGTGGTTGACTGAGGTATTGCGGACCAGTAGCTAAAGGGCTGTCAGGCTGGAATAATCACCTTACGGGGCTTTTTGTGACAGCAGCGACGAGTTACCTGATACTGTCTGAGGGGGATCCACCAAAATGAACCTCCTGTGCCTGTATAGGCGCGTCCCTTTTAAAGCCCCAGCAACCACAACATCAAGCCCACGTTTGTGTTGCTGGGCTGACCAACCCATTCAAGTTAACCCTTTCCTCAGGGAACCGTATATACAACCCATCACAAACCCCTTCACTGCTGAGCCATTTCACCTCTGTGCGCTGAGCTCATTTTGACAGTTTTATGCTCATCATGTTTAGATGCCAGTTTAATCCTATTTTATTAAACCCCCCCGGACAATTTTTTGTTTTCAAAAACCCCAATTTTTTTAAAAACAATTTTGTATTATTTTTTGAGAGAAATATCAGGCCTCTCCAATGATATAAAACATGACCCTCTAGCTGCCACGGATCGGGAAATACAGGGATCCAAAGGATCCCCCTATTTCCACTTGGCAGCTAGGGGGTTAACTGGCTCACTGACAACCTCACACATATGGGGAGGATATCAGTGGGTGGGGGGTGACCCAGAGGTTTGGCTGACAGCCAAGATGTCAGCCACTTCCGGGTCTAAATTGTGATTCGGCGGTACCATTTGACTTTTTGTATATTTAACGGTTGGGGAGATAGAGGTCTCCAAAGGAGCCCTCTCTCCCCTTCCTCATTTTTTACTGCAGGCACCGGGGGTCACCTGGCGATAACGTCATCATGCACCGTGATGACGTCATCGCAGCTGCAGGGCCCCCTGAAAAGGCGGGCAGGTTTCCAGCCTGCCAGTCCGCGGTGGGATCCCAGCGATCAAGGTGAGTATAGGGAGGGAGGGAGGTTAGGAGACCCTGATGTACTATGTAAGTCAGCGGTCGTTAAGGGGACTTCCCGATCGGACGTACTATGTATGTCAATGGTCAGGAAGGGGCTAACAGCAGTTTTTCTTTTTTCTGTAACAAACCTTCTTATAATCATTCATAGAACCTTATATGTAAATTCCAGGCATTTTCTTTCAGTAGTTATTTTGCAAACAGCATTTAAATTTTGACACTTTCAATCGTAATTTTTTTTTTTTTTTACCCTGTTCGGCAGCTTGTCGGCTTTTTCCGGCGGCTGGTCTGCACTGTGATCAGCAGCTCATTGGCTTTTTCTGACGTGTCCGGCGTTTTTTTTGCGGCGGTCCTGGCAGGTTTTCGGCGGGCTTGCGTCGGGTTTTCCCCACCCTCTGGGGACCCAGCGGTGAATGCTGAATTCACGGGAGAGTGGGGGAGCTATGATTCCCTGAAGTGCAGGAAAGTGTGAAGAACGAAATCGCACCCTCTGAATAATCCCCTATATCTCTTTTTTCTAGTCCTAAAATTCCTTACCCCACCTTAAGAGCCCAAATACGTATACCACAGCCCTAATCTTATTCCATAACTAAAGTCTTAAATTTTTCACCAAAAACATAAGTCTAAACTCTTATTTATTATGGTACAACAGCCTGGGTCAACTAAGCATTGGGGTATCTAGCTCCCTTTTTAATGTAATTTTTTTTTGTGAAAGTATTTTACCAGGAAGGATACATAGAGATTTCTCTTGTTTTCAAGTACGTCCTGGGTGACAAGTATGTACCGTTAGGTGTCTTGCCCAAGGACACTTACTGGAGAGGTGATCTTGCCGGGATTCAAACCTGTGTCTTTGTGGTTATAGAGCAGTGATGTTACCTCTGTAATGCTGTTCTCTTCTGGATCCTGATATGTTGCTGTATAATAACCATTTAATACTTAATTTCATGATATTGTGTAGCTGTTGTGTACATACTTGGGTTTATATTGTCCATAGCCATATATTCCATTGAAGATCCATATTTCCCCTCTGGTTAAGACACACACGACACCACACAGTTTCTGTAGTAATGACTCATGATAATGCAATTTAATGAGGTGCTTTGAATCATACCAGATAACAGGAGTCAGCACAGAAAGATACAGAGAGCATTCAGGAGGGATTGGATTGGTGGTACAAATTACACTGACCCAATATTTTAAACATGAATAGGCGAAAGGACAGAATTGCCTTTGTTGTACCCATTGGCTTGCAAATAACTAGGACAGCTGACATTACAAAGTTAATGGTTATACCTACAGATTACCAGCATGGGACAGCTGTCCCCTTACGGAGCTTACTTGGACCTTAACATATCTCCGCCTGGCTAGGAATGCCTGTTTTCTTGTGAAAATATCTACAAAAATAACAAGTTAAAGAGACCCTAGCATTCAACCCCTGCCCTGTCATAATTATCCAGCTTTGGAACCTTGGGATAACGATCTGGACACTTGTCTCGCTCGTGTAATATTCTCCTTTACCTGACAATAATTCTAGGTCTGCCAGAATAGTCCCGCTGCCCTAAATTTCCAATGTTTTTCAAGCACTTTGACTTTTATTATATCTCCTTGATACTGCCCTCTGAAAAAGACTTTTATGCAATGTTCTTTTGGGACTTGACCCAAATTGCATTTGTGCAGGCCGCCGGACAAACTTAACCTAGACTATCGGAGTAATGTCTATGCAATCCCAGAAGGCTTGCTATGGCTCACCAGCTTGATATATTTGGAGAACAGACCTCAAGACTCTCATGAAACTAGTTAGACACAGATGGGAAACCCATGCCAAGAAAGACCATGTCCTTTGCCACTGAAAGAAAAACATTTAGTCACTGGCATCAACCCACCTTTCCGTCTGATATACGTTCATTCCTCCCCAGGTTATCTAACATGAGTAAAGAAGTTGGACTTCCATGAGATTCTGTATAATACAACACTACTTATACTATTAAACACATCAAACTGAAGGCTCAATGGAAGGCTCATGTTACATGAAAAGCGTAAGAAATGGCCGGCTTTGACAACGCAAAAGAAACAATATTTTTTAAAGAAAATCATTGCCTATATTCGCTGGATGCCAAACCAGCACCAGGGCTACAACATCACTCACACATACACAGGTTGTCCAGATCCCCATCTAGATTAAGGGTTTTCAGCGACCCATTCAGGGTTTTTTTCATTACTAATAGTTAACACACTGACTGTCTCACTTAAATTTTAAAATGTATTGTGACCATATACTGTATGATGGGACACACCAATCCTGGATTTGACTGGCTCTACTCATGATGGGCACCTTGTTGTGTGTCATCTAAATGTGCATGTATCTCATCTTATATCTAGCCAAGGTATCAAGAGGTAAATGTATGCCTGTCAGCTAGGATGGGCTTATTCCACCAAAATAATATCGGCCTGGATGACCAGGAATAGGGATGGGGGGGTTGCCCAATATGTATAGTTCCTCACAATCCACATTCCATGGAAGAGGGATTAGAAGTTTGTTGGCAGCCCATTCACTATATACATAATCCCTCACCCACTGGAATAAAGGAAGACAGGAGCCTCCTCTATATTGAACTATTCACTTGTGGTTGGGGTAGGGTAAGGTATCCGAGTGCATTCGCAAAGTTCCCTACAAAAATGTTGGTCCATAAACTGGCCAGGATTGGACGGTTCTGTATTGCAAGTTAATTTCAGATGGAGCCAGGACTTAACAGGAAAGTAATGCTAATGCACTTAGCTGAGGGACAAGTCTGCTGTGTGCTCTTTAAACACAAATAACTCCTTAGACACAAAAAATAAATAATGAATGTAGATTGGGAAAGTGCTTTTTAACATGCTGAAATGCTTTAGTTAAAAAAAGGATTAGAATGACCCTTTAAGTTGAAATGCAGCACAATCTAGGGTAGGTGGCAAAAAAGAACCAACATGTAAAATATACCAACAACAACCACAAAACAAACTGAATTGATTCCACTAGGAGACCCAGCTACCAGTCATTACCATGCTATAAATTCCTTAGTTAAACTGTAGTATCTGTTTTTCCCCATGAAAGTCAAATAACTCCAAATCAGAGGGTTATCAGAATTTATATGTTTGTTTTTTTCCCAGCGTAAAGTATGCAAGGGGCTCTGGAAGTTATTCTTTCTAGACGTGTGATACATATATTATTCTACGGATTTGAAATAGCACATCCCTCTCCTCCCCCACTAGGTTGGCTATGTCATGAAGATGACCTTAAAGGCGCCCTGGGTTGAAGAGGATGGGTCGATGAGATGGAGAGAGGGATAGATGTAAAAACTTTAAATAAAATAGTTTTGTTGGCTGATTTTAGGGAATTGACATGGAAGCATGTGTGATGTTGGCTCTTATCCAGACATCTCCTCTCTCTGCTCCTTGTTCCTGCGCACTTCGGCTGCATGCAGCTCCTGAAAACAAAGGAACAGATTACAAGACAGAGTCATGGCTCTTGTGTTGGACATACACAACTAAAGCAAGTTACATATTTAAAGAGAACTCAAATTACTTAATGAAAGCTGTGGTGGTATCCAAAGGTGTTGTACCCTCCTTGTTTCCTACACATGTTACAATTGATGGTAACACAAAAGTCAATATCTGTATTGAACCTTTGTTACTATGATCTCTATGTGAGAGTATACCTACTGAAACTATTGATCAATTATAATGGTTGAGGGTGTGGTCTGAACCAAGTATGCAGGGACACATAGGTAAACAGACAGGGGGGACCAGGAATCTTGGGAGACACTTGGAAATGTACCTTGGGAGGTGGTGGTAGACAGGACACAAGGGGGACTCCAGGCAAGGTACAGGTGGGTATTCCAAGAGAATGGTCACAGGATGGTCCGTAGGTCAAAGGCTGAGAGAAGGCAGCAATCGGTGGGCAAAGGAGGGGTTCTGGTACACGGGAATTCAATAGTAGATCAGGGAGCTTCAGGAAGCACGTTTGATTTCAAACACAGCTTAGCACCTTAATGCTGAAGCATTGAGGGTAGGGAGGAGTGGACCTTTATTCAGGCAGGAAGGTGTGGTGTGTGTTTGCTGTGTTTAGGTGTTTGTTTGGTTTCAGGATAACAGTGCCGAGCATGGGGCAGCACTTTACGTGTGCTGCCTGAACATGAATGGCGAGCACGGTATAGTCAGCAGCGGGGGCATGACATCAATCCAGAAACACCAGGGAGGGAGACGGGAGTTCCCATCTGTTGCAGTAGAGCTTGACTCCAAAATACTTTCTCTGGCCACCAAAGCATATAAAGCTAACAAATTTGGGAAGAATGTCCCATTGTTATTTAATTGGTTCATACACACAAGTGGTGGAAAACAGAAGAACTCCATAAGGGTTATCCAGTAACAGCTGCTGCTTAGCATTGTTGCAATCATGATAAACTTTGGTAATCCAGATAAAGAAATTCAAGAAACAGCAGGTGACATTTCATTGATGAAAATTCTCCTGCCATTCTTTGATCCCCCCCCCTTATCTGGATCATCATAGATAGTTGCAACTAAGCTAAACAACGTCAGTTAGGGATACCCCTTGTGTCGCTGTAGAGTTATGTAGGAACTCTGGATGACTATCAAAGGAAATGTAGACCACAGATCAAAAACAATTGGCTCAAAAATATTTTGATGATCATGGTCACCAAAACGTTCTGTCACGTTCCATGTTTCCAGCCCTGTCCCCTGTACATGTATATAACCAGTTTAGGTCCTTTATTCTGTGTTGCTGTTCCTGGGTTGCAGCTCAGGGGTTAATGATTTCTGTTCTCCCCACTCAGGTGTTTGCCCTTTTCCTAATTCACTCCCCATATGAGAGCAATGCGCCCATAGTGCATTGCTCCATCATTTCACTTCCTGGTTTCCAGTGTTCGCTGTATCTGAGAGCTGCCTGCTAAATTGTTCCAGTCCCTGCTTGTATATTCTGTTGATAGTACTTTGTTATGGTTTTCAATGTCTGACTGTTACCTCTGTTATAGTGTTCTTGGTTTATTTCTGTTTCTCTTGTGTTTTTCAGTTTATAGTTGTTACCTTGTGTTTTGGTTTTCTGTTTATGTGTTATTCTGATTTCCTGGTTACCGATATTCTGACTTGTCTGACTTCCCTTCTGGTTGTGAACCCCGGCATATGTATTACGTACTCGCTCTGGTTATCTGACTTCTGGCTTTTCGTCATGACGATGCTTCTGGATGTTTCTGGTCTGTACTCTTTATATTGAGTTCCTAGAATCTGTGTTTATTCCTCAGATTGCACGGCTCTAACTATTTTTCCTTTAGATTAGATCCGGCTATCTCAAAGACCGGCCTATCAGATCAGGGCTTCTGTAGTATTGCTGTGCAGAGGCCTCCAGTTAACCCTATGTTGCTCGTCACAGCAATATATATATATATATATATCTATAATGCTGTCTGTGTATTTCTGCATATAGGGGCATATAGCGCCTCACCTTGGCGCTAGCCTGGTGCGAGCATGACACATTCCTTGAATCAGAACCCCCATCTGTTGTAGTAAACTTAACTTTAATATGCTCTGGCTCTCCATGCAGAAGAGAACCCACAAAAACTGGCATTGACCTCTACGGTCAAGGATTTTCATGGGCAGAGTAAGGAACTCCAATGATTGTCGCTGTAGATGTTAGCGGCAGGAACCATGGCAGGATATCAGAGAGGAAAACCTTTGGTGCAATTGTAAGGCAAGCGGAGGCCAGAAAATGAGGCAAGAAGCAAGGATCGGGTAATTATTCCAGGTCTGTACACAAGTGGGCAAGACAATAAAGGGTGACTAGGTAAATTATTGTTATTACATGGCTATATTTTTGGCTTTTTTATAATTAGTGGTACTGATTATATACAGTTGTGTTCAAAATTATTCAACCCCCAATGCTGTAAAGGGTTTTAGGGAATTTAGTGTACATTTGTAATTGTATTCAGAATGAAATCCTACAAGGACTTTTTAAAGAACCATATGCAACTAAAATGACATCAATTGGTTTTGTAATACAGTAGTAAATGTTTCTTTTGTGAATTCTTCATTGACACAATTATTCAACCCCTTAAAGACTACCACTCTGAAGAACAGAGGTTCATTCAAGTGTTTTCAATCAGATATTGAAAACACCTGTGGATGTCATGGAGCAGCAATAAAGCATAATAAGCACCAATTAGGCAGCTTTAAAATGACTGTGATACTCAGCTCCTTCTAGACATTACTGGTGTGGTTACAAACATGGTGAAGTCAAGAGAATGGTCCAGGAAGACAAGAGAAGAGGTGATGACTCTTCACAGGAAGGGCAATGGCTATAAGAAGATTGCAAAGATGTTAAACATACCAAGAGAGACCATAGGAAGCATCATTCGCAAATTCAAGGCAAAGGGCACTGTTGAAACGCTACCTGGTCGTGGCAGAAAGAAGATGCTGACTTCGACTGCTGTGCGCTACCTGAAGCATAGAGTGGAGAAAAGTCCCCGTGTGACTGCTGAGGAACTGAGAAAAGATTTGTCAGATGTGGGTACTGAAGTTTCAGCTCAGACAATACGGCGCACACTGCGTAATGAAGGCCTCCATGCCAGAACTCCCAGGCACACCCCCTTGCTGTCTCCAAAGAATAAGAAGAGTCGACTCCAGTATGCCAAAAGTCATGTGGACAAACCACAGAAGTTTTGGGATAGTGTTCTGTGGACTGATGAAACAAAATTAGAACTGTTTGGGCCCATGGATCAACGCTATGTTTGGAGGAGGAAGAACAAGGCCTATGAAGAAAAGAACACCTTGCCTACTGTGAAGCATGGCGGGGGGTCAATCATGCTTTGGGGCTGTTTTGCTTCTGCAGGTACAGGGAAGCTTCAGCATGTGCAAGGTACCATGAATTCTCTTCAGTACCAGGAGATATTGGATGACAATGTGATGCAGTCCGTCACAAACCTGAGGCTTGGGAGACGTTGGACCTTTCAACAGGACAATGATCCCAAGCATACCTCCAAGTCCACTAGAGCATGGTTGCAGATTAAAGGCTGGAACATTTTGGAGTGGCCATCGCAGTCACCTGACTTAAATCCGATTGAGAAACTCTGGTGGGACTTAAAGAAAGCAGTTGCAGTGCGCAAGCCTAAGAATGTGACTGAACTGGAGGCTTTTGCCCATGACGAATGGGCGAAGATACCCGTAGATCGCTGCAAGACACTTGTGTCAAGCTATGCTTCACGTTTAAAAGCTGTTCTAACTGTAAAAGGATGTTGTACTAAGTACTAAGATTGAATGTCACTTGGGGGTTGAATAAAACTGATAATGATGTGAGCACAGAAAAGACATTTGTGGTTATTTCATTATAAATGTTATGTTATATTTGTCTGACCTACACGTGCCTCTTTGATTTAATTGTAAGCAAGATGACTGAATGATCAAAATCAATGTCAAACTGGCCAAAACACTCAATTTCAGTGGGGGTTGAATAATTTTGAACACAACTGTAGATCACTATGTTTTATTAGACCAGATTTTATCAATAGATTCACTTTTACCGTTAGGGACCAATATTTGGACCTATATCTGCACTTTAGCTATGAGATGCCCCTCTGTTGCATTAAGGAAAACTGCCTTTAGAGGTGGTAGATTTCTGTATAACCCTCATGAAGTGTGATGTGATTGGGGTCCAGCATCAGACATTGTGAGAAGGGGATTCACATAGGGCGCTCTAGTGGAGGGTCTTCACATGGCGCTCTTGAGGAGGAGAATAGGAAAATCTGTCCAGCTTTTGTTTTAAATCGGAAATTACATCAATTCCGACCATATTATGTTTTGCTACAATATGGGAGGATGCTGGTGGCAACGTGTAGTCAATGCGCGTGACTTTGAGGAAGAGCTCGGGAGAATTTGTCCGGCTTCTGTTTTGGACCGGATATTACATCATTTCCAGTCAAAACACGCTCCGCTATCATATGATTAGATGCCAGCGGCGGTATGTAATTAATGCACATGCGTGGGGTTTCATTTAAGGCTAGGGTCAGACGAACGCAGTTTTAACGTGCGTTTAGCCGCACGAAATCGTGCTAGCAGCAAATGACGTCCAATGCCGGGAACACACGACGAACGGCCGCACGAAAGTTCGTCCGTGCAACGCAAGTGGCAAACGAACGCATTTTTTCGAGAACGTCAAACCGCTACTACTGACGTACAGAGTGCGCTGCGGCCGCATAGCGGCGTGTTTGCGTGATTGGGAGACGTCAGACGCTGCTAATGACCGGATAACATAACGTCCAGACACAAAAAGTGTTTTATTGATGATCCGTACAAAATCACGGACGAAAAGGCGCATTGTATGACCGCTAACGCGTATTTCGTGGAATAATACATCCGTTCGTTCGACCGCACTTTCCCACGGACGACGCGAAAAATGCGTTCGTCTGACCCTAGCCTTAGACCGGTTATACTTAGGAGCCCTATACAGGTCTCTTACTCCCATATCTGCGGCTTAATGATGCCAGAAGTGTAGTAGAGGTCAATAAGAGAATCCCATTGGAGGATTAAAAGTGAAAGAAGGCGGCTGAGTGGGTATTGATTCCCGCCAGAGGAAGAGCTTTATTTTCCTCAGCGGTTAATTGAAAGAGGTACATAATGAGGAATATGGTCATTTTACTCCAGCAGCCAGCTGAGAAAGCCATTGACAAATTGTCTTAAGGTGAAACGCATTCTGGCCACGTTTTTTTCTACCATTTTTATTGTTTTATTATATTAACCCCTTAAGGACGGGAGTAATTTTACAAGTTTGGAACACTTTTGAACACTTCTAAAAGTAGAATTTCAGCTATTCGCTGTTCAACCATAATTTACTTCTTACATTTTAAGTGTACCCACCCTTATTATATATCATTTTGTTCAGGAGAAATAGGGCTTTCATTTTCCATCAAAGATTTATATATAAAATATATTATAGTATGAAAAAAACCTAAACACTATGAGAAAAAAGGAAATTTTGCAATTTTCAAATTTCTCCATTGTATTTTTAGTGTGAATGACATTGTACGCTTAGCATTAAATGAAATAAAATACATATATTTCTGGTCGGCAATGTCTTATGAGTTCAACGGTACCCCCCATGTAGAGGTTTTAGGAGGTTTTGGAAAGTTACAGGGTCAAATATAGAGTTTGCCCTTTTCACGTTTTACAACTTGAAATTTGCCAGAATGGTTTCCTGGCCCTATGTTGATTTTGAGAGGTTATGGCAGCCCAGGTATGAAAAGTACCCCAACATGTCATACCATTTTGAAAAGTAGACAACCCAGGCTATTCCAAATGGTGTACGTTTTGTTTTTTTATAGTAGTCACTTAGTCGCAAACTTGGTCTTCATGTTTGTGTTTTGCATTTTTGACACAAAAACTGTTATTTTACCGATGATATCATGCTCCCTCGACATTTTACTGGCCTAAAAAACTCATATTTCTGGTCGGCAATGTCTTACGAGTTCAACGGTACCCCCCATGTAGAGGTTTTAGGAGGTTTTGGAAAGTTACAGGGTCAAATATAGAGTTTGCCCATTTCACGTTTTACAACTTGAAATTTGCCAGAATGGTTTCCTGGCCCTATGTTGATTTTGAGAGGTTATGGCAGCCCAGGTATGAAAAGTACCCCAACATGTCATACCATTTTGAAAAGTAGACAACCCAGGCTATTCCAAATGGTGTACGTTTTGTTTTTTTATAGTAGTCACTTAGTCGCAAACTTGGTCTTCATGTTTGTGTTTTGCATTTTTGACACAAAAACTGTTATTTTACCGATGATATCATGCTCCCTCGACATTTTACTGGCCTAAAAAACTCATATTTCTGGTCGGCAATGTCTTACGAGTTCAACGGTACCCCCCATGTAGAGGTTTTAGGAGGTTTTGGAAAGTTACAGGGTCAAATATAGAGTTTGCCCATTTCACGTTTTACAACTTGAAATTTGCCAGATTGGTTTCCTGGCCCTATGTTGACTTTGAGAGGTTATGGCAGCCCAGGTATGAAAACTACCCCAACATGTCATACCATTTTGAAAAGTAGACAACCCAGGCTATTCCAAATGGTGTACGTTTTGTTTTTTTATAGTAGTCACTTAGTCGCAAACTTGGTCTTCATGTTTGTGTTTTGCATTTTTGACACAAAAACTGTTATTTTACCGATGATATCATGCTCCCTCGACATTTTACTGGCCTAAAAAACTCATATTTCTGGTCGGCAATGTCTTACGAGTTCAACGGTACCCCCCATGTAGAGGTTTTAGGAGGTTTTGGAAAGTTACAGGGTCAAATATAGAGTTTGCCCATTTCACGTTTTACAACTTGAAATTTAGCAGATTGGTTTCCTGGCCCTATGTTGACTTTGAGAGGTTATGGCAGCCCAGGTATGAAAAGTACCCCAACATGTCATACCATTTTGAAAAGTAGACAACCCAGGCTACTCCAAATGGTGTACGTTTTGTTTTTTTATAGTAGTCACTTAGTCGCAAACTTGGTCTTCATGTTTGTGTTTTGCATTTTTCACACAAAAACTGTTATTTTACCGATGATATCATGCTCCCTCGACATTTTACTGGCCTAAAAAACTCATATTTCTGGTTGGCAATGTCTTACGAGTTCAACGGTATCCCCCATGTAGAGGTTTTAGGAGGTTTTGGAAAGTTACAGGGTCAAATATAGAGTTTGCCCATTTCAATCTTCATGATTGTGTTTTGCATTTTTTACACAAAAACTGTTATTTTGCTGCTAATATCATGCTCAGTCAACCTTTTACTGGCCTACAACATTGATATTTGTGGTCGGCAATGTGTTACGAGATCAACGGTACCCTCCATTTAGCATTTTTAATTTGCTTTTTGGAAAGTTACACGATCAAATGTAGAGTTTGCCAGATTGGTTTTCTGGGCCTAGGTTGAATTTGAGAGGGTATGGCAGCCCAGGTTTGAGAAGTACCCCATCATGGCATATCATTTTGAGAAGTAGACAACCCAGAGTGTTGAAAATGGGGTATGTCCAGTTTTGTATAGTAGCCACTTGGTCACAAACCCTGGCCACACTTAGTCTTCATGATTGTGTTTTGCATTTGTTTTACACGAAAACTGTTATTTTGCTGCTAATATCCTGCTCAGTCAACCTTTTACTGGCCTATAACATTGATATTTGTGTTCGGCAATGTGTTACGAGTTCAACGGTACCCCCATGTTGCATTTTTATTTACTTTTTGGAAAGTTACACGGTCAAATGTAGAATTTGCCAAATTGGTTTGCTGGGCCTAGGTTGAATTTGAGAGGGTATGGCAGCCCAGGTATGAAAAGTACCCCATCATGGCATATCATTTTGAGAAGTAGACAACCCAGAGTGTTGAAAATGGGGTATGTCCAGTTTTGTATAGTAGCCACTTAGTCACAAACCCTGGCCACACTTAGTCTTCATGATTGTGTTTTGCATTTGTTTTACACGAAAACTGTTATTTTGCTGCTAATATCCTGCTCAGTCAACCTTTTACTGGCCTATAACATTCATATTTGTGTTCAGCAATGTGTTACGAGTTCAACGGTACCCCCATGTTGTATTTTTATTTACTTTTTGGAACGTTACACGGTCAAATGTAGAATTTGCCAGATTGGTTTGCTGGGCCTAGGTTGAATTTGAGAGGGTATGGCAGCCCAGGTATGAAAAGTACCCCATCATGGCATATCATTTTGAAAAGTAGACAACCCAGAGTGTTGAAAATGGGGTATGTCCAGTTTTGTATAGTAGCCACTTAGTCACAAACCCTGGCCAAACTTAGTCTTCATGTTTGTGTTTTGTATTTGTTTTACACGAAAACTGTTATTTTGCTGCTAATATCCTGCTCAGTCAACCTTTTACTGGCCTATAACATTGATATTTGTGTTCGGCAATGTGTTACGAATTCAACGGTACCCCACATGTAGCATTTTTATTTAGTTTTTTGGTAATTTGACAAGTGATTTTCAGGATTTATGTCGACTTTGAGAGAACATGGCACGCCAAGAAAGAATATTGCTCCAAAGATGACACGCCAATGATTCTAAATTAGTATTTTGAGTTGTTTGGTGCAGCCACTTTAGAATAGCTGGGCTTAACGTAAACAGGGACAGGCCAAATTCAGGGGATTCCAGAAGTCAGAGTAGTCGTTATAACAAGCCAATGAGTCGGTACAGGCAGCAAACAAAGAGTAATCGGTATAACAAGCCAATGAGTCGGTACATGCAGCAAACAAAGAGTAGTCGGTATAACAAGCCAATGAGTCGGTACAGGCAGCAAACAAAGAGTAGTCGGTATAACAAGCCAATGAGTCGGTACAGGCAGCAAAGGGTAATCGGGACAAAGCAGAAAAGGGGATTTAGTAATTTAGCTCGGTATGATAAATTTTGAAGCACTCGGTTATGCAGAGGCCAGGTAGAGATGGGCAGGTAGGGCAATAATAACTAGAATCCTTTCGGATTCCTTTCTTGCAGCAGACACGACACTTTTTCTGGGGGGACTTTTTACAGCGGGTGGGAGGGACTCGGGAAGGAAAGTGTCTGCCGCTTAATCTTTGGAGATCTCCTGATTCCAAAGCGGATGTAACGGGGGCTGGGGTTAGGATAAGTTGGGATATGATCTCAAGCATGAATTCTAGGAAGGAATATGGCTTTTGTACTGCTGCCTGCTTGTAGAGCACATACGCATTTTAAATTGCTATCTCGGTCAAATAGATGGCAATCTTCTTGTACCATGCCCTAGTCTTTCGGTTCACCAGATAAGGCTGTATACATTGATCAGCCAAGTCTACTCCCCCCATAAACTTGCTGTAATCTACAATGCACTTCGGCTTTTCTAGTGGCTCAGTCCTCCCTCTCACAGGCACTGGCAATGTACTTTCGTTGTGCACTGTAGATAGCATGTATACATCCTTATTATCGGTGAACCGAAGGGCTAGCACTTCTTCCTGATGTAGAGATGAAGAGGAGCCTCTACTTCTTTTGCCTGCTGTCAGGATTTGGGGAAAACCTCTGCGATTCTTCCGCACTGTGCCACACGCAAGGGTCTCAAAACAATATAAATTTTTAAATAGGTCGATACTGGTGTAATAGTTATCGACCCATAAATGATAGCCCTTGTTGAATAGGGGATAGACCAGATCCCACACAATTTTTCCACTGGTGCCAATACAATCGGGGCATCCTGGGGGGTCAAGGTGGCTATCTTCCCTTCGTATATTCTAAACGCCCAGGTGTAGCCTGTTGTGGACTCACACAATTTATAAAATTTGACGCCATACCGGGATCGCTTGCTTGGGATATACTGCTTGAAGAGCAGTCTGCCTTTAAATTTCATAAGGGACTCGTCTACAGATATATTTTGGTCGGGAACATAATTATCGGTGAATTTGGCAGACATAAGACTGATAAGGGGCCGAATTTTATAGAGGCGGTCATGCATTGGGTCGTTTCTTGGTGGGCACAGTGCGTTGTCATTAAAATGGAGGAATCGCATGAGATTTTCGTATCTCTCCCTCTTCATAACCCTTGGGAATAGTGGGGTAGCCAGGATGGGGTTTTTGTGCCAGTAAGACCGGATACTTGGCTTCTTCACTATTCCCATTACGAGGGTTAGAGCCCAATTTTTTTTAACTCTATCACATCCGTTGGGTGCCACTTGTTACGTCTGTGGCGATGTGAATCCGGATGCGCATCAAGATACTGGTTGGCAAACAGGTTGGTTTGCTCAACCACCATCTCGAATACGTCGTCCGACATAAAGAGATTAAAAAAGCTCACTGGCTCACAGTCCTCTACCCTTACTGTGATGCCAGGAGTCTCTATAAATGGGGGTATTTGTGGGGCAGCCATATTTGGGGGTACCCAATTGCTCTCGTGCCTCCCAGTAGATGGTGGGGGGTCACCATCACTGGAGGGTTCACTAAGGGGCTCTATATCAGAGGCTGTGAGGGTGTCACTGTCGGCGAGAGCGTCGTTCTCAGAGGCGGCCAGGATCTCATATGCCTCTTCTGGGGAATAAAAGCGGGAGGACATTTTTATGGGGATCTTGTTATAACTAAATTAAATGGGAGGTCGGGGAACTGATGGGGTCAAGTACACAAATAAAATATTAGAACACCTAAACTAAGCCCTTCCGTCCTTGTAGTGGCCAGTACTTCTATCTATCTATCTAGACAAGGTAAGAATATTCCAAGGGGGGGGTCGTATGCCAATGCGGGTAGTCAGGAATGCCACGGGGTCATATGCCAATGCGGGTAGTCAGAAATGCCAAGGGTCGTATGCCAATGCGGGTAGTCAGAAATGCCAGGGGTCGTATGCCAATGCGGGTAGTCAGAAATGCCAGAGGTCATATGCCAATGCGGGTAGTCAGAAATGCCAAAGGGTCGTATGCCAATGCGGGTTCTCAATCGGGGGTACACTGCCAATCAGGGGTACAATGCAGGCCAGGGGGTACAGTGCCTGGGTTTTTTTTCAGGTTTTTTTTCAGTCAGGTTTTTTTTCAGTTATTTTTTTCAGCCAGGGGGTACAGTGCCTGCCAGGAGGGTACAGTGCCAGCCAGGAGAGTACAGTGCCAGCCAGGAGGTACTGTACCTGGGTTTTTTTTCAGTCTTTTTTTATTTCAGCCAGGGGGTACTGTGCCTGGGGTTTTTTTTTCAGCCAGGGGGTACTGTGCCAGGAGGGTACAGTGTCAGTAGGTACAGTGCCTGGGGGGTACAGTGCCAGTAGGTACAGTGCCTGGGGGGTACAGTGCCAGTAGGTGCCTGGGGGTACAGTGCCAGTAGGTACAGTGCCAGTAGGTGCCTGGGGGGGTACAGTGCCTGGGGGATACAGTGCCAGGTAGGTACAGTGCCAGGTGGGTACAGTGCCTGGGGGGGTACAGTGCCAGTGGGGGTACAGTGCCAGGTGGGGTACAGTGCCAGGGAGGGGGTACAGTGCCAGTGGGGTTACAGTGCCAGGTGGGGTACAGTGCCAGGGGGGTACAGTGCCAGGTGGGGTACAGTGCCAGGTGGGGTACACTGCCAGATGGGGTACAGTGCCTGGGCGGGGTACAGTGCCTGGGTGGGGTACAGTGCCTGGGGTTTGGGGTTTTCAGTTTTTTTTCCTGCTCCGTTCTCTGCCTCTCTCTCTGCTCCTCAGATCGCAATGAGGAGCAGGAGAAAGGGGCAGAGACAATGTCTCAGCCAATGCAACACTCATTGGCTGAGACATTCTGACAGTTGCAGAGGTGACAGCTTGTCACCGCTGCAACTGTCAAATCCAAGCGCCGGATTGACTGCTTTGTATGTTTCCACGAGGGAAACGGACCGCCTCCCTTCCCACAATGCCGATCGCCAGCTGGGAGGGTCTGCCCGGGTGTCAAGCAGACCCCCAGCCAGCGATCGGCATTGTGGGAAGGGAGGCGGACGTTTTTCGCGCCCAGAGGCACCAAACACCGCGGGGCGTACCATGCCGTCCTGCGGCATTAAAGCCCACGTGGTGCAGGACGGCATGGTACGCCCTGCGTCCTTAAGGGGTTAAAACTTTTTTAAGACATATTACCGCTGGTATTGATCTTTTGGAGAGAAGACAGGTTTTCTTGGACGTTGTACCTACTAAACAACTTCTGGGCGCACCGCCTACGAACCTGGGTTAGGTCCTATGCTCTGAGTATATCCGATGTAGATATAATTTTTGAATGTAATTCCAGTCTGCACTTTGGTCCCCACCTTTTATATTCAAGGTCTATAAAGGGATACAGGATCCGAAGGGCTGTTGAGTGGCCGGATAACAACTCAAAAGTATATTATCCTGAGCAAGGAGGGCTCTTCGTCATGTCATTGGAAAAAGAAGATCCAACGGATAAATCTATGACCTGTGAACTGACATTTGGAACATTGTGATCGTGACACCATTTTTTCTTTTGACTAGGTAAAACTGGGAAACACTTGAAAGCTGCTTTATTACTGCAGCAAGGAACAAGTGAACTGACTAGGTTTATGTAATCAAGGCTTTATACAGGGCTGGACTGGGACAAAAAAACAGCCCTGGACTTCATCCAGACTGACCCACTCCAATATGCAAACACGCCGGGCCGGATTAATATATTGATATGGACTGGAGCAGGGCCAGCACAAGACATTGAGCTGCCTGGATCCAAGGATGAAATACTGCCCCCCCATGCCCACCAAAACATGTTGATGCGTATCAGAGTGGCACAACAATAAAACTCACAGTAATGTGCAGTGTGTAAGAGCGTATCACAGAGCTCCACAGCAATAATACCCATTGCCGGAGGTTGAGACGAGAAATTCCTATTGAATAAAACCCCTGTGTAGTCCGGGCTTCCGTGCATGGTCGAGACTGGTGGGTCAAGAGTCGGGCTTCAACTCGTCTTGCAACGGGTCACTAACCTTGGCTTAGAGCCAAATCATAGACGGTGTTCTCGAGATAGGGGACGCATTGACTCATAATTCTGTGGATGACTTGTTACAGGTGGGCGGAGTTCGTCATACCTCTTATTCACAGGAACCCCCAGAAATTCTAGACTAGTATAGGAAGTGCCAATATTCTCCCCAGTGTCCCTACACACTTGATTAAGCAGTAAAGGTGTAGTGGATTCCACAGTTCTTTCGATAACCTTTTTAATGCAGGGTAAAACACAACATCTAATCACCGTCAACAGAACCATCATTACCAGGATAACTATCCCTATTTGTGTGAGGATCTTCTGCCAGGCACTCATCCAACTAAAATACTGATCCCATGGATCAGTAATGCCAGAGTTTTTCTTCAGTTCTTCAGACAGGTCTTCCAATCGTTTAATGGCTTTAGTGACTTTGCCAGTGGGGCCTGTGTTATCTGGGATAAAGGTGCAACAGGAGCCACCAGTACCTTTCAGCATCGTACAGACCCCACCCCTCTCTGCCAGTAGCATATCGAGGGCCATGCGGTTCTGGAAGGTCATTGCAGAGGTCGGGCCTAGCTGGTCGGCCAAACCTTGGAGGGCATCTCAGGTATAGTTAACAAACCTCTGTTGGTTGTAATAGATGTAGTTAATCCAATCAACATTCTTGTTGATGGTTACCATGGGGATTAAAGATTCAAATCCCGCCTTTACTTGGTCTCTAGCTTTGAACTCATTAGACACCCCCCTTGGGACTCCTATGACATCAAGGTAGACGTGGGGATCGAAACTGCCAGGTACAGAATTCGCCTCTCTCCTTTGTCTAGTGAGTCCGGGGGCGTGGGCATTAGGCAGATCATCATCAAAGGGCAGGATGTGGAGGGGCATGATGGCTTTAGCCAGAGCACACTCACCGTCCCGCGCACCTACCAAGCGGGAGCGGACTCGCATGTCACCGCAGATCCAATAGACATCTCCCAGGGAGAACACCTGGTTTTGCACCTTCTCCTTCTCCACAGCGATGTACTGCCCACAATAGCCTTCTGTGAAGTTTCCAACTACCCGGCCACCGGTTCCCCAAGAGGAGTGACAGGTGTAGTTCCCGGGGTAGATGGTGATACTCTCTGAGAGTCTGGGGTTTCGTTTCTGGAGGGGGTATTGTAAGTAATATGGTAAGAGCGTATCACAGAGCTCCACAGCAATAATACCCACATTAATGTACAGTGTGTATGAGCGTATCACAGAGCTCCACAGCAATAGAATTAAAAAATAATTATGGATTATTAAAATAAATTGTATTTTAATATGAATTATATATTCATGTAAATGTAATTTGAACAATTAAAATAAATATGCATTAAAATATACATGATTTAAATTAGAATATTGATTAAAATATTTTATAAAAAATAAATCATATGATAAATATTAAAATATACTTTAATAAAATGGAATTCGGGTACACTTCTAAGAAGGGTCTCAGAACTGTGACATACAGGGTTATTCAGAGAGCGGTGAAAACCTTGAGAATTGCCAGGAGAATGAACACTCTAGACCAAATAGCCAATTTGGAAAGTGAGATAAATGGGAGAATTTTTCTGGTTTGGCTATTTTGACCTAGAATTTGGACATGTGTCTCTGCTACATGGCTATGGCTGATTAGCAAATACTTCCCTGAGCTCTGCAGACTCCTGTGATAATTAACCCCTTGAGTGCTCTTATAGAGAAAGCACAGCGCTGCCACACAGAGCTCCGGCTTAATAGGCTATAGAAAGGGAGGGGGGAGAGGGACTGTCAGATCAGAGGATCTGTCAGATTTACGGCTCCCTGCATGCCTGGCTGTGAGACGCATCAGTGCCGAGGTATAAGACATAAGGGTGGGATTCACCCTCACTTGGTATGTTTAGTCAATACCTTAGGTATTTTCACATTTTGGGGATGGCTCCTGGTCATTGCACAGGCATTAGAGGTTTGTAGCAACATGTGCTCCAGCTGCTGCTGACTTCAAACTCTGAAGCCATTACTCACTGGAAGGAGAAGCTGTAAGTAAAATGTGGAGCGGAATTCTCGCAGTCTCTGTGGATTCTGCTCCTTTACACACAATAAAGCCATAGCAAGCTCCAGAATCCATGTGTGGGTGTCCAAGGAAGCCCCCTTAACCCATCCCTGTAATGCAGAAATCCTTCAGACCTTTGAAACAAGTGCTGACATTCCACACTAGTGTTATCCAATCCTGGTTATACTAAGTGCTGGACTAAGTTTAAAAAAAAAAAAAAGCATCCCCATGCTCAGCCGGCCCACTGACCAATCGGCCCCTCTGGAATCTCCCGGTGCTCCCGATGGCCAGTACATGCCTGGCTTTATAGGCCTCTCCCGTGCAGGATGCCAGTGGCATGCACAGTGAGCAACACAGGCTGGTCGCCGTATTGGTGGAGCCCAGTCAATGTGCCTTTATTCTGAGGCCTAGCAAGAGCCTGAAGGTTTCTGACTTCCAAGACCCACTGCCCGAGAGGCATGGGAAGGGGAGACAGAACTCTTTGAAGGCTGTAGTCTCACCTGCAACCAAGAGCGCGACTGGGCCGCATCATCCATAGGTGAGTGGAAGCACCGGTCGGGCGGATAAGTCACATTTGATGCTGCCGGACAAGAGCCTCTGCCGGGGGAAAAAAAGTCATGCCCCATGCTGACTGGTGAACAGACCTGGCATCTACATGACTTCGCTGAGATTTTGGCTATCAAAACTGTTAATCAATTCAGAGACAACAGTGGTGTGCAACAGTAAAAAAATTCTTGTTTCTGTAGAATGAGCTCTAAGACCGGCGTTAGACGAACGCAGTGATCACGTCTGTGTTGCCGCACAGATTAACATCCGTCGTAGCATAGAATCATGAGCAATAGGACCCACACAAGAAGTACGTGTGCACCGAACTGCGCACGCACAATGCACGTGGCAGACGGATGCAAGTTAGGCAAGAACGTAAAACCGCTAGATTGATGCGCAGAGTGCGCCACGTCTGCGTAGCCTTCTGTGTGAGTGATGAGGAGATGTCAGACACTTCGCATTTGCGACGTCCAGCACCTTGAAGCACAGAATTTCTTTTCAGATCCCTTTCAAATTTTTATCATTTTTCATATTAACCTCGCTGGCGGTATTCCCGAGTGTGACTTGGGGTTAAATTTCACTACCGCGAACGGTAACCCCGAGCCACACTCGGGCTGGATGCATACTCACCTCCTCCTGGCTCCCTCACTGTTCCCCGCAGTGTGATCGCGGGGACTTGCTTCCTGGTAAGGCTCACTGCGAGTCACACGATGCAGGGGGGTGGGACCAGCAGCAAACTTAGAAAAAATTCATAAAACACTGTAATCCAAAGTGCAATGTTTATGCCTTATGTAGGTGGCACTACAGGATAAGAAACAGACCATACATCCTCTCACCCTTGTTTTCAGACAGGTTTCAGTGTTTTTTGTTGTATTTTATTGAATATAATTTAATTGGATTATTTTGGATAATTATTTTTGGGATAATTATGTTGTGTTTCAAACTTTATCGGACTCTATTTTTTTTTTTATTATTATTTATTTATTAAGGATTTTACCAGTAAGGACTCTTGCTTGCACGGATTTCAGTGCGTGATTCCTAATTATTACAGGCTAACTATGTACACGTTTCCTTTAAAAAAAAATTGAGACGCTTTTAGCCACGAAATTTTGAAAAAATTAGACCGCCAGGGAGGTTAATTTTGTTTCCCATAAATCCCTTTTTTTTTCTACGTCCGTCAACAAAAACAGACCGTGTGGTGTCTACAGTATCTTCCGTCAGTACGTCCGACCCTTGTGCATGCAGAGCGCGCTCTGAATGTGTTCGTCTAACATTAGGCTTAGTCGTGCCTCTTAACTATAACAGGAGATGAAGACTAACAGTGGCAGGAGGACATTTATCTCTAAATTATTTTATTGAGGAAACAAAACTATTAAATAATTCAGAAACACCAGTATCGTACAGCAGATGTCATTCATTGCAGGAGAATTAACTTAAAGGCATTACTGCTAGCCTTCAAAAGATACAATGACTGATGTAGCAAGAGGACATCTGTTCCTAATGGTCTACTATCAATATTATATACTATTCAGGGTAATCTGGGTATAGAGAACTTTGATTTTTGGGTGTTATATTAAAATCCTGCATTGATGAGACGTGTGCCTGGATGCTGGAATAGAGAAGCCTTATGACTTAATTACCTCTTCGGTATCTGCTATTAAAACTTGGATAGGATTGAACATGTCAATTTGTATCTTGACATCCCTGTAGTCTACTGCATACAGTGCCTTGTCTAAAATTAAGCCCTGCACACGTCACTCCTACCTTCTCACGAAGACGTTCCCTCAGAGCGGCCAGATGCGCATCACGGATCTCCCTACTCAACTCCATCTTGTAGTTTAGTTTCTCCTCTGCCATCCGGCTGAAATTGTTGTTGTCTTCTATCGCTTTGTGGAGGACGTCCCTCTCGTGTTCCCGCTTCTCTGCCAACTGTTTCAGCACCTGGGCCTCCTGGGACTAGAAGGTAAAAGATGTAACCCAAATGTTAAAGGAATAATTAAGGGTTTGGAACATCAAAATGAACTGCCACAAGAATTCACTCTAGGCATTTTAAACATTGTGTGACTGATTTATATTTAGACTTATGCTTTGTAACACTTGCATAATACAAGTTGGCCTGTGAGGTTACAATCTTAAGGAGTAAAAAAACATACATAAATGCTTTCTTTTAACGTATACCTATACGCAACCAAGTTCATTTTGCTTGCCATCCCATCTAGCGGTGGGTATCACATTGGTCTTAAAGATCAACACAATATATCATCCCTTGATGAAATATCACAGCGTGTCCTCACCCTGTTCTATGGCTGTGGGACACCTCAACCTACTTTTTTCCTGGTGGTGGATTCATGCTTGGAGAGGTGAATCCTCTGGGTCTCTTGTGAAAGGGTCACAAGGGTCCCAGAGACCAGAAAATTCACAACCCTCCTCTCAGAGTGCCAACTTCTGGGCAATCAGGATAAAAAAACCAAACCATAAATCCCCATGCAATCTTCTCACTTGCAGTAAGGTTGATTTTCACCAAAGTGGTCCTGCCCAGGGGCGTCGCTACGGGGGGTGGGGTGTGCAGCCCGCACCAGGTGACACCACCCCCTAGGGTGACACCCTAAAAAAAACCATTGAGAATTCTCCTGGGTAGGCAAGGCCTAGGCTGGCACTTTCCAGGGGGTGGCAAAAAAAACACCACAAAGAGGATATTCACAGAGCACCAAAATGACGCAGACATTTCAGTGTTCTGTTGTTCCCTGCACTTTGGGGAATCAAATTTCCCCCGTGAATTCACCACAGGGTCCATAAAGTGCAGGGAATCAGCCACCGAATACCGCCGCAAACCCGTCGCCTGCTGTTTTAAAAAGAACTACTGAACGAAAATGTCTGGAATTAACATATATGTTCCTATAAATGATAATAAAAAGGTCTGTTACAGAAAAAAGAAAAATTGCTATTAGAAAAAAAAATGGATTTTTTTTTCAAAAATGCCTAAAAGATACTAAAAAATTAAAAATAAATAAATAAACGGTAATTCAAAGAGAATCGAAAAAGTCACCGCACGTTCGGTGACTTTTCGTTCTCTTCAATTCAGTGCGATTCGGCAATCCCATTCCGGCGACCCTGCGGTGTATTCAGCAAGCACCACAGGGCCGTCGAAGTGCAGGGAAAAGCTGCCGCAAACCCGACAACAACTCACCGCAAAAACCCGGCGAATGCCCAAGCAGGAGCCGATCACTTGCAGCGCAGCCGCCGGAAAAAGCCGACACCACAGGCGAATGCAGTGAATAAATTAGAAAAACTGTTTGCTTGAATGTTTGAAAAGTGAAACACTGTTTGCAAAGAAACTACTGAGCGAAAATGTCTGAAATTTACATATGAGTTCCAAGGAATGATAATAAAAAGGGCTGTTGCAGAAAAAATAAGTAAAGTTAAAAATAAATGCTTAAAATATCCTAAAAAAAAATCGATAAATAAAGAGACGGTTTACTGCAGAAGATTATAATGAACGGTTTATTAGATATTGAATTAAAACAGGAATATTTCTAACATTGAAGCCTATGGGATTCGCCTGAATAAATCTGCCGCATGAAGCCACCGAATGGCAGGGCAATTCGGGAACCTTTCACTGCTGGTTTGTGCTCTCTGAATAGCCAAAGCATTGCTTTTTTATGGGGATTCACTGCCCTCGAACAGGCACCGAACAGGCACCGTATGTGCAGGCAATTCGCCAGGATTTGGAGAATTGCCTGCTCTCTGAATAGCCGAATGGCCAGCCATTCGGATCTCTTTGAATTACCCTGAAAGAGTTTTTACTATGGATTAAAGGAATAAACGGTTTATTAGATACTAGTTGTTAAGCCTCCCCGGAGGGCAGTCTAGTGTTGTTGCCAGCTCAGAATTCATGTCCACATATTTGTTTTTCCAATGTCCTATCCAAGAGTATCTCCATATATAAATGTGTTTGTAACGCGTCTGGCGCCGTCCCATCCACAACAGGAAGGCCAAGTGAGCAGCTGTGATGGGTGCGCGTGCAGCTGACAGCGCATTACAAAGGCATTTATATATTAGAGCAGGTTCCTCTTTCCTCTTAGATTGCAAGCTCATGGGAACAGGACTCCACTTAGATTGTAAGCTCCCGGGAACAGGCTCCCGCTTAGATTGTAAACTCAAGGGAACAGGACCCCTCTTAGATTGTAAGCTCATGGGGCCAGGACCCCTTAGATTGTAAGCTTGTGGGGTCAGGACCCCTTAGATTGTAAGCTCGTGGGACCCCTTAGATTGCAAACTCATGGGACCCCTTAGATTGTAAACTCATGGGATAGATTGCAAGCTCATGGGACCCCTTAGATTGTAAGCTCATGGGACCCTTTAGATTGTAAACTCATGGGACCCCTTAGATTGTATGCTCATGGGACCCCTTAGATTGTATGCTCATGGGGTCAGGACCCCTTAGATTGTAAACTCATGGGGTCAGGACCCCTTAGATTGTAAGCTCATGGGATAGATTGTAAACTCATGGGATAGATTGCAAGCTCATGGGACCCCTTAGATTGTAAACTCATGGGACCCTTTAGATTGTAAACTCATGGGACCTCTTAGATTGTAAGCACATGGGACCCCTTAGATTGTATGCTCATGGGACCCCTTAGATTGTATGCTCATGAGACCCCTTAGATTGTAAGCTCATGGGGACAGGCTCAAGGTGGTGGGGTGCCCAGTTGCAGGGAGGCCAATACTTACCTTGTTCCAGCGCCGTCATCAAGTCCCCAGATCTTCGCCGCGCTGGTTCCAGCATGCGGCGCCCAGAGCCTCTCCTGCACCAGCCTCCGGGGGAAACTCAGGGCAGGGGTGATCCGCGAAAATCACAGCGGTTGTGCCCGTGCCGCAGCGGTTGGATGCGCGCGCACCTAGCAGTATGCTGGTTGCGCGTGCATTTGAAGAAGGCGGCGTGGCGACGGACACGCCACCGTCTTACTGTTTTATAGTATAGATTGGATAAAAACAGGAATATTTTTAACATTGAAACCTATGGTGTTCGTTCACCCTGAATAAACCTGCCAAATGAAACCACCGGACATCAGGACATTTCTTTGCTGTTCTGTATCTCTGAACAGATTAACCATTACTTCTCAATGGGGACTTTCACTGCCTTCGAACAGGCACCGTATTTGCTGTCAGTTTGCCAAAATTTGTGTATGAGCATATCACAGAGCTCCACAGCAATAAACCTCACAGTAATGTGCGCCGTGTATTATGAGCATTTAGTGTTATATGGCAGTACTGACTTATGAGTAAGAGTAGTTAAAAAAAACCCGTTAAAGCTCGGGGGGGGGTGACACCATAAGTTACTGCACCGGGTGACACCAACCCTAGTGACTCCCACCTGCCCACATGCCACCACCACGGGTCCTGCTCTTCCCTCCCTGGGTCACAACCATCCATCCTTGGGCCCAGTTTCCAGATGCCCCCTTTCTCTGATGGATTAGAGCCCCAGAGAAAATCAGTTGCATGTTTTGTGAGATTAGCATGCTTTCGATCGAAGAGAAATCAGCAACCTGATAGCAAAGCTTCTATTGTCTTTGCGAACACCCTCACCCCCAAACACATTATTACACAACTACAACCTTGTTTTTTTTACTGCTTATTCCTGTTCCCCAAGTTCCCCAAAAAACAATGATTACCTTCCTCCTCTCCTCAGCAGCCTCCAGTCTTTTCTGCAGCTCCTCTAAGGAAATATCCCTCTTTCTGGGGGACACTGCAAGAGGGGGACTCTCTGGTGACAGGTCCGTGGGTGACTTCAAGATAACCTCAAAGCTCTGCCCAGATGCCCTTTTGTTTAACTGCTTCACTTCCATATCTGTAATTAAAATTAAAAAAAAATTCCCAAAGAAGGAAAGCATGTAAGCAGGGCTCAAATATTTGGGTTATGTGTTACTAGCCAAAACAAAGAGTTATCAACACCAAGGACCAATTATATTCAAATTATTTATAAATGACCTTGAGATAGGAATTGAAAGTCATGTATCAGTGTTTGCAGATGACACAAAACTAGGAAAAGTAATACAATGTGAACAGGATGTTACTTCGCTGCAGAGGGATTTAGATAGATTGGGGGACTGGGCACTTAAATTGCAGATGAAATTTAATGTAGATAAATGCAAAGTTATGCGCTTTGGAGTGAAGAACACACAAGCAATTTATACCCTAAATGGTACAGAGTTAGGGAAATCAAAGCAGGAGATGGATTTGGGAATAATCATAGACTTCAAACTAAGTAACAATGCACAATGTCAAACAGCAGCTGCCAAGGCCAGCAAGGTATTGGCATGCATTAAAAGGGGAATTCACTCTCGGGATGAAAACATAATTTTGCCTCTGTATAAATCAATGGTAAGCCCGCACCTTGAATATGCCGTGCAATTTTGGGCACCTGTCTTAAGAAAGGATATTATAGCGCTAGAAAAAGTGCAGAGACGGGCGACTAAATTAATAAGGGGAATGGAAGGTTTAAATTACAAGGTAAGGCTAACAAGTTTAAACTTGTTTAGTTTAGAGAAACCGCGCCTTAGAGGGGATCTGATAACCTTATATAAATTTATACGGGGCCATTATAAACCATTGTCTGGAAACCTATTCATTAACAGGACTATACAAAGCACACGAGGTCACCAATTTAGACTGGACGAAAGGAAATTCAGAATAAAGCATAGGAAGGGTTATTTTACAGTGAGAAAAAAAAATAAAGCTGTGGAATTCTCTGTCTGTTGAGGTGGTTGGGTCAGAGTCTGTACAAATTTTTAAAAAACGACTGGATGACTTCCTGCAGACACAGAATATTAAGGGTTATAATATTTAATATGTGGGTAAGCTTCTTGATCCAAGGTGAATTCTGACTGCCATTCTGGGGTCAAGAAGGAATTTTTTCCCAGTGTGCTGCATATTGGCGAGCGCTTCAGACTGGGTTTTTTGCCTTCTTTTGGATCAACAGTAGTAGGTGATGTGTGAGAGGCTGAACCCGATGGACGCATGTCTTTTTTCAGCCTATGTAACTATGTAAAACTGTGTAATGATTCCACCCATTATTTTAACAGAGGAGGCCCAAAAGGTCATGTCTCTCATCTGTTGCTGTTATTGGTCACTGTTCCCTCCACCTAATTCTGTCCCCGCACTCATAAACCTATCCCTCTTTCTTTATGTCACCTGTTCCTACCTCACTAGAAAATAAATAAAGCAGGACTCCAGCTGCCAAGGTGTGTATTAATACGTGGGAGAATCAACTAACCCACAGAACCATTATATAGAAAGAGGTACAACACAGCGCTCAAGGACCTAAGTCCATAAGAAAGTGGGGTAGACACCCAATATGTCCATAAACAGTAATCCTTGTCTTAAGGAGTGGATCTTCTTAGAAATGCAGATGAAGTGTGAACTGCGGGAGAAAACACAGAGAGGACCAAAATTGCGCAGTATGACAGCACCCAAGATGAGAGCAACTTATATTGATATTTAACTCACATTCTTGGGAGCCTACTACCGGCTCTTAGGAATAGAGCGTGCAGGGACTTTACATCAGGTGCCCATAGACCCTTCAATATATTCCTCCGGGATTCGCCAAAGGGGAAATACTGTAGAAAAATCGACAAAGACCAAAAAAGCACCTCCTCGTGCGATAAATCACAAATAATTTTGTGGTTTAAAAGGGAGAGACAAATTCAAACTCACAAGCAGTTGAGCCTCTATTGGCTCCGTCACAATACGCACAGGGAATCATATAGGTGTTCCCCCGACCTTCTTTGCAGGATTATAAAGGCAGACAGCGGTTGAGTTCAAAATAAAGACATTTATTCACTTAAAATGGACAGATCATATATACCAGACCAGGACGCGTTTCGCCAACAATGGCTTCCTCAGCTGGATATCACATGTCTGCTCTTGCTGCTGCCTTTATATAAAATACATAGTTTGTTAAGCACTTCAATGCGGTGGACGCGCTGAGCGCGTCCAACCGCATTGGTACTTTGCTGCGGAGGACGCGCTGAGCAGCCGCGATCAGCCGGTATTCCAGCTGATCGCTTGACCCCCCGGTGCGGGCTGACATCATCGATGTCAGCCCAGCCTCCGGGACACCGGCGGGCACGATAGGCGTCATCGCGCATGCGCGATGACGTCTATTTCAGGCACCCCCGCCATTGCAGGGAAGGTGCCTGAAGGGGAGGGGGGAAGGTCCTTCGGACCTCTCCCCCTCCCCTTCCCCGCGGGCCAGCGATTAAAGGCAGGCACCGCCTGGAAAGGCACAGCCTGCCCTTCCAAGCAGCGGCCGTCTTTAACCCCTAGGGGGCTGGATCGCGATATGGCACCAACATGCGTCGTATTGCGGTCCCCTCCCGGAGCTGGCCGACATCTTGGATGTCGGCCAAGCTTCCGGGATATCCCCCTAATGACTGGCGTCATAACGCAGATGGCGCCAGTTTTGAAATTAACCCCTTGCTGCCACCAATAGTGGAGATAGGGGGTTCATTGGAACCCCCTATCTCCCGATCCGTGACAGCTAGGGGTTAATGTTTGCTATCATTGGAACGGCCAGAGCGTGGCCTTTCCAATGATACCAAACATGACCATGTAAAATGTAAAAAATAAAAATAAAAAAAATATTTAAAAAAAAAATAAAAAAAATATATATATATATATATATTTTTTTAGATTTATTAGTGCAACAATATTGTTCCCATTTCAATTATAATGTGAACAATGATGCTGCACTAACGATTTTTTCTATGGGGGGCGTTTGCTAAAAAACACGTAATTTTCCCCAAAAAAAGTAACGATTCATCATTTCTAATTTTTTTAACAAGCGCACCCCATAGAAAATATAACCGCAAACGATCGCATTTTAAAATGTGAAAAAAAACACTTTACACATTGTAAATTATTGAAAATTCAAATTTTATTGCATTTTTTGTTATAATATACAGACATGACATAACGTATACATATAATAATGACATATTATGAATCTGCACAGTCTGCCGGAAAGAACGATATATAATGTGTCTGGGTCATATATTAAAATAAGGCTTCAAAACGCGGTTAAACATGATGAGCGAAACCAGTTAAAATTAGCTCAGCACAGAGGTGGGAAAAGGCTCAGCAGCGAAAGGGTTAAACAATTAAAAAATTTATTAAAAACTGTGATTGACCTCAGGTGTAATTGAATAGCGCCCGCCATTTTGCGCATGATCAGAAGCTCCGCGGGTCACCCTGGAATGCGGAAACCAAAGTTATGCACAAAAAGTAAAAAAATGGATTTACATTGCGCCCGCCATTTTGCGCATGCGCAATGGCCCCGCGTTCCAACCTGGAACGCGGAACTCTTCTATCCTTCCACTTAGTCCTTTTAAGCACCATATAATCCGCACAGCTCCAAAAAATGGCCTCAAAGATTACTATCCTTGGCCAGAGTAGGGGCATAAACTCTATGGCTGCTGGAAAAGACCCCAGCGCTCCAAAAATGTACAGAAAGGTGGTTAATAAATATAAATTCGATGGCTGCTAAGGAGGATTGATGGTTTTATAACAGAGCTACAGGAATACATTCCATAAGACATATAGAAGAGGACTAATAGTCTTGTACCATATGGTGTACCAACGCTACAAAAAATACCTTAATGGTAAATACAAAAGGGAAATAAATGGTCTTAAACATGTGTACCACATCACTAAAAATTGATATACAGAAGGGGGGGAAGGGGTTACTAATCCTATACAGAAAATTCGTAAACAAATAATTATATACCCTATTTACCTTAAAGTGCTAATGTATTAAAGTGGACAAGTGCTTATACATATGTTAGAATTACCATAACATTGTGCAGATAGACACTCTATCATGATTTTATACCATCGCAATCACACATTTTAGTGAAAGGGTGTATAGAGAGAAATCTAATATATTAATGTATTCTAGAAAGTGAATATGTGCTCACATAAATTGGGATACAGTATATAATAAATACAGACTAATAATCATCAATGGCAATGCATAGTATATATAAAAACATTAAATATTGCAAGAAACCTAATAAAGTGCAATAAATGTGCCTTAAGAGTGCATATTACATGGATTGTGATACTGTATATATACAGTAAAACCAATGGATTTTACTTAAGACTAAATAAAGTGCTATAGATGTTACATAAATTATAATGCTATGATAGCATTAATATAGACCTCTAAGGGCTGATATTAATAAATGACCAAAAACGAGTGGGGAAATGTGCAAACTAACATACTTCGGACCTAACATTTGTTTATAATATAAAACCAAAATGTACACATAAATGTTAGTGACATTGAAGTACGTGTCTCTAAGCGCCTATATGGGCTCTAAGAATCCCTATGTGTCTTATTATTTGAAAAAGTACAGTAGTGGAATATGAAGGTCAAATAGGACTAGATATAAAGTGCTGTTCCTAAGAGCCGGTAGTAGGCTCCCAAGAATGTGAGTTAAATATCAATATAAGTTGCTCTCATCTTGGGTGCTGTCATACTGCGCAATTTTGGTCCTCTCTGTGTTTTCTCCTGTAGTGCACACTTCATCTGCATTTCTAAGAAGATCCACTCCTGAAGACAAGGATTACTGTTTATGGACATATTGGGTGTCTACCCCACTTTCTTATGGACTTAGGTCCTTGAGCACTGTGTTGTACCTCTTTCTATATAACTGTTACTCGGGTATTTAGAGAAACCCCCACACACAACATCCAGCGAGTGGGTTAGACACTTTTTCCGGTGGGCGCTTCACCCCCTTCTCTTTTCTTGTAACCCACAGAACCAGTGACGTTTTGGCCACAGAGGCCTTAATTATACCTCAGTCCTGTAACTGAAATCTTAAATGTGTCCCTGCATCATCACCCCATACCTGTTCCCTAACATTTCCCCATCAAGCCTGTTTTTACCCCGGACACTGCTCCCCTAAACCTGTTCCTGTCCCTGCTCCCTTAAACTTTTCACATCACATCTATTCCAGTCTTTACTTTTGTCCTGCACCCTTACATTGCACCCATAAACCCATCCATGGACTCCTAACTTTGTTTCTTCATCTCCATAAAAGCCCCTCCAACCCTAGACCTGTCCCTGCACCACAAAACCATTTACTGCCTTCCTAGTCCTGCCCTGGCCATCTGTACCTCTAAACCTGTCTCTATCCCTCTTTCACTGACCCCAACCCTGTTATCCCAGTCCAGTATCTATAATTTTCAACGTGCACTTCTACAGTGCCACCCCATTCCTGTTTTTGAACTTTAAATCTGTTCTTGGCCCTCTCTTGTCACTGCACCCTTAAATTACTCTCTTAACACCGCTACATTCCTAAACCTGTGTGTTTCCCCTATGGCTGTCTCTGCTCCTCTATTGCTGTCCTCTCTGTTGTGCACAGAAAGCCTTCCTGCTTGATCTTTCACTGAATCTACTGACAGCTGCAAAACAGTGCCACGGTGGCCAAGATGTGCATTGCAAGTCAAAAGATTCTCACAAAGAACAGATCACTGTGAGCTTCAACTTAAAATACGATAGGGATCAATTATCAGTTGCCCTAGGCGAGTGGACCAGTGAATTATTTCTCTGTGATGTAAGAATGTATTCATTTCACATTTCCTCTCACATTTTTTGTGATAAAGCACACCTATTTCTTAACTATTTGACAGACTAATGCATTAACTAATCCGTGTCACCATATGTAGGATGCCAACATAGGAGGTCAACATCTGAAGGTTTGCATGAAAGCAAGTTGTTTGGAAGGTAAGAGAGAGCTACACACCTTTCATGGTCCTGCCATGACATTGGTGGCTAATCATAGCACCCCTCAACTTGCTGATTTCTCAATCAGTGGTGATGCAAAGGTTTATCAATGGTTTTTAAATAAGTTAAAATTATAATAGGTCCTAGGTTCATAGTTATATGCAAGTCTAACAGCAATGTGAGCTTTACCACCAAAAGACCCTCATTCTTATATTGTACCTCCCATTGAGTGGGATGACGTCTTCTGAGAGGCATCTGTGATTAAACCTGGTGTATCAGCTTGCCACCAGTTAAAGGACAACTTAATTTGCACGAAGGCAGCCATCTTGGTTTATATGGTTTCGTATACTTTTCTTCTGTGTGTTTAAGATCATTTTGTTTATCATTATCGTTTATTAACTCTATCATTTAATTTAATCGTTGTTCAGCTTCATTGTGAGAAGTGACATAAAGGTCAGGATATGAGTGCACGTGACTATGACAGCTTTGCAAGGAAAAGATGCGAGACACTATTGGCCTGAGATTTAGTAATTATTTAGTTACTGACCCCTTCACAACCAAGTTGTTTCCCATAAAACAACTGCCACTCCAGTGAATTTATGGAAAATAACTTTCTATTGCAGCATAAAAATTAATATACCCTTCATACGTAAATGCTAGATACATTTTAGAGACGTAAGCTTATTTGATAGCTAGATCATTCCCCCTGCTGGACAAAAAGTGCTAATACACATAATAACACAGCTGGAGGTCAGTATTTCTGTAAAAGCAAAAAAAGGGAACTCTAAGCTGTTGAACCAGCTGCAGCACCTTGGCTGAAATGTCCAAGGTGCTGAAAATTTGAAGGCACAGTCAGGAGCCCATTTGTAACCGAGTTTAATTTGCAGTAAAAGACATTTCTTTGGAATTTATCCAGAATATGACCAGATCAAGTTTACATCATTTGAGCCCCAACAGGAGCTTTTGAACATTGAGTGTGGGTAACCAAGGTAGAGGAGGGGTAATTACATCTCTTAAACTAGAAAACATTTTCCAAAATAAATAAAAAAGTGTCAGATTCTGAATGTACTATTATTTTTTTAACTTAAAAAGGCAAAGACTTTGTAACATGAAGGTTGGATGATATGTTCCTATTTTTTGGTCTGTAAGACATGAATTGATAACACTGACCTTCATACTGGTATATGGTGTTGGGATGCGGCTGGGAGTAAAAGCAGGAACATATGAGGGACAGCATGGATAGCTCCTTCATTTTCTCCTTGTAGGCTGCAAAAGGAAAGAAAGGGTAATGAATCATTTTAAGTTCAAGTCCCACTTGGTTTCAGAGAGAGCATCCACATGTTTAGCAGTACAGCTTTAAAAAAAATGTATTCCGTATCATTACAATACTATAACAAGCTGGGTATGTGTAACAGAAGCTATATCGCTTCCCCAAGAGTAGCGGAGTTGAGATCCTTAAGGGCAACAATACTTTCTTGATTAACACAGAAATTGCATAAAATACAGGTTGTAACTCAAGAGCCAAGGGACTCAAAGGACTAGCTGAATTGCCTCCAGGCTCCGAGGGTTTCGAGACCGACAGAAAGCCTAGGACACACTCAGAAACATAATACGTGGGATGACAGTCCGTGAAGTATTCAAGGTGCAGGGCAGTCAGGGATGCAGAAACCAAACAGCGAGTGATCAACCCAGCAACCAGCATGGGGTTAAATCACTAAAACACGCAAACAGCATAATACACACAATTGAGAGAGGAAAAAAAACCAGGAGCAGGAATCTCATACAAAGCAGGGTCGTCAACAGTGAATGCAATCAGACACAGGAAGTAGCAGTGCTACGGTGCGTGAAACAAACTCCACAACAGGGCGATGAGGCAACTCCTCAAGCCCTGTTTTAAAGCCTGCGGCTCCTGGTAACCACACCTGACCCCACCCCCTCAGATGCCGATATGCCAGCAGAAAGTGCTGGCACCCGGCCAGCCAGCGTTCCCCATTCTTGCCCAGACCCCCCAGGGGGCACAGCGGGGGCTGAGGATGTAACAGAACACCCCGTCTACAGTCGGGCTCAGAACGACCACCAGACGCTGAAGGATGGGCCTCATGAAACAGGCAAACCAGACGAGGTGCATGGATATCGCAGGCATCTTGCCAGGAACGATCCTCAGGACCATAACCCTCCCAGTCCACCAGGTACTGCAGGACACCCCTGACCAGACGGGACCACAAGATGGCACGGACCTCGTACTCCTCCTCACCCTGAGACTTGATAGGCGGAGGGGGAACAGCAACTCTGTACTTATTGCAGGTAAGAGGCTTCAGGAGGCTGACATGAAATACGTTATGTATACGTAGAGAAGGAGGCAAAGCCAGTGCATAAGAGACAGGATTAATACGTCTTAACACTTTAAAAGGCCCAATAAACCTGGGAGCCATCTTCATGGATGGTACCAATAATTTGATGTTCCTAGTAGACAGCCATACCTTGTCCCCAACTGTATACACCGGTGCAGGACCTCGGTGTCTGTCTGCTTTGATTTTTTGTCTATCGATATTGGCCTTCATAAACTATTTCATTTTCTCCCATGTCCCTTTCAGGTCTTTCAGATGGTCATCCAAGGCCGGCAAATCAGTTGCCTGGAACTCAGAAGGGAGCATAGGAGGATCATAACCATAAAAGGCATGGAAAGGTGAGTGGCCTGTGGTATCACTTACTGAGTTGTTTAAAGCAATCTCAGCCCAAGGTAACAGGTCTCCCCACTCATTTTGTCTTTCAGACACGAAGCAACGCAAGTACTGCTCAACACTTTGGTTGGCTCTCTCTGCTGCCCCATTAGTTTGAGGGTGGTAAGCAGAGGAGAAGCTCAACTCAATCCCGAGGTTTTAACAAAATCCTCGCCAGAAACGAGACACGAACTGAGTTCCTCTGTCGGATACTATTCCCAGAGGAACCCCATGAATTCTAACAATATTTTGTATGAATACTGGTACCAGCTCACTGGCTGAAGGAAGCTTTACCAGTGGTATAAAGTGTACCATCTTAGAGAACCTATCTACCACCATAAGGATTACAGTATGGCCTTTGGAAGGTGGTAAATCTGTGATAAAGTCCATCGAGAGGTGGGACCAAGGTCTCTCTGGCACTGGTAAAGGCTGTAAGAGACCAACCAGGTAAGGACCGGGGATTTTTACTTCTACAGCACACGTCACATGTGGCTATGTAGTCCTTAATATCCCTTTGCATACCAACCCACCAGAACTGTTTCTCAATTGTGGCCACTGTTTTATTTATTCCCATATGACCATAGGGCTTGGAATCATGATAAATCATCATCATCATCTGTGTTCTCTCCTCCTCAGGTACAAACATTTTCCCAGGAGGTTTTTCAAGAGGAGCAACACCCTGACCAGCCTGGATTCTCTCCAGCAAAGGAGAAGACACTGTCAAAACTGTGGTACCCAAGATCCTCTCGTGAGGAATGCTTGGACTGGGTGGAGTAGTACCGGCTGGGTGGAGTAGAGGTAATGTCACTGCTCTGCATGGAGAGAACCTGTGGAGTCATGGGTTCGATCCCAGTGAGCAACCTCTCCAGTAAGTGTCCTTGGCAAGACGCCTAACGGTACATACTCGCGACCCAGGACATACTTGAAAACGAGACACGAACTGAGTTCCTCTGTCGGATACTATTCCCAGAGGAAAATCCTTTCTCAAAAAAAAAAACATGTGCTGTTTATATGACTCGAACTGTCTAGATAAAGCGTCAGCTTTTGTGTTTTTAGAACCAGGACGATAAGTTAACAAAAAGTTGAAACTTGACAAGAACAGTGACCACCTGGCTTGCCTGGAATTCAGGCATTTGGCATCTCCCATGTACACTAGATTCTTATGGTCTGTGATAATAATAACGTTTGCCTTCTAGCAAATAGCGCCATTCCTTGAGGGCCGCTATAACTACTAGTAATTCTCTGTTCCCTATGTCATCGTTTTTCTCAGCAGGGGTCATCTTTCTAGAGAAAAACCCACAAGGATGTACAGGTCCCTCAGGACTTTCTCTTTGAGACAGAATTGCACCAATCCCTATTTCAGATGCATCAACCTCAAGCTGAAATGGAAGGCCTGGTACTGGATGCCTTAGGATAAGTGCTGAGACAAATGCTTCTTTAAGTGACTGGAATGCCTGCTTGGCCTGGTCACTCCAAGCCTGATCCTGAGCACCCTTCTTAGTCATGGCCGTGATGGGAGACACAACAGAAGAGAACCTCCTATAAACCTCCTATAATAGTTTGTGAAACCAAGAAATCTTTGTATGGCTTTCAGACCTTGAGGTAGTGGCCATTCTCTGATGGCAGATAGCTTTTTTGGATCCATCTCAAACCCATTTGGTGTGATGATGTAACCCAGGAAATGTACTGAAGTTATGTCAAACGGACACTTTTCTAACTTACAGTATAGTTTATTCTCCAGCAACCTTTGTAACACTGTCCTCACATGGACATGGTGTGTTTCAACATCAGGGGAATAAATCAGAATATCATCTAAATAGACGATTACGAAGACTTGCAAAAAGTCCCTCAGGACATCATTTATAAAGTCTTGGTAGACTGCCGGCGCATTGCATAGACCAAAAGGCATAACTAAATACTCATAATGACCACCGCAAGTATTAAAGGGAGTCTTCCACTCGTGGTCCTCCTTGATTCTCACCAAATTGTACACCCCACGAAGATCCAATTTTGTGTACATTTTGGCATCTCTTAAGCGGTCGAACAACTCGGATATTAAAGGGATGGGGTAGGCATTACGTATAGTGATTCTGTTTAACCCTCTATAGTCAATGCATGGTCTTAAGTCCCCGTCCTTTTTAGACACAAAGAAAAACCCCGCTCCCGCAGAAGAAGAACGACGTATAAACCCTTTGGCTAGGTTTTCACGTATATATTCTTCCATAATAGCATTCTCTTTCTGAGACAGTGGATACACATGACCTCTTGGAGGCATGGTGCCTGGTAGGATTTCTCTGGCACAGTCATACGGCCTGTGAGGTGGCAAGATCTCGGATTTTACTTTATCGAACACCTCCTTTAAGTCTTTGTACCACTCGGGTACCTCAGTAGAAAGTGGAGGTGCGGTAGCAACGTTCAGACTACCTACAGTAGCAGTCATGCCCAGACACCTGGACCAACATTTTGGTCCCCATGACTCCAACTCCCCTTTTCCCCAGTTCACCACTGGGTTGTGTTTAGCCAACCATGGATAACCCAATATGATAGGCACAGTAGGGGACTCGATGACTTGAAACTGTATGTTTTCTTTATGCAGAACACCTATCCTGAAAGAAACAGTAATTGTTTGACATGGGGTCTTGTCAGCCTCCTACCATCAATACTCTCTATGAGAAGTGGCACTTCTCTTTCAACCAGAGGTACTTGGTGGATGGCTGCAAACCCAGAGTCCAGTAATGCCTCTATGTCAAATTTGACCTTTTCCCAACCAATGGTTACAGGCACTACCACACGAGATTTTTTCTCTCTTTTCTTATCAGATACAAAAGACACGACAGTGGTACCTAGAACCTGTCTCTCAGGAGATATCAGGTTTGCTTGTGACACATTAGACCTATTAGGTCGCTTTGGGCATTGCAAACGAAAATGTCCTCTGTCTGCGCAGTAAAAACAGAGGCCTTCTCTGAGGCGATATTGCCTCTCCTCCCCAGATTTGCTAGACCGACCCAATTGCATTGGCTCTGGTTCAGAGGGTACAGGTCTGGGAGGGGAGACAGCATGAACCGACCTGGGAGTAGAACAGGCAGCCTGGGCAGGATTATGTGATTTGCTACGACCAGACCTCCTGTCACGCATTTGATCATCAAGTGCTATAAGGTTGTAGCGCTGTGGTTAATTCCTTATTGTGGCAGTACCTATTTTTGGCCACCGGAGGGAGACAAGCGCAATGTGAGACACTGAATATTACATTGGGACTACATTTCCCGGCATGCTTTGGGAACGGACACAGGAAGTGGGTGGGACAGAGAGACTTACATTTTGAGCCTCGTGGAGAGAGCTGGCAGAGCGCGCCAGGGAGTGAGAGAGACAAGACACAGTGCTGCAGAACGTAACAGAGTGTCCAGGCCGGAGCGCAGGTGCGGCCTAACGGAGTTACAGATCGGGTTACTCAGCCTTACCAAAGGGAGACCCAGTGATCCACAAGATTACCCAAGCTGCTATTTCTGGAAGCCAGAAGACCCCGAGTAAGGAGTACCGCAGGTCGATCGGACTGGGAGAGCAGGCGGTAAGCTGGACAAGTCGCGGCAGGAGCAGAAAGCCAGACAGCGGATCCAGAAGCCAAGAGAGCCCAGTCAATATCGAGCAGAGAGACGTCCTGGGTCCAGTGGAGCCTCAAGTATCTGGCGGATGGGTGAGAGGCCTTCTAGGCCGTTGTAAAAAACCAAGAAAGCACGCTGCTGTTTGTTTCCAAAACCCACAGGGCCCCAACTTGACTAGTCGAAGATACCTCTTAAGCAATTCACTGGCCAGTTGAATAGTGTACCCGGGTACCATAACACACACACACACTTACATTCCGGGACACAACCTGTGCGGGACTCACTCCCCAATCACAAAGGGGTTAAAGATAATTTTCTATTTCTTTTCCGCTGCGCGTTTCCTCGAAATACGAAGCATTGTGTTTTCTTTCCGCTGCGCGTTTCTTGAATTACGAAACATCGTATTTATTTTCCGCTGCGCGTTTTCTCGAAATACGAAGCATCGTATTTCTTTTCCGCTGCGCGTTTCCCGCATTACGAAGTACTGTAAATATATATTCGAACACCGTGTTATTCATTATATGCCATTTATTCTAGTAAACTATATAATTTATAAAATCCACAACGGTGCTGGAGTATATTTATTCCCTAGTGCGGAGAGACTGACCCGAGGTTCAATTTCAGTGGCTCCTCCGGGAGTAAGCGCTACACAGTAATCTATGAGGTCTTCCAGATCCTCAGGTAACGATAGAGGTGCTAAATCATACATTATAGCCTCTGAGAGTCCTTCAAGGAACACCGTAACAAGCACATCATTCGACCAAAGAAGTTCTGATGACAAAGTTTTAAACTCTATAGCATATTCAGCAACTCGGGGGTTGCCCTGGGAAATACGCCATAAAGCTCCGGCTGCCCCTGTTGCCCTTCTAGTGGGGTCAAAAGTACGCTTCAAGCTATTCATAAACTCAGCAAAATTGTATATCACTGGTCTGTCCAGATCCCATAAAGGGGTTGCCCACAGTAGAGCTTTATCAGTCAGGTGATTGATTACATATCCCACCTTGGCTCTATCTGTGGAACACATGCCAGGGTTTAATTCGAACATAATATTTATTTGGTTTACAAACCCTCTACAAGACCCAGTACTCCGATTGAAACTTGTGGGAGTCTTTAGGTGAATATGAGACACCTCAGTAGTAATCACAGAGACTGCTTGTGTGGACCTGTCAATCGCAGGAGGGGGTGGCGGCGAGGCCTTGTTTAATTGAGATATGACTAGGCCCAAAGCCTGAGTAAACTGATCCAAATGTTGCTCTTGATTTTCTTGTATACAGATTATATTACTCAGTTTAGACATCAGGTCAGATTACAGTTGCCGGATCCATTTGGCCCTGTTGTAATGTAACAGAAGCTATATCACTTCCCCAAGAGTAGCGGAGTTGAGATCCTTAAGGGCAACAATACTTTCTTTATTAATACAGAAATTGCATAAAATACAGGTTGTAACTCAAGAGCCAAGGGACTCAAAGGACTAGCTGAATTGCCTCTAGACTCCGAGGGTTTCGAGACCGACAGAAAGCCTAGGACACACTCAGAAACATAATACGTGGGACGACACCCAGTGAAGTATTCAAGGTGCAGGGCAGTTAGGGATGCAGAAACCAAACAGCGAGTGATCAACCCAGCAACCAGCATGGGGTTAAATCACTAAACCACGCAAACAGCGTAATGCACACGATTGAGAGAGAGAGAGAGAGAGAGTGGTGAAAGCCAAGCCGGGTCAAATAACAGGAGCAGGAATCTCATACAAAGCAGGGTCGTCAACAGTGAATGCAATCAGATACAGGAAGTAGCGGTGCGTGAAACAAACTCCACAACAGGGCGATGAGGCAACTTCTCAAGCTCTGTTTTAAAGCCTGTGGCTCCTGGTAACTACACCTGACCCCGCCCCCTCAGATGCCGATCTGCCAGCAGAAAGTGCTGGCACCCGGCCAGTCAGCGGTCCCCCTTCTTGCCCAGACCCCCCAGGGGCACAGCGGGGGCTGAGGATGTAACAGGATGTGACCATTTGTACTTATCTTCCTTTCTTACACATTTCTTATCTAGTACATGATAAGGGACACCATGCGCTGTTTAAAACCTTCCATCCACATATTTCTATAAAACATCGCTTAACAAACTTCTACCACTCACTAGCCAGTGACGTGCGGTGAGGTCAGTGGCTGGTGAGGCACTGGCTAGTATCAGATCCAGATATACACAGGGTTATGCAGTCACAATTTACACATTTGATTATCGTTATATAGGAGAATAGAGTTTCACTATTTATACTCATGTTTACCAATTAAAATATATATATATATATGTTCCTGAAGAAATCTTTTACAAAAAAAATAGATTGTTCTCGATCAGGAACATCACACAAATAACTACTGCTTCATTGAAACTATATTCCAATTTCCCTGCAACCCCTTTCGGGCACTGTTGCTACACCGGATCGTTAGGATATCATTTTTATTATAAAGACACCCTTTCCCACCATTTCTCTGCCAAAATAATTCCACTTATGTTCTTTACTTCTAGAACGAAGTTCACAAACTGTTTTTTCTGTACTAGGAGTGTGCACTCACAATAGCAACCAATAGAGGGCTCTATTACACCTTTTACTTTAAAGTAAAAATAGCATGCACTTACAATACTGACCAATAGAGGGCGCTATTTGCACCCTCTATTGGTCACTATTGTAAGTGCATATGCTGTGTAGCAGGGGCGTACCTAGAACATTTGGCACCCGGGGCAGATCCTATATTTGGCACCCCTCCCCAACTTTAAAATGTAAAAAAAAAAAAAATTACACACTTTTTTATTTTTTTTAAATATGTTTATTGTAGATTCAAGTAATACAACAAAAAAACGATGAAGATGTCATGCAGTACAATGGCGATATTGTCCTTTAAGCATAGCAATATACTTCCCCCTACGTGATGTTACGATAAATCAGCAGTCGTTAGACATTCAAGTAACTATCTAGTGCCCTTGAGCATGACGTTGGCAACAGAGGAGGGCCTGTGAGCGAATTTAATAGAAACCATTCAGTATATTGAAAGTCTTTTTTGATCCGGGCTAAACTATCCTCTGGTAAGTGTTGGATAAAAGACCCCCAAACCCCAAAAAACCCTCCCACCCCTTCCTCTTTATGCAAACTTGCTTCTGCCCAATCATGTCTAAAGATAGAGTAGAACCTTGAATAGAACATCGAGAACGAGGGGGGGAGGGCCTCTATCCACTGGCCCAAGATTGCTTTCTTTGCGGACGCGGCAATTATGCCTAAAAGTGTTTTTTGAGCTCTAGTTAGTGGACGTGCTTCCTTGTCAGAAAGAATGTTAAATAACGCCCAGTCTAGAGAGGTCGGCATTCCTAGCTTCAAAATGTGGGATCCGAATCTTCGAATTGTGTTCCAGAAAAGCTGAATGCGGGGGCAAGACCACAAGCAATGGTAGAGATCCACCCTATCCTGTGAGCATTTAAAACAACGTCCCGAACTGAGTGGATTATAAAGAGCCAGTCTGGCTGGCGCTACATAAGCCCCGTGTAGTATTTTATAAAACATTTCGTCATATTGTGCCGAAGGAATTTGTTTCCGTGATCTAGTGGTGGCTGCAATTAGCGAAACAGGTGATTGTAGTGGGAGATGAAGGCACCAGGAGGCTATCCCTGTGGTGGCGGTTGTCCAATCATAGTGCGGACGGAGTGTTTGTCGGAAGGTAGCTGTCGAGGGGCCCACCTTCATTATGCTATCTAAAGGGTTAAGGAAATCCCTAGGCCCTAAATCCCTCAGCTGCTGCGAGACAAATGTGGAGAGTTGTAAATAATACATGGGGTGCAGGTATGTAGGTGCTATTATGTCACAGAGCGCTTCGTATGGGAGTAGGGTGTGGGAAGGGAGTTGTAGTAAGTGACCAATTTGGGATAAGCCCTTTTGCGCTAGGTCCCAGAAGGCCGGGACAGGTGAACCATTTTGGAAGTTCGGGTTGCGGAGCATGGGTTGATAAATCGAAGTCTTCCAGGACAAGACCAGGTGTTTCCTGCCCTTGCACCACGCATCTCGGCCCACTTTAAGCAGAAGGTTTGCCTTTTGGGTGGGCAGCAGCAAAGCGGGGAATAGGTGTAGGAGCACTCCTATCGATATCGGATAAGCCATTGCCTGGTCTAATTTATAATCCGTATATCTGGAGGAGCCTGTTATCCAATCTGCGACTAATCGGTATTGGGCTGCCAGGTTGTACGAGCCAATCTCTGGCAAATTCACTCCTCCCTGACTATATGGCAGTTGCAATTTGTGCAGTGCTATACGTGCCCTCCCACCCTCCCAGATAAAGTTCTTAAATAGGGAATGAACAATCGAGATGTCCCGCTTTTTAATGAGCATGGGTAGCATTTGAATTGGGTATAACAGGCGGGGGAACGCAACCATTTTTATGAGGCTGATTCTTCCCATGTAGGAAAAAGGGAGTTTGATCCAAGAGCAAAGCAGGGTTTTAAGTTGATTCACCAGCGGTGGGATGGTTACCTCGTATAATCTCTGCAAATCAATTGGGAGCAGTAGACCCAGATATTTAAATATGCCGCCCTCGCACCAACAGAATGGTAGGCGGTTCGCTAGGAGGGCCTTGCATTTCCGACCCAGAGGAATGGCCAATGTCTTATCAAAGTTTATTTTAAATCCAGAGGCTATATGAAATCGTTCCAAGTAGTCTAGTAGAGTTGGGAGTGCCCTTTCTGGGTCGGAGAGGAACAAGAGCAGATTGTCTGCAAACGCCACCACCCGCACCTCCTGGTCACCCACCTTTATGCCCTCAACGTCAAGTCTAGTTAGAAGGATACGTATAAACGGTTCTATAGCTAGATTAAAAAATAGAGGGGACAAAGGGCACCCCTGTCTCGTTCCCCTTTCCAAGAAGAAGGGATTAGAGTTAAGTCCATTAGTCGTCACTGTGGCCGCCGGAAAACGATATAGTGCCTCAAACACGTTCCCAATCGATCTGCCGAAAAAATGATACTTAAAAAACCGACGCAAGTAGGCCCAAGATATGCGGTCAAATGCTTTGTCCGCATCGCAGCTGAGGATCAGGTCCGCCAAGGGTTGCCGTTCGTTTGACGCCCAAATTGCCGCCAGAGCTCGTCTAATATTCTGCACGGAGTGGCGCCCCTTTAGGAAGCCCGTGTGTGCAGGGGAAATAAAGTCTGTTAAGGGCGCCTGGAGCCGGTATGCCATGATGCCCGATAAAAGTTTCAGGTCGACATTTAGGAGAGAAATTGGGCGGTAGGATGTGACTAGCATGGGATCTTTATTTGCTTGGGAAGGACCACGATTCTTGAGGTATTAAAAGTTGGTGGGGGTCTTTGCCCTGTAGTATATTATTATACAGCGTAGCTAGATGAGGAATTACGTGTATCCCTGCAGAAGTTTATAAAATTTCGCCGAAAAACCGTCCGGACCCGGTGTCTTATGAAGCCTTAAGCGAGTAATGGCATTATGAATTTCCGTTGGGCTAATTGGGTGTTTAGTTTCTCCCGGGCTTCCGCATCTAATTCTGGTAGGTTAGCTTCTAAAAAGATATTAGCCTGGGACTCCCAGACATCCGGTTCTGCCTTATAAAAGTGCTCAAAGCAGGGGCGGATCCAGAGGGGGGGCAAGGGGGCAATTGCCCCCTCCGAGAAAATCGCCGCAGCGTTCTCCTCTTCTCCCTACTGACGAGCGGCTGCTGCGCTGACACGCAGCCTGGTCGCTCGCCTGGGACGAAAACCACCTGACCAGCCGCGTGATCTCGCGAGAACAGGCCTGCGCGGCTGGTCAGGTGGTTCCCAGCAAGCAGCCAAGGTACATGTCAGCGGCCACTCGCCTGTCGCCTCGTGGGGGGCCGGGGAGAAGAGGAGAACGCCGGCAGAGCCTGGCCTGGACGGTCTGGACCAGCAAAGAGGTGAGAGCTGGGGCAAATATACCCATGAAGCTGGGGGCAAAAATACCCATGAAGCAGGGGGCAAGTATACCCATGAAGCAGGGGGCAAATATACCCATGAAGCAGGGGGCAAATATACCCATGAAGCTGGGGGCAAAAATACCCATGAAGCGGGGGCAAATATACCCATGAAGCAGGGGGCAAATATACCCATGAAGCAGGGGGCAAATATACCCATGAAGCTGGGGGCAAATATACCCATGAAGCGGGGGGCAAATTTCCCCATGAAGCAGGGGGCAAATATACCCATGAAGCTGGGGGCAAAAATACCCATGAAGCTGGGGTTAAAAATACCCATGAAGCTGGGGCAAATATACCCATGAAGCGGGGGCAAATATACCCATGAAGCTGGGGGCAAATATACCCATGAAGCTGGGGGCAAATATACCCATGAAGCGGGGGGCAAATTTCCCCATGAAGCAGGGGGCAAATATACCCATGAAGCTGGGGGCAAAAATACCCATGAAGCGGGGGCAAATATACCCATGAAGCAGGGGGCAAATATACCCATGAAGCGGGGGGCAAATATACCCATGAAGCTCGGGGCAAATATACCCATGAAGCGGGGGCAAATATACCCATGAAGCGGGAGGCAAATTTCCCCATGAAGCAGGGGGCAAATATACCCATGAAGCTGGGGGCAAAAATACCCATGAAGCTGGGGCAAATATACCCATGAAGCAGGGGGCAAATATACCCATGAAGCGGGGGGGCAAATATACCCATGAAGCTGGGGGCAAATATACCCATGAAGCGGGGGCAAATTTCCCCATGAAGCAGGGGGCAAATATACCCATGAAGCTGGGGGCAAAAATACCCATGAAGCGGGGGCAAATATACCCATGAAGTTCGGGGCAAATATACCCATGAAGCGAGGGGAAAAATACCCATGAAGCGGGGGGCAAATTTCCCCATGAAGCAGGGGGCAAATATACCCATGAAGCTGGGACAAATATACCCATGGAGCTGAGACAAATATACCCATGGAGCTGGGGGCAAATATACCCATGGAGTGGGGGCAATATATACCCATGAAGCGGGGGGCAACATATACCCATGTGAGCTAAGGGCATATATACCCATGAAGCTGGGGGCAAAAATACCCATGAAGCGGGGGCAAATATACCCATGAAGCGGGGGGCAAATATACCCATGAGCTGGGGGCAAATATACCCATGGAGCTGGGGCAAATATACCCATGGAGTGGGGGCAATATATACCCATGAAGCGGGGGGCAACATATACCCATGTGAGCTAAGGGCAAATATACCCATGTGAGCTGCCTGGGGGCAATATATATATCCATGCGAGCTGCCTGGTGTGAGCTGTGGGCCAATATATCTGCCCGTCACTGCGAACCCAACACCAGCTCTTGGCCAAAACTGGTAGAATGCCCCCCCCCCGAAACCTGTTTCTGGATCCGCCCCTGGCTCAAAGTAATCTCTAAAATAAGCGTTGATTTTTAACGGATCTGTCAGGAGCTCCCCGGTCAGTGTCTTGATCCGCGAAATTGAGGGAGGTGTTGGCGTTTGCAGGCGGAGAAGTTTGGACAATAATTTCCCTTGTTTGTTACCCCAGCGAAAAAATTTATTTTGTTGGTGGAACCAGAAATATTGTGCCCTGTCCTCAACTATTTCGGCATATACCTTCTTGCTGGATTTGTATTCTGTCGCACATTGGACAGTGGCGTGTAGTAAGTGAGCCCTGTACATGGATACTAGTGTCGAATGTGCCTCCTGTAGCCGTCTATTGATTTATTTTCATTTGCGTGATACATATTCTATTATATGACCCCTCATTACTGGTTTGGCTGCCTCCCAAAATAAATTGGTGCCGTCTAGATGTTCTATATTGTCATCCACATAATTGTTCCAGCATAACTCCATATGGTTCTTGAATCCCTCCGACTTGTATAGCGAAGCCGGAAAACGCCAGTTGCAGGACTGTGGGAGAGGAGAGCCCAGTCGCAACTCCATTGTGACAGCCGCATGGTCAGAGATATGTATCATGCCAATAGAGGCATCGAGTATGGTGTGCTGCAAGGAAAGTGACACGAGAAACATATCTATGCGGGAGAAGGAGTCATGGGGTGTGAGTAGAATGAGTAATCCCTCCCCTCCGGGTTAAGGAATCTCCATGCGTCTACTGGTGCAATATGGTCTCGTAAGAACTTCGGTCCTGCCGTGGACTGCGTGGTGTCCGGAGATCGTCTAGGTCGTGAGCGATCTAGTGTTTGGTCCAACACTGCGTTAAAAAATCCCCTCCCACCAGACAGTGATCAAAATCATATTGCAGCATTTGCGCATATAAGTCAGAATAAAATTGTAGATGGGGAGGGTGGGGGGCATATACATTCACCAGCAAGTATCTTGCTTCTTGGATGGACACCAGCAGGATGGAGAACCTGCCCTGCGGGTTGTTCTTTTCCTCCAGGACTACATGTGGTAGTGCCTTGTTTAACAGAATTGCAGTGCCACGCTTTTTATTTACATACGGGGCTGAGGTTTGGAAACTGATCCAGGGTGCCCGGAGCAAATTAGTGGTTGAAGACCAATGGGTCTCCTGGAGAAAAACAATATCTGGGCGTATTTTAGATAAGTGTGCGAGTACCTTCTTTCGTTTTATTGGGGAGTTTAGTCCCTCCACGTTCCACGAGACCACCTTAAAGGAGACCTTATTAGTGGGTGCCGGGGATGTCATTTTCTGGGAGATAAGAATGGGAATGGACATGGGGTGTCCTGTATAGCTAGAGGGGACCCCTCAAGGTAAGGGGGAATATGACCGTCCCAGCAGCGGCCACAATTCCCAGTTTAGGGGGCAAGGAATAATCTTGTTGACTTGAATCTAGATTTTGTTCATTTTTGTTTTGGAACCATAACATATTGAAACTAACTCTTACTACTAAGAACATTAACCATTGAAAAACAGTAACCAACGAATAGCACATCAAACCAGGGACATGCCCTCTATCATGCAAAACTTGACTAATTACCAGCGGCAATGTCTTAAATGGGAGAATCAACATGTTATCAATCTGACTAAGAGTCAATGGTAGAAGTGATGCTGATTATGACCGCTCTTGACTCTCCCGTACCGGTGATCGTCGAGGCAACGTGAAGTCTCTCCTTCTGTGTTCTCATCCCGAAAAAGGGCCGTTTCGGCTTCCCGCGGGGAATCAAAGTAATGCGTTGTCCCATTAAAGATCACACGGAGTCGGGCCGGGTACAAGAGGGAAAAGCGGACTCTTTGTGTCACCAATTTGGAGCACACTGAGGATAATGCCCGCCGCTTGGACGATACCGCGGCTGAAAAGTCCTGAAATAGCCGGAGCGTGGCCCCTTGGTAGTCCAGGTTTCTGAGGCGATGATAAGCTTGGAGAATCTTGGTTTTGTCAGTGTAATTCAGGAAACGCATGATCACTGGTCTTGGGCGTCCTGCAGACGGGTTCAGGTCCGGGCCCAACCTGTGTACCCTCTCCACCGCCACTGGACAGGACTCTGTGTTGTATCCTAGATGGGCGGGCAGCCAGACTGAGGCCCATTCGTATAAGGCCGGCCCCTTCACCGTCTCTGGCAGACCAATGATACGCAAGTTATTTCGGTGGCTCCTGTTTTCCAGGTCGTCTAATTTGTCTGTTAGGCCTTGAATGATGATATTTTGTTGGTCAAGTTGAGTTTGTAGTGGGTTGACTGTATCCTCCAGGGTGGACACCCTTTCCTCCACCTCTGTCAGCCTATACGCTTGTGACGTCAGTTGTGACAAAACTGACTCAATGGTAGCCGTGAGTTTTCCTAATTTGTCATCTAACAATGGCGAGAGGGTTGCAGATATGTCCGCCACACTCAGTGGGGGCGCCCCGTTTGGAGCTTGTACGTGTAGGTTGGTCACGTCTGAAGTCGACAGATCAGACTCCAAATCCAGTCCCGAGAGTGTGGAGAAGGCGAATCCCGTCCCTGTCTGGGCTTTGGGGCCGGTTCAGGGATCGTCTTGGCCAAAGATTTTTTTGCGATTTTACCCGTCATTAGGAACTTGTCCATGTCGTCAGACAGTGCAAAGTGCCCAGAAAAATTATAATATGTAGACCGTGCGGGGTGTCCAGAAATATTATAGTATGCAGACAGTGCAGAGTGTCCAAAAAAAATATAATATGTAGACAGTGCGGGGTGTCCAGAAAAATTATAGTATGCAGACCGTGCGGAGTGTCCAGAAAAATTATAGTATGCAGATAGTGCTGAGTGTCCCGATAAATTATAATATGGAGACAGTGCAGAGTGTCCAGAAACAAATGATGTAAATATATATAAAAAAGATTGTGGTGTGCGATGGGTCCTCCAAAAAATCTATTTTCTGTCTCTTTTTTTTTTTTTTTATGTTGCTCACGTGTACTGGCCCCTGGGGGGTCCACCGAAAAAAATGGTTTGCTTGTTACGAGACCACAGAGCATAAGCGGTGCAGATTGTGGACCTAAAGTTCCAAGGAGTGTCCCAGGGAGTATTGCGTGGTGGCAGAAAAAATTAAGTGCAGGCGGGCAACAAAACAGGGTCGTCCTGGGGAGATTGTGCCAAGCTCAACAAGGTGAAGGCACGTAGGGGCCGCTGTGGACCGCGTGGCGGTAGGTCGCGCCGTTCGAGCCCGCTCTCCGCTCTTCGGATCAAGCAGCGCGGGAAAGGGAGTGACGGCAGGAAGGGAGAACCCGGCACCTCTCGACCTCCCCAGTGCCCTCAGAGTTCGTCCGGCAGGCCACAGTGCCCGTCGCCGCAGAATTAAGCGTGTGGGTCTCAGGTGGAGGCGCTCCGAGCAGGCTGCGGATGCAGAGGAGACAGACAGGCCGCAGCCCCCGCGTATAGAGAACGCGCCAAAAGGCGATCAGCAAGCCGGCGGTAGATTGCAGGGTACCTCTCTCCACTCTCGGTAAGGGGGTAGGGATTGACGTCTGCGGGATGCCCCGGCCTAGACTATGCCGCGGTTTCGCACCCGCGTGGTGGCGTGAGTATGGCAGCGGCCGAATCTTGGTCTGGACACTTCCGGGGTTCTACACACACTTTTTAATGTTTTCAAAAAAATATTTTTAGTTATAGCATTCTGGCAGGACATGACGTATACTTATAATAATGATATATTATGAATCTGCCGATGGTGAATCATGTGTCCTCTGTGCTGTGCAATAAGAGGTGAGTGTAGATTTTTTTTGAATAATTGTTATTTTTAAGTGATTTTGCAAACTCACAACATATCCATCCTCATGCTATGAACAAAAGTACACATGTGGTTGGTTTTGTTGATGTGTTGGGGTGGCTTGTTTTGTGTGATAGGAGTTGTGTGTTGGTGGCTGGTGTTGTGTGATGGGGTTGTGGGTTGGTTGGTTTTGTGTGATGGAGTTCTATGGGTGGCTGGTTTTGTGTGATGGGAGTTGTGTGTGGGTGGCTGGTTTTGTGTGATGGGAGTTGTGTGTGTGGCTGGTTTTGTGTAATCACCCTGCACTGTGAATGTTTACATGTTATGTTCAATAAACACATGAAAACATATAATGTTTGTGTTGTATTATTTTAAGCAGACTGTGTTTTTCAAATTGTTGTGATTTAGATGAAGATCAGAGCACATTTTATGACCAATTCATGCAAAACTCCACGTAATCCCAAAGGGTTCACATACTTTTTCTTGCCACTGTATATATGGGGGTGAATGGGCAAGTCCATGGATATTATCAGGGGTAAGGGATAATATGAAGGGGGATGGGGGCGAGTCCATGTTGGGGATTTAGAAGTCCGGGATCTCTCATGTTCCTCTCAGTCTGTGACATTCTGTGACCTATTGAGCAGATATTTTCTCCTACTGCGCTTTCGCATTATTTATTGCTGCCTTCCTTGATGTTGTTTTTCTTCCCTTGTGTTTCTGTGTTTACATATCACAGTTATATCTTAAATGACTAGGATTGGGATTTCCCACTCCTGCTGTGTGTTTAACCCTTTCGCTGTGGAGGACACGCTCAGCGCGTCCACCCGCAGCTAGTGTTGGCTGTGGAGGAGGCGCTGAGCGCGTCATCCTTTTGCAGCCAGATTCCGGCCCATCACTGTGCCCCCCCAGTGCGGGCTGACATCCTTGAGGTCAGCCCAGCATCTGGGACCGCCGCGGGCACCAATAGATGTCATCTAAAACTGTTTTGTTTTTGTTAATGCAGCAATAATGTTCGGATTTCAATTATAATGTGAACTATGATGCTGCACTAACGATTTTTGTATGGGGTGCGTTTGTAAAAAAAAAATCCACCAAAAAAAGTAACGATTCCCCGTTTCTAATTTTTTTAACAAGCGCAACCCATCTATATATATAAAAACGTTTGCCCGTCGCCACGCATCTGGTTTCTGTTGGCTGCGCACGCATCCAACAGAAGCCAGATGCGCTGCTTCAAACAGACGCCGGAACTGTGATGGGTGCACGTGCAGTCAGTGACAGACACGTTACAGAAGTGAATCGTATACAAGCAAAACCTATATTTATATGACCTTGCATCGCCCGGCTTTCCAGCTGTTCGGCTGCTGTCAGCTGAATCGTCGGGTCTCTGCAGGCGTCTAGAGGCTGGATTGGGAAGGTGTAGCACACAGATCTAAGTGCCCTCCTCTCCTTATGAAGCCAGGTGGGATGCGGTGAAGCCCCCTATGAATGTCCGAAAACAAAACCGAAACTAACATGTGAATGGAAGTGAACTAGCCCCGCCCATAGATCCACTCAGCAGCACGGGGAAGTGAAGCTTTTTGCCTGACAGGGCACCAGAGAGAAGGGGGGGACCACACTGACAAGAGGGGGGGGGAGTACTGGCTTCATATCATTGCCAGCCTCTGTGTGTTATGTCTAAGCAGAGAAGGGGGCACTATCCCATGGAGGCTTGGTCACCAGTCTGGGGAGTGCTTTGAAGATATATCATGGTTCTGAAGATGAGGTCCCTGTAGTAGCTCCATAAACAGAAACCCAGGAAGCTGTGAGGCCTGTATACATGAGCTGTGTGAGAGAGGGGGCTATAGATATATACATTATAGCATTGTTTATGGAGCTACTACAGGGACCTCATCTTCAGAATCATGATATATCTTCAAAGCACTCCCCAGACTCTGTGTATACTTCCAATGACAATGGCATCTTCCTTAGGACAATTTGACAGCCCACAGTCTTAGCTTAAGTTAAAGACATGTACACCAAATCTGCTAGACACTGATACTCTAACTTAAAGTGTGTGTGTATGTGTGTATATCTTCCACAGTGTATGTATATGCATGTATATATGTGTACACATTTTATTCACAGACATGCTGGCTATGATATGTAATATTTTTTAAGTTTTAGGCTGTCAGACGAACGCAGTCTGAGCGCACTCTGCGTGCGTGCACAACGGACGGACGTTCTGACGGAAGATACTGTAGACACCACACGAGCCTGTTTTTTTATGACGGCCGTAGAAAAAAAAAAAGGAAATATGGGAAACAAAATTAATACGAAAAAGGATATGAAAAGCCATTGTGTGCGTCAAGGTGCTGGACATCGCAAATGCACTGCGTCTGACATCTCATCACACATACAGAACGCTATGCGGAGGTGGCTCACTCTGTGTGTCTGTCTTAGGGTTTTTACGTTCTTGCCTAACTTGCGTCCGTTTGCCACGTGCATTGTGCGTGTGCAGTTCGGTGCGCACGTACTTCGTGTGTGGGTCTCTATTGATCATGATTCTATGCTATGACGGACATTAAACTGTGCGGCCACACGGACGTGATCACTGCGTTCGTCTGACACCGACCTTATATCTCCTGGGAGGGTGTAAGTTGGTTGTTGTTGTAAGAGCAGGCAGATAGGACCTGCCAGGATGGGGTACATTTTACATATATATCTCTATGTATAAATGTGTTTCTAACACGGCTGCGCGTGCACTCATCACAGCTGCTTACTCAGCCCTCCCACCGCGGATGGGACGGCGATGGACACATTACAAACGTATTTATATATAGAGATACTCTCGGATATGACATTGAAAAGCAAATATGTGAACACAGATTCTGGGCTGGCAACAACAACAATAGACTGCCCTCCGGGTAGGCTTAACACCTAGTAGAAAATAAAACCGCAAATGCTCGCATGTTAAAATGTGAAAAAAAAACTTTACACGTTGAAAATTATTGAAAATTAAAATTTTATTGCATTTTTTGTTATAATATACAGAGAGGACATGACGTATACATATAATAATGATATATTATGAATCTGCAGAGTCTGCCGGAAAGAACGATATATAATATGTCTGGGTCATATAAAAAATTTGGCTTCAAAACGCGTTTAAACATGATGAGTGAAACCGGTAAAAATGACCTCAGCACACCGGCGTGAAATGGCTCAGCAGCGAAAGGGTTAATGTCGTTTGTTAGTTAACCCTTCCTTCCTCCAGAAACAATGTTTTTCTTTCAGTTTATCAGGTCTGTTTTGTATTGAAGTTTCTGACCGAAATGCTTCGAGCCTCCCAGGCAAGCAACCTGAGATCCTGTAAAAACATATTCTCACTCGTTTCATGTCACTGAATCTGTTTGTCTTGTGTCATCATTAATACATACTTACATTGGTTTTCTTTGTACATAGAGTAAATGAAATTAAGAATTTGATTATGTTTTGTATTTTGTTTTAGGAATGTTGCCGCTGAACATTAAGGATGAGCTGTTCGGTTCGATCGGTTCGGAGTTCGATTCGAACATCGTATGTCCGCGAACTACGAACATTACCGCATGTTCGCCCACAATGCACCACAATGGACCACAATGCACTTTTCCAGTGGCCTGAAGCTTCCAATTGGCTACAGCCTTGCACCTGACCACAGGTCAGGTCAGGTGCAAGACAGGTTCAAGACTATGCCAATCACGGCTCAGAGTCCTGATTGGGCAAATTTTGCCCAATCATGGGCTCACAGAGCCAAGTCCCGCAGCACACTATATAAGGTTTCACACAGTGCTTCAGCACGCGTTTGAGAGGAGATTTGAGAGGAGTTTGTTGTTGTGTTAGTGTGTGTTCTCACTGCCAGTCTGCCACCAGCGACTGGGGCGGGGGGTCTCATTTCTACAAAATATCTGGTAATTGTTCTAATCTGTGTGTTCTCACTGCCAGCAACTATTTTGGGGGTCTCATTTCTACAAAATATCTGGGAATTGTGGCAATCTGTGTGTTGTCACTGCCACCCATTATTTTGGCGGGCCAGTAATTTCTACAAAATATTTGGGAATTGAGGTAATCTGTGTCTTGTCACTGCCACCCAGAATTTTGGGGGGTCAGTCATTTCTACAAAATATTTGGGAATTGAGGTAATCTGTGTCTTGTCACTGCCACCCTGAATTTAAGGTGTCAGTAATTTCTACAAAATATTTGGGAACTGAGGTAATCTGTGTCTTGTCACTGCCACCGGCAACTATTTTGGGGGGGGGGTCAGTAATTTCTACAAAATATTTAGGAATTGAGGTAATCTGTGTCTGGTCACTGCCACCCTGAATTTTGGGGGGTCAGTAATTTCTACAAAATATTTGGGAATTGAGGTAATCTGTGTGTTCTCACTCACTGCCACCCAGTATATTGGGGGTCAGTAATTTCTACAAAATATTTGGGAATTGAGGAAGTCTGTGTCTTGTCACTGCCACCCTAAATTTTGGGGGGTCAGTCATTTCTACAAAATATTTGGGAATTGAGGTAATCTATGTCTTGTCACTGCCACCCATTATTTTGGCGGGTCAGTAATTTCTACAAAATATTTGGGAATTGAGGTAATCTGTGTCTTGTCACTGCCACCCAGTATTTTGGGGGTCAGTCATTTCTACAAAATATTTGGGAATTGAGGTAATCTGTGTCTTGTCACTGCCACCCAGTATTTTGGGGGTCAGTCATTTCTACAAAATATTTGGGAATTGAGGTAATCTGTGTCTTGTCACTGCCACCCAGTATTTTGGGGGTCAGTCATTTCTACAAAATATTTGGGAATTGAGGTAATCTGTGTCTTGTCACTGCCACCAGCAACTATTTTGGGGGGTCAGTAATTTCTACAAAATATTTGGGAATTGAGGTATTGTAAGGATCGCCACGCTCTGGCCCCTGTCACTCACGCTAACCCTGCACCATGAACAATGCACCTTCCTGAAACCTTCTGCATGTTCGCAGCATCATGGCCCTGGATCCACACCTGCCCTTCATCTTCCCTGATTAGCCCTGCATATAAGGGAGTCCCGCCCTCAACCCTACACTTCCACATTGAAGTTCCTGACTGCGATACCTATCTACTAAAGCTCCCTGAAATCTCCTGAATTCTCTGCTAAAGACCCCAAGGACCTTCTGCTATAATCTGGACTCTCATTGCTTCACACACCGGTACCCTCCCATCCTGCTCCCCCTCTGCCCCCATCTAAGACTCCCCGTTTACCAGACCCCTTGCTGAACCCTGACGACTCTATTGCCTGTACCTTGTCTGATTCCATGCTACCATGTTTATTTGCAATAAACACTCTTTGTTATTCTGAATCTGCCTCCATCACTGCATCCTGGGCTCACAACCCCATCCTGCTACACCACCCGCAGTCTACTCGTGACAGGTATTCTGTGTGTTCTCACTCACTGCCACCCAGTATTTTGGGGGTCAGTAATTTCTACAAAATATTTGGGAATTGAGGTAATCTGTGTCTTGTCATTGCCACCCAGTATTTCGGGGGTCAGTAATTTCTCCAAAATATTTGGGAATTGTTATAATCCGTGTGTTCTCACTGGCTGCCACCAAGTATTTTGGGGGGTCAGTAATTTCTCCAAAATATCAGGGAATTGAGGTAATCTGTGTCTTGTCACTGCCACCCAGTATTTTGGGGGTCAGTAATTTCTACAAAATATTTGGAATTGAGGTAATCTGTGTTCTCACTCACTGCTACCCTGAATTTTGGGGTGTCAGTCATTTCTACAAAATATTTGGGAATTGAGGTAATCTGCGTCTTGTCACTGCCACCAGCAACTATTTTGGGGGGTCAGTAATTTCTACTAAATATTTGGGAATTGAGGTAATCTGTGTCTTGTCACTGCCACCCTGAATTTTGGGGTCAGTAATTTCTCAAATATCTGGTAATTGTGGTGTGTGTTCTCATTGCCACCAGCAACTATTTGGGGGGTCAGTAATTTCTACAAAATATTTGGGAATTGTTCTAATCTGTGTCTTCTCACTGCCAGCTATCAGGGGGTCCCACATACTTCTATCAGATTTCTGCGAATTGTAATCTGTGTCTTGTCACTGTTGCCAGCTATCAGGGGGTCCTATCAGGGGGTCTCACTGATTTGTAGCAGATTTCTGCGAATTGTAATTTGTGTCTTGTCAATGGCACCCATCAGGGGGTCTCACTGACCTATAGGAGGTTTCTGGGAATTGTAATCTGTGTCTTGTCACTGGCTGCCAGCTATCAAGGTGTCTCACTGATTTATACCAGAGTTCTGGAAATCTTTAATCTTTATACCAGAGTTGAATCAGAGTTCTGTATATATTTAATCTATATATCACTCACCATGTCAGAAAGACCAAAAAGGACAGGCAGACGCTCCCAGACACAGATAAGAGGGCAAGCAGCCTCTCTGTCGGGAGGCTGTGCTTCTGGTCGTCGTGGATGTGGTGCATCCTCTGCAGGGGTACGCTTGTCCTTTCTAACTGGTGCTGGCCGTCTTAAGCAGCAGCAACATACAGATGATTTGGATTGGCTAACCAGGCCATCCTCATCCTCTGAGTCCTCTGCCAGCCAGGCTTGTAGTGCTTTACAGTCCACCTCAGCTGCCAAAACCTCTAATTCAGCCTCCATGTCCACAGCTACCCCTGCCGTAGCCTCACCAACATACACAGAGGAGTCAGCTGAATTGTTTGACTACAATGACAGTGACATGCTGCTTGAGGATGTGCAGCAAGTACAGTGCTCTGATTCAATCTGAGGTTGAGGAAGGGAGTATAATCAACCTAGAGGAAGGGGGTGCCAGTGATGACACACAAGTAACTGGCACTCATGTTGCCCCAGCAGCTGCAGCATACTGCCAAGTTGGCTCCAATGACGAGGAGACCTATCTGATGACAATGATGATGAGGTCACTGACTCCACCTGGGTGCCTGATCGAACAGAGGAGTCAAGTGAGGAGGAGGAGGCACAACAAACACGAGGCACAACATCCTCTATGACCAACCGTAGCAGTAGCCAGTCCAAGGCATCATATGTCAGAGCTGCTCAGGTGCAGAGCGCTGATGTCTCAAAGCACACATCCAGGAACTCTACTGTCTGGGAGTTCTTTAAGAAATATGCAACAGACCCCACCATTGCTATTTGTAATCTGTCAGATGAGGCTCAAGCATGGGAAAGACACCGGACGCTTGGGTACCACGTGCTTGAGGTGACATATGACCACCTGCCACGCATCCCTTTGGTGCAAAACTTTGCGTAGGTCCTCCTCCTCATCTGTCTCTACCCCCACTGTATGTCCTGCCATGTCATTGCCTGCTACAACCTCCACTGACAGGGATGATGCTACAGTAATGGATGTACCAGGTCCTTCCTCACAATGTGACAGCATCCCATCAGTTGAAGATTTACGCAGTCAGATTACATTGCCCCAGCTGCTGCAGCATAAGAAAAAATATAGTCCCAACCATCCCCAAGCACAGCGTCTAAATGCCAGCTTAGCAAAATTACTCGCATTGCAGCAGCTGCCTTTCCAGCTGGAGGACTCTGCTCCCTTCCGTGAATTTGCTGAATGTGCTGTACCACAGTGGCATGTTCCAAAACACCATTACTTTTCACGGAAGGCCATTCCAGCACTATACCAGCACATGGAAGACAATAATATTGAGTCATTGGGAAAGGCAGTCAGCAGCAAGGTGCATGTGACTTTCGACACGTGGTCCAGCAAGCATATACAGGGCCGTTACATTTCCTTCACGGCACACTGGGTAACTCTGATTGCAGCTGGGAGGGATCCAAGACGGGGCTCTGTGCTGGAGCTTGTTCATCCACCACGCCTCCAGAAAGCTGCTTGTATGAGGTCTGTCTGCTCCACCACCACCTCTCCCTCTTCCTCCTCCTTCTGTGTCTCTGGCGAAGTGGCAGTTAAACCGACACCTGACAGGGGCTACGCAATGGCTCAAGCAAAAAGATGCCATACTGTGCTTGAGCTGGTTTGTTTAGGGGACAGGAGCCACACTGGGCCAGAAATTCTGTCAGCTCTGCAGGGGCAGGTGCAGAGATGGTTAACACCATGCCAGCTTCAGCTGGGAATGGTCGTCTGTGATAATGGCAGCAACCTTCTCTCCGCCCTACGCCTGGGTAAGTTGACGCATGTACCATGCCTAGCACACGTCCTAAATCTGGTGGTACAGCATTTCCTAAACAGGTACCCAGGGCTGGCAGAGCTTCTCAGCCAGGCCAGAAAAGTCTGCAGCCACTTCAGACGGTCATTCCCAGCAAGTGTTCGCCTGGCAGAAATTCAAAGAGAATTCCACCTTCCCACAAACCATCTGATCTGTGACATGCCTACCAGGTGGAACTCGACATTAGCAATGCAGCAGCATCTGCACAAGCAGCAGAGGGCCATCAACGAGTACTTGTGTGAGTATGGCACAAGGACAGGTTCAGGTCAACTGTTTTTTTTCCCCACCGCAGTGGCTGTTGATCAAGGATGCATGTACTGTACTGTCACCATTTGAGGAGGCAACGAGGATGGTGAGCAGGGACAGTGCATGCATCAGTGACACAATTCCTTTAGTGTTCCTGCTGGAGCACACTCTGCGGGGAATTATAAATGTGGCTCTAGAGGCAGAGCAGCGGGAGGAAGAGGAGGCCTTCCTTAGCTCTGAAGGCCCCAGTCTTTCCGCAGACAGCATTCCAGCGGGTCCTCCTCAGATCAGACTGGAGGATGAGGAGGGGGAATATTTAAGTAGTGGGGGCATTGAAGGAGGGGATTCCTCAAGGATGGGTTTTGTGTGCCCAGAAACACAAGGACTAGTACGTGGCTGGGAGGAGGAAGTGCACGATGGGGTCATCCTCCTCATTGACCAGGAAGACTCGGAAGCTAATGCCACTTCCAACCTACGCTGCATGGGCTCCCTTATCCTGCAAAGCCTGCTAAAGGACCCCAAGATTCGTGCTATCGAGGAGAGGGATCATTACTGGTTGGCAAGCCTTCTTGATCCACGATACAAGGGTAAAGTTACAGAGCTCATCCTGCCCGCACAGAGGGAGCACAGGATGAAAAAACTTGGACGCTCTAAAGCGAAACTTGTTTAACACCTTTCCAGGCACTGGTAGGTTACCAAGTGATGACACAGGTGCTTCTGAGGCTGCGGACGATCAGAGGAATAGTGGTGAAGGCCGGGGCCGCTTGACCAATGCCTTTTTAATTTTTTTAGTCCACGACGCCCAGGGACGTCAAATGTAGGCACCCATTGCCAGAGTCTTCACCATAAGGTGCAGGACTACCTAGGGGCAAGTGCAGACCTGGATACCTTTCCAGCAGATGATCCACTGGCTTACTGGGTGTGGAGATTGGATCACTGGCCAGAATTTAGCCAATATGCTATACAGCTACTAGATTGCCCTTCATCCAGCGTGCTTTCTGAAAGGACGTTCAGTGCCGCTGGAGGTTTTGTCACAGACAAAAGAGTGCATCTGTCCACCGACTCTGTAGACCGGCTGACATTTATAAAAATGAATCAGTCCTGGATCAGCAGCTATCAATCCCCTGATGCTGACGTAACGTAATAGATCGGGGATGTCTTCTGCATTCACAAAACCTCCAGCACTGAACTCTTCCACAATACCACAAAAGGGTTACGGTGTGAAGGCACTTGCTGCCATGAAAGGCACAGTATTTGGCTGCAGTGACGCCTTTACCAGATTCATATCTTTTTAATATAGGACCGCATGGTCCACCCCTGCACTCTTCCACAGAGGGGTTACTGTATGATGGCACTTGCTGGCCTGGCACCAAAAGCACGTCAGAGCGGCCCCTCAGGCTACCACACAACGATTCCTTAATATATGTCTGAAGGGGGCCCTCCACCTTACCGGGCGTCTTGACGCTTTTCTTCCCCATCTTGCCTCCCGTTCACTGAGGAGCCGCTCTGGTCCCAAGATGGCCACCGGCTACTAGGCCGCAAATTACAGTGGGGCACACACAGCACTTCCAGTGGGCAAAGAACGGGCGCGCACACACAGCACTTCCAGTGGGCAAAGAACGGGCGCGGAGAGCCAGGAATACCTCTCCAGAGAGCCAGCACCTTCCGGGTCCTAGGAGTCTGAAACGTGAGGTGAAATCGCTGATAAGAACACCGAGCAAAACGTAAATAACGAGGAGCACTTCCAAAACGTGACTTCCTCCACCGAGAGTCAGCTCCGCCCCCTGTTTTTAAATGTTTCTATACATCCTAGAAATCTGCCACTTCACGGGCAGGTTATGGGGACCTCCTAGGTCCTAGATATTTAAAGGAATTTTATGTTTTTATTTTTAACCCTTATTTCATGAAAAACTCACTGTCCCTTTAAAAACATGTTTTTTTTTTTACTGTTTGTCCTTGTTTCCTGTCCCCCAGGGCACTACCCGGACCCCTATACACCTTTTATGGCAAATATCTAGCATATATGCCCTCTTGGAAGGCACTCTAAAAATCGAACTTTGAGTCCCATTGACTTGTATTGAGTTCGTGTTCGAGTTCGTATTCGAACTTTTGAAAAGTTCGAGTTCGAATGCGAACCGAACTCTGGGGTGTTCGGCTCATCCCTACTGACCATATAAAAATGTATATTGTAAGTCTGTTGTGCTCTCCTTTGCTAGTGCAGCAGATGTGTTTTTAATTGGAACTGCCAGGGTTAATCTGGCAGTTTGAGACATACACACCAAAAGCGTTCTCTTGAGTGACTGTTTAACTTTGTGGAGTGTGATTTGGCACCGTGAATTGTAACGGCTGAACTTTATCTTGAACATTAAACGGGACATTCAATTGACCGGTTGCAAATCAGAGGTGTGCTATGCCTCAAACCAAACATAGCTTTAACTTAATTTATTGTGTGTCTCGCTTTTTGTTGTAAGGATGAAGGGATACTGGATTTGGAGTTCTTTTCTTGAATTAGTGTGATAGTGTCTATACTTGTGTGCATTTTGTTTCAGGAGTATGAATCAGACTTGGTATACTGGCAATGTGAGATGACGATTTTTACCAGTTGTTGCATAGTGTTTCAGTGTGATTTTGGACAGTGAACAGGCATAGCAGATGTGTGTTTGGCTGTGTATGATGTTATGTGCGATGTGTCCAGCGTTTAATTACCTGTTACCTGTTACCAGGACTTGCATGAGCTTTTTCGAAAATAATATACTAAATGGCCATTGCATGTGTTGAATTAGTCAATGTAACCTCAAGTATTTTCTTGGTGTTTTTGCTTTTTTTTTCTGCTCGTGGGAAAACATGCTGTAACATGCTTTTGGCCCTGGGTTGTTTTTTTTTTTAAAAAAAAACAACAAAACAAAACAAAGGATAGGTGATTACATTCTCCCATATGTTACCAGTTATGTAGGGGAGGCTGAACAGACATATGCTTTCAAAGGAATGATAAAAGTATGTTCGTAACTATAAGAAGGTGATCAGTTGTTGGCAATGGAGATAGGAGAGATTGTATTTCTAATATACAGCTACATAAATTTGCAATATGTTGTAACTAAATTTAAAGGACAGATGTTTTAAACATTTATCAGGAAACATTTGTTAAACTTATTCATAATGCTAATTGGGGGATCTGTTCACATAAATAATTGATAAAAAAACTGACTAAACATAATGGGCAAAGTTACATTCTTCATGCAAAAACGCACGCGCAACGCGTGAATTTGTGCGTTAAACGTTGACGCACCTAAATTAACGCTGGAATTACAATCCTCGCGCATTTTTCCATCCGTCGAGCAATAACGCGCGTTAAACGGACACACACAAATGCTCGCGCAGTAACGATGCGTGCAGAAATCAGTGTGCGGAATGTTTTTTTCACGCGATTCAGCAAATCAGAATTAAAACCCACAATTCTCTCACGTTAAGTTTTTGCGCCTGTCAAAGTCAATCTGAGCATATATGCTGCAGCAATAATAAATGCACACACAACTTCTCAAATTTATTGGTTTGATATGAGTAGAATGTGTAACAAAACTTTGCAGTTTTTTTTTTTTTTTGGGCTGGTGTATTTGGGTTCGGCCAGGTTGTTCAGATTTGCCATTAACACCAGCTTTTAGGAGTTGCTAAAATTATGCGCGCAAGGGCTATGCGTTAATTCCAGCGCATAGATTGTAATACTATCCGCGTACCAGCGCACAATTGTGTTTGCACTCACAATGTTAAGTATAGGACGCGCGCAGTACAGCACAGTCGTGCAGGGTTCGCGCAGGTTCACCCACGGTAGACGATTACATGTGTTTGTTGCGCTGACATTGCAATACGACCTTCAGCGCAAAGGTTTTTTAATGTTTTTATTTTTTTTTTATTTTGAAACAGAGTCATCAGAACAATCATAAAGAAAATGGCCTCGCAGGGCCGTACTTTGTCATCTTGGAATAGTATAGAGAGACTTCAAAGTTGTGAATAAAGTAAATAAGAGAAAAAAAATCACAGAGATCATCTTAAAGCTGTTTGAAAATAGAAGAAAAAGATAAGCAGCGAGTACTCAGTAATAGGTAGAGATGAAAAATCCACAAAGAGTAAAACAAAAATGGGAGAGGGTTATAACAAAAGACATCAAAAATACTTCAGATAATAAAACCAGAAAGTCTCATATATGTCCCCAGCCGGGGAATGTCATCGGGAAAAAAGAAAGATATGTCTCTGAATTAAGTGGGGGGGGGAGGGGAGAGAACAACTCAGAAAAACTGTCTAATAAAACGTCTTCAATAATTGTCGCAGAAAAACGTCTAGAACGTAAGCGAGGGGGTCATCAACCAGTGTAGAGATCATACGGGGGAGTCCGCAGGTATACCTTCAGCCAGTGTCTCGAAAAGGTGGCACTGACATCGCAGGTGGGAAGAAGCCGAACAGGCCCGTCTCAGTAGCAGACAGAGGCACGGCAAAATAAAACACAACTGGTCGGTCAGTGTCCCGGAACGACAGCAGGCGTGGGGCAGTCAGGGTGAGGCAGAGCAGGCGAGGTCCGTCAGTGAAATCCAAGGCAGACAGGTCGAGGAGGCCAGCACCTGCCTCTCCATAGTGAACTCCAATGTCGCAGGGTAAGGCCGCAGGCGCCACCAGAGCGAGGTTCAGCAGAAAGGGACCAGGCGGCATCATCCTCCCAGACTTCAGACCCCAGTTGAAGCTAGTGGGTGCCTCCAGCGTACCCGCCATCTCCGTCCGAGCAGATAAGCCTCGGGACGCACCTGCCACAAAAGCACAACGCGGGGACAGCTCACCCATCTGGGAAACGGGCTGCAGGATCTTGCGAGCCGGTACCACCATCGCGTCCAGTTGCCGCAGCTCCTCGGTCTCCACACTCCCAGACAGCTCATCGCTGTGTTGCACCACTTCAGGCTCTCCATCCCCGGAAACGCCGCCACCCGAGTCATCAGCGTCCCGGCCGGAGCGCAGCACGGCCATGATGCGGTGCATATCGCCCTGCGTCAGCGGACCCTCATCGTCCCCCAGCAGCAGTATTATGGCATCTAGTACAGCCGGGAGTCGTGGGCCCTCCGTCCCCACGGCTGTCGACATAGTCCCCAACAGAGTCAGGGCTGGTGAGGTAATGAAGCTGGGAGTCAGAGGGGGCCGAGAAGTAGGCCGCAAAATGGCCGCCGTCTGCACTCTCCAGCCGGAGAAGGCGTCCAGCAGGTAGGTCTCCGGACCGGAGGGGGGGGGAAACGGCTCCGGTCAATGCACTCCCGTTGGCCAGCCGCCCAGGATCCTCAGGTGAGGGCACTCAGCGGTTAAAAATAAACAGAAATATGCCTGGGGAGAAGAGATCACTGCGGAGCTCCGGCAGCATGCGACCTCTCCCTTCTGCAGCTGGCCACGCCCCCCTTTTTAATGTTTTTTAAACGTTTGCGCGAAGATTGTAATTTGGCCCAAATAATTTAACATGCATTTTTAAAAAAAAAGTTTTTCCAGTTTACGATGTTTGCTATAGCCAAGATTAATACGTAAGCCACCGCTCCGCGATCAAGAATACTTTCTGATCGACGAATGCTAGCAGAAAGATCTATTACTTCAAGCAAGTTTTTTTTTATCACATATTACCAATTTATACAGCTGTTACGGTGCGAGAATGTAATCATCATGGATCCACTTTTTAAATCACAATTCCATCAAATTTTACGTCAGTTTAGACATCCTGTCGTCATATTGAAAGATTATTCATTAAATCAAAGAGGATTCCTTTATCAGATTTTTGGAACACCAGCAAAGCTTATCAGACGTCTCTTTATATATTATACACCCACAAAGGAGAGTATTGTTTCATTCATGGAAAACTGCATACATTTTAAACCTTCCACTTTGAAGAAGTAACTCTAGATGACATTTGTTTGATGGATATTTGCAGCTATAATATGTTGTGACAGACCGCCTGGCCCACAGACCGTGTGCCTCTGTCAAACCTCTAGCTTTCTCCAGCTGGACCCCGAAATCCAACTTCAGCAGCCCCAAACCCAGGGGCGTAACTACCACGGGTGCAGAGGGTGTCACCGCACCCGGGCCCTTGACTCCAGGGGGCCCACACTCGCCCACCTGGGCCTGCTTATATTTTATATATACAATTCTTTTTTGAATTTAGTTTATACTTATTTGTGAGTTTTACTTTGGAGCTCTGTGATACGCTCATACACACCACATATTGCTGTTAGTTTTGTTGCTGTGGAACTCTGATTTACACTGATACACACTGCATATTACTGTGAGTTTTATTGTTGTGGAGCTCTGTGATACGCTCATACACACTGCACATTAGTGGGAGTTTTATTGCTGTGAAACTCTGAAATGTTCCTACACTGCACTTTACTGAGTTTTATTGCTGTGGAGCTCTGTGATACGTTCATACACCGCGCACATTACTGTGAGAGTTATTGTTGTGGAGCTCTGTGATATGTTCATACACACGCGCACATTACTGTGAGTTGTATTGCTGTGGAGCTCTGTGAGATCAAATAGCGCACATTAATGTCACGGTTCCCGGATCCCACCACGCAGTCCTTAAAGCCCAACACTCCACAGAGCCCAAAAGCTACCAACAGGGTAGCCGTAGAAGAATCCCTAACTGTCTGGTCCTTAGAATTGGCCAGGTATACTAGCTAGACAGAAAGGATTAATCAAAGACAATGTCGTAATACAAAACCAGGTTAGCAACACGGAGGTAGTCAGACGACCCAGAATCAGAAATACAGAGTATAGAATAGTCAAATGGAATAGCCGGGTCGATATCAGTGCAGAAGCGTAGTACAAGAAAATAGTCTAGGGCAACGGAAGGCAGAATAGTCAGAAAACAAGCAGAGGTCAATAACAGGTTAAATCATGAGAGAATTCAGGTACAAAGAGCTCAGGTATGGATAACCACGATCTGGCACTGCTTAGAAGGGACTGTTGGTTTTTAAAAGACCTTCACCAGACCGCGCCCCCTTCTCAAGCCACACCTCATGCAGTCACCTCCCTGCCTGTTTCAATTTAAACCGGGTGTTGGTGAGCGAGCAGCATCAGACATGCTGCACTCAGGCACACCGGAAAGGCTGGAAGCCCCCAACATTACAACATTACAATTACATGAAAAAAAAATGGGATGGACTGAAGAGGTCATAGTGGACCTGGAAAAAAATATGACACTGATTGTCTGGAGTCAACATTGTGGTCCTGGAGGGGACCAATGCATGTTGACGGGGGGGCAAAATATGTTTTTGCCTAGGTGGGGCCCATCATGGTTCCTGCACCTGGGTCCTGAGGTTTCTAGTTACGCCTCTGCCCAAACCTCTAAAAACGCCAAGCACGACCAGAGTTTTAGAGCAGCAAACAAAGACTGCCTCTTTATTTGAAAACACACAGGTAGAACACAGTTGAGAGACAACCCCATCCCTTCCAGAAAACACTACAGATTACTTCAGTGCAGAACAATGGATCGTTTACCTATGTATTCTTATCTTGAATAGTCTGCTAGGTCCTAGCGGGAGGGGGGAGGGGAAAGCAGGGAAACAAACGAATACATTCTACACTATACAGAAAGCAAGTATACAATATAAAGAGAGGGGTAGATACAGAAGAGTACAATATAAAGACAGAGGACAGCTAATACAGAAACACAGTAAACATAAATACTGGATTCCCTGGACAATCCAGCTGGCAAACCCCAGTTAGCACCTTGGTCCATAGTCAGTAGACAGGAGGCTAGCCCCCAAGCTCATCCAACTGCTCCAGAGAGCTGAGTCTGTCACATATATCTATCATGCTGTTATATTTCCCTTTTTGCTGTTGCTGGTTTTCATTACATGATTTTACAACCTGGTGAATTGGCAACTATGTTTAAATGTTCTAAGTATCTGTAATTGGTTCTTAACCCTTTCACTGCTGACGACGTGTGGGACACGTCCTCATTGACGCACGTTACATGCTGAGGAAGTTCCCCACACTTTATCAGCTTTGCGGGACCCCCGGCGGAGATACTTACCTCTCTGTCCGGGAGAGTCTCCCCTTTTAAGCGGTGCCTGGCTTTAACCCCTCAAGCGCCGGGTCACACTTCAGCGCCTTGAAATTCCTTCAAATATTGTGCCTAGGAGTTCCCCATAACCTGCCCGTGAAGTGGCGGATTTGTAGGATGTATAGAAACATTGCCATCAGAGACCCACACACGACACCTAGCCACCCTTAACCCTTTCGCTGCGGAGGACGTGCTCAGTGCGTCCACCCGCAGGGACTGTTGCGTGCAGAGGACGCGCTGAGCGCGTCCTCCCTTTGCGGCCAGCGATCGGCCGGATTCCGGCCGATCGCTGTGCCCCCCCGGTGCGGGCTGACATCCTCGATGTCATAGCACGATGATGCCAGTCCTGGAGTTAACCCCTAACTGTCACCAATGGTGGAGATAGGAGGTTCATTGGAACCCCCTATCTCCCGATCCGTGGCAGCTAGGGGTTAATGGTTGGTACTGTTGGATCGGCCAGAGCATGTCCTTTCCAATGATACCAAACATGACAATGTAAAAAGTTTTTTTAAAAAAATTAAAAATATTTTAAAAAAATTATTAAAAAATTTTTTTTTTGTTTGTTAATGCAGCAATATTGTTCCCATTTCAATTATAATGTGAACAATGATGCTGCACTAATGATTTTTGTATGCGGTACGTTTGTTAAAAATCACGTAATTTTCCCCCAAACAAAATGTAACGAGACCCCATTTCTAATTTTTTTAACAAGCGCACCCCATACAAAATATAACCACAATTGCTCGCATGTTAAAATGTGAAAAAAAAAACACTTTACATGTTGTAAATTATTGAAAATTCATATTTTATTGCATATTTTGTTATAATATACAGACAGGACATGACGTATACATATAATAATCACATATTATGAATCTGCCGAGTCTGCCGGAAAGAATGATATATATAATATGTCTGGGTCATATACTAAAATAAGCCTTCAAAACGCATTTAAACAAGATGAGCGAAACCAGTAAAAATGAGCTCAGCACAGAGGCGTGAAATGCCTCAGCAGCGAAAGGGTTAAGGGGTTAAAATGCACAGGGACTGGCTACTATCCTGTTAGATGAGGGAATGTATTATATGTATAAAGCAAGGTATATACGACAATATGACATGTCATATCTACATTGTTTGAATTGAGACTTGTACGCTTTATAATAGACATTTTCACGTTGTGTTGTGTTACTAATGCAGAAGCAGCAAGCCCTTCCACCACGCTTGCACCAAAACTATAGATCTAACACAATAATAATTATATGCTCACATAGGCCCTTCGGGAGAGGTACATGACATACAAATACTGGAATAATACGTTTAAATCTAAGGAGTGTGATAAAGCCCTTGATTAAGCCCTTGATGACAAATAATGAAACATCCACATCATTAATGATTGGCTTTACAGAGCCCTGGTCCTTAAGGGGTTAAACAGCATATCAGAGGATCATGTAGTAAAAATGAACACTTCTTAGAATTCAGAAGCATACAGAGTTCATACATGTGCAGGAGCCACAATCAGCAGGCAATGTATCAAATTCATGAGACCAGACTAATTAGAAGCAGATGTTATTTCCAAACACTAACACCTGTTGTTTACACCATTTGAGGGCCCTGCTGTAAGCATAGGTCATTTAGAGGTGAGAATCTTTGCACCTACACATTAGGCAGACTGTAAAGCATTCTTTCCTTGTAAACTAGAAAATCCACATCACCCATTGAGGTGTGAAAGTTTCAGAAAAATTTACACGTGTGCAAATATTTTAAATTGACGGGTATATTAGAAGGAGGAAAAATTAAAATGGATGCCTGTAGCCATCTTGTTTTAAATGTAAAGTCTTTCGTTTTCAATTTTCCCTAGTTTTAGAAATGAACAGATTTTTTTTTTAAATAGTTCACAGCTAGGTGAAATTTTATGTTATTGTTTTTAGAAATACCAGACATGAGGGAACCTTAAAATGTCTTTGTGTGATATAATGCTGAAGCTAAGTGCCAGACATGTCATATTTAAATTTATTGGTTTGTCTTAAGTCTTTAAAACAAAAAGATATTTTCTCTTTGGGTATAGGAATAAAAGTTAAAATTTTTGCAAATGTATGACTATATTCACGAAATATATTCTTATCAAGGTATATTTTATTATATTTACAGTAGAAAATAGATGCTCCAATAAGTATTTGTTGAGTATAACTGATAAATAGTATAATTATTGAAGAATAGATTCTATGATTTCAACAGAGAAAGGAATTCAACTGATAAAGAGACCTAGTAAAAACTTTGAGAGGAGTGGAAAAATAAATCTAATTTGGACGGGATAGACTCAGAGTCTACATTGAAAATAGAGGGTCTTTGTAAATCAGATTGACCTCTTGATCTGAGATAAGAGATATAAAAATTAAATGGTGGAATTAATCTGAAGTGTTAATCTGAAGTGCAACACTGCCCTCTTGAGGATAGTAAATATTATATTTAATATAGAGAATAGATTGTCAGTGACGTCAAATTGACTATAATTGGAGCCGCACTGTTCGTTACAAGGCATTCACGCAGGCAGACCATCGCAGGCAGACCATCGCTAGCAGACCACCGCTAGCAGACCATCCCAGGACACAATGCACTCAAGATTTCACACCAAATCTCTAACTCAAATGCATTGATTATCTGACATTGATAATTTTCACATATTCTAAAACAATCAAAGAATATTGCCGCTGTATCTCTTGGACAGGTAATGTGTGAGAGAGCAAATGTTAGGTTAATAAATTATATATATTTGGAGTATTTCTTGCAACAGATAGACTGAGATTTCTCAGATATTGTTAGATCCAGAATCTAAAAGATTTCTTTTCTGCACATAGAGATATGAAGAAGAATCGGATAGAAGGATTTATCCTAAAGACACTGTTGCAAAGACGATATACAGATATATATATTGAATTTGGAAATTACTGTGATTGAAATTAATAAGCAAGGAATTATGTAACTACAAAATAAAAAGTAGAAGATTAGAAGCTTAATTCTCTATTAGGGGAGGATTCACTAAATAAGTTTTTATTACTTACTTATTCTATTTTTAGAATGATGATAGCTCATCTTTTGTTGATCCACGTAGTATAGAGAGATACATACAGTTGTGTTCAAAATTATTCAACCCCCACTGAAATTGAGTGTTTTGGCCAGTTTGACATTGATTTTGATCATTCAGTCATCTTGCTTACAATTAAATCAAAGAGGCACGTGTAGGTCAGACAAATATAACATAACATTTATAATGAAATAACCACAAATGTCTTTTCTGTGCTCACATCATTATCAGTTTTATTCAACCCCCAAGTGACATTCAATCTTAGTACTTAGTACAACATCCTTTTACAGTTATAACAGCTTTTAAATGTGAAGCATAGCTTGACACAAGTGTCTTGCAGCGATCTACGGGTATCTTCGCCCATTCGTCATGGGCAAAAGCCTCCAGTTCAGTCACATTCTTAGGCTTGCGCACTGCAACTGCTTTCTTTAAGTCCCACCAGAGGTTCTCAATCGGATTTAAGTCAGGTGACTGCGATGGCCACTCCAAAATGTTCCAGCCTTTAATCTGCAACCATGCTCTAGTGGACTTGGAGGTATGCTTGGGATTATTGTCCTGTTGAAAGGTCCAACATCTCCCAAGCCTCAGGTTTGTGACGGACTGCATCACATTGTCATCCAATATCTCCTGGTACTGAAGAGAATTCATGGTACCTTGCACACGCTGAAGCTTCCCTGTACCTGCAGAAGCAAAACAGCCCCAAAGCATGATTGACCCCCCGCCATGCTTCACAGTAGGCAAGGTGTTCTTTTCTTCATAGGCCTTGTTCTTCCTCCTCCAACATAGCGTTGATCCATGGGCCCAAACAGTTCTAATTTTGTTTCATCAGTCCACAGAACACTATCCCAAAACTTCTGTGGTTTGTCCACATGACATTTGGCATACTGCAGTCGACTCTTCTTATTCTTTGGAGACAGCAAGGGGGTGCGCCTGGGAGTTCTGGCATGGAGGCCTTCATTACGCAGTGTGCGCCGTATTGTCTGAGCTGAAACTTCAGTACCCACTTCTGACAAATCTTTTCTCCGTTCCTCAGCAGTCACACGGGGACTTTTCTCCACTCTACGCTTCAGGTAGCGCACAGCAGTCGAAGTCAGCATCTTCTTTCTGCCACGACCAGGTAGCATTTCAACAGTGCCCTTTGCCTTGAATTTGCAAATGATGCTTCCTATGGTCTCTCTTGGTATGTTTAACATCTTTGCAATCTTCTTATAGCCATTGCCCTTCCTGTGAAGAGTAATCACCTCTTCTCTTGTCTTCCTGGACCATTCTCTTGACTTCACTATGTTTGTAACCACACCAGTAAATGTCTAGAAGGAGCTGAGTATCAGTCATTTTAAAGCTGCCTAATTGGTGCTTATTATGCTTTATTGCTGCTCCGTGACATCCACTGGTGTTTTTAATACCTGATTGAAAACACTTGAATGAACCTCTGTTTTTCAGAGTGGTAGTCTTTAAGGGGTTGAATAATTGTGTCAATGAAGAATTCACAAAAGAAACATTTACTACTGTATTACAAAACCAATTGATGTCATTTTAGTTGCATATGGTTCTTTAAAAAGTTCTTGTAGGATTTCATTCTGAATACAATTACAAATGTACACTAAATTCCCTAAAACCCTTTACAGCATTGGGGGTTGAATATTTTGAACACAACTGTATATCTCTACAAGATCTAGCTTGTTAAACATTGGTTTGCTGGGAAATATAAATAATTGTTTTCATTAAGCAGAAATGTTTATTAACCATTTGTGTATAGTTAATTAACTGATAAGGTAAATGATATTAATCATAGATGCAGTTACTAACAGGAGATACATATATTGAGAAGCTAGTGTCTATGTGCTCATGGATTTTGTGGTTGTTTATAAATCTTTGTTTATGATATGAGATTTGAAACTTTTTTTGTATACGTAATAAATATATATATTTTTATCCGATTATTGATTAGTGTATTCTTCAAAGCAAAACACAGACAATTAAAAGAATTTAGGAGAATTTCTAGGAAATATAAACGATTGATATTTGTGTCTCGTGTAAATTTCTTATTGAATATAAATCTCGACATGTTGTAGTCACGTGCAGAGATAATAATCCCAACAAAATAAAGCCAGAATAATTTTATGACAGTCACATTTGTCTGACAAACAGACAACACATTACGCTGCAGCATGTGTTGACATATGTTGGTAGATGTATGTAATGTGTGTTATGTGTATGTAACATGTTTATGCTATTATACATACCGCTTCTTGACGACGTACACAGTCCGTCCATTGCTAATCATCGCCCACATGCGTGCCTTCTTGCCCTGGGTAGTTTTTTAAATCAATATCTAATAAACCGTTGCTTATAATATTCTGCAGTAAAGAGTCTCTTTATTTCTAGATTTTTTAGTATTTTTTTAAGCATTTTTTATACTTTTTCGAACTCGAACCAAACACGCCAAAAAGTTCGAAGTTCGCGAACTTGCGAACTGCCGATGTTCGAGTCGAACTCCGAACTGATCGAACCGAACAGCTCATCCCTAATCCTGAGGTTAAAATTAAAATTTATTGGGTCTGATTTCCAATTTTATGGTCGGGTTATATCTTAGAAGGTATTTGTTCCTAAAACTCTATTGTTAGGATTGGGTAATTAGAGAAATATTATAAATATATATTGATAGCTTGTTTCATCATTACAAATTATTCTGTGGGCGTAAAACCTTCAGTATAATTAATCCTTATTGCAAAATAGGTACAAATAAAACAAAATGGGATGGTGTCACCAAGTAATGTGCTTGGATTGATAACGTGTGTTAGCCCTAGTTTTAAAATTCTTATATACTATTCTAAAAGTTGTTTTGTGAAAATTTCATTTTAAAATTAGAATTGGTAGGGTCATTGGTCCCAGATAAACTGAGTTTTAAGAAAAATGGGAGACTGCGCACGTCAGTGCCAAAATAAATATTTTCTTCGGCTGCAGAGTTAGTTTCATTAGGTTTTACAATAAAATAAATAATTTAAAAGCAGAAGTGTTGAGTAATGTTCATGTTCTCCGTTAAGGTTTGGGAATATTCTTTAGATTTGGCCTGGTTATAAATTATGGTATGTGTTTATTATCTGTGTATTTTCCTTGTAATACTAACATATTTTTTATTTTCAGTTTTATGTGTGAGTGAATGAATGGTGATTTTGTGTGTAGATATACCCTCAGACCTCTTCAAATTTTTTATTTATATACCGGTATTCTCATTCTCATTTTGTCATCATTTTTTGGACCTTTGTTGAAAGCCTGAAGTTTATCAGGAGTCAGTGGATCATGGAGATTTCAAGTGTGTGTCAAAGTCAATGCTAACAGACACAGGTAATGTGCAGTCAGCACTTTGTCAAAAGACTGCATCCAAATTCTCTCACCTGCTTGACATAAAGGAGCAAGGTACTGTGCATTGCAAGCTGGTATAACCAGTGCCAACAAACAAGACATGTTGTTGTGTCGCTATTCTTTGTCAATTACTGAGTGTCCTTTTGGAAGAAGATTTCCTACTCAACAATCCAGAGACATTATTAATTTTCATTAAGACTATCCCAGGGCACGAGTGCGGCGGGAACGGTGTTCCCGCACTTCTCCTGCAGCGGGAACGTTGCAGGAATGCATGTTCCCACTGTGGGCTAACTTATCGCTGGGGCTGCTAGCGGAATGCATTAACTACATTCCGCTAGCCGCCCCCTCGACTGGCCGCATGTTCCCCGACTCCTGAGTGCCTGCCTGCTCCCGAGCGCGGCCGCCGTCCTCAGCCCCGAAGGCTGTGACGCAGCCTACAGCCGAGATCTCGCGAGAGGAAGACACAGGATGCTTGATCCGGAGGTCTGAACTGGGAAAGTATAATTCTAGGGGTTCTGTGTAAGGCTATATTTAATTCAGGGGGTCCTCTGACTATTTAATTCTGGGGATCCTGTATCTGGCTATATTTAGTTCTGGGGGTCCTGTATCTAGCTATATTCAATGCTGGGGGTCCTGTATCTGGCTATATTTAATTATGTGGGTCCTTTGTCTGGCTATATCTAATTCTGATGTCCTGTATCTGGCTATATTCAATTCTGGGGGTCCTGTATCTGGATATATTCAATTCTGGGGGTCCTATATTTGGATATATTTAATTCTGGGGGTCCTGTATCTGGCAATATTTAATTCTGGGGGTCCTGTGCCTGGCTATATTCAATTCTGGGGGTCCTCTGGCTATATTTAGTTCCATGGGGTCCTGTATCGGGCTATAGTTAATGCTGGGGGTCCTGTATCTGGCTATATTTAATTTTGGGGGTCCTCTGTCTGGCTATATATAATTCTGGAGGTCCTGTATCTGGCTATATTCAATTCTGGGGGTCCTGTATCTGGATATATTTAATTCTGGGGATCTTGTGTCAGGCTATGTTTAATTTTGGAGGTCCTGTATCTGGCTATATTCAATTCTGGGGGTCCTGTATCTGGCTATATTTAATTCTGGGGGTCCTGTGCCTGGCTATATTTAATTCTGGGGGTCCTGTGCCTGGCTATATTAAATAATGGGGGCCTTGTCTGGATATATTAAATTCTGGGGGGCCCTGGCCTGGGTATATATAATTCTGGGGGGCCTTGCCTCGGTATATAAATTTCTGGGGGTCTGTGCCTGTGTATATATAATTCTGGGGGTCTGTGCCTGGTTATACATGATTCTTGGGGTGTGTGTGTGTGTGTAATATATATAGCTTTTTCCTTCAGGTAATGGGGGTTGTGGAATTCTTGGGCGAGTTCCCTCACTTTTTTTCCCTAGTAAGTACTTGACCCCTGGACTATCCTCATTATTTTACAGACTATGTTGAATTGTTACACAGAGGCTGAGAGGCGGGTGGGAAAGGCAAATGCATCTCCTTAGAGTGTGTGTGAATGCAGCTGTATACGAACTTTGTGAAAGTGAATATAAACAAAAAAAAACACACAGATATATATGCTGATTATATTCATGCTCAGTCGGATACTCCCACAGATTCTGTTCTGCAGTATAAATATACTACCAAACCACCGTAATAAGAGGTTCTATAACACATGAGTGTATTTCCTCTTAAAGCGTATTCACATTTGTCATCTAAACTGAATTATGCTATGACACGTTTTCTTCTGAGGTATATACGAACTTTCTACATTTCGGAAGATCCCAAGATCTAACACTCTTCAATTGGTGGGAGGAAGAATATTTTCCGGTTGTTGGGAAGAGCTCCCCATAGTGGCTCAAAAGCGTCCATACTCGAGCTTTTTAGCTCCAGACTTGTGCAACACGCATCTATAATTTATCTATAATAAAAACTAGATTCACTTTTCCAGTGAACCACATTAGGGACCTGGGCCAAATTCCTAATCTAGACATTAAATAACTATTAACTCCCATTTCCAAAATGAACTTCACAAAACAAGAAAAATACTTGAAATTAAAAGTTCATTTATCTAATAATCAGCATGAGTTAGATATATATCTGTGTGTTTTCTTGTGTTCATATTCACTTTCACAAAGTTCGTATACACCTGCATTCACACACACTCTAAGGAGATGCATTTGCCTTTCCCACCCGCCTCTCAGCCTCTGTGTAACAATTCAACATAGTCTGTAAAATAATGAGGATAGTCCAGGGGTGTCAGGTTCCGGCGGCCGCCTTGCCGATTCCCCAACCTCTCGGACTCACCCAGGTCCCGAGGACATCCTCCGGAACGAGATGGGGTTGAGGCGCCGCTCTCCCGACCCGAGTACGGTGGGCTGTAGTGTCCGGGGGCCGGCCGCAGGGTCCTCCGCCCATCCAAGATGGCGGGGGTTCCTCGAGTAGTCGGCGTCCGGGCGGGTCAGCGTGTGCGCGGCGGATTGGGTGGGGGCGTGGCTTCAGCACCAGATACAAGGGGAACGTCCATGGTGATGCCGGGAGTCTCCCCTCGCACCTCCAATTAGAGAAGGGAGAGACTGGAGAGGTGGGGCTGGTGGGTGGGCGGAACTGGCTCCTGACTCCCCATAAAACTCCTGAGTGCCAGAGACAAGACGCTCATTGATTTTGTGGTATCTCTGCTACAAGAGCTCTCCCTGTTAAATCCTTAACTATCCTTATATCCCTATCTGATTGTCCTCCCCATTGCCAACCTCAGCTTTCCTCACGACCACGATTCTTGCCGCCCGCCCTGACCTCGGAACATCTAGACCAATCTTCAGCCTAAGCCTTCTGTATACTTGTCCTCGTCTTCCTCCTCTCCGCATCCTGGGTTCCACTTCCAGATCCCTAACAAGGGGTCAAGTACTTACTAGGGAAAAAAAGTGAGTGAACTCACCCAAGAATTCCACAACCCCCATTACCTGAAGGAAAAAGCTATATATATTACACACACACACCCCAAGAATCATGTATAAACAGGCACAGACCCCTAGAATTATATATACACAGGCACAGACCCCCAGAAATTTATATACCCAGGCAAGGGCCCCCAAAATTATATATACCCAAGCAAGGGCCCCCAGAATTTATTTTATGCAGACAAGGCCCCCATTATTTAATATACTTAGGCACAGGACCCCCAGAATTTAATATACCCAGGCAAGGCCCCCATTATTTAATATAGCCAGGCACAGGACCCCCAGAATTAAAAAATAGCCAGGCACAGAACCACCAGAATTAAATATAGCCAGCCACGACCCCCAGAATTAAATATAGCCAGGTACAGGACCCCCAGAATTAAGTATCAGGGGTGTGGGAATTGTATCACCCGACGCCCAGGACATGAAGATCCAGGAGCCGGGCGAGTAGTTTTTTTTTAGATGCAGTCCAGCATGCTAGAAGCCCGCCGGACTGCGGACTAATTCCAGGGACACCCCAATACCGGAAGCTGGGATTGAGCCGGCTTGCCAGCATCCGAGGGGCTTGGGCGGCTGTTCGAATGCTCTATCGGCATTCGGACAGCCGCCCCTGGAGCTCTCCGGCATATTTACCTTCCTTGAGCGACACCGGGAACGTTTCCGCGCTTCCGCACGTTGAAGGAGCCCAGCCGCGATCACGTGGGAGTCCCACGTGATCGCGACTGGGCTCCTTCAACGTGCACACGCAAAGACTTTCCCGGAGCTGATCAGGAAGGTAAGTATGCCGGAGAGCTGCAGGGGTGACTGTCCGAATGCCGATAGAGCATTCGAACAGCCGCCCCATGTCTGGTCTGGGGTCTGAGCTGGGGAGCATTATCCATGAGAGCTTGGGGGCAAATATCCATGAGCTGGGGGCAAATATCCATGAGCTGGGGGCAAATCCATGAGCGGGGGCAATATCCATGAGCTGGGGGCAGTATCCTTGTGCTGGGGCAATATCCATGAGCTGCGGGCAATATCCATGTGCTGGGGCAATATCCATGAGCTGGGGGCAGTATCCATGTGCTAGGGCAATATCCATGTGCTGGGGCATATCCATGAGCTGGGGGCAGTATCCATGTGCAGGGGCAATATCCATGTGCTGGGGCAATATCCATGTGCTGGGGCAATATCCATGAGCTGGGGGCAATATCCATGAGCTGGGGGCAATATCCATGTGCTGGGGCAATATCCATGTGCTGGGGCAATATCCATGAGCTGGGGCAGTATCCATGAGCTGGGGCAGTATCCATGAGCTGGGGAAATATCCATCTGCTGGGGCAATATCTATGAGCTGGGGGACAGTATCCATGAGCTGGGGCAATATCCATGTGCTGGGGCAATAGCCATGTGCTGGGGCAATATCCATGAGCTGGGGGCAATATCCATGAGCTGGGGGCAATATCCATGTGCTGGGGGCAATATCCATGTGCTGGGGGCAATATCCATGAGCTGGGGCAGTATCCATGAGCTGGGGCAGTATCCATGAGCTGGGGAAATATCCATCTGCTGGGGCAATATCTATGAGCTGGGGGACAGTATCCATGAGCTGGGGCAATATCCATGTGCTGGGGCAATAGCCATGTGCTGGGGCAATATCCATGAGCTGGGGGCAATATCCATGAGCTGGGGCAATATCCATATATCTCGGGGGGGATATATACATGTGAGCTGGGGCAGTATCCATGAGCTGGGGCAGTATCCATGAGCTGGGGCAGTATCCATGAGCTGGGGCAATATCCATCTGCTGGGGCAATATCTATGAGCTGGGGGACAGTATCCATGAGCTGGGGCAATATCCATGTGCTGGGGCAATAGCCATGTGCTGGGGCAATATCTATGAGCTGGGGGCAATATCCATGAGCTGGGGGCAATATCCATGAGCTGGGGCAATATCCATATATCTCGGGGGGATATATACATGTGAGCTGGGGGCATTGTTATGAGGTCTTATTGGAAAGTGGTCACATGACATAAAAAATATTGGTAGTCGGTCTTAGGGATGCACCGTATCGGTCACTTTAATATATACATACATATACATAGATACACACAACAAAATACTGTTTAAATAAAGGTCTTTATTCATCACATGTATCTGACGCTGCCTCTATAGGCTGTTATGAATAAAGACCTCTATTTAAACACTATTGTGTTGAAATTATCAGGACAAGTTGATCGTCCCGAGGGACAAGTAGATTGGACTACTACTTAGTCCGTTGGACAAGTAGATTTTTTTTAACTTTCCACACCCCTGAATATAGCCAGATACAGGACCCCCAGAATTAAATATAGCCAGATACAGGACACCCAGAATTGAATATAGCCAGATACAGAACCCCCAGAATTAAATATAGCCTGACACAGAACCCCCAGAATTAAGTATAGCCAGATACAGGACCCCCAGCATTAAATATAGCCAGATACAGGACCCCCAGAATTGAATATAGCCAGATACAGGACCCCCAGAATTAGATATAGCCAGACAGAGGACATCCAGAATTAAATATAGGAAGATACAGGACCCCCGAATGGAATATAGCCAGATACATGACCCCCAGAATTGAATATAGCCAGATACAGAACCCCCAGAATTAAATATAGCCAGATACCGGACCCCCAGAATTAAATATAGCCAGATACAGAACCCCATAATTAAATATAGCCAGATACAGGACCCCCAGAATAAAATATAGCCTGACACAGGACCCCCAGAATTAAATATATCCAGATACAGGACCCCAGAATTGAATATAGTCAGATACAGGACCCCAAGAATTGAATATAGACAGATACAGGAACCCCAGAACTGAATATAGCCAGATACAAGACCCCCAAAATTAAATATAGCCTGACACAGGACCCCCAGAATTAAATATATCCAGATACAGGACCCACAGAATTGAATATAGCCAGATACAGGACCCACAGAATTAAATATATCCAAATACAGGACCCCCAGAATTAAATATAGCCAAAAGACCCCATAATTAAATATAGCCAGATACAGGACCCCCAGCATTGAATATAGCCAGATACAGGACCCCCAGAATTAAATATAGCCAGATACAGGACCCCCAGAAGTACATAGTCAGAGGACCCAATGAATTAAAAAGTCAGAGGACCCCCTGAATTAAATATAGCCAGATACAGGAGCCCAGAATTGAATATAGCCAGATACAGGATCCCCAGAAATAAATATAGCCAGATACAGGAACCTCAGAATTGAATATAGCCCGATACAAGACCGCCAGAATTAAATATAGCTAGACACGACCCCCAGAATTAAATATAGCCTGACACAGAACCCCAGAATTAAATATAGCCAGATACAGAACCCCCAGAATTAAATATAGCCAGAAACAGGACCCCCAGAATTAAATATAGCCTGAAACAGAACCCCAGAATTGAATATAGTCAGATACAGGACTCCATAATTGAATATAACCAGATACAAACCCCAGAATTGAATATAGCCAGATACAGGATCCCCAGAAATAAATATAGCCAGATACAGGAACCTCAGAATTGAATATAGCCCGATACAAGACCGCCAGAATTAAATATAGCTAGACACGACCCCCAGAATTAAATATAGCCTGACACAGAACCCCAGAATTAAATATAGCCAGATACAGAACCCCCAGAATTAAATATAGCCTGAAACAGAACCCCAGAATTGAATATAGTCAGATACAGGACTCCATAATTGAATATAACCAGATACAAGAACCCCAGAACTGAAGATAGCCAGATATGGGACCCCCAAAATTAAATATAGCCTGACACAGGACCCCCAGAATTAAATATATCCAGATACAGGACCCCAGAATTGAATATAGCCAGAAACAGGATCCCCAGAATTAAATATAGCCAGATACAGAACCCCCAGAATTAAATATAGCCAGAAACAGGACCCCCAGAATAAAATATAGCCTGACACAGGACCCCCAGAATTAAATATATCCAGATACAGGACCCCCAGAATTGAATATAGACAGATACAGGAACCCCAGAACTGAATATAGCCAGATACAGGACCCCCAAAATTAAATATAGCCAGATACAGAACCCACAGAATAAAATGTAGCCAGAAACAGGACCCCCAGAATTAAATATAGCCTGACACAGAACCACAGAACTGAATATAGTCAGATACAGGACTCCATAATTGAATATAGCCAGATACAAGAACCCCAGAACTGAATATAGCCAGATATGGGACCCCCAAAATTAAATATAGCCTGACACAGGACCCCCAGAATTAAATATATCCAGATACAGAACCCCGGAATTGAATATAGCCAGATACAGGACCCCCAGAATTAAATATATCCAGATACAGGACCCCAGAATTGAATATAGCCAGAAACAGGATCCCCAGAATTAAATATAGCCAGATACAGAACCCCCAGAATTAAATATAGCCAGAAACAGGACCCCCAGAATAAAATATAGCCTGACACAGGACCCCCAGAATTAAATATATCCAGATACAGGACCCCAGAATTGAATATAGTCAGATACAGGACCCCCAGAATTGAATATAGACAGATACAGGAACCCCAGAACTGAATATAGCCAGATACAGGACCCCCAAAATTAAATAAAGCCTGACACAGGACCCCCAGAATTAAATATATCCAGATACAGGACCCACAGAATTGAATATAGCCAGATACAGGACCCACAGAATTAAATATATCCAAATACAGGACCCCCAGAATTAAATATAGCCAATAGACCCCAGAATTAAAAAGTCAGAAAGAGGACCCCCAGAATTAAATATAGCCAGATACAGAACCCCCAGAATTAAATATAGCCAGAAACAGGACCCCCAGAATAAAATATAGCCTGACACAGGACCCCCAGAATTAAATATATCCAGATACAGGACCCCAGAATTGAATATAGTCAGATACAGGACCCCCAAAATTAAATATAGCCAGATACAGAAACCCTAGAATTAAATATAGCCAGAAACAGGACCCCCAGAATTAAATATAGCCTGACACAGAACCCCAGAATTGAATATAGTCAGATACAGGACTCCATAATTGAATATAGCCAGATACAAGAACCCCAGAACTGAATATAGCTAGATATGGGACCCCCAAAATTAAATATAGCCTGACACAGGACCCCCAGAATTAAATATATCCAGATACAGAACCCCCCAAAATTGAATATAGCCAGAAACAGGATCCCCAGAATTGAAGATAGCCAGATACAGAACCCCCAGAATTAAATATAGCCAGAAACAGGACCCCCAGAATAAAATATAGCCTGACACAGGACCCCCAGAATTAAATATATCCAGATACAGGACCCCAGAATTGAATATAGTCAGATACAGGATCCCCAGAAATAAATATAGCCAGATACATGACCCCCAGAATTAAATATAGCCTGACACAGGACCCCTAGAATTAAATATATGCAAATACAGGACCCCCAGAATTAAATATATCCAGATACAGGACCCCCAGAATTGAATATAGCTAGACACGACCCCCAGAATTAAATATAGCCAGATACAGGACCCCCAGAATTAAATATAGCCAGAAACAGGACCCCCAGAATTAAATATAGCCTGACACAGGACCCCTAGAATTAAATATATGCAAATACAGGACCCCCAGAATTAAATATATCCAGATACAGGACCCCCAGAATTGAATATAGCTAGACACGACCCCCAGAATTAAATATATGCAAATACAGGACCCCCAGAATTAAATATATCCAGATACAGGATCCCCAGAATTGAATATAGCTAGACACGACCCCCAGAATTAAATATATCCAGATACAGGACCCCCAGAATTGAATATAGCTAGACACGACCCCCAGAATTAAATATATCCAGATACAGGACCCCCAGAATTGAATATAGCCAGATACAGGACCCCATAATTGAATATAGCCAGATACAAGAACCCCAGAACTGAATATAGCCAGATATGGGACCCCCAAAATTAAACATAGCCTGACACAGGACCCCCAGAATTAAATATATCCAGATACAGAACCCCCGGAATTGAATATAGCCAGATACAGGACCCCCAGCATTGAATATAGCCAGATACATGACCCCCAGAATAACATAGTCAGAGGACCCCCTGAATTAAATATAGCCAGATACAGGACCCCAGAATTGAATATAGCCAGATACAGGATCCCCAGAATTAAATATAGCCAGATACAGGAACCTCAGAATTGAATATAGCCAGATACAGGACCCCCAGCATTGAATATAGCCATATACATGACTCCCAGAATTAAATATAGCCTGACACAGGACCCCCAGAATTAAATATATCCAAATACAGGACCCCCAGAATTAAATATATCCAGATACAGGACCCCCAGAATTGAATATAGCCTGATACAAGACCACCAGAATTAAATATAGCCAGACATGACCCCCAGAATTAAATATAGCCAGATACAGGACCCCCAGAATTAAATATAGCAATATACAGGACCCCCAGAATTGAATATAGCCAGATACAGGACCCCCAGAATCGAAAATAGCCAGATACAGGACACCCAGAACTAAAAATAGCCAGATACAGGACCCCCAGAATTAAATATAGCCAGATACAGGACCCCCAGAATTGAATATAGCCAGATACAGGATCCCCAGAAATAAATATAGCCAGATACAGGAACCTCAGAATTGAATATAGCCAGACACAGGACCCCCAGCATTGAATATAGCCAGATACAGGACCCAACAGAAAACAGAACAGATACAGAACCCCCAGAATTACATAGTCAGAGGACCCCATGAATGAAAAGTCAGAAAGAGGACCCCCGAATTAAATATAGCCAGATACAGGACCCCAGAATTTAATATAGCCAGATACAGGATCCTCAGAAATTAACTATAGCCAGATACAGGACCCTCAGAATTAAATATATCCAAATACAGGACCCCCAGAATTAAATATAGCCTGAACAGACCCCAGAAAATAATTAAAAAATAGTACGAGAATAATGAATTATACACCTCCCAGATACAGGATTATAACCATTGGGTAATCCAGACCCACATAGCCAAATAACAGACCCCCCAGAATTTTTAGCCTACAAGTAACAAATTAATAATAACAGAAGAGACCCCAGAATAAAATATAGCCAGATACAGGACCCCCAGAATTAAATATAGCCAGATACACGGGACCCCAGAATTGATAAATATAGCCTGCAACAGGACCAGATTATAAATATCCAGTTGAATATACCCTCCCGAGAATTGAAAATTAGACAGATCTAATTCAGGTGAATAGACCCAGCAAAGAACTGAATATAGCCAGATACAGGACCCCCAAAATTAAATATAGCCAGATACAGAACCCCCAGAATTAAATATAGCCAGAAACAGGACCCCCAGAATTAAATATAGCCTGACACAGAACCCCAGAATTGAATATAGTCAGATACAGGACTCCATAATTGAATATAGCCAGATACAAGAACCCCAGAACTGAATATAGCCAGATATGGGACCCCCAAAATTAAATATAGCCTGACACAGGACCCCCAGAATTGAATATATCCAGATACAGGACCCCCAGAATTGAATATAGCTAGACACGACCCCCAGAATTAAATATAGCCAGATACAGGACCCCCAGAATTAAATATAGCCAGAAACAGGACCCCCAGAATTAAATATAGCCTGACACAGGACCCTCAGAATGAAATATATCCAGATACAGGACCCCCAGAATTGAATATGGCCAGATACAGGACCCCATAATTGAATATAGCCAGATACAAGAACCCCAGAACTGAATATAGCCAGATATGGGACCTCCAAAATTAAATATAGCCTGACACAGGACCCCCAGAATTAAATATATCCAGATACAGAACCCCCGGAATTGAATATAGCCAGATACAGGACCCCCAGCATTGAATATAGCCAGATACAGGACCCCCAGCATTGAATATAGCCAGATACATGACCCCCAGAATAACATAGTCAGAGGACCCCCTGAATTAAATATAGCCAGATACAGGACCCCAGAATTGAATATAGCCAGATACAGGACCCCCAGAATCGAAAATAGCCAGATACAGGACCCCCAGAATTAAATATAGCCAGATACAGGACCCCCAGAATTGAATATAGCCAGATACAGGATCCCCAGAAATAAATATAGCCAGATACAGGAACCTCAGAATTGAATATAGCCAGACACAGGACCCCCAGCATTGAATATAGCCAGGTACATGACCCCCAGAATTACATAGTCAGAGGACCCCATGAATTGAAAAGTCAGAAAGAGGACCCCCTGAATTAAATATAGCCAGATACAGGACCCCAGAATTTAATATAGCCAGATACAGGATCCTCAGAAATAAATATAGCCAGATACAGGAACCTCAGAATTGCATATAGCCAGATACAGGACCCCCAGAATTAAATATATGCAAATACAGGACCCCCAGAATTAAATATAGCCAGACACGACCCCCAGAAATAAATATAGCCAGATACAGGACCTCCAGAATTAAATATAGCCAGATACAGAACCCCAGAATTAAATATAGCCAGAAAGAGGACCCCCCAGAATTAAATATAGCCTGACACAGGACCCTCAGAATTAAATATATCCAGAAACAGGACCCCCAGAATTAGATATAGCCAGAGGACCCCCACAATTTAATATAGCCAGGCACAGGACCCCCAGAATTAAATATATCCAGATACAGGACCCCAGAATTGAATATATCCAAATACAGGACCCCCAGACTTAAATATAGCCAGAGGACCCCCAGAATTAAATATAGCCAGATACAGGACCCCAGCAGTGAATTTAGCAGATACAGGACCCCCAGAATTAAATATATCCAAATACAGACCCCCAGAATTAAATATATCCAAATACAGGACCCCCAGAATTAAATATAGCCAGATACAGGACCCTCAGAATTAAATATAGCCAGATACAGGACCCCCAGAATTGAATATAGCCATATTAAATACAGGACCCCCAGAATTAAATATAGCTTGACACAGGACCCCCACAATTAAATATATCCAGATACAGGACCCCAGAATTGAATATAGCCAGATACAGGACCCCCAGAATTGATAGCCAGGGGACCCCCAGAATTAGATATAGCCAGACAGAGGCCCCCAAAATTGAATATAGCCAGGCACAGGACCCCCAGAATTAAATATAGCCAGATACAGGACCCCCAGAATTAAATATAGCCTGACACAGAACCCCAGAATTAAATATAGCCAGATACAGAACCCCCAGAATTAAATATAGCCAGATACAGGACCCCATAGTTGAATATAGCCAGATACAAGAACCCCAGAACTGAATATAGCCAGATATGGGACCCCCAAAATTAAATATAGCCTGACACAGGACCCCCAGAATTAAATATATCCAGATACAGAACCCCCGGAATTGAATATAGCCAGATACAGGACCCCCAGCATTGAATATAGCCAGATACATGACCCCCAGAATAACATAGTCAGAGGACCCCCTGAATTAAATATAGCCAGATACAGGACCCCAGAATTGAATATAGCCAGATACAGGATCCCCAGAATTAAATATAGCCAGATACAGGAACCTCAGAATTGAATATAGCCAGATACAGGACCCCCAGCATTGAATATAGCCATATACATGACTCCCAGAATTAAATATAGCCTGACACAGGACCCCCAGAATTAAATATATCCAAATACAGGACCCCCAGAATTAAATATATCCAGATACAGGACCCCCAGAATTGAATATAGCCAGATACAGGACCCACAGAATTAAATATAGCCAGACATGACCCCCAGAATTAAATATAGCCAGATACAGGACCCCCAGAATTAAATATAGCAATATACAGGACCCCCAGAATTGAATATAGCCAGATACAGGACCCCCAGAGTCGAAAATAGCCAGATACAGGACACCCAGAACTAAAAATAGCCAGATACAAGACCCCCAGAATTAAATATAGCCAGATACAGGACCCCCAGAATTGAATATAGCCAGATACAGGATCCCCAGAAATAAATATAGCCAGATACAGGAACCTCAGAATTGAATATAGCCAGACACAGGACCCCCAGCATTGAATATAGCCAGATACAGGACCCACAGAATTGAATATAGCCAGATACAGGACCCACAGAATTAAATATATCCAAATACAGGACCCCCAGAATTAAATATAGCCAATAGACCCCAGAATTAAAAATAGTCAGAAAGAGGACCCCCAGAATTAAATATAGCCAGATACAGAACCCCCAGAATTAAATATAGCCAGAAACAGGACCCCCAGAATTAAATATATCCAGATACAGGACCCCAGAATTGAATATAGTCAGATACAGGACCCCCAGAATTGAATATAGACAGATACAGGAACCCCAGAACTGAATATAGCCAGATACAGGACCCCCAAAATTAAATATAGCCAGATACAGAACCCCCAGAATTAAATATATCCAGATACAGGACCCCAGAATTGAATATAGTCAGATACAGGACCCCCAGAATTGAATATAGACAGATACAGGAACCCCAGAACTGAATATAGCCAGATACAGGACCCCCAAAATTAAATATAGCCAGATACAGAACCCCCAGAACTGAATATAGCCAGACACAGGACCCCCAGCATTGAATATAGCCAGATACATGACCCCCAGAATTACATAGTCAGAGGACCCCATGAATTGAAAAGTCAGAAAGAGGACCCCCTGAATTAAATATAGCCAGATACAGGACCCCAGAATTTAATATAGCCAGATACAGGATCCTCAGAAATAAATATAGCCAGATACAGGAACCTCAGAATTGCATATAGCCAGATACAGGACCCCCAGAATTAAATATAGCCTGACACATGACCCCCAGAATTAAATATATGCAAATACAGGACCCCCAGAATTAAATATAGCCTGACACATGACCCACAGAATTAAATATATCCAAATACAGGACCCCCAGAATTAAATATAGCCAATAGACCCCAGAATTAAAAATAGTCAGAAAGAGGACCCCCAGAATTAAATATAGCCAGATACAGAACCCCCAGAATTAAATATAGCCAGAAACAGGACCCCCAGAATAAAATATAGCCTGACACAGGACCCCCAGAATTAAATATATCCAGATACAGGACCCCAGAATTGAATATAGTCAGATACAGGACCCCCAGAATTGAATATAGACAGATACAGGAACCCCAGAACTGAATATAGCCAGATACAGGACCCCCAAAATTAAATATAGCCAGATACAGATCCCCCAGAATTAAATATAGCCAGAAACAGGACCCCCAGAATTAAATATAGCCTGACACAGAACCCCAGAATTGAATATAGTCAGATACAGGACTCCATAATTGAATATAGCCAGATACAAGAACCCCAGAACTGAATATAGCCAGATATGGGACCCCCAAAATTAAATATAGCCTGACACAGGACCCCCAGAATTAAATATATCCAGATACAGGACCCCCAGAATTAAATATAGCCAGAAACAGGACCCCCAGAATTAAATATAGCCTGACACAGGACCCTCAGAATGAAATATATCCAGATACAGGACCCCCAGAATTAAATATAGCCTGACACATGACCCCCAGAATTAAATATATGCAAATACAGGACCCCCAGAATTAAATATAGCCAGATACAGGACCCACAGAATTGAATATAGCCAGATACAGGACCCACAGAATTAAATATATCCAAATACAGGACCCCCAGAATTAAATATAGCCAATAGACCCCAGAATTAAAAATAGTCAGAAAGAGGACCCCCAGAATTAAATATAGCCAGATACAGAACCCCCAGAATTAAATATAGCCAGAAACAGGACCCCCAGAATAAAATATAGCCTGACACAGGACCCCCAGAATTAAATATATCCAGATACAGGACCCCAGCATTGAATATAGCCAGATACATGACCCCCAGAATTACATAGTCAGAGGACCCCATGAATTGAAAAGTCAGAAAGAGGACCCCCTGAATTAAATATAGCCAGATACAGGACCCCAGAATTTAATATAGCCAGATACAGGATCCTCAGAAATAAATATAGCCAGATACAGGAACCTCAGAATTGCATATAGCCAGATACAGGACCCCCAGAATTAAATATAGCCTGACACATGACCCCCAGAATTAAATATATGCAAATACAGGACCCCCAGAATTAAATATAGCCAGACACGACCCCCAGAATTAAATATAGCCAGATACAGGACCCACAGAATTGAATATAGCCAGATACAGGACCCACAGAATTAAATATATCCAAATACAGGACCCCCAGAATTAAATATAGCCAATAGACCCCAGAATTAAAAATAGTCAGAAAGAGGACCCCCAGAATTAAATATAGCCAGATACAGAACCCCCAGAATTAAATATAGCCAGAAACAGGACCCCCAGAATAAAATATAGCCTGACACAGGACCCCCAGAATTAAATATATCCAGATACAGGACCCCAGAATTGAATATAGTCAGATACAGGACCCCCAGAATTGAATATAGACAGATACAGGAACCCCAGAACTGAATATAGCCAGATACAGGACCCCCAAAATTAAATATAGCCAGATACAGAACCCCCAGAATTAAATATAGCCAGAAACAGGACCCCCAGAATTAAATATAGCCTGACACAGAACCCCAGAATTGAATATAGTCAGATACAGGACTCCATCATTGAATATAGCCAGATACAAGAACCCCAGAACTGAATATAGCCAGATATGGGACCCCCAAAATTAAATATAGCCTGACACAGGACCCCCAGAATTAAATATATCCAGATACAGAACCCCGGAATTGAATATAGCCAGATACAGGACCCCCAGAATTAAATATATCCAGATACAGGACCCCAGAATTGAATATAATCAGATACAGGACATCCAGAATTGAATATAGACAGATACAGGACCCCCAGCATTGAATATAGCCAGGTACATGACCCCCAGAATTACATAGTCAGAGGACCCCATGAATTGAAAAGTCAGAAAGAGGACCCCCTGAATTAAATATAGCCAGATACAGGACCCCAGAATTTAATATAGCCAGATACAGGATCCTCAGAAATAAATATAGCCAGATACAGGACCCTCAGAATTGCATATAGCCAGATACAGGACCCCCAGAATTAAATATAGCCTGACACATGACCCCCAGAATTAAATATATGCAAATACAGGACCCCCAGAATTAAATATAGCCAGACACGACCCCCAGAATTAAATATAGCCAGATACAGGACCCCCAGAAATAAATATAGCCAGATACAGGACCCCCAGAATTAAATATAGCCAGATACAGAACCCCAGAATTAAATATAGCCAGAAAGAGGACCCCCCAGAATTAAATATAGCCTGACACAGGACCCTCAGAATTAAATATATCCAGAAACAGGACCCCCAGAATTAGATATAGCCAGAGGACCCCCACAATTTAATATAGCCAGGCACAGGACCCCCAGAATTAAATATATCCAGATACAGGACCCCAGAATTGAATATATCCAAATACAGGACCCCCAGACTTAAATATAGCCAGAGGACCCCCAGAATTAAATATAGCCAGATACAGGACCCCCAGCAGTGAATTTAGCAGATACAGGACCCCCAGAATTAAATATATCCAAATACAGGACCCCCAGAATTAAATATATCCAAATACAGGACCCCCAGAATTAAATATAGCCAGATACAGGACCCTCAGAATTAAATATAGCCAGATACAGGACCCCCAGAATTGAATATAGCCATATTAAATACAGGACCCCCAGAATTAAATATAGCTTGACACAGGACCCCCACAATTAAATATATCCAGATACAGGACCCCAGAATTGAATATAGCCAGATACAGGACCCCCAGAATTGAATATAGCCAGATACGGGACCCCCAGAATTAGATATAGCCAGACAGAGGCCCCCAAAATTGAATATAGCCAGGCACAGGACCCCCAGAATTAAATATAGCCAGATACAGGACCCCCAGAATTAAATATAGCCTGACACAGAACCCCAGAATTAAATATAGCCAGATACAGAACCCCCAGAATTAAATATAGCCAGGCACAGGACCCCAGAATTAAATATAGCCAGATACAGGACCCCCAGCATTGAATATAGCAGATACAGGACCCCCAGAATTAAAATATCTAAACACAGGACCCCCAGAATTAAATATAGCCAGATACAGGACCCCAAGAATTAAATATAGCCAGATACAGGACCCCCAGCATTGAATATAGCCATATACAGGACCCCCAGAATTGAATATACCCAGATACAGGACCCCAGAACTAAATATAGCCAGATACAGGATCCACAGAATTGCATAGTCAGAAGACCCCATGAATTAAAAATGGTCAGACAGGGGGTGTTGTGGAGGAGCCGTCGGAGTTGTGGGGGCTCGCAGCAAGAGCGGAGCCTGGGCTGGCTATCACCATCCCCATCATCATTTGGATCTCCGCTCCGGAAACACGGCTGCTGGTCCTCACGAATGAGCTGAGGACCTCTTATTATACCCAACCATCCGGGGTAAGGTACAGAGTGACGGCCTGCCACTTCCCCCTGCACCGCACGGCGTTCTCCCCTAGACATCGGGAGACACGCACAGCTGACGCCTCGTGCAGCGGCCTTCAGCTGCGGCTTCCCCCGAATCCGTTGAACGGCGGGAACGCCAAATCCTCGCCCCCACCTACAGCGGACATACACTGGAGCATTGTTGGCGGCTAGAACCGACGTTATCGGGTTCCCTGCTGGCGGACTTTCACCCGTCCAGCTAGCATAAGCGCCTGATCGTGTGGCTATGTAGCTCATGCGACCAGCACTGAATCTCTCTCTCAATCCAGCGGCCTCTAAGGGGTACCCGAGGCAAACCTTTTCCAACTACAGATAGGGGAACTTCCTCTGCGCCCTAGATGGCACCTCCCAAGGCCCAGCGAGTGCTGGAGCCCCCGAAATCGGCTCGGAAAGACCGCAGTAAGGAGGCCCAAGATGGCGGATCCCCGCAGCCACGTTGACCCATGACCCAGACACGTCGCCCTCGGCTCCGCTAGGCCTCTCTGAATCCTTGCCACCCTCAGAAAGCAGGTTACATGCCATGTTACAGGAACTGCGTTCAACCATACAGGCCGACATCAAAGGAGCGTTGCAGGAGCTGAGCCGAGACGTTCTGGATTTCGGTGAGCGAACAGATGCGCTGGAAACCTAGGCGGATGATTTATGTTTGGCCCACAATGATCTGGTAGACCGACATCAGGCTTTGCAAGCGGCCCATGACTCTCTGGCTCTTAAAATGGCTGACATCGAAGATTGCTCATGGCGTAATAATATTAGAATCAGGGGCATTGCAGAAGCGGTCACACTAGTGGACTTACATCCATACCTTCTGGAACTGTTCCAAACTTTGCTGCCTGAGGCTACGCCACAAGACCTTCTTCTGGATCGAGCGTATCGTCTCCCGCGAGCGAAAAACCTGCCTACATCGGTGGCCCGTGATGTCATTATCCGGGTGCACTTTTTTCACATCAAAGAGGCTCTGATGTCGGCGTCATGGAAGTCCATGCCTTTATCTGCCCCTTATGCTGATATTTCATTTTTCGCTGATTTGTCGGCCTCGACCATGTCCAAACGCCGTGAGTTTTCCTCTCACCAAGATTCTCCGTTATCATAAGTTGGTGTACAGATGGGGGTTCCCTACGAAGCTCCTGATATGGAAGGATGGTACCTTGCATGTTGTTCCCGATGTCGCCACTGGATTACAATTCTTGAAAGATTGGAATATTCTGGCTGATTTCTCACCTCCACGCGAGCCTTCTTCATCACCGATCAAAGTCTCCCCAGAATGGCACAGAGTCCGGCCTAAATGATGGGTGTCTCCTTTCCTGTGTCGCTTTTTAAACTGTTCGGATTCCTGGACAGTTACCTCTATGGCGGGAGTGGTTCCTCTTCATGTTCGCCTCGGGACCCTATGCTCCTTGGTTCAGCGCTTGGTTCTTGCATTAAGCTCTACGTAAGGAGCGTCCCCTCGTCCCCCGATTGAGTCTCCTTAGCTGATATTTTTACTTGCTTTCTTCATTGCCACTTGGAATGACTCACTTTTGCTGTATTTTTGTGATGCAGCGCTATTTGTTTTGTGTTTTTGTCCTTTTCAGTTTTTTTCCTTTTTTTTTCTCTCTTCTTGTCTGTTGATATGTTCATATGGTCCTGGCCTTCATACTCTCCATGCCTCTCCTGTTATTTCTAATCCTACCATGCATATTATATCGTTGTGGTTAATTAATCATGAGTAAGCCTCAGTTTCGAACTTTTTCAATGAATGTTAGGGGGCTGAATGTTCCGTTCAAACGACATGCTCTGTTTCGTGATTTACATAAACATAAACCGGCGATAGTCTGCCAGTCGAGGGGGCTGCTAGCGGAATGTGGTTAATGCATGCCAGTAGCAGCCCCAGCGATAAATTGGCCCACTGTGGGAACATGCGTTCCTGCAACGTTCCCGCTGCAGGAGAAGTGCGGGAACGCCGTTCCTGCGCAGCACTTGTGCCCTGGGATAGTCTTAATGAAAAATAATAATGTCTCTGTATTGTTGAGTAGGAAATCTTCTTCCAAAGGGACACTCGGTAATTGACAAAGAATAGCGACACAACAATATGTCTTGTTTGTTGGCACTGGTTATACAAGCTTGCAATGCACAGTACCTTGCTCCTTTATGTCAAGCAGGTGAGAGAATTTGGATGCAGTCTTTTGACAAAGTGCTGATTGCACATTACCTGTGTCTGTCGCATTGACTCAGACACACACTTGAAATCTCCATGATCCACTGACTCCTGATAAACTTCAGGCTTTCAACAAAGGTCCAAAAAATGATGACAAAATGAGAATACCGGTATATAAATAAAAATTTGAAGAGAACGGAGGGTATATCTACACACAAGATCACCATTTATTCAATCAGACAGAAAACGGAAAATAAAAAATATGTTAGTATCACAAGGAAAATACACAGATAATAAACACATACCATAATTTATAACAGGCCAAATCTAAATAATATTCCCAAACCTTAACTGAGAACATGAACATTACTCAACACCTTTGGTTTTTAATTATTTATTTTATTTTAAAACCTAATGAAACTAACTCTGCAGCTTAAGAAAATATATATTTTGGCACTGACGTGCGCAGTCTCCCATTTTTCTTAAAACTCAGTTAATCTGGGACCAATGACCCTACCAATTCTAATTTTAAAAGGAAATTGTCACAAAACAACTTTTAGAATAGTATCTTAGAATTTTAAAACTAAGGCTAACACACGTTATCAATCCAAGCACATTACTTGGTGACACCATCCCATTTTGTTTTATTTGTACCTATTTTGCAATAAGGATTAATTATACTGAAGGTTTTATGCCCACAGAATAATTTGTAATGATGTAAAAGCTATCAATATATATTTATAATATTTCTCTAATTACCCAATCCTAACAATAGAGTCTTAGGAACAAATACCTTCTAAGATATAACCCAACCATAAAACTGGAAATCAGAAACAAGTGGAAGTAATTGGCTATCTGGCATGACCAGACGCCTCTTTACTGGGCTATAAATGTCACCCCCAATGGGGGGAGCGCACCTATACTATTGTGCTTTTTATTTTATTTATTTTTTATTTTATTTTCTATCAACTGATGAAGCCCTAAAGGGTGAAACGCGTATTGTTTTTTTCTTTCTTCTGTTTTTCACTCATATGTTCCAATCAACATCCTTTATGTAATAGGATAGAATCCTTTCTACATTATTGAGTTTGCAGACTTCTACCAGTGGAAGACTTATTGACTACCCAGGACTCTGAAGGGATACCAAGGCCTCAAGATAAGCTAACCACTGAGGGCCATTGGTAATCAATTGGAGGACCTGTGGACTACCTAGGATCCTGAAGGGATACCAAGACTACAAGATGAGACAACCACTGAGGGCTATCGGGTGAGCCGTGTGAAACACCCGCAGGCGAGGTGATCGAGCCTAACGAGGCTCTGGAAAGTGTGAGTGGATCCATCCCCCCCCACTTTTTCATTTTTGTGAAAGCTGGACTTCACTATTATACATTTTTTTTCCTTTTAGGAATACTCTGACGAACTATGAATTGTCCAAGACAGTAAAATATTTACCCTATGTTATAACGTATATCTTTTTCTCTATACGGAAGAGATTCCCTTTATACCGTGGACGCGGGAGCGCCGAGCACCGGTTCTCTGTCTTTTGTGCAGTAAGCACTGCCTGGCTGTCATGTGACCAGAGGACCCTGCTGATACCGGGATACAGCCAGCAGTAGGGGAGCTGGAAGCATGAGGCAGGTGAGTATGGAGGGAGTGAGATAGCAATTCTCGGGATTTAACTTAAAACTATACTAATCTAAGTGATCTGCCATTTCGATGTTCATCCAATGCGTGTTTTAAACTAAACTCGCTGTCCTTGAGTGCTCGAGACCCTATTTTCAGACTGCTTACTTAAAGAATGTGATTTGTCAGCAAAGCCAAAGAAGGAAGTGTTGACAAATTGAAGAATTATAGAGACAGCTGTACGTCCAAAATGAGAATGAAGAGGAAAGATGACTTCACGTGTAAAGTTAGGTCCTAACTCAGACATATGGTAACTGTCACGTGACTATCTGGGTCTGTTGGGAGGGGAATTGTATTTTTAGAACAATGTATAAAAAGGATTGATGTACATGTTCTTGTCACTCATGATTTTGAACAGTTACAATCTGTTTCGTGAGTCCGGCAGGTGCCAGCCGAATAAACGCCATTTTCCTTGAAACAAAGGCCTCCGTCTGCTTCCTTGGTCGAAACCATCACCCACACGTTCCCGGCTAAATTGGCTGCAACATTTCTGAGGCCTCGTCCGGTGATTTATTTGGGTGGTTCACAAAGGAAGTTTGAACGGCAGTATTTACTGCATTTTCGGTGGAATCCAGCAGGTGCCAGCTCCAGGCATGATTGATTCTCTACTAAAGGCACCAAGCGAGATATTCTTGCTTTGTGGACCATCAACCTGCTGGGGGCACGCTCCTGACCGAGAATCCACGAAAAGGAACAGGCCGAGGAAACTGGTGACGCCGCAGCGGAAAGGGGGTAACTAAACAAATTGAATTTTTGTGTGTTGAATAATGCCAGCAGCTAGCTTCAATTAGTGTATAAAATTGTAGAATTGTCCACGCTGTGGAGGGAGAGAGTCCAGATTTCTGTATCTGTGTGTGATACAGGGGCTGGGGATAGACTGCCCTCCAGCGAGGAATAAAGAGGTCTGTAGAGCCTCAAGAGCCTGTGATGCTCTAAAGCCAGTCCGGATTAACTAAGGAAAGTATTAATTCCTGACAAGGGGATTGATCACCCCCTAAGTGCTAAAAAAACAAACCCCTGCAGTAGGGTAAAATAAATACTGATGTTGCAGTGGGTACTTGTATGAAGTATATACTGATGTTGCAGTAGGTACTTGTTGTATTTAATGATTGAGAGCTAGCTGTCTGCAACAAAAGAACTGTTTTTTTCTAAATATAGTGTCTGTATTTTATGTGTTTATATATCTAATGTTGAGTATGCAGGAGAGTGGACTTGTTCCCCCTGAGAAGAAGTTACCTGCAAGAATAGAACTTTGTGGTAGATGTATCTGATACAGTACGTGTTGTGATTGCTGAGTGATTGAGTGATTGTAAGTGATTGAGTGCCTACTCGCCTTGCGAGAACTGTTGCGTGAAGTATCAGACAAATGATTAAAGTGAAAGGAAAAAAAAGCTTTAAAAAAATAGCTATGGGTAATGGGTCCAGCAATTTAATTAGACTCAAAGATTATAATTGGCCTACATGAAACCAGATAACGAAGTTCTCACAAGAATAGTGGATGTGTAAGTCCCACTGAAGGGATGAAGGCTAAATTAGCATGAATAATATGGTCACCAATATTGAATTATCAAAGTGGGATAGAAGTGAGTGGTACAAACCATTTGATAAGGTTAACACAAACAAATTGGATGCCTATTCAGGCATAATGAGTTATGTCAAGAATAGCGTTTTAAATATATGCACACAGTGAACGCAATTGATGGCCACTATACATAAATAATTAATTGATTAGTATTAACACCAGATTGACCTCGAAGTCGCTTGTAAGCAGTAAATGGAAATGCTGAAATAACCTTGGTGTGGCCACACCTTAAGTACTAGCTGTAAGCATTCGTTTACACGAGGGGTTCTGTTCATTAACCCTCAATAAGAAAATGGTCAAGTAAAAATTGAATAATACTTAATACTTGTTACACAGGTGATCACGGCTACTGCGTATGGTGGTGCACTAAATTACAATTGAAACTGTGCAGCACCTTAAGTATTAGCTGTAAGCATCCATATATAGATATTTGGAGGTACTGTGTGAGAGAGGTGAGAAAAAAAATAAAAATAATTTTGTTTATGTTAGCAGGGCAAAGAAAGAATGGTATGCCCTTAAATAAATATAAACATGAGTGTGGGAATAATTAGACATAGATAAATTACAAACCCTGTGTGTGGACTGTGTGATGATCTGCAGGAGTCTCTGAGCCCCCACTTCCCCCCAGGCCAGAAGGAAAGGAGATGATCAATGGATCAGATGGTGATCTAGAAGGTTATATGGTAGAATGAACAGGGAACTACATGTCCCATAGCTGCCAAACGAGAAAAGAAACTAATCGAGTGTATATATGTTGTTTATTTTTGATCTATCTTTGTAATAAGGGTTGGATGTTAATCTAGAGTGTGTGATGGCTAAGAGTAATGAGATTCTCTGCATTTGTTTCTCCCCCTTTCTTAAAATAGAGGGGAGGGAGGGAGTCCGCTCCTTGATGAACAAAGGAATTAATGATTTATGTGTCTGTGCAGCGAATTTAGAATGAATGTAGTCTGTTGATTGCGAGATGTAGGTTTATATTTTGTGTTGATATATTAGGTTAGGTCTGTCTTGTTTAAAAGGAAACAAAGTAGCAAAACAAGAGGACATAGTCTTAGATTAGAGGGACAAAGGTTTAAAAGTAACATCAGGAAGCATTATTTTACTGAGAGGGTGGTGGATACATGGAACAGTCTTCCAGTAGAAGTGGTAGAGGCCAAAACAGTAATTGAATTTAAGCAAGCATGGGATAGGCATAAGGCTATCCTAAACAAAAGATAAATCCAGGTAAAGCATCCATGTAATTGGGCGACTAGATGGGCCGAAAGGTTCTTATCTGCCGACATTTTTCTATGTTTCTATGTTTCTAAATCGAAATAGTTTTATATAATCTAGGCTATATGTGAGAAAGATATACATTGTGTCCGGATGTTTCAGGCAATGAGGCGCAATGTGTTAGTATTATTGCAGGAAATGAGTGCATATATGTGCTGTGTCTGTGTTTAGGGCACAATGTATATGTGCTGCCCAGTCTGTATAAATGCTATATATGTGTATAGTGGGTTTATATGCTCTTTCGTTTTGTATGCATTACGATGAAAATGATCTATGTATGTAATCCCTGTTGTGTGTATTGAGATATGGTGTGTACAGTGTCTATGTGGTTTCGGGTGTGCCCCTACTGAGATCATTGATTAAAAGGGCTAAAATAGGAAGAGACTGCTGATTCTAAAAAAGTCTGAAGCCCAAACCCAAACCCCCCTTCCCTTATACACTGAAGGAGAAAAAGGTGGGAGGGGATGGGCTATTAGTGACATATGAGAGTAAGGCAACAGATATAGAGAAAAATACTGCAGGTGTTAGATCAGTTTGGAGAAATTGTAAACTAAATAGAAAAGACAAGTAAAATGTGGAATACACAAAGAAGTTGATGATGAGAAAAGAGAAACGTGTTATAAAATGTGTATTTACCACATCCCACAAAAAAAAGCTTGACAACACATCCAAGCCCACCTTGAACATCTGTTTAAAACACTATTTTCCTAAAGTTTTGTGTGTTTTTATGGAATACTTCGCTACGGCCAGTGCAGAAAGAGAATACTCAAGAGTACCGACCTGTCCAGGATTTAAGAGCAGTTAATTCTGCCACAGTGACTTTATATGGATTTGACCCAATTGAGTGTAATCTCCTAGCTCTGATACCCGGCAACACAGAATTCTACATTTGATTTAAAAGATGCAGTTTTTTTTGTATCCACCTGGCTCCAGCGAATCAGCCATGGGTTGCCTTTCAGTGGGAAAATGCCCAGAATGGCTCCAAACATCAAATGATATGCCTCCCTCAAGGTTTGCTATCCTCGGGAGAGCACTGAACAAAGACTTATTTGCCTATCACTCTCAGCCAGACAAAGATACCCTATGACAATATGTTGATGATCTCATGCTTGCTCCACCAACTCAAGAAGATTGTTTCAATGCCACAAAAGAACTGTTAAGTATCTTATGCAAGGCAAGCTACAAAATCTCAAGACGCAAGGCACAGATTTCCAGACACAGTGTCAAGTATCCAGGCTTCCATCTTACAGGAACTGAGCGTGCAATCCAGAACGCATATAATCAGTCTGCCGTGTCCCTCAAGCCACAGACTCATTGCCAAATAAGAGAATTACTGAGTCTCTGTACCAAGTCACCAAAGGTGCAGAGCCTGACTCTATCATATGGAGTGAAGAACAAACGGAGGTTGTCACCCAATTAAAGACTTTGTTGCTTGAAGCCACTGACCTCCTGGTTGCTGAAGCTGACAAGCTCACACTAGGCTAAGAACTCTTTGTGAAAGTCCCTCATGCAGTCCAGACTCTTCTAGACTATAAAGGCAATTATTGGTTCAGCAATGCAAGAATGACCAAGTACCAAGCTATGCTGTGTGAAAACCCAAGAGTTCATTTGGAACTAATCTCCACCCTGAATCCTGCTACATTGCTTCCAGATGCTCCAAAAGATCAGGAACATGAATGCCTTCAAGTAATGGATGAAGTATACAGAAGCAGACCTGACCTCAAAGACATAACCCTAGACAAATACGACATGCAACTGTTCACTGATGGAAGCAGTTTTGTAGAAAATGGAAAGAGATTTGCTGGGTACGCAGTAGTCACTCTTGATGAAACAATTGAAGCTAAACCACTGCCCAATGGCACCTCTGCTCAACTGGCTGAAATTATTGCCCTTACCAAAGGTCTAGAACTATCTGAAAACAAAAGGGTGAACATATACACCGATTCCAAGTATGCCTTCATGACAATACATGCTCACGGAGCACTCTACAAAGAACGTGGCCTCCTAACAACTGCGGGCAAACAAGTGAAATATGCCCTTGAAATATTGAATCTACTGAATGCAGTATGGAAACCATCCGCATTGCCGTGGCCACCAAAAAGGCAAGGAAGAAGTTCCCAGAGGAAACCGGAAAGCAGATCTGGCGGCAAAGGAAGCAGCCAGACAAACACAAGCCCTTGAGCGTGGCTGTGATTGAAAAGAAACCAAGGCTAAGAGTACTCGACAGCAGCAGGTGCAGCAGCAGGAGAAAACTCACTTGAAACTAAACTGGAGAGGATACCCAGTTCAAGATGAAGATCCCCTGGAAAGTGTTCAGGAAGGAAACCCCGATCGCCGGAGAGGATACCCGGTAAATGCTGAAAATCACTTGAAAAGCTTCCGGAATGGAAATCCGGAACACCGAAATGAAACTTGGGTTCCCCAGAGAGGACTGGTTCAAGATGACTCACCTGTCAAGATTCCGGTATGTAAACCCGAATCCCCACGAATGAAAGTCGAAACTCTGCTCTGTCTGAACGCTGTTTTCCAAGATCAACCAAATGTTGACTTCTATATGAATAAAAGAAGATTTGCACCTCATGGAGAATTTATTGAAGATGTTCTTTGCCACTGGTACGGTGAATATGAACTTCTAGAGAAGCACCACAGCTATATCCAATGGTTGTTTCCTCTACGTGAACAAGGCCGAAATGAACATGCAAAGCCACTGACTATTTCTGAAATTGAAATTATGAAGAACACCGCTGAAATCCAACATAGGCTACGGAGAGCCTATAGACTGATGCTGAATTTCTTCGGCGTAAAATTAGTGGGGAAGAGGAGATAGAAGTGATACGAGACTCAAAATTTTTTAACACGCTTCTCCAATTTGAATACCAACACCCATAATAACCTGAGAATTACCCGAATTGTGAAAAGCATGGGAGAGCTGGGAGCTGCACAATACCAAGCTCCGCTGGTGAAGTTCTTCCTGAAAGAAATACTGGTTGAAAATCAGCTGCAAAATATGAAAGAAAGTGCCCTGAAGTATTTCTTACCAGCAGTAAAGAATGATCCTGAAAGAGATGCACTGTCTAAATATGTTTTGAAGCACAGAATATCCAAGAATACCAAGAGGCTTCTCCCAGTGGTGACGTCCCTGTTACCAACACCCATTACTCACTGGACTCCGGCCTACTCTGAAAAAGAGAAGAAATGGCTCTCCGAAGAGCCAGGAGAATACAGAGAAGACGGATGGTACCAGTTGGAGAATGAAAGAATTGTTTTACCAGCCACTCTGGCACCTGAAATTGTCCGGGCCTTGCATTCCAGGACTCATGGAGGAAAGACAGCCATGGAGCAACAACTAGAACCGTATTTCTATGTTCCTGGACTCACTGCCATTTGCAAAGCAATTGCCCACCAATGTGTCACTCGTGCTAAGAACAACCCAAGGCAAGGGATAGTAAGATCACCAGGAGTATTATCGGTTGAATTATCTCCAATGTCCTCCCTACAAATTGACTTTACTGTTCTCCCTCCATGCAAAGGATATAAATATCTACTGGTGCTAGAATGCACATTAACGGGATGGGTTGAGGCCTACCCAACTCGAACAGAAAAGACTGAAGTAGTGGAATGCTTGAGAGAAATTATTCCAAGGTATGGACTGCCTCTTGAAATTGGATCAGACAATGGTCCAGCTTTCGTACAAAGTTGTTTACAGCAACTCGCCCGCCTGCTGAGAATTTTGTGGAAGCTACATACCACATACAGATCTCAAAGCTCTGGAAAAAGTGGAAAGAATGAATAGAACTCTAAAGACCTTGATGGCTAAAATATGCCAAGAAACGTCATTGAAATGGTTGGATGTGTTGCCAATCGTACTGCTGCATGTCCGAAGCAATCCTACCTTACTCCTAAAATTGAGTCCATATAAGATAATGTGCGGATATCCTATCCCTTTGATAACTGGGTTGAGGAGGGATCCCCGTGTATTAGGAGAAACTGACCTACGCTAGTAATTGATCAGGTTAGATTAGACGATGCAGAGTATATACAAATAGGAGAGCGAGCATATACCCTATTTTCTGTTCCCACCCCTACACAAGTACTGTCCAGGAGACTCAGTATGGGTTAACCAATGGAAGATAGGAGCTAAAGGGAGGTGTTTTTTATGTTGTCTTGTTATCCACTCCTACTGCAGTGAAAGTGGCCGAGGTGGTGCCGTGGATACATCACTCCTGACTGAAACCCGCAGCAGAGGTTACGGATAAGGCATGGAAAGTGATAGCCAGTGAATCCGATCCGCTGAAGCTACGTTTCCACCGTATCCAAGCAGCTGCACAGACCGGAGAGGAGGGAGATCCAAGTCTAGATGACCACCGGCTCTCCAAAACCCCAGTCTTTGTACTTGCTATTGAAAGACCGTTAAGTTCACCGCCTAAACCAACCAATGGAAGCTCCAGAGATACCCCAGGAGGCCCATGAGCCTCTGCTTCCAGATACCCTTTTTACCAGACTACAGAGACCGTTTGAGCAGTACCAAAGGATCCTGATATGTATTGGGATTATTGTTTTCTTTTTGACTTTATTGACAATTGTTGCTGGACTATTTTTCCAATCCAGCTCCCTAAGGGAGTGAGGTCAGCCCCTATTGGGTTGACACCAGAACATGACATAACTATCCCATCGGTACAGGACCGACGGAAACAGGAATTGACAAGGCCAGAAGATAATTTGTTTATTAAATTTACGTATGCGTATGCAAAGAAGTCAGGATATGAATCCTGTTGGGCGTATAATAAATTGAACCAAGGGTCATCAGTTATTCCCACCTTAGCTGTACCTAGTGGCCCCTAGTGTACTTAAACTGACTAAGAGTCTAGATATGCCAAAGACAAACCACACTATTCGCATTACTAATGTGGCCTATTTTCCTCTATGGTGTTTTAAACTAGAGAAGATCCAGGTTCCACCTAGTTCAATGTGTAAAGAATCTTTGTTTAACGCAACACTAGATATATCTGACCCAGAAGCACTAGGAGATAGTCTTCAAGTAATGGTAAATACGATTGATAATTACAAACAGACTAATGATAAAAGTCCAGAGGCCCTTGCATACACCCACAAGTCACTATCCTTAATTTTCTCCCACCTTGGCTCAGAACCATTTTTATCTGATGCCAGGGGATGGCATACATATTTGTTGTAGAACTCTATGCCACCTTTGCATTAATACTGAAATAAAAATTTAGTGTTATTTGGCCTGGGTGGTTCCCCTGCAGCGTATCCAAGGGGACACCATAGACCTAGGAATACCACATCCGATATTTTCTAAAATTTACTAAACGAGTATTGTTTTCCAAGGGTGATATAATTTGGTCTTGGTTTCTTTTTTCCTTCCACAGGATGGAGCACTGAAATGACGAAAAGATTTAATAAATATGTTGTTTCGATGGATGAAAATGTAAACATTACCAGCACTGATGTTTAGTTGTTAAATGTTGAATTAAGAGAGATTCGAAAAGTACAGCTGTTCCAGAAACTAGCCATAGAACAAATTCAGGCTGTACTTAATGGAATTTGTGAGATGACAATGAAATATGAATGTTGTACCTTTATTAAGAATACTACTGAAGATGCTCCTGACTACTATGATGTAATTCAGAAACATCAAGAAAAGGTTTCCCATTTGCAGGACCAAGCTCGTCGAATAGTTGAGGAGGGCTGGAACCCTTTTAAAGGACTGGGTGCATTCGGGGCGTGGTTCGGATCGATTTTGTCTGTTATAAGTAATATAGGATCTCTGATTATCACAGGTGCCTTAATTCTCCTGGTTTGTTTTCTAGTTTATAAATTAACTATTTGTATATGGCCCATCTGCCATAAAGCCCTCGGACCAAAGAAACAACCCCTTAATCAAAATCCTGATAAAAGTTCACTTAAGCTTAAATCCCCGGAAGAATACAAAGCATTAATGATATTTAGTTAGTTGGCTGAGAGAGGTCATTGAAGACTCTCTGCCAAGAGGAGGGAATGAGATAGCAATTCTCGGGATTTAACTTAAAACTATACTAATCTAAGTGATCTGCCATTTCGATGTTCATCCAATGCGTGTTTTAAACTAAACTCGCTGTCCTTGAGTGCTCGAGACCCTATTTTCAGACTGCTTACTTAAAGAATGTGATTTGTCAGCAAAGCCAAAGAAGGAAGTGTTGACAAATTGAAGAATTATAGAGACAGCTGTACGTCCAAAATGAGAATGAAGAGGAAAGATGACTTCACGTGTAAAGTTAGGTCCTAACTCAGACATATGGTAACTGTCACGTGACTATCTGGGTCTGTTGGGAGGGGAATTGTATTTTTAGAACAATGTATAAAAAGGATTGATGTACATGTTCTTGTCACTCATGATTTTGAACAGTTACAATCTGTTTCGTGAGTCCGGCAGGTGCCAGCCGAATAAACGCCATTTTCCTTGAAACAAAGGCCTCCGTCTGCTTCCTTGGTCGAAACCATCACCCACACGTTCCCGGCTAAATTGGCTGCAACAGGAGGAGAAAGGTCTCTCCACCTATGTCTGTCCTTCTCTGTGTCCCTTTATCTGTGTTTCTCCCTGTTTATGTGTCTGTCTTTCTGAGTATGTTCATCTGTCCTTATAATTAATCTATTTCTCTATTTATTTTCCTCTATTTCCCCTCATTAATGTTCTCCCTTTAAATTTTTCTCTTTCCCCTTCTCCTTTGTTATTTCTTCTCTAGCACTCTGTTACTTTCACTCTCTACTTTCCAACCCTAATCTGTGCCCCATATAGTTTCTACCCCTAATCTGTGCCCCCAATAGCATCTAACCCTAATCTGTACCCCTAATCACATCTAACCCTAATCTGTGTCCAATAGTTTCTAACCCTAATCTGTGCCCCCTAATAGCATCTAACCCTAATTTGTACCCCTAATAGCTTCTAACCCTAATAGTTTATACCCCTAATCTGTTCCCCTAATAGTTTCTAACCCTAATCTGTACCCCTAATAGCTTCTAGCCCTAATCTGTACCCCCTAGTAGCTTGTACCCCTAATCTGTTACCCTAATAGCATCTAACCCTAATCTGTACCCCCTGGTAGCTTCTACCCCTAATAGCATCTAACCCTAATCTGCACCCCCCTAGTAGCTTCTACCCCTAATCTGTTCCCCTAATAGCATCTAACCCTAATCTGTACCCCCTAGTAGCTTCTACCCCTAATCTGTTCCCCTAATAGCATCTACCCCTAATCTGTACCCCCTAGTAGTTTCTACCCCTAATCTGTTCCCCAATAGTTTCTAACCCTAATCCGTACCCCCTAGTAGCTTCTAACCCTAATCTGTGCCCCTAATAGCTTCTGCCCCTAATAGCTTCTACCCCTAATCTGTGCCCCCTAATAGCATCTAACCCTAATCTGTACCCCCTAATAGCATCTAACCCTAATCCATACCCCCTAGTAGCTTCTACCCCTAATCTGTTCCCCTAATAGCTTCTAACCCTAATCTGTACCCCTAATATTTTATAACCCTAATCTGCTCCCCTAATAGCTTCTAACCCTAATCTGTACACCTAAACTGTGCCCCTAATAGCTTCTAACCCTAACCTGTCCCCCTAATAGCTTCTACCCTTAATCTGTACCCCTAATAGCATCTAACCCTAATCTGTACCCCCTAGTAGCATCTACCCCTAATCTGTTACCCTAATAGCATCTAACCCTAATCTGTACCCCCTGTTAGCTTCTACCCCTAATCTGTACCCCCTAGTAGCTTCTACCCCTAATCTGTTCCCCTAATAGCATCTAACCCAAATCTGTACCCCCTAGTAGCTTCTACCCCTAATCTGTTCCCCTAATAGTTTCTAACCCTAATCTGTACCCCCTAATAGCTTCTAACCCTAATCTGTACCCCCTAGTAGCTTGTACCCCTAATCTGTTACCCTAATAGCATCTAACCCTAATCTGTACCCCCTGGTAGCTTCTACCCCTAATAGCATCTAACCCTAATCTGTACCCCCCTAGTAGCTTCTACCCCTAATCTGTTCCCCTAATAGCCTCTAACCCTAATCTGTACCCCCTAGTAGCTTCTACCCCTAATCTGTTCCCCCTAGTAGCTTAACCCCTAATCTGTACCCCCTAGTAGCTTCTACCCCTAATCTGATCCCCTAATAGTTTCTAACCCTAATCCGTACCCCCTAATAGCTTCTACCCCTAATCTGTGCCCCTAATAGCTTCTACCCCTAATCTGTGCCCCCTAATAGCATCTAACCCTAATCTGTACCCCCTAGTAGCTTGTACCCCTAATCTGTTACCCTAATAGCATCTAACCCTAATCTGTACCCCCTGGTAGCTTCTACCCCTAATAGCATCTAACCCTAATCTGTACCCCCCTAGTAGCTTCTACCCCTAATCTGTTCCCCTAATCTGTACCCCCTAGTAGCTTCTACCCCTAATCTGTTCCCCTAACAGCATCTAACCCAAATCTGTACCCCTAGTAGCTTCTACCCCTAATCTGTTCCCCTAATAGTTTCTAACCCTAATCTGTACCCCCTAATAGCTTCTAACCCTAATCTGTACCCCCTAGTAGCTTGTACCCCTAATCTGTTACCCTAATAGCATCTATCCCTAATCTGTACCCCCTGGTAGCTTCTACCCCTAATAGCATCTAACCCTAATCTGTACCCCCCTAGTAGCTTCTACCCCTAATATGTTCCCCTAATAGCATCTAACCCTAATCTGTACCCCCCTAGTAGCTTCTACCCCTAATCTGTTCCCCTAATAGCATCTACCCCTAATCTGTACCCCCTAGTAGCTTCTACCCCTAATCTGTTCCCCTAATAGTTTCTAACCCTAATCTGTACCCCCTAGTAGTTTCTACCCCTAATCTGTGCCCCTAATAGCTTCTACCCCTAATCTGTGCCCCCTAATAGCATCTAACCCTAATCTGTAACCCCTAGTAGCTTCTACCCCTAATCTGTTCCCCTAATAGCATCTAACCCTAATCTGTACCCCCCTAGTAGCTTCTACCCCTAATCTGTTCCCCTAATCTGTACCCCCTAGTAGCTTCTACCCCTAATCTGTTCCCCTAATAGCATCTAACCCTAATCTGTACCCCCTAGTAGCTTCTACCCCTAATCTGTTCCCCTAATCTGTACCCCCTAGTAGCTTCTACCCCTAATCTGTTCCCCTAATAGTTTCTAACCCTAATCCGTACCCCTTAGTAGCTTCTAACCCTAATCTGTGCCCCTAATAGCTTCTACCCCTAATCTGTGCCCCCAAATAGCATCAAACCCTAATCTGTACCCCCTAATAGCATCTAACCCTAATCCGTACCCCCTAGTAGCTTCTACCCCTAATCTGTTCCCCTAATAGCTTCTAACCCTAATCTGTGCCCCTAATAGTTTATATCCCTAATCTGTTCCCCTAATAGTTTCTAACCCTAATCTGTACCCCATATATTTTATAACCCCAATCTGCTCCCCTAATAGCTTCTAACCCTAATCTGTACACCTAAACTGTGCCCCTAATAGCTTCTAACCCTAACCTGTCCCCCTAACAGCTTCTACCCCTAATCTGTACCCCTAATAGCATCTAACCCTAATCTGTACCCCCTAGTAGTATCTACCCCTAATCTGTTACCCTAATAGCATCTAACCCTAATCTGTACCCGTTAGCTTCTACCCCTAATCTGTACCCCCTAGTAGCTTCTACTCCTAATCTGTTCCCCTAATAGCATCTAACCCAAATCTGTACCCCCTAGTAGCTTCTACCCCTAAACTGTTCCCCTAATAGTTTCTAACCCTAATCTGTACCCCCTAATAGCTTCTAACCCTAATCTGTACCCCCTAGTAGTTTGTACCCCTAATCTGTTACCCTAATAGCATCTAACCCTAATCTGTACCCCCGGTAGCTTCTACCCCTAATAGCATCTAACCCTAATCTGTACCCCCTTAGTAGCTTCTACCCCTAATAGTTTATACCCCTAATCTGTTCCCCTAATAGTTTCTAACCCTAATCTGTACCCCTAATAGCTTCTAGCCCTAATCTGTACCCCCTAGTAGCTTGTACCCCTAATCTGTTACCCTAATAGCATCTAACCCTAATCTGTACCCCCTGGTAGCTTCTACCCCTAATAGCATCTACCCCTAATCTGTACCCCCTAGTAGCTTCTACCCTAATCTGTTCCCCATAGTTTCTAACCCTAATCCGTACCCCTAGTAGCTTCTAACCCTAATCTGTGCCCCTAATAGCTTCTGCCCCTAATAGCTTCTACCCCTAATCTGTGCCCCCTAATAGCATCTAACCCTAATCTGTACCCCCTAATAGCATCTAACCCTAATCCATACCCCCTAGTAGCTTCTACCCCTAATCTGTTCCCCTAATAGCTTCTAACCCTAATCTGTACCCCTAATATTTTATAACCCTAATCTGCTCCCCTAATAGCTTCTAACCCTAATCTGTACACCTAAACTGTGCCCCAAATAGCTTCTAACCCTAACCTGTCCCCCTAATAGCTTCTACCCTTAATCTGTACCCCTAATAGCATCTAACCCTAATCTGTACCCCCTAGTAGCATCTACCCCTAATCTGTTACCCTAATAGCATCTAACCCTAATCTGTACCCCCTGTTAGCTTCTACCCCTAATCTGTACCCCCTAGTAGCTTCTACCCATAATCTGTTCCCCTAATAGCATCTAACCCAAATCTGTACCCCTAGTAGCTTCTACCCCTAATCTGTTCCCCTAATAGTTTCTAACCCCAATCTGTACCCCTAATAGCTTCTAACCCTAATCTGTACCCCTAGTAGCTTGACCCCTAATAGCATCTAACCTAATCTGTACCCCTAGTAGCTCTACCCCCTAATCTGTTCCCCTAATAGCATCTACCCCTAATCTGTACCCCCTAGTAGCTTCTACGCCTAATCTGTTCCCCTAATAGTTTCTAACCCTAATCTGTACCCCCTAATAGTTTCTACCCCTAATCTGTGCCCCTAATAGCTTCTACCCTAATCTGTTACTTAATAGCATCTAACCCTAATCTGTACCCCCTAGTCTTCTACCCCTAATAGCATCTAACCCTAATCTTTCCCCCCTAGTAGCTCTACCCCCTAATCTGCTTCCCCTAATCTGTACCCCCTAGTAGCTTCTGTACCCTAATCTGTTCCCCTAACAGCATCTAACCCAAATCTGTACCCCTAGTAGCTTCTACCCCTAATCTGTTCCCCTAACAGCATCTAACCCTAATCTGTACCCCCTTAGTAGCTTCTACCCCTAATATGTTCCCCTAATAGCATCTAACCCTAATCTGTACCCCCCTAGTAGCTTCTACCCCTAATCTGTTCCCCTAATAGTTTCTAACCCTAATCCATACCCCCTAGTAGCTTCTAACCCTAATCTGTGCCCCTAATAGCTTCTACCTCTAATCTGTGCCCCCTAATAGCATCTAACCCTAATCTGTACCCCCTAGTAGCTTGTACCCCTAATCTGTTCCCCTAATAGCATCTAACCCTAATCTGTACCCCCTTAGTAGTTTCTACCCCTAATCTGTTCCCCTAATAGCATCTAACCCTAATCTGTACCCCCTAGTAGCTTCTACCCCTAATCTGTTCCCCTAATAGCATCTACCCCTAATCTCTACCCCCTAGTAGCTTCTACCCCTAATCTGTTCCCCTAATAGTTTCTAACCCTAATCCATACCCCCTAGTAGCTTCTAACCCTAATCTGTGCCCCTAATAGCTTCTACCCCTAATCTGTGCCCCCTAATAGCATCTAACCCTAATCTGTACCCCCTAGTATCTTGTACCCCTAATCTGTTACCCTAATAGCATCTAACCCTAATCTGTACCCCCTGGTAGCTTCTACCCCTAATAGCATCTAACCCTAATCTGTACCCCCCTAGTAGCTTCTACCCCTAATCTGTTCCCCTAATCTGTACCCCCTAGTAGCTTCTACCCCTAATCTGTTCCCCTAATAGTTTCTCTAACCTAATCCGTCCCCCTAATAGCATCTAACCCTAATCCGTACCTAGTATCTTCTAACCCTAATCGTGCCCCTAATAGTTTATACCCCTAATCTGTACCCCCTAATATCTTCTACCCCTAATCTGTGCCCCTAATAGTTTCTACCCTAATCTGTGCCCCTAATAGTTTCTACCCCTAATCTGTTCCCCTAATAGCTTCTAACCCTAATCTGTGCCCCTAATAGTTTATACCCCTAATCTGTTCCCCTAATAGTTTCTAACCCTAATCTGTACCCCTAATATTTTATAACCCTAATCTGCTCCCCTAATAGCTTCTAACCCTAATCTATCCCCCTAATAGCTTCTACCCCTAATCTGTACCCCTAATAGCATCTAACCCTAATCTGTACCCCCGAGAAATAGCATCTACCCCTAACCTGTTACCCTAATAGCATCTAACCCTAATCTGTACCCCCTAGTAGTTTCTACCCCTAATCTGTACCCCTAATAGCATCTAACCCTAATCTGTACCCCCTAGTAGCTTCTACCCCTAATCTGGTCCACTAATAGTTTCTAACCCTAATCCGTACCCCCAAGTAGCTTCTAACCCTAATCTGTGCCCCTAATAGCTTCTACCCCTAATATGTGCCCCCTAATAGCATCTAACCCTAATCTGTACCCGCTAATAGCATCTACCCCTAATCTGTATCCCCTAGTAGTTTCTACCCCTAATCTGTTCCCCTAATAGCTTCTAACCCCAATCTGTGCCCCTAATAGTTGATACCCCTAATCTGTTCCCCTAATAGTTTCTAACCCTAATCTGTACCCCATATATTTTATAACCCTAATCTGCTCCCCTAATAGCATCTAACCCTAATCTGTACCCCCTGTTAGCTTCTACCCCTAATCTGTACCCCCAAGTAGTAGCATCTACCCCTAATCTGTTACCCTAATAGCATCTAACCCTAATCTGTACCCCCTAGTAGTTTCTACCCCTAATCTGTACCCCTAATAGCATCTAACCCTAATCTGTACCCCCTAGTAGCTTCTACCCCTTATCTGTTCCCCTAATAGTTTCTAACCCTAATCTGTTCCCCTAATAGCTTCTAACCCTAATCTGTACCCCCTAGTAGTTTCTACCCCTAATCTGGTCCACTAATAGTTTCTAACCCTAATCCGTACCCCCAAGTAGCTTCTAACCCTAATCTGTGCCCCTAATAGCTTCTACCCCTAATATGTGCCCCCTAATAGCATCTAACCCTAATCTGTACCCGCTAATAGCATCTAACCCTAATCTGTATCCCCTAGTAGCTTCTACCCCTAATCTGTTCCCCTAATAGTTTCTAACCCTAATCTGTTCCCCTAATAGCTTCTAACCCTAATCTGTACCCCCTAGTAGTTTCTACCCCTAATCTGGTCCACTAATAGTTTCTAACCCTAATCCGTACCCCCAAGTAGCTTCTAACCCTAATCTGTGCCCCTAATAGCTTCTACCCCTAATATGTGCCCCCTAATAGCATCTAACCCTAATCTGTACCCGCTAATAGCATCTAACCCTAATCTGTATCCCCTAGTAGCTTCTACCCCTAATCTGTTGCCCTAATAGCTTCTAACCCCAATCTGTTCCCCTAATAGTTTCTAACCCTAATCTGTACCCCATATATTTTATAACCCTAATCTGCTCCCCTAATAGCATCTAACCCTAATCTGTACCCCCTGTTAGCTTCTATCCCTAATCTGTACCCCCTAGTAGCTTCTACCCCTAATCTGCTCCCCTAATAGCTTCTAACCCTAATATGTACCCCTAAACTGTGCCCCTAATAGCTTCTAACCCTAAACTGTCCCCCTAATAGCTTCTACCCCTAATCTGTACCCCTAATAGCATCTAACCCTAATCTGTACCCCCTAGTAGCTTGTACCCCTAATCTGTTACCCTAATAGCATCTAACCCTAATCTGTACCCCCTGGTAGCTTCTACCCCTAATAGCATCTAACCCTAATCTGTACCCCCCTAGTAGCTTCTACCCCTAATCTGTTCCCCCTAGTAGCTTCTACCCCTAATCTGTTCCCCTAATCTGTACCCCCTAGTAGCTTCTACCCCTAATCTGTTCCCCTAATAGTTTCTAACCCTAATCCGTACCCCCTAATAGCATCTAACCCTAATCCGTACCCCCTAGTAGCTTCTAACCCTAATCTGTGCCCCTAATAGTTTATACCCCTAATCTGTTCCCCTAATAGTTTCTATCCCTAATCTGTACCCCTAATATTTTATAACCCTAATCTGCTCCCCTAATAGCTTCTAACCCTAATCTGTACCCGCTAATAGCATCTAACCCTAATCTGTACCCCCTAGTAGCTTCTACCCCTAATCTGTTGCCCTAATAGCTTCTTACCCCAATCTGTGCCCCTAATAGTTTATACCCCTAATCTGTTCCCCCTAATAGCTTCTAACCCTAATCTGTGCCCCTAATAGTTTATACCCCAATCTGTTCCCCTAATAGTTTCTAACCCTAATCTGTACCCCATATATTTTATAACCCTAATCTGCTCCCCTAATAGCTTCTAACCCTAATCTGTCCCCCTAATAGTTTCTACCCCTAATCTGTACCCCTAATAGCATCTAACCCTAATCTGTACCCCCGAGTAGTAGCATCTACCCCTAATCTGTTACCCTAATAGCATCTAACCCTAATCTGTACCCCCTGTTAGCTTCTACCCCTAATCTGTACCCCCTAGTAGCTTCTACCCCTAATCTGTACCCCTAATAGCATCTAACCCTAATCTGGTCCACTAATAGTTTCTAACCCTAATCCGTACCCCCAAGTAGCTTCTAACCCTAATCTGTGCCCCTAATAGCTTCTACCCCTAATATGTGCCCCCTAATAGCATCTAACCCTAATCTGTACCCGCTAATAGCATCTAACCCTAATCTGTACCCCTAGTAGCTCCTACCCCTAATCTGTTGCCCTAATACCTTCTAACCCCAATCTGTGCCCCTAATAGTTTATACCCCTAATCTGTTCCCCTAATAGTTTCTAACCCTAATCTGTACCCCTAATAGCTTCTAACCCTAATCTGTGCCCCATATATTTTATAACCCTAATCTGCTCCCCTAATAGCATCTAACCCTAATCTGTACCCCTGTTAGCTTCTACCCCTAATCTGTACCCCCTAGTATCTTCTACCCCTAATCTGTTCCCCTAATAGTTTCTAACCCTAATCCGTACCCCCTAGTAGCTTCTAACCCTAATCTGTGCCCATAATAGTTTCTACCCCTAATCTGTGCCCCTAATAGCATCTAACCCTAATCTGTACCCCCTAATAGCATCAAACCCTAATCCGTACCCCCTAGTAGCTTCTACCCCTAATCTGTTCCCCTAATAGCTTCTAACCCTAATCTGTACCCCATATATTTTATAACCCTAATCTGCTCCGCTAATAGCTTCTAACCCTAATCTGTACCCCTAAACTGTGCCCCTAATAGCTTCTAACCCTAAACTGTCCCCCTAATAGCTTCTATCCCTAATCTGTACCCCTAATAGCATCTAACCCTAATCTGTACCCCCTAGTAGTTTCTACCCCTAATCTGGTCCCCTAATAGCATCTAACCCTAATCTGTACCCCCTAGTAGTTTCTACCCCATATCTGTTCCCCTAATAGTTTCTAACCCTATTCTGTTCCCCTAATAGCTTCTAACCCTAATCTGCACCCCCTAGTAGTTTCTAACCCTAATCTGTACCGCCTAATAGCTTCTAACCCTAATCAGTGCCCCTAATAGCTTCTACCCATAATCTGTTCCCCCAATAGCTTCTAACCCTAATCTGTTCCCCTAACATATTTTACCCCTAACCTGTTCCACTACTAGCTTCTGACCCTAGTTTCTAACCTCAATTTCTACCCGTAATTGGTACCCCTAGTTTCTAACCCTTATTTCTAAACCAAGCACAGTACTGTGAGTTTTATGGCTGTGGAGCTGTGATACAGTAATGTGCAGTGTGTATGAGCGTATCACAGATCTGCACAGCAGCAAATGCTCATACGCACTGCACATTATTGTGAATTTTGTTGCTGTGCAGCACTGTGATACACTGATAGACACCGAACATTACTGTATCACAGTGCTGCACAGCAACAAAACTCACAATAATGTGCGGTGCGTATGAGCGTTTGCTGATCTGTGATACGGTTATAATCAACGCACATTGCTGAGAGTTTTGTTTCTGTGCAGCTGTGATACACTCATACACACCGCACATTACTGTATCACAGTGCTGCACAGCAGTAAAACTCACACTATTACACACTAGGGATGTGCGTTTCGGGTTTCGGAATTTCGGAATTTTCACGAAATTTCCCGATTCGTGTTTTCGGATGCGGCCGAATTTCCGAAAAATTTTAGATCCGAAAAGTTCAGATCCGAAATGTTTTCCGAGCCGCAACGAAATATTTTCGGATTTTTCGAATGGGCTTGAAATGTGGCAAACGAGGAGAACAGATGTTCCGAAAAACGAAAATTTTCTGAAAAACGAAAATTTTCGGAAAAACGAAAATTTTTCGAAAAACGAAAATTTTTCGAAAAACGACAATTTTCCGAAAAACGAAAATTTTCCGAAAAACTGAAATTTTTCGAAAAACGAACATTTTCCGAAAAACGAAAATTTTTCGAAAAAACGAAAAGTCGATACAAAAACGGGCAAAATGACACGAAAAATACAAAAAATGGTCGATATGCCGAAAAATGTGCAATTCCGAAAAACGAAAATATTTCGGGAAAAAGAAAATTTGGTGAAAAAACGAAAATTTTCTGAAAACGAAAATTTTTCGAAAAAACGAAAAAGTCGCTACAAAAACCGAGCACAGTGACACGAAAATACGAAAAATGGTCGAAATTCCGAAAAAAAAATGTACCCGAAAAACAGGTCGAACCGAATCGAATCGAAACCGAAATCGGTCGAAACGAGGCGAATCGAAAAGTTTAAAAATCCGAAAAATCGAACCGAATCGAACCGAAAAAAAAATCGGTGCACAAGCCTATTACACACTACTGCAGGGGTCTCAAACTCAAATTACCTGAGGGCCACTGGACAAGTTTTCATATCCCACGGGGGCCGCATGCAAAATTTGAAACTTTTTTTTTTTTTTTTTTTATCAAACTGTTTTCTTTTACAGTAAAGTGTTTTTATTTCTGAACATCTTTTTTTCTGGTGAAAATTTTTTTAATTCTTTTTTTTAGGTGTTTTTATTTTATTCTGTAACCGACCTTTTCTTTTTCTCTCCATTCTCCTGTCCCTCAGTGCTTCTGTCCCTCTGTCCCTCCGTCCTTCGGTGTCTCTCCCTCTGTCCATCTGGCACTTTCTGTGTCCATCCTTCAGTCCGTGTGTCCCCATCAGCCCCTGTCCGTGTGTCTCCATCAGCCCCTGTCCGTGTGTCTCCATCAGCCCCTGTCCGTGTGTCTCCATCATCCCCTGTCTCTCTCTGTGTCCATCATCCCCTGTCTCTCTCTGTGTCCATCATCCCCTGTCTCTCTCTGTGTCCATCATCCCCTGTCTCTCTCTCTCTCCATCAGCCCGTCTCTCTCTCTCTCCATCAGCCCGTCTCTCTCTCTCTCCATCAGCCCGTCTCTCTCTCTCTCTCTCCATCAGCCCCTGTCTCTCTCTCTCTCTCTCTCCATCAGCCCCTGTCTCTCTCTGTCTCCATCAGCCCCTGTCTCTCTCTGTCTCCATCAGTCCCTGTCTCTCTCTGTCTCCATCAGTCCCTGTCTCTCTCTGTCTCCATCAGTCCCTGTCTCTCTCTCTCTCTCCATCAGTCCCTGTCTCTCTCTCTCTCCATCAGTCCCTGTCTCTCTCTCTCTCTCTCCATCAGTCCCTGTCTCTCTCTCTCTCTCCATCAGCCCCTGTCTCTCTCTCTCTCTCTCTCTCTCCATTAGCCCCTGTCTCTCTCTCTCTCCATCAGTCCCTGTGTCTCTCTCCATCAGTCCCTGTGTCTCTCTCCCTCTCTCTCCATCAGTCCCTGTCTCTCTCTCTCTCCATCAGTCCCTGTCTCTCTCTCTCTCTCCATCAGTCCCTGTCTCTCTCTCTCTCTCCATCAGCCCCTGTCTCTCTCTCTCTCTCCATCAGTCCCTGTCTCTCTCTCTCCATCAGCCCCTGTCTCTCTCTCCATCAGTCCCTGTCTCTCTCTCTCCATCAGTCCCTGTCTCTCTCTCTCCATCAGCCCGTCTCTCTCTCTCTCCATCAGCCCCGTCTCTCTCGCTCTCTCTCTCTCTCCAACAGTCCCTGTCTCTCTCTCTCTCCATCAGTCCCTGTCTCTCTCTCTCTCTCTCTCTCTCCCATCAGTCCCTGTCTCTCTCTCCATCAGCCCCTGTCTCTCTCTCCATCAGTCCCTGTCTCTCTCTCTCCATCAGTCCCTGCCTCTCTGTCTCCATCAGCCCCAGCCTCTCTCTCTGTCTCCATCAGCCCCAGCCTCTCTCTCCATCAGCCCGTCTCTCTCTCTCTCTCCATCAGCCCCTCTCTCTCTCTCTCTCCATCAGCCCCTGTCTCTCTCTCTCTCCATCAGCCCCTGTCTCTCTCTCTCTCTCTCCATCAGCCCCTGTCTCTGTTCAGTGCGGACGTACTTCGTGTGTGGGGCTCCAATGGGCTTTCTGTCATGCTATCACGGACGTACTTTTAGGCGCAATCACGGACGTGAACACTACGCTCGTCTGACCCCAGCCTAAGTGAACCTGTGGTCAAGGCCGCAACCAGAATGAACACACAACAGACAGCTGGAGTAATGATCAGGTCTCATGAACTGACAGGTAGACACAATCAGACGCCTTGTGATTGGGACTCAAACCAGATTGCTTAGTCAACAGAGACCTTCGGTGCGAGATGAGTTTGCCAAACTGGTGGGCAGGACTCCAAACAGCAAACATGCGGTTAAACAGAAACATGAACACAGACAAAACACAAAGTGATATAGCAATAGAATCGTCAATAGGAATAGCCAGGTCAAAATGTATACAGGGTCCTCGTACAAGCAAATCGGAAACTGGGTAATCAATAGCAAGATACAGACAGCAGGCGATGTGGGAACTTTACTTCACGTCAGGGCGACGAGCAGATACTCACGCCCTGCTTTTAAACCCGGTGTCCCCACGTGATCACGCTAGGCCCTGCCTCCTGAGACGCCGATCCGCCAGCCGGAAGACCTGGCACCCGGCCAGCCAGCAACACCGCCGGGCACCCAGGTCCCGGCGCTGAGGACGTGACAAATTAAAAGGGTTAACAATCCATGTGTCACTGTCTAGATAAAATGCATTAAAATTAAAATAAATGCCAAGCTGCATCTAAGGAAAAGCATGTAATAAATTAGAAATGAGAAAGATTACCCGTTTCCATTTAACACAATCCTAAAATCCAAAGTCACAAAGATGAAGTGTTAACCTAAATATTCACATGTTGTGTATATCAATTCTTATGAAGTTTATCTCATTTTAGAAAAATAAGATGATTTAACGTGACAATTAGTCACTCGCATGGAGACATGTCCTAAAGGCTCAGATGTCAGGAACACCCATGATGGAGATGACGGACAGTCATGGGAGCACCGCTGAAAACCTACCGGATGTGTCAATGGAAATTGTCAGGAGACCCGGTATCATCAGCAATGTTGTTCAGAAATCGCCAAGATCTAACTTCAAGGATACGTGAGCACCCTGTCGTAAAGGATACCCACGGGAACGGAAGGATGACGACACGTGCATTATTGGTTGTTTGAAAATCAACATCCATACATAAAAAAAAACAAGCCACAAGGTGTTTCACTCACGTCCTCCCTTGGACTCGCACAATCCTCCCTCCTCCCTACCCACCGCGATGGTCACGCTATTGACCTTGTCTTTTCCAACCTCTGCTCCATTTCTGAGTTCAAATGTCGCCCTTTTCCCATCTCTGACCACCACCTTCTCTCTTTCAACCTATCTGGACTTCCTAAACACCCTGCTCCCCCCACCGCACACACACTCGCAGAAATCTACATGCTGTGGACCCCCATCAATTCTCCAACCTACTTCACCACCTCCCTCATACCTCATCCTTCACCTGCCTGATGCTGCCACTAATCACTACAACACTACGCTTATCTCTGCTCTAGACACTCTTGCTCCTCTTCGACTCTGTAAGGCCCCACGCCGCCAGCTTCAGCCCTGGCACACCCTCCAGACTCGCTACCTGCAAAGATGCTCCCGCACTGCAGAGCATGCCTGGAGGAAATCCCGCTCTGAAGCTGATTTTGTTCACTTCAAGTTTATTCTCCGATCATACACCTCTGCCCTCCACTTGGCCAAACAATCCTTCTTCTCATCTCTTATATCTACGCTGTCCTCCAACCCTAAACGGCTCTGGTCCACCTTCAACACCCTCCTCTACCCACCTGCACCTCCCCCCACAGCTGCCTTCAGCGCTCAAGACCTGGCAGACTACTTCCTCAGTAAAACTTTAACTATCAGAAGCAACATCCCAACACAAGATAGTTATCTGCCACCTCCACAGGTCCCCTCTGCCACCCTCTGCCGCTTCCTCCCAGCCACTGAGGAGGAAGTCAATTCCTTATTGTCCTCCTCACATCTCACCACGTGCTCGCTCGTTCCCATTCCCTCACATCTAATTCCCCCCCTCTCCTCCTCCCTCACCCCTGCTCTCACACACATCTTCAACCTATCTCTCTCCACAGGCTCCTTTCCATCCGCCTTCAAACACGCGCTAGTTACCCCTTTACTAAAGAAACCATCCCTAGATCCCAACTCTCCATCCAACTACCGCCCTGTATCCCTGCTTCCCTTCACATCAAAGCTCTTAGAAAAACTAGTCTTCAACCGCCTCTCCCTCTTCCTGTCCTCCAATTCCCTACTTGACCCCCTGCAATCTGGCTTCCGTCCCCTACACTCAACTGAAACTGCCCTCACCAAAGTCACCAACGACCTCCTAACTGCTAAACACGGCCACTATTCTATTCTCATCCTGCTTGACCTCTCGGCTGCTTTTGACACTGTTGACCACCCCCTCCTTCTACAGACCCTCAACTCTCTGGGTCTCGGTGACACTGCACTTGCTTGGGTTGACTCCTATTTATCCAACAGGTCCTTCTGTGTGTCCTTTGCTGGTAACTCCTCCTCCTCATTGCCTCTATCAGTTGGTGTACCTCAAGGCTCTGTCCTTGGTCCTCTGCTCTTTTCCATCTACACCTCCTCCCTGGGCAAAATCATCAACAGCTTTGGCTTTAATTACCACCTCTACGCTGATGACACTCAGATCTACTTCTCTACCCCTGATCTCTCTCCCCCTGTCCTTTCAAAAGTCAGGGACTGGGGGGGCGTGGCCGGCTGCGAGCGGGAGCGGACGTGTCCTGGTGGAGCTCCGCACGTCTTCCTCGCTAAGGTACCTCCAGATGACCATAAATACGCTTTTCTTAACCTTTGGGGTACCTGGGTAGCTGGCCACCGGATCTGACCTGTCCGGAGTCCGTTTAGTCTCCCCCTCCGGACCAGAGACTCAGTTAGCGGCTGCTGACTTGGGGCTGGAGCTCGACCCGGCGGCCATCTTGCGGCCTACTCCCAGACCACAGGAGCCTATCGGCCTTGCGGTCTTTCTGCCTCACCCCGGACCCGAAATTTGCTGAGGATCGAGGGGATGGAGGGCCCACATCTCCGAATCGATCGTCATGCGGGACGGGCGGATGGACTGGCGGGGTGGTTGGGGGATGGATCCCCTCCCCCCATTGGAAGTGCGGGAATGTTGGATGCGGGCCTGGAGGCCTGCCTGCAGATGCTGGCTGGAGAGGATGATGACGCCCCGCCTCACCAGAGGTATCTTCCTCCGGGTGCTGGAGACACTGCGGAGCTGCCGTGGGGCACCAGCCCCGAGTAGGATGGGCTCGAGAGGCCTGAGATCCCCCTCCGGAGCGTGAACCAGCTGCTGAGACCGTTCACGAGAGCTGCGAGAAGCCAGAAGCTTTGGACGCAACCTTCCTCCCCCACAGTACTGTAGAGGATAAGGGAACAAGGATGAGGTGGCGCACGATGCTGGAGGTGATCAGAGCACTGGGCGATCGGTGGACCCCCTGCCTCTGGGTGTAACGCCCACCCTGCAGCGGGGCTGCACCATCACAGACTGCCGTCGGAGAAACGGCGCGGCCTGCTGAGCTGGCTATGAGGTGCCCCCTCGTACTCGCAGTGCTGGTCCTGCTACCTGCCGCATGGCCTGGCCTACTCGGCTTTGCTCTGCCTGCTAAGGATTTGCTACCGTTTCGGGACACAGGCTGATGGCGATTGCCTGTGTCTCTCTGAGTCAGCCCCCGTTTTTTCTGATTCTAGCTGTGGACCCTCTGCTGTTTCTAGCGGATTCTGATGATTTCCATTTTGCTATTTTTATAAGACATGCTGTTTTCCCTGGTGTCTCCCCCTCCCCCTTTTCTCTCCCACCCCCCCCCCCCATTTTTGTTTAGTTGGCGTTTTCGGGATATCCTGAGGAACGTAGCTTACCTCCCCAGGTGCCCGGGCCTAGTGCCTTTCACCCCCTCATGGCCTTCTCCCGTGGGCTTCGGCCACCTGGGATTCTGCAGGGTCAGCACATTTTTGGTCTTTTGCCATATTTTTCCCCACCTTACTCCACTTCCTCTTTTTTTTTTTTTTTTTTTTTTCTTTTCCTCCCTCCCTCCTCCCTTCCCCTGTTTTGCTGACATACAGCTGTAGTCAGATGATCTTATATAAGCAAGTTCTAGATGAGACCCCCCTATTGGGGATGATTTTGCTGATTTACAGCTGTAATCTGATGACCTTATATAAGCATGTTTTAGATGAGACCCCCCCCCTACTGGGGACGATTTGGCTGACATACAGATGTAATCTGATGATCCTATATATACATGTTCTAGATGAGACCCCCTCTATCGAGGATGATTTCGCTGACATACAGCTGTAATCTGATGACCTTATATATGCATGTTCTAGATGAGACCCCTCTTTGGGGATGATTTTGCTGACATATTATTGTTTGCTGTGCCTAAGCTGACTGTTTTGAATGTTCTCCTTCCTATGACATTGTGGCCTGCGAGGCCTTTTTTTTTGCTTGTTTTGCTGACTTTATTTCAAAATAAAAACTTTAAATACAAAAAAAAAAAAAAAAAAAAAAAAAGTCAGGGACTGTTTATCTGGCATCTCCTCCTGGATGGCCTCCCACCACCTAAAGATCAACATGTCAAAAACTGAACTCCTTATTCCTCCCTCCAATGCCTCCCCACCTCCTGACTTCTCTATCACGGTGGAGGGTATCACCATCTCCCCATCAAACCAAGTTCGCTGTCTTGGAGTTACACTTGACTCTGCTCTTTCCTTCATCCCCCACATCAAGTCTCTTTCCTCCTCCTGCCGATATCAACTGCGTAATATTTCCAGAATTCGGCTATTTCTTACCGCTGTCACCACAAAACAACTCATACACGCCCTGGTAATCTCCCGAATCGACTATTGCAATAATCTCTTATCTGGCCTCCCTCTGTCCCGCCTCTCCCCCCACAATCCATCCTGAATGCCTCCGCCAGGCTAATTCACCTCACCCGCCGCTCTGTCTCTGCCGCTCCCCATCCACTGCAGAATTAAGTTCAAAATCCTTATCCTTACCTACAAAACCCCCACTAACTCAGCTCCCCACTACCTGTCCTCACTAATCACCAAATACACCCCAGCCCGCTCCCTAAGGTCAAACAGTGACCTGCGCCTAGCTTCTCCCCGCATCACCTCTTCCCATGATAGACTGCAGGATTTCTCATGCGCAGCCCCCACTCTCTGGAACGCTCTCCCTCGTACTGTCAGACTGTCCCCTAACTTCTCTTCCTTCAAACGCTCCCTTAAAACATTCCTATTTAGGGAAGCCTACCACCCAACTCACTGACGCAACCATCAATCACTCTCACCTTACAGCCCTCTCCTCCTGTTTCCAACACCAACCCTCCCAGATTGTGAGTTCCTACGGGAATAGGGCCCTCATCTCCTCCTGTACTGTTTGTCAAATGTTGTTCAATGTATTGTAACCCTGTCTCTACTGTGCTTATTGTACAGCGCTGCGGAATATGCTGGCGCTTTATAAATAAAGAATAATAATAATAATAATAATAATAATTGAATGGTCCTTACCAGGATTATTTATTATGACGTGTGTATATATATATATATATATATATATATATTATAAACCATTGACTCTTGCACTCCAAATATGTATTTCCCGTGCCTGGCGCTCGCCTGGCCCATATAGATTTCCACCTACGAAAGTAGTGATAGCGGCACTCCTGGTCTTGCTTTGAAAATGTTATTATATAAAGATCGACGTTTCAGTCCGCTATCCGCGGACTTTCATCAGGATAAATTACAGCAGACAAATACGACATTTAAATAACATTAAACATACTCACCAATTGCTTGTGCCATCCCCTCCCACAGCCAAACAGACGATCTCCCATAGGAATGACGTCAAAGCGTCGGCTCCCATCAGTGACCCGCCCTTCACCATGGCAACTTAATGCCAATAAACACAAAACAATGGAAAACGAAAGCAAGACCACGTGTAAATCAACACGATTCAAGATACATGATATGGTGCATTGTATAAACAAGATTCAATTTAAATACATAAGATGCATAATGAATAATCTACTGCACCTTCCTCCCATGAATTGTGATCTATACCTGATCCAGCTAGAGTTGATAAAATACTAGAAAATTGTGAACTTAAATTAAAAAATGTAATGGGGATAATATGGAAGAACCTGCCCATAGTTAATGTGTGATAAAAACTGGAGGTGTACATACGCCTAAAACAACATGAAGCAGAGGATCACTAAAGGAGAAGTTAAACCCGACTCCGGTAACCTTACTACTGAGGATACCCAGGACTACAAGACAGCAGATGTGAATATCCAACACTGGACACATGTACCACCATATTAGAGAAATCTGCTGTGGAAAAAATTCACAAGACCAACTCGCCAACAGACAGTAGATGAAAAAATAATTAAATACATTAAGAGCTATATGGGTAACCGATCCAAACTGTGGATAACAGGTTCCTCCAATCCATGTCTAAGCCCTATGCAACTGTAAAAAAAGCGAGTTAACCCAACCCCCTGAAATACATGCTTGTACTCTAATATAGTGGTACTACCCTAGGAAAAATATCGAGGCTAAGACCCCACCATATAGCAAAAAATACACAGGTAGAATCTTTCCCACAGCAGCCTCTTAACGAGGGTACCATGCTAACCCTTAATTGACAGAATAAAGACAAAAAAGAAAAGGGTGCAAGATAGGTGGAAATTGAAAAGGAAGAAAGAAAGAAGAAGAAAAAAAAAAAGACATATTCTTTTCAATTTCCACCTATTTTGCGCCCTTTTCTTTTTTGTCTTAAGACCCCACCATGCCCCAGGTAATTACTATGGGAAACTAAGCTATAATTCCTTATAGGGAATATATCTGCAAGGGGAAGTCTTTATAAGAACGGTTGATAAGACAATCTTTCATTCAATCCCTCTGGAAAGATGGTATCCAATTCTCTTATCCAGTGTGTCTCTCTTTGTAATAACAAACCACTCCAGTCACCACCTCTCCTGGGTCGTGGTACATGGTCAATTGTTATGAATTTCATCGCTGGCAGTTGATGTCCCTTTTCCAAAAAATGTCTCGCTACAGGCTTATCACTTGACCCATCACGGTAGGCCAAATGGATAGAAGAGTCAGTTTTGGAACTACTGGACGTGGTTTTGACATGTAATTATTTCCACTTTGAATCGCAGTGGTACCAACAAGTTACCGGAATATCCATGGGAGCGGCGGTCGCTCCCATGTATGCTAACGCTTTCATGCATTTGTTTGAACAACAGGAAATTATTTCGAAATATGGATCAAATATCCTATACTATAGAAGATTCATCGATGACGTATTTTTCATCTTAACGAACACAGTGCATGGAGCAGAATTGATGGTAGAACAAATCAATAATCTGGATTCACCCATCAAAATTACTGCAGAGATTAGTGTAGGCTCGGTTGGATTCTTGGATTTGCGCATATTTCGCAGGGGCGATCACACTGGATATACACTTTTTCAGAAACCTATGGATCGCAATACATTACTTCACATGAACAGTTCCCATCCCACCCATCTTAAACAGTCACTACCTTATACTCAATTTTTGAGAGTCTTGAGGAATAACTCTGACCCGAATCAGGCACAAGTGCAAATTCAGGAGATGTGGTCTAGATTTCGAGATAGAGGTTATCCTACGAATCTATTAAAGGATGCTTTAGAGCGTTGTGGGAGGGATCTTGGTGACAAGGAAATCAAAGATCCCTCATTGTATTTTCCACTTCATATACACCAAGATCTAGTGAGATTAATTGTATCTTGAAACAGAATTGGTGAATACTTGAGGAAGACAATAACCTCCCAAAGGACGTTCGGAGACCACCATTATTTAGATCTTGTAATTTAAGTGAGCTCCTAGTGCACACGGACCCCGTACGTGCTTATTCAAATGATGCCATTATCCAACATCCAGGATGCTTTAGATGCTTGAGCTGTGTAACATGCAGCCACATGATCTCTGGTAATTCATTCAACCATCCACATACCAGCAAGAAATATTACATTAAACATCGTATCACTTTTACGATGTATCATGTTGTTTATAAGATCTCTTGCCCATGTGGGCTTTGTTACGTTGGAAAATGGACACCTCTTTAGAGGTGTAACCAAACGCACCCGCTTTGGCCATCGTGGTGGCTTGGAACAAGGAGTGTAGCCCTTTAGGCAGGTGAGCAGCTGACTAGATACAGGACAGGTTAATAATACAGATTCCAGGGCTAAGCAGAAATCAGACTGAGACATAAGGGGCAGGAGGACCAGAGAGAAAACTAAAAGCATCCCTATGCTGGAAATAAATTCTAAGAAACCGTCACACAGATATACAGAGCCAGAGGAACAAGAAAAGCAAGGGTTAACAAGAAATACAGAAAGACTACACTGAAGAGGTCCTTGTATGTGGCCTCTGAAAATATACTAAACTAGGACAAACAATGTACATGAAACATGAAAACATATAAGAATGGTCATACAGGCAAAAGTTGGCAACAGATCAGCACACAGGAAAAACCAGGAGTAGGCAGGAAAGGATTGTCAGGAAACACAGCCAAGGTCAAAACCAGAATAAACTTGGACAGGGATGCTTTGCAGCAATGCTGGGAACATGAACTGGACACAACCACCATAAAACTCCACAAATCGTCAATGAGGCTCTGTGCTGCTGGGATATATATATAGGGAGTGGGTCTGTGTGATTGGGCCATGTGACCCCAGACCAGGAGATCACAACAGAACCCCAGATCAGCCCCTGACAGCACCGCCAAACACACAGGGAAGAACAGACATGGAGGCCTTTCACCACCAGGGGGCGCAGCCCAAACCAGGGAAAATGTGACAAGAGGCCATCCCTCCTCTATCCGTTTGGCCTACTGTGATGGGTCAAGTGATAAGCCTGCAGCGAGACATTTTTTGGAAAAGGGACATCAACTGCCAGCAAAGAAATTCATAGCAATTGATCATGTACCACGACCCAGGAGAGGTGGTGACTGGAGTGGTTTGTTATTACGAAGAGAGACACATTGGATAAGAGAATTGGATATCATCTTTCCACGGGGATTGAATGAAAGTTTGTCTTATCAACCGTTCTTATAAAGACTCCCCCTTGCAGATATATTCCCTATAAGGAATTATAGCTTAGTTTCCCATTGCGATTACCTGGGGCATGGTGGGGTCAGAGCCTCGATATTTTTCCTAGGGTAGTACCACTAGATTAGAGTACAAGCATGTATTTCAGGGGGTTGGCTTAACTCGCTTTTTTTACAGTTGCATAGGGCTTAGATATGGATTGGAGGAACCTGTTATCCACAGTTTGGATCGGTTACCCATATAGCGCTTACTCCTTTTTTTTTTTCTAATTTAATGTATTTAATTATTTTTTCATCTACTGCCTATTGGCGAGTTGGTCTTGTGAATTTTTCCCCCAGCTGATTTCTCTAATATGGTGGTACATGTGTCCAATGTTGGATTTTCATATCTGCTGTCTTGTAGTCCTGGGTATCCTCAGTACTAAGGTTACCGGAGTCGGGTTTAACATCTCCTTTAGTGATCCTCTGCTTCATGTTGTTTTAGGAGTATGTACACCTCCAGTTTTTATCACACATTAACTATGGGCAGGTTCTTCCATATTATCCCATTACATTTTTTATTTACGTTTACAATTTTCTAGTATTTTATCAACCCTAGCTGGATCAGGTATAGATCACATTTCATGGGAGGAAGGTGCAGTAGATTAATCATTATGCATCTTATGTATTTAAATTGAATCTTGTTAATACAATGCACCATATCATGTATCTTGAATTGTGTTGACTTACACGTGGTCTTGCTTTCGTTTTCCAGTGTTTTGGGTTTATTGGCATTAAGTTGCCATGGTGATGGGCGGGTCACTGATGGGAGCCGACGCTTTGACGTCATTCCTATGGGACGGCGTCTGTTCGGCTGTGGGAGGGGATGGCACAATCAATTGGTGAGTATGTTTAATGTTATTTAAATGTCGTATTTGTCTGCTGTAATTTATCCTGATGAAAGTCCGCGGATAGCGGACTGAAACGTCGATCTTTATATAATAAAATTTTCAAAGCAAGACCAGGAGTGCCGCTATCACTACTTTCGTAGGTGGAAATCTATATGGGCCAGGCGAGCGCCAGGCACGGGAAATACATATTTGGAGTGCAAAAGTCAATGGTATATATATATATATATATATATATATATATAAATACACGTCATAATAAATAACCCTGATGCAAATAGAAAACACCACGGGACACACAAGGAGGAGCCCCACCTTAAATCCACGATATCCACGAGGTCACTGCTATGGTAGGACGCTGCCAGTCCAGATGGGTAGCAATAAAGATGAAAAAGCAGGATCTCAAGTGAAAATAAAGTGTTTTATTCGGGAACAGCAAGCCCCATCAAACAAAAGTGGTGTGACGTTTCGACCCTAAGGTCTTAATCATACATGCACACTGAAGTCAGACATCTTCTTAAATACCTTCTGTTGTCTCCTGTGTTCAATTAACCTATTAATCAGATACTTAATCAGACCATGAGAGAAACAACCTGAGTATACATAGAAAAAAGATATAAGCTGCAGTATCACTATCAGAAATATATAAAAAAATATATAAAAACAATTTGACGATAGTACTATGCGTGAATAAAGTGAAAACACAGTTAAAAACAAGATGATGAGGGGTACAAAAACATATAAGTTGGCTAATATTCAAATCATGAGAAATATACGATACATTTTTTAAAAAACATGGAAAATTATTTTTTTAGTATTCTCCACTTTATAAGAAAATTGCCAGCTCAATCATATGAGCACATAAATGCATATAATTACATCAAATCAATACCATATAAAGTATGCTGGAAAAATAAAAATTTCTTGGAGAAAGAAGAATTTCATGGGATGCAGGGCAGGCCACACCAGGATATCCCTATAGCCGCAGGGGAGACATACTACTGCTGATGGTACGAGGGGCGCACAGATCAAAAGCATACACTAAGATCAAACTCTCTATTCAATCCCATGGGATGCGGAACAAGGGGGCCCCATGATCTCCTATTGCCCGGGGGCCCCATTATTTGTTAGTCCGCCCCTGGTTAAAACACACACCATAGGCCACATGACTTACCTGAATAAAGGGCCACTCCCCCTGTCCTCCTTGCTCCAGCATTGCTAAACTGAAGTGGAAATAGGCTGGAAGACGGCCGCCATTGTACACAGGCGGCCATCTTGTTCAGAATATTGGTTCACTTGTATATAACTAGACAGGTTTGTAGCTGAGACTAGAATGAGGTATACGTAGAAATTTAGGAATGCGTTTAGATTAGCAGAAAAGCAATTAAAGTCTTATGAAAGATCTTTGCTGTTTCTGGCATGGAGAAGTAGATATTCCAAGGTCGTTGGGCCCGTGAAAAGACGAAGGAGTATAGAAGACCGGGCCCCAGGCCATCTGAATAAACATAGCCGATAGGGAGGGAGGCACTCCCCGGAGAAAGACAGCACAAACAAATCACAGACTGTCAAACTAACGAGAAGTGTATCAATTTATAGTTATATGTGGAATGTTCTTTGTGTTCGAATTAATGATGGGAGGTATTAACCCACGTGGGGTGGAATAGAGTGTCATAGGGAGGTGGGCTAATGGGGATGTACCTAATTATGTATTTGGGGCATAAAACCTCATGTCTCTGTGTAATCGGGGCTCACTCTAAGCGATTCAATCCTGTGTGAGCACTTGTGTGACGACACAATAAACTCTTGCCTTTCCTGAAGAGACTCGTGTTTGGACAATCCTTGCTTGTGTCTGGTCCGGCGCCGTTAATGAAGTGAACCTGTCTGACTCCGGCTACAAAACCACTACCAGTGAGAGAGGACCTATGCTGTGGCTATCCTGCATTGTCCTGAACCCCAAACCTTGTTGTCGTTACCAGCCTTTCCTGTATCTCCATACCCTCCAGTATCCAGTGTGTCCAAAATCCTATTGTCCTGGTTTATTTCCTGCTTCCCGATTGTCAAGCCCTATACATGTCCTGTTCCTCACCTCCAAACCAATTGTTCTGCTGCTTCCTGCAGCAACTCACCGTTCACCGCACACCCCTGTACTGGTGCATCACCGCATCCCGGGCTCAGTATCCTGCTACCTTGGTACAACCCCGGTACAATACCTGACAGTGAGGCATGTAGCCTACTTATTAACTCCTAAAATGACATTAAGGGAAAACCTGAAATTAATACACCGTGGGGCATGCCAGCCTATCCATTAACTCCTAAAATGCCAGTTATCAAGAGAAAACATTAAGGGCCCTATTACACTCTGCACGCTAACGGTAGCGCTCACCTGCGTGAGCACTACCGTTAGCTGCGGTATTCAGGGCATATTACAATCCAAACGCAAACGGGTTAAAAAACCCGTTTGCGTTTGGTACCTTGCGCTCCTCAGCGCGAGGTCACTGTACTTTGCGCTCCCTATACTTAACATGGGGAGCGCAAAGTGTTAATCAGCACTGGTATTACAAAGTCCCAGCGCTGATTAATGCCTGGCTCTGGTCAACGAAAAGTTAACCAGAGCCAGGACCTGGTGTTAACGGATTCCGCTGGTGCAGAATCCGTTAACACCAGCTTGAAAAAATAAAAAAACGCATCATATACTCACCCTCTGTCCCGCGTCGAGGACCGCGGCTCCGGTCGCCTCCTCCGACCGGCGGGAGCAGGGAAAGACAGGGGGAAAAAGTCCCCCCTATCTCTCCCTGCATATCACTACACCGACCGGCCGGATCTCGCGATGCGAGATCCGGCCGGTCACGTGACCGGCAGAGAGGACCTCAATGGAGTCCTATGGACTTCAGCCAGTGGATGCTCGCGGCTGCGTTCAGCGCTGCCGCAAGCATCCTGATTTTTAACACTCGATAACAATGCAGGCAGCATTGTTTGCGCCTGCATTGTAATCTGGCGTTAAAACGCGGGCGCAAGGGGGGAAACTGCGGGCACAGTTTTTCCTCCCCTGTGCCCGCGTTTTAAAGCTAAGAGCGTAATAGGGGCCTAAATATATACACTGTGAGGCTTGGCACTTACCCATTAACTCCTAAAATGCAATTAAGGTAAAACATGAAATGAATACACTGTGGGGCATGAAGCCTATCCATTAAATCCTAAAATGAAATTAATAAAGGCAAAAATAAAATGTATACTGTGAGGGATGAAATCTGCCCAGTAACCCTTAATATATAACTAAACAAAGGCAAAAACTAAAGTAATACACAATGTAATATAAAGTTTGACATTAACCCTGACACTGCTGAGCCATTTCCACCCTTTGAAATTTTTTTTTACATTTATTCTTAATTTTTTATGATTTTGCCCTTACACTGAATATGGTCATCTTGGGTATCATTGGAAAGGCCAGACTTGGCCCTTTCCCAAGACACCTAGAATGATCACGTACAATGCAGGGGGCCGAAGATACAGTGGTCTGAAGAGGTGGGGGAAGCTGGATGCTGATCCCTGATGGGGGGGGGGGACATGGTGGGCACAAAGAATAACCTAATGGGGGCAATTGCTCCCCCAGGGTCGGATTTATAACTAGACAGAGTAGGCATATGCCTACAGGTTAGAAAAAATGTGAACCAAGTGAAAGAACAGCGCTCCTTCCTAATATACAATCGTGTGTCCCGCGCAATAACACTAGAGTGTACAAAGGAGTAACAATTGTCTTACGTTTCTGTAAATCTTTGGCGAAATCCCTCCAAGGATATTCCTTCAGTGGGATTAGACGGATAACCACACAATCTGACCCTCCAATACACAAAGAAAGAAAAGATACAATAGTGCAGATCAGTCAATATAGATTTATACAGAATATAATCAGAGTTCAGTGGTATATTGAACTCACACTCTTTGAGAGCTCCCTAGCTCTATTGTAATCGCGTCACGAACTGTTAAAGGCCAGTCCGTCGGCCTAGAGCTCGGTGTAGCTCCTCAGAGGGTGAGTAATATTCTTTGAGGATATATATCTTTAACAAAGGATATAATACTTTGCCATGAGAGCTCTCCCCTTTCTTCCTGAGATCTAAAGAAAAGTGATACCGGGGAAAGAAAGGAGCCTGGCCGACGGACTGGCCTTTAACAGTTCGTGACGCGATTACAATAGAGCTTTATGAGCTCTCAAAGAGTGTGAGTTCAATATACCACTGAACTCTGATTATATTCTGTATAAATCTATATTGATTGATTTGCATTATTGTACCTTTTCTTTCTTTGTGTATTGGAGGGTCAGATTGTGTGTTTATCCATCTAATCCCACTGAAGGAATATCCTTGGAGGGATTACCCCCCAAGATTTACAGAAACGTAAAACAATTGTTACTCCTTTGTACACTCTGGTGTTATTACGCGGGACGCACGATTGCATATTAGGAAGGAGCGCTGTTCTTTCACTTGGTTCACATTTTTTCTAACATTTATTATGGTGAAGGGAACACCACATTTGAAAGAACTTGTAGCGATCCAAATTATCATCAAAGCGCCGTACATACATCCTGTTTCCTTATTTTAAGATATGCCTACAGGTGCCTGCTACAAGGGGGCGCCTTGTTCTGAGTAAAAAAAATATATATTTTTTTGTGTAAAAAAGAATATATACAGTACTGTGCAAATGTTTTAGGCAGGTGTGAAAAAATGCTGTAAACAAAGAATGCTTTCAGAAATATAAATAATGATTGTTTATATTTGTCAATTTTCAACATGCAAAGTGAGCGAACAAAAGAAAAGTCTTAAATCAAATCAATATTTGGTGTTACTACCTTTTGCCTTCAAACCAGCATCAATTCTCATAGGTACACTTGCACAAAGTCAGGGATTTTGTAGGATTATAGTCAGGTGTATGATCAACCAATTATACTAAACAGGTTCTAATGATCATCAATGTCACACGTAGGTTGAAACCCAGTCATGAACTGAAACAGAAACAGCTGTCTAGGAGGCTTAAAACTGGATGAGGAACAGCCAAACTCTGTGTGAAAGACAGTTTCATGTCATGGCAAGATTGAGCGCAGCAACAAGACACAAGGTAGTTAGTTATACTGCATCAACAAGGTCTCTCCCAGACAAAGATTTCAAAGCAGACTGGGGTTTCAAGATGTGCTGTTCAAGCTCTTTTGAAGAAGCACAAAGAAACGGGCAACGTTGAAGATCGTAGACGCAGTGGTCGGCCAAGGAAACTTAGTGCAGCAGATGAAAGACACATCAAGCTTATTTGTCCTTCGAAATCGGAAGATGTCCAGCAGTGCCATCAGCTCAGAACTGGCAGAAACCAGTGGGACCCAGGTACACCCATCTACTGTCCGGAGACGTCTGGCCAGAAGTGGTCTTCACGGAAGAGTTGCAGCCAAAAAGCCATACCTTCGACGTGGGAACAAGACCAAGCGACTAAAGTATGCACGAAAACAGGAACTGGGGTGCACAACAATGGCAGCAGGTGCTCTGGACTGATGAGTCAAAATTTGAAATATTTGGCTGTAGCAGAAGGCAGTTTGTTCGTCGAAGGGCTGGAGAGCGGTACAATAATGAGTGTCTGCAGGCAACAGTAAAGCATGGTGGAGGTTCCTTGAACGTTTGGGGCTGCATTTCTGCAAATGGAGTTGGAGATTTGGCCAGGATTAATGGGGTTTTCAATGCTGAGAAATACAGGCAGATACTTATCCATCATGCAATACCATCAGGGAGGCATATGATTGGCCCCAAATTTATTCTGCAGCAGGAAAACGACCCCAAACATACAGCCAAAGTCATTAAGAACTATCTTCAGCGTAAAGAAGAACAAGAAGTACTGGAAGTGATGGAATGGCCCCCACAGAGCCCTGAACTCAACATCATCGAGTGTGTCTGGGATTACATGAAGAGACAGAAGGATGTGAGAAAGCCTACATCCACAGAAGATCTGTGGTTACTTCTCCAAGATGTTTGGAACAACCTACCAGCCAAATTCCTTCAAAAACCGTGTGCAAGTGTACCTAGAAGAATTGCTGCTGTTTTGAAGGCAAAGGTGGTTACACCAAATATTGATTTGATTTAGATTTCTCTTTTGTTCATTCACTGCATGTTGTTCATTTATGAACATAAATGTGTAACACTTCCAATTGTGAAAGCATTCTTTGTTTACAGCATTTTTTCACACCTGCCTAAAACGTTTGCACAGTACTGTATATATATATATATATATATATATATATATCTTTTTACAATTTGCAATAATTTAGACCACTGTATCTTTGGAGGCTAGAGGGACATACGAGGCATCATTGGAAAGGCCAAAATACGGCCTTTCCAGTGATACAAATCACCAATCATAAACAGGTTAGATTTATGTAACAATAAAATAATATTTTTCTCTTTTTTTGTAACACAACATATTACCATTTTATGCAACACATTGATTCATCGATGACCTGTGACACTGCATTGAGGAGAGACTTTGGACCCTGCATCATTTGCTACTGAGAGGTACTTAGTGTTGTTCTGTCTGACCTCCCTGGTTGGGAGTGCTAGGATTAGCAGTCCTGACTGCTGGCAAATCGAGAAGTAGAGAGATCTGTCCAAAAGGATCCAAACTATGGTTATCAGGGGTGAGCGCTATCGCGAACGTGACACTTGCACTAGGTCACACTTCACTCCACAGAGTCCTATGGACTCCAAGATCCAATACCTGCATATCTTTGTGCTGCAGGGGATTTATCACTCAGATTGATATCATGTTTGAACTTAATCCTGGGATGTGTCCCACAGACAGAGCTAAGGTGGGGTATGTCATTAACCACCTAACAGAAAAAGCTTTGCTTTGGGCAACTCCTTTATGGGAACTGAAGAAACCAGTTATATATAGCCAGTGTTTTTTTTCAGCCAGTACCTGCTGGTATGCCATACCGGCACCTAGCGGCTGAGTACCGGCACTTTCCAGGGGGCAACCACCCCGCAGCTCACACTAATCCGCCTCGACAGTGGCATCACAAGGTGGGTGCGGACCGCACCAGGTGACACCAAGGGCAGGGTGACAGCACGAGCCTCCCTCAGCTCGGACATGGATCATAATGATCCTCCGCCGAGCGGCGAGGCTGGACGCATGCTGTCTCCACTTCCTCCAGAGTCGCACTGCCATGTTACTCTGCGGCGCTGGGAGGAAGTGATCATATAACATCACTTCCTCCCAGCGCTCTGATGCACGTGCAGTGCAGTACAGCCGCCGGCGCCACAGAGGAAAGCAGCAAAGCCGTGGCTCCCAGGCAGGACCCAGATTCAGCCCCGGATTGACCATCGGGAAAAAAAGCTAGTGGCCCTCCGGGCCGGACGGCTGCTCGAGTGGTGCCCGTCCGGTGAGTCAGCCTGGGGGAAACACATCGCCTATAAGATAATCAGAGGGAGCCTTCCGTCCATTCGGCCCCCTCTAACTATGTCTTTCACTGGGTCACACTTCACTCCACAGAGTCCTAGGGACTCCAAGATCCAATACCTGCATATCTGTGTGCTGCAGGGTCATGTACACAGGAATCTGACGTGATATTATCCACAAATTCCATTAAATGAGGCCCTTGTTGGAGTGAGGCCTTAGACTGCGGTCACACAAGCGTTCATTGAGCAGAAGGAATGTCCGTGAGAGTGGATGTTCCTTCTACTCTGAAGCCCATGTGGCCAACTCGCTGAGCGCAGTTAGTGCACTCAGTGCTACAAAGCGTAATCCTCCTATGGAGGATCGCGCTTTATAGCTCCGTCAGCGTCCGTCATAGCTTTTTGACGGGGAGGCCGAAATCACGTCCAGTGGTAGCATGCACAATTTATGCAAATGCTACACCGTTTGGCCCTCCCCGTCCAGCCTTCACAAAGCTGTGACGGATGCAGGGAAGTGGGGTCACACAGACACACCCAGTGCGTTCGTGTGACCACAGCCTAAGGCGACCATCTATTTTGCCTATTAATACAGCTGCGCCTGAGTGCAGGTCATGTTTTACCAAGTTTAGATGAGGGATGTTCTGATCTTATCCCTAAAATCAGGATCTGGAACCAAGCTCAACGTTTTTCAGGGATTGGCTTTTTCAAGCCGATCCAATTCCCAGGTTCAAGACATGCTGGGCAGCTAGACTCCCACCTGGAGTCCTGCAGCTTCACCACTGACTTGTGGCATCTGCCTTGCCTGCTCACAAGTCATTGCTGCAAGCCTCCCATCTGGAGTCCAGGTGCCTCTGCATTCATTCTCATTGTCTTCCCTGCCTCCTCCAAGTCACACGAGCAGGCATGGAAGAAGGCACAAGTGAAAGCAGAGGCCCTGGGATTCGGTTACAAAAGTGAGCTGGTGGTCTGGCCGCAGGTCATGCAGTATCAGATTGGAACTTGGTATTGGTCGATTTTGAATACCATATTGGATTGGGGGCCCTGAAATTTGCGTTCGGAACATTTCCTTGTTTAGATGGATCCATTCTATAGGTTATAATGTTCTTTTTGTTTACCTGGATCCAGTCGGTTAAGTTCCTATATGTGCTCTATCTCATGTGTTATGATTGATCCAGCCAATGCTGAGCTTTAGTCAAATGAACCAAATAAGATGCTGAATATTTCTGACATCCAAACTCGACACCTGGTGCTCTGAAACTCAGACATGTCACCAAAGACAGCTATAGTCTGTTTCCACCCAAACCTCTTCTAATAAGGCAATATGTGAGTGTCTGGGGACCAGGAAGGATGGCGCCGGCTTTCAGCCTTAATTACTGTGCACCAGACATGATGCTCTGCCGGTCTCAGATGTGTAAGCTTCTGTGCATTGGGCACAGTAACAGGACGATGGCAGTGACATTACACAGTGGAATTAACAGAACATTCTGCCACCAATCTCCAGCTCGCTAGCCATTTAGGCACTAGTGATGAAATCTCTTCAGAACCCTCATTATTAATGTCCATCAAAACACATTTATTAATGAGAAAGTCCTAAGGAAGTAGACTATGCCAGAATAAAGTACTAGTTTCACTGTGGATGCTATCAGAATCAACATTATGTGCTACACTATGGCGGTTAGTCAAAGAACAACAGCTGCAAACACTGTTGAAAATCTCAGATGTTGCAACAGCGACAAACACCGACATTTCACAAAAGAGGAATGCAAACAGCTGTAGCAGAAGCTTCACACTCTTTGCTGTTTGCTGTACTATTGTGGCTGTTTGGATTTAGCTATTGTGAAACACCGTTGTTAGTCATCATTGCAAACACTGGTACTCTTTGTATAACCCACTTTGTGTAACTCTGTGGAGGTGTAATCTCAGAATCTGTAAATATGTGGCCCCATATGGCACCCAGTGCATCTGAGGGTTTATTCGCTAATCACGAATATCATCAACTACAGTTGTTGCAACCAGGATTAATTTTGGCGATTCTCAAAAGTGAAATTCAAACATCGGCATGAGCAGCTCCATCAATGCAATGTATTCTCCTGCTGCTGTTTCCTCTCAAGATTGCCAACATTTATCATGGTTGCAACTACCGCAAACATTGGTGCTAAGTGCACAACCCCCTAAATCAGGGCTGTCAAAGTCACGGCCCCTCAGATGTTGATGCCTACAATTCCCAGAACTCCTTCAATGCAATAGATGACCAGGAAATCAAGGGAGTTGTAGTTCAGAAACATCTGGAGGACCGTTACTTTGACAGCCCTTCCCTAAGTGGTGAATTAATTAATTACAAATTTTAGCACACAATAGCGGAGTTTGAAAATTGTTGCAACCTAAAATTTGCACTTCCTCCACCAGCTCTGGGCGAATAAACTCAGACGGTATGATGTGAGGCAATGGAGATATGAGTAGAATAACATTACACAGGATGTAAGGCCCTCGCTTGTACAATACATTGTATCATTTTGTGAGGCCATGAACACATTCTCCGAAGGTGCTCAAGGTGAACTTGTACAGGCTCGGTGACAATGCTCTAAAGGGGCATACGTGTAGGCCATTATCTAGGAAATGACAGGGCGATGGCCGATTGCAGATGTATTCCCTGAGTGGGCAATTCTTAATCTCCAGCTGTTTCAGCATCACGCCTGTAAATGTCAGGCTTGTTAGAGTACGGCTCTCGCCAGCCTTGGCCATCAGATATTGGCTGTGCGAGACTGTGTATGTAGATAAATCAAAGTACCTAGCTCCTTGAATTCCAGCTAGCAATCCAGCACCCAGATCATTCCACTCAAACTCTAGAATAACTAGGTTTGCCAACATTCAATCCTGCCCAAAATGTTAAGTACTTAAATTAAGTACTCTATGGTTTCCCATTGCCCATTTAACAGATAGCTTCACGCACCAACATATTAAACACTTGGGTATCACCCTGCCAATATAGTACCCAAATGCCCCAACTACAATTCTCCCACCTACAGTTGTGTTCAAAATTATTCAACCCCCAATGCTGTAAAGGGTTTTAGGGAATTTAGTGTACATTTGTAATTGTATTCAGAATGAAATCCTACAAGGACTTTTTAAAGAATCGTATGCAACTAAAATGACATCAATTGGTTTTGTAATAGAGTAGTAAATGTTTCTTTTGTGAATTCTTCATTGACACAATTATTCAACCCCTTAAAGACTACCACTCTGAAGAACAGAGGTTCATTCAAGTGTTTTCAATCAGGTATTGAAAACACCTGTGGATGTCACGGAGCAGCAATAAAGCATAATAAGCACCAATTAGGCAGCTTTAAAATGACTGTGATACTCAGCTCCTTCTAGACATTTACTGGTGTGGTTACAAACATGGTGAAGTCAAGAGAATGGTCCAGGAAGACAAGAGAAGAGGTGATTACTCTTCACAGGAAGGACAATGGCTATAAGAAGATTGCAAAGATGTTAAACATACCAAGAGAGACCATAGGAACCATCATTCGCAAATTCAAGGCAAAGGGCACTGTTGAAACGCTACCTGGTCGTGGCAGAAAGAAGATGCTGACTTCGACTGCTGTGCGCTACCTGAAGCGTAGAGTGGAGAAAAGTCCCCGTGTGACTGCTGAGGAACTGAGAAAAGATTTGTCAGATGTGGGTACTGAAGTTTCAGCTCAGACAATACGGCGCACACTGCGTAATGAAGGCCTCCATGCCAGAACTCCCAGGCGCACCCCCTTGCTGTCTCCAAAGAATAAGAAGAGTCGACTGCAGTATGCCAAAAGTCATGTGGACAAACCACAGACGTGTTGGGATAGTGTTCTGTGGACTGATGAAACAAAATTAGAACTGTTTGGGCCCATGGATCAATGCTATGTTTGGAGGAGGAAGAACAAGGCCTATGAAGAAAAGAACACCTTGCCTACTGTGAAGCATGGCGGGGGGTCAATCATGCTTTGGGGCTGTTTTGCTTCTGCAGGTACAGGGAAGCTTCAGCATGTGCAAGGTACCATGAATTCTCTTCAGTACCAGGAGATATTGGATGACAATGTGATGCAGTCCGTCACAAACCTGAGGCTTGGGAGACGTTGGACCTTTCAACAGGACAATGATCCCAAGCATACCTCCAAGTCCACTAGAGCATGGTTGCAGATTAAAGGCTGGAACATTTTGAAGTGGCCATCGCAGTCACCTGACTTAAATCCGATTGAGAACCTCTGGTGGGACTTAAAGAAAGCAGTTGCAGTGCGCAAGCCTAAGAATGTGACTGAACTGGAGGCTTTTGCCCATGACGAATGGGCGAAGATACCCGTAGATCGCTGCAACACACTTGTGTCAAGCTATGCTTCACGTTTAAAAGCTGTTATAACTGTAAAAGGATGTTGTACTAAGTACTAAGATTGAATGTCACTTGGGGGTTGAATAAAACTGATAATGATGTGAGCACAGAAAAGACATTTGTGGTTATTTCATTATAAATGTTATGTTATATTTGTCTGACCTACACGTGCCTCTTTGATTTAATTGTAAGCAAGATTACTGAATGATCAAAATCAATGTCAAACTGGCCAAAACACTCAATTTCAGGGGGGGTTGAATAATTCTGAACACAACTGTATATGTCCCCACTACCTATATAGCATCCAGATATCTCCATTGCACATCTCTCACTCAGATGCCCTCATTACCAATTTAGCAAACACATGCACGCTCCGTTACAGGACTTACATTCAGATGCCCTTACTATCAATCCATCACGAAGATGCCCTTATTACTTATCTAGCATCCAAATGTCCCTACTACCAAATTTAGCACCCAAATGCCCCCACTACCGATATACCACTACTAATCTCTCTCCAACGTGACCTCAATACCAGTCTCTCAACCAGAAATGCCCCCACAACCAACCTAGTACACAAATGCCCCAACTACTATTCTAGCACCCAGATGTCCCTACTACAAAATTCCCACTCAGGTGCCACAACTACAAATATATGACACAGAGGTCTCCACTGCAAATCTCATGCTCAGATGCCCTCATTACCAATCTAGGAAGCCAAATGCCACTTTTACCAATCTAATAGCCTCATGCACCACTGGAAATCTAGCAACCAAATGTCCACACTGCCGATATAGAAGCCAAATGCCCCAAGTACCAATCTACTACCTAAATGTCCACCCTACCAATATAGAACACAAATGCTCCACCTACCAATGTAGCACCCAAATGTCCACACTGCAAACTCTCCATCCAAATGCCCAAACAACCAGTCTAGCACCCAAATGCCCACACTGCTAATCTCTGTATCCAAATGCCCTATCAGTCTAGTACCCAGATGCCCTCACTACCAATCTCTCAACTAGAAGCCTTGCTACAAGTCTAGCACCCAAATATCCTCGCTACCAATCTAGCACCCACATGCCTCCACTATCTCTACATACCTCAAGTGCCCCCATTATATGACCCAAATGACCACACCATCAATATCTCAAACGTCCCGACTACCAATATAGAACCCAAATGATTCAACTACCAATCTAGCACCCAAATGCTCAATTTACCAGTCTAGCAATCAAATGCCCCCACTGCCAATATGGAATTCAAATGCCCCAACTACCAACCTAGTACCTAGATGTGCCCACAATAAATGTGTCATTCATCTATACTCACTGTCAATCAAACATCAACATGTCATGACATCCTCACTCCGGATATAGCACCTGGAATTCCCTGCCATATATCTTGCATTGACAGTTCTGCACTACCAATCTGACTACTACCCCACCCACTGGTACTGCCAAATTAACACAATCTAGCACCTTGTCAGATATAAAATTTCTATAATTCATCATATTCCGCAGGACTGTTTAAATTTTGGACCAGGAATTGCTTCAAACAGGCAATCTGTCTACTTGTGGTTAAAATGTAACAAGGCTAAACTTTCTAGACAATGGAACTGCTAAATTTGTTGACATTAACACAAACAAAGGAAGCAACCTCCATTGTTCAGAGACTGGAAGAGATTAACTGTCTGAGTCAATTCTGGTTGTAAAAATTTAGGTGATAACAAATTTATATTGTAAATCGCATGGCTTTGAAGTAAAGGAACACAATGGGCAGCTGATCTTAACCTAGTGTATGTATTCCAGGGCATTGTTTTTATTTGGTCAGATCTAAGTTCTGGAGCCATATAGACCTTGGACATTGGATTGCATAAACTGTAGAAAAAAAACCCCAGAAAAGGTTAAATAATTTTCTTATGTAACAGTGAGATACATAACCAGTCTGTAATGCTAAGACGCCGTAGGCAATATAATCAGTGACATTATATTATACAAGGTGCATAGGTGGTATTTGAATATTTAATTTATGTGGTGATTTATAATAGATAATCTTGGTATCTCATAAAAAAGAGGCCATTCCACATTTAATTGATTATTAAATAACAAGTGTCTCGTTTATTAACATTCAGTAACAGTAGATTAAATCTGTTAATTGTGAATGAATCTTAAGGAATATATCATGAATTAATGAATGAATCATAAAGAATATCATGAAACATGTATGCCTGTCTGCAGAATTCTCATACACCCATAACTCTAGATATAAATAAAGAGTGTATCATGCATTCACACCACGGCAAAATATGCTGGCGTTTCATGGATAGCAAAAATATTGATAGATAACCCATGGAGTCCCTGGATATAGTATAAAATGACCCCAAACCATTAAAGATTGGTCACATACATAAATTGATTCCTGTAGAAGGGTGGATGTTTGATTTGGGAGTGTCATCTACTGGTCAGGTAGTATAACACCTGGACAGACCCCTGGAGTTAATGAATATATATATCTTCCAATCAAATGAGGCCACATATTGATGGGCTAGAGCTAAACTGTTTGGGAGTCAGCTATAATGAGGGGGATACTCCAGAGAGGGGGATGAAGCCTGAAAGAAAGCTTGGAGAGAGACCTGAGGGACGCGTGGAGGGGAGAAAGGGCAGATACCATCAGACACACCAATAGGACACGACCACACCCTAATCTTCTTACCCCATTCTATCTTCATTACCAGATGGTAAAGTCTAATTGAATAACTTGATATCTAGTTCCTAATTGCACAGTCGCTGTTTTAGATGTCCATCACATATTAAAGAGATATAAAGGAATTATTTTGCTGTTGAAGCCTAAACAGTAGACTAGTATCAGCCTTTCCGCTGTACTGCAGACGAGCGCTAAAGGAGGAGCTATTATGAGCACAGCTGTGTTGATCGCCCTAGTTTAGTGAAATTATTTATATTCCAAGAATACTGGAGGTGGACATCTAAAGATACATTTTTTTTTTTTGACATATTCAAGTTTATTTTGAATTACAGGTATTACAGGGAAGATTTGCAGTGGTGCATAACAGTAGCATGAGTAACAATACCTTTTGCAATATACAATATACAACAAAGTAAATAAAAAGAAAAAGGGGAAAAGGGAGTGGAACGGCAGAGCGAGTCAGATGACATAAGGTATATGTAAATATAAATATAAATATAAATACAGGCGATCAGTGGACGGTCTACCGACCGACAACCCGAATCACTATCGAACTATGGATTGCGGCGAGAGTGTGGCAATACATCGGTCAACCAATAGAACCATTTACGAGTATAAATCTCATATCGATCGGCTGCTCGGGACGCCATCTCGTCAACACCACGGATGAATTCCACTTCATCTAGCCACATAGCAACAGGAGGTGTAACTGCCTGTCTCCAAAACTTGGGAATGGTCAGTCTGGCCGCGTGTATCAGGCAGGGCATGACCGACTTTTTGTAAGCCGAGATGGTGATGGATGTGTGGTGTAAAAGGTACAGTTCTGGAAGAAAAGGTGGGTGTGGTTCCACCACCATACATATATAGGCGTGTACACGAGACCAGAACGGCTTAATCAGGGGCATGACCACCAGATGTGCAAATGGTCAGCGCCGGGTGCCTGGCAGCGCCAGCATAGACCACCACCCCCTCCGAAATGTGTCGCAACCTATCTGGTGTACGGTACCAGCGGTACATGATCTTATAGTTCACCTCCTGGATCCTAGTGGAAGGGGTGCAGCAGTGCGCTAGTTCATATATCTTAAGCCATTCAGCATCCGTCAGAGCAATCTGAAGGGACGATTCCCATTTAGTACGGAAAAGAGTGGGGGGGGTATGTAGTGTCTGCAGCATGCTATAAAGGAGGGATATACTGTGTGCGGGGGTCTTGCCCCGTTTAATTATAATTTCAAAGGTGGTTGTTTGTCTGCAGTAAGCCTCCAGCGGCGCAAGTGTGCATAAGTAGTGTAGTAGGCGATGCAAATGGAATTTGGCAAGGAAGCCCATAGGCTGAAGGTACGGCAGTTGTGCAGCTTCCACCCTGTGCCCATCCACAACAAAATGACCCGGTAGGGGGGAAGGCGGGCCATCCAGAGGAGCAGTGGGCATTAGATGTCTGGAAAATACCGGCAAATGTTGCAATGGCATTAATGGCGATGGGAAGGGAGCTATGTTAGTTTGGGACTGCAACGTTCGCCAAACGCGTAGTGTAGCGCGTGTGGTGAAAAGAGTAGTAGGGGGCAGGGGAATCGCGCGCGGTGGTACCCATGGCACGGAAGCCAAAGCAGGGCCGGCGAAGTGTTTCTCAACCCCCACCCAAGCTTTAGGCGTTGACGCATTTCCCCATTCCACTATCCGCTGTAGGTGTGAAGCATGGTAATACCGCTGAACATGCGGCATAGACATGCCTCCTGCGGAGCGCGGGGTGGTGAGTAATCCGAGTTTGACCCGTGGTGGGCGGCCATTCCAGACGTATGTCCGAAACAGGCTATCCATGTTGCGAAAGAAAGACCTAGGTAAGGTAATGGGAATCGTCTGGAATAGATACAGAATCTTAGGAAGGATAGACATCTTGATAGCGTTGATACGCCCGAACCAAGTTATGTGTGAGAGATCCCATGAGCGAAGGTCATTCTCCACAGACCGCAACAATGGCCCATAATTATCCGTATAGAGATCCCCCGGGTTCCCAGACAAGTATGTTCCCAAATATTTTAAAGGACCTTGACACCATCTGAAGGGGAATGCGCTTTGCAGGTTACTCGCCAGTGTAGCCGGGACCGAGATTGGGAGAATCTCTGATTTGTCCATGTTCAATTTTAAGTTGCTGAGAGCGCCGTAGTCTGCAAATAACCGCAGAAGATTAGGGAGAGTGATAAGCGGTGAGCGGATAAAAAATAATAAGTCATCAGCGTATGCCGCTAGACGATGCTCTGAGGCCCCGATCTCTAGCCCCGTGATGTCCGGAGCGCTGCGCACTGCCTGTAGAAATGGTTCCAGGGATAATGCGAACAAGAGGGGAGATAGAGGACACCCCTGTCTAGTCCCATTGGCTACGGGGAAGGCGTCAGAGAGGACCCCGTTAATATTAACGCGTGCGCAAGGATTGGTGTATAGGGCACGAATCCACATCAACATATGATCCCCAAATCCCATATGAGTTAATGTGCGGAACAGAAAATCCCATCTGACCCTGTCGAAGGCCTTGTCGCAGTCCGTGGAGAGCAACAAGAGTGGGTCAGCAGGCGAGTGAGAAGCACCCTGGATTAAATTAATTGCCCTAACTGTGCTATCCCGTGCCTCCCTCCCAGGAATGAATCCAGTTTGGTCAAGGTGTACCAAACCAGGGACATACGGTTTGAGACGTGTAGCTAAAATTTTTGCAAATAGTTTGATGTCTTGATTAAGTAAGGAAATGGGTCTGTAATTACTGCAATAGTCAGGATCCCTACCCGGTTTTGGGAGCAGGGTGATAGTGGCGGTCAATGTGGCAGGGTGTAGGTGATGGCCATGAGTCAATGAATTAAATGAAGAAAGCCAATAAGGCTGCAGGACATGCATAAGTTTTTTATAATAGGACAAAGAGAACCGATCTGGGCCAGGCGCCTTGCCCGAGGGGGTCTCCTTAACAGCTGTGAGAAGCTCCTCCTCAGAGATTGGGGACTCTAAGAGCCGCCTACCAGTCAGTGGTAATTTGCATTTTATATGTAATCGTAAATAATTTTCAATTTTCTGTGATAGTGGTGTATTAATGGAGGTGGTGGCGTCTAGATTATAAAGTGAACGGAAGTGATCACGAAAAACGCTTAACATGGCAGTTGGTAGTGTGACCTTCGTACCCGACTTGTCTGTGATACGTGAGATGTATGAGGAGCTACGCTTTTTACGTAAAGCCCTCGCGAGCAACCTGCCGCACTTATTACCATGTTCAAAGAACAATTTTTTAACATAAAGAAAGGATTTCTGTGCCTTAATGTCCAACAAAGAGTTTAGGTCCGCCCTAAGCGCAGTAAGTTGTGCGTATATCTCCTCAGATTGACATGATTTATGTGATGTCTCCAGTGAGCGTATCTGTTGGATCAAGTCGTTCTGACGCTGGGCGCGTTCTCTCTTAAGGCGGGCACCCTGTTTAATTAGATAACCTCTGGCTGAAGCCTTATGGGCCTCCCAAAGGAGCGGGGGGGTAACATCAGGGGTATCATTCTCATTAAAATACCGAGCAACCTCTGCCTCTAGACCCGCGAGTACTCCAGCATCCTGTAGCAGCGTGTCGTTCAGCCTCCAGTGTGAAGCCTTTGGACGATACAAAGAGGATCGGAGCTCCACGTCTACCGGGCAGTGATCCGACCACGTCTGGCATCCAATCCTAGCGGACTGGAGGAGGTGTGATTGCGCAAAGGGCAGTAAAATAAGATCAATACGGGAATATGACTTATGTAAGGCACTATGGTGCGTATAATCCCTGGAAGTAGGGTGGAGAGCCCTCCAACAATCGGTCAAACACAAATCCAGTAAGGCCAGCCGAGTGGATCGTATAACAGTGAGCGGGACGCTAGACGTCCCACGGGACGTGTCCAGTTTGGGGTCCAAAGGGAGATTGAAGTCCCCGCCCACCACCAAAATACCCCCTTGGAAGTTAGCCACTGTATTCATGATGGACCTAAGGGCCCTGTGTTGTCCGCGATTAGGGAGGTAAAGAGAAACAAAGGTGTAGAGTTGATCCCCAACATGGCCCTTCACCATGACATATCTGCCGTCCTCATCTAAGGCGCAATCGAGTAGTTGAAACGGGACATGTTTAGCAAAAAGGATGGCAGTGCCCCTAATCTTGCCGGTTGTGCAATTACTGAAAAAGCCCAAGGGGTAAGATGGGCTTTTAAATGATGGAGCGTGTGCGCTTGGGAAATGGGTCTCCTGTATGAGAGCCACAGATACCTGCGCTTTAGTGAAATCGCGCAAAGCGATATGCCTCTTTGTCGGAACATTAAGGCCCCCAGCATTAATGGATCTTATTAACAATGGTCTAGGACAGAAAGACATATTGAGACCAACGCGGAAAAAGACAATGCCTTATTTGGGAGAAGGGTAGGATAGGAGAAGGAAAAATAAAACTTAACTAATATATAAAAACAGAAACAAAAGATCAAAGAGATCACAATGGGTGAACACCCCAGGTAGGGGAGGTTCCAACGCGACGCCCGGGGCGACGCAGGAGGGTTCCCCACCTAGACTACTCCAGCCGGAGTGGGCAAAATCCCAGGGGAGCGAGTCCCGAAGTGACGAACAGTACACGTAAATGGAGTGTAAAGAGCTATCAAACCGAAACGGTCCCCGCACATCTCGTCGTTAAACATAGGTGTGCAGCCAGGGCAGCAAAACATGTCAAAAAAGAAAAAGAACAGCAACAAACGGACTCCGGGAACTAGAGGACCGAGTCTACTCCGTGACCAAACGTCCAAAAAGGTGGATCTCAGCACAACCCGGAGACATTCTGCGTGTCATCCGGATTCAAGGTGATGAACAGCCGAGATGAACGAGTCAAACGAAGAACCACTGATGTCAAAGTCACGGAAAAACATGTTGAGATGTCAGCTCAGGTATCTTGTGAGCTGTAGGGAGGAAGGTTATCATCATGGGAGGACTGTCGTACAGGGCGACGGGTGCGCCGGAGGGGACGCTGAGGTCTTGGCAAGTCAGCTGTATAGAACTGGATCGGGTCTGGCCAGGCCGAAATGATATCAGGCGGCAATTCCAGCAAGGTCAAGAAATTAGGCAGTTCCTCATTATTGCGCACTGTGACGGGGCCATGCGGGGTGCGAACTTGAATACCCGAGGGGTACAGCCATCTATATTGTAGGCCCCCCGTTGCAGTGCTGCGGTGAGAGGTCGTAGGACACGTCTAGTGTGTAGGGTGAGCTGAGATATATCCTGGTACAGTTCAACTTTCGTGCCCTCGAAACGTATCGCCGTTTTACCCCGCGCCTGTTCCATAATTCGTTCTTTCATGCCGAAGCGCGTTATACAGCAAATTATATCTCGTGGGGGGGCTCCAGGGGGACCCTTAGGCCTGAGCGCCCTGTGCCATCTCTCCATCTCTATCGGAGCTTCATGTGCATTGTGCAACAGCATATTGAAAAGGCGAGTCAGCATGCAGCGGAGTTCCTCAGAGTCCTTCTCAGATTCAGGCAGGCCCCGCACCCTAATATTATGGCGTCTGCCTCTATTTTCTAGATCCTCAACCTGGCGTGTAAGGGCATGGAGCAGGTGGTGATGCAGTGACAGTTGCGTGGAGTGTGCCTGTAAAGTGGATTTTTGGGCCTGCTGCCCCTCCTCCACCACCACGAGGCGCTGCGTGAGGCCCTGCAGATCCTGGCGCACCTGCTGAATCTCTCCTGAGAGAGAGAGGCGAAGGTCTTTAGCCACCACATTCAAATCCTCCCTGGTAGGCAGTGAGCGGAGCAGTTGGGAAAGATCCGGCGGCTGATCCCAGCCAGAGCCGGAGGAGGCCGGGGAGCATGGCGCCGCCGATGGAGGTGCGGCCGCCATCTTGGATTTTTCCGGCGCCGCTGGTGTGCCGCTTTGCGGCTGGAAAAAGTCCCTGATACCGGGCTGAGGTGGGCTGGGACAGGCTTCTGAGGGGCCCGGAGTCTGGGGCTGTCGTCTGCTCTTACCCATGGTGCAGGCTAATGATGTGGTGCCCGTGGTAAACGAGGTCGGTGCAGGAGCCGAGCTAACACGCGGCCATTCGGCTCCGAGTCCAGGACACGCCCCCCTAAAGATACATTTTGTCCCCATAGTGAGATAAACTGGGACTGAGAGATAGTTTTCTATATATCAAGTGCCATCAGCTCCATTAGTAAAATGAACATAACCCCTTTCAAACATATTGCAGCCCTTTCGATTGAATGTAGGTTAAGTCAATAGGAAGTTTTTGTTGACTCATGCTGAATGAATTGCTGTGATTGATCTGTGGAAGAGATATTCTACCTATCGAGTGTTATGTAGCTCCCTGAAGGAAGTTGCATTTAGTGAATCGGCCCCCACAATACTAAATTGTGTTGCAGGTGATGCCCAGTAACTGAGTGTTTTCAGCCAGGTTGAGGATCGTTTTATAATGGGAAAGTTTAAATGGGTAGAATAGAACTTGGTGTTTAAGGATTGATTCGTGCACATGTGTGGTGCGGTCTATAAAACTAAGCTGTTTGTCCATTCGATTATTGCGTGTCACTGTATTGCTACTAATCACAATCTGTAATTACTTTTAAAACTGTATCTTGCTAATCAGTTGATAACATATGATTGTATGAAACGTGTGAATAAATTTTAATTGTTTTACCGTTACGCAGTCTCATATCATCTTTATTGATTTTATTGTGTCTAAAAATATCTAGCCTCAAAAGAACTTGGGATAACGCGCTATATATTTGTTAAGACGTATATTCATTGATTGGTTATTATTCCTTATTTTTAAGGGTACATAACCAGATTATACCATTGGTATTGGAGGCACTGTCCTTAAGGATATATATATATATATGTCTATAGTAAAAGAAAATACACGTCATAATCAATATATCCCTGACAATCTACATATCCCCACTATAAATAGATCAGATTTCCCTACCTCCGGTCTAGTACTGGTGGTTCTCTAACACCTACTGTATATACCACCCATCACCTGGCGCAGGTTCCCCATTATTCCAGTGCAGCAAGCGGATCTCCCAGTCGCTAATCCAGGACAAATATCCCACCTCCTAATCCGTGTAACAATAGAACACATGGAAGAATAGAATAAAGTAGAGCTGGGATTATTGCATTAAATTTAGAGATTCTCTCCCTTCCACCTCCGGCCCATTGTGTTCTCTCCTCTCCACACCCACTGCTGGTGTAGGGTATCCAGGCTCACTACGCATGGCAGAGAGACACAATAGGAATAGGGGAAGTGAGCATCCACCCTAGAACATCAATGTCTTTAGACCCCCACACCCTGCCAGCAGTGCACAGAATGACAGGGCGGCCACCAGGATGGTACGTTTTGGCCCAGCCCTGGGGGCACAGTGCTGCCAATGACATTCTAACCATAGAATAAGGGCATCATTGTGTATGGTGCAACATGTACTGCAAAAAACAGATTTCCTTTTAAAGATGTGAGTTCCCTGTCAGCAGCCGCTTCCCATTAACAGATTAACCCTGTCTGTACCATGCTACCCTAGGTAGTGACAGGGCCACTAACAAGACTTAAACCTGACAGTACCAGAGGATGTTGCCCAGGGGTATCTGTTTAGCTCTAAGGTGCAACATGTGGATTCCCAGCTGTGCTATTCTTATAGGGAGAATACAGTTACTAGAAACCCTAAATACAGCGAGGCTGGGAGTGGGGGGGAGAGGGGGAAGTGGGGAAGAAGGCACCCCAATATTAAGAAGATTGTCGATTCCAGGAATAATTCATGATCTGATTAACTGTGTCTCAGTGTTTGGGGTGTAACATCAGGGAACGGAAGGGAGGAATGGATAGAGGACGAGAGACATACAGGGTTATTCAGAGAGAGGTGAAAACCAGGAGAATGACTGGAGAAGTGAAAATTCTAGGTCAAAATAGCCAAACCAGAAAAATTTGCCCATTTATCTCACTTTCCAAATCGGCTATTTGGTCTAGATTGTTCTCTTCTCCTGCCATTATCCTGGTTTTCATCTCTCTCTGAATAACCCTTAGGCTAGGGTCAGACTAACGCATCTTTCGCGTTGTCCGTGAAAAAGTGCGTTCGAATGAATGGACGCATTTTTTCACGGAATACGCGATAGCGGTCATACGATGCGCATTTTTGTACGGATCATCAATAAAACACTTTTTGCGTCTGGGCGTTATGTTAGCCGGACATTAGCAGCGTCTGACGTCTCCCAATCATGCAAACACGCCGCTATGCGGACGCAGCGCACTCTGTACGTCAGTACTAGCAGTTTGACGTTCTCTAAAAAATGCGTTCGTTTGCCACTTGCGTTCTTCATATGCTGCCCGGCATTGGACGTCATTTGCGTGATTTAGTGCGGCTAAACGCACGTTAATACTGCGTTAGTCTGACCTTAGCCTTATAGGGCTAGATTACAAGATTTTTGTGCCAAGCATTAAACTTTTGCGCGCGCAAATCACCGCTGGAATTACAATCCTCGCAGGTTTTTCTTCCGCCGATCGATTGCGCGTGCAAACAGTATGCACACAAATGCAGGCTCAGTGCTGTCTCGCGCAAAAATCTTTGCGTGCACAGTTTTTTGCACCCATTCTGCCAATCAAAATGAAGAAACACACCTATCAAACGTAACTGAATTGCGCCTGCCAGAGGCATCGGAGACGGGTTTTGCGTCTATGATACAAAATGAGCACATATGCTCCAGTAATAATACACACACACACCTGCCATCATCCATTATATTGTTGCGGCATTCCTTTTTATGTGCTGTTTTTTTTTTTGGGTTAGCCAGGTTGTTCAGATTTGCCGTTACCACCAGCTTTTTGCAGTTGCTAAAATTATGTGCGCAAAGGCTATGCGGTAATTACCGCGAATAGATTGTAATACCATCCTCGTACCAGTGCACATTCGCATTTGCGCTCACAATGTTAAGTATAGGACGCGCAAGTACAGTGAGTTCGCGCAGGTTCACCCGCGCGCCGGTAGACGATTGCGCGGGGTTGATGCGCCGACTATGTTATATGGGATTAGGCGCAAATGGTTTTACCCCTAGCGTTTTTTTGCAAATAAACAAAGCATATTCTAAGGAGCCTCAGGTGTGCTGCTCCTTACCCATATATATAACCAAGCATAAGCAGACATATGAAAGGCATGATATCCATCCATCTTTCATTCCATCCATCATTCTATCCGGCCATCCTAACCATCATTCTATCCGGCCATCCTAACCATCATTCTATCCATCATTCTATCCGGCCATCCTAACCATCATTCCATCCATCATTCTATCTGGCCATCCTAACCATCATTCTATCTGGCCATCCTAACCATCATTCTATCCGGCCATCCTAACCATCATTCTATCCGGCCATCCTAACCATCATTCTATCCGGCCATCCTAACCATCATTCTATCCGGCCATCCTAACCATCATTCTATCCGGCCATCCAAAACATCATTCTATCCGGCCATCCAAAACATCATTCTATCCGGCCATCCTAACCATCATTCTATCCGGCCATCCTAACCATCATTCTATCCGGCCATCCAAAACATCATTCTATCCGGCCATCCAAAGCATCATTCCATCCACTGATTCATCATGTCATTCCATCCACTGATTCATCATGTCATTCCATCCACTGATTCATCATGTCATTCCATCCACTGATTCATCATGTCATTCCATCCACTGATTCATCATGTCATTCCATCCATCAAGTCGTTCTGTCTATCCATTCCTTAATCCAAACACCACCCTTTTCTAAACCAATCCTTCCATAATTCCACCCATCTATATTTATTCCAGTCCCCCCTCCCTCCCATTTATCTTTTTATTTCTCTACCCTCTTGCAAATATATATCCACTCCTTCTAGCTGCCCCCCATCCATCCCTGGCCCTCGCCTTCCATGCATGAGGCCCCCATCCCTCACATGCATGTCCTGTGGGTGTCTCACCAGCCCATCCCTCCAGCTCCCATTCTTGCAGGATGTTTTCTGTAGGCAATGCTTGAAATCCTCCACAGATTGCGCAGTGACTCCCCCCCCCCCCACCAAGACAGAGCCCCTCCGTCCACCACATCCTGCAGTACCGCTGGAGTATCCTGCCATGGAAACGTACATTTCTCCGTATGCACGGTGCACGGCCCGGCCCCCCCCCCTCCTTAGCTGTGCACCCCGCTAAATGGTCTGGGAAGGTTATGATCACGGGGGTGCGGAGCCCCGTCGGGGGGGGGGCGGAGGTCCTGATCCTACCTGACACGGTGCTGGCCATGGTGCTGAACGATGCGCGCGCTGTGTCTGCCTGCTGGGGGGCTGAGTGCTGCAATGCGCGGAGCCTGACTCAGCGCGAGGGGGATCCAGCAAAGGGGAGGGGCTTACAGCGAGGGTGTGCAACTGGGGCGAGGGGGGGGGGGGTTGGCGCACTAACACGGACGTGCTACGGGGGTTGTTACATCCATATTCCACACTTGAGGTGAATGAATAAAAGCGCTGTCACACCCTGAATGGAAACCACACTCCCTCCAGAGCAGCATCTCTGCGCCCTCCATCACAACTTGTAACCCCCCCAGCCTGAATATAAGCCCCCATACCTTAATAATACCACAACATGTAACCCCCCAGCCTCAGTATATCCCCCCCCCATACCTTAATACCACAACAGCTAGCCCCACAACTTAATACCACAACATGTAACCCCCCAGCCTCAGTGTATCCCCCATACCTTAATACCACAACAGCTAGCCCCACAACTTAATACCACAACATGTAACCCCCCAGCCTCAGTGTATCCCCCATACCTTAATAATACCACAACATGTAACCCCCCAGCCTCAGTGTATCCCCCATACCTTAATACCACAACAGCTAGCCCCACAACTTAATACCACAACATGTAACCCCCCCAGCCTCAGTGTATCCCCCCATACCTTAATAATACCACAACATGTAACCCCCCAGCCTCAGTGTATCCCCCCCCCCATACCTTAATACCGCGACATGTACAGTTGTGTTCAAAATTATTCAACCCCCAATGCTGTAAAGGGTTTTAGGGAATTTAGTGTACATTTGTAATTGTATTCAGAATGAAATCCTACAAGGACTTTTTAAAGAACCATATGCAACTAAAATGACATCAATTGGTTTTGTAATACAGTAGTAAATGTTTCTTTTGTGAATTCTTCATTGACACAATTATTCAACCCCTTAAAGACTACCTCTCTGAAGAACAGAGGTTCATTCAAGTGTTTTCAATCAGGTATTGAAAACACCTGTGGATGTCACGGAGCAGCAATAAAGCATAATAAGCACCAATTAGGCAGCTTTAAAATGACTGTGATACTCAGCTCCTTCTAGACATTTACTGGTGTGGTTACAAACATGGTGAAGTCAAGAGAATGGTCCAGGAAGACAAGAGAAGAGGTGATTACTCTTCACAGGAAGGGCAATGGCTATAAGAAGATTGCAAAGATGTTAAACATACCAAGAGAGACCATAGGAAGCATCATTCGCAAATTTAAGGCAAAGGGCACTGTTGAAACGCTACCTGGTCGTGGCAGAAAGAAGATGCTGACTTCAACTGCTGTGAGCTACCTGAAGCGTAGAGTGGAGAAAAGTCCCCGTGTGACTGCTGAGGAACTGAGAAAAGATTTGTCAGATGTGGGTACTGAAGTTTCAGCTCAGACAATAAGGCGCACACTGCGTAATGTAGTCAGGCCTAGGGCAGCACAAAACCTAAATACACCACTGCCTCCATGCCAGAACTCCCAGGCGCACCCCCTTGCTGTCTCCAAAGAATAAGAAGAGTTGACTGCAGTATGCCAAAAGTCATGTGGACAAACCACAGAAGTTTTGGGATAGTGTTCTGTGGACTGATGAAACAAAATTAGAACTGTTTGGGCCCATGGATCAACGCGATGTTTGAAGGAGGAAGAACAAGGCCTATGAAGAAAAGAACACCTTGCCTACTGTGAAGCATGGCGGGGGGGTCAATCATGCTTTGGGGCTGTTTTGCTTCTGCAGGTACAGGGAAGCTTCAGCGTGTGCAAGGTACCATGAATTCTCTTCAGTACCAGGAGATATTGGATGACAATGTGATGCAGTCCGTCACAAACCTGAGGCTTGGGAGACGTTGGACCTTTCAACGGGACAATGATCCCAAGCATACCTCCAAGTCCACTAGAGCATGGTTGCAGATTAAAGGCTGGAACATTTTGGAGTGGCCATCGCAGTCATCTGACTTAAATCCGATTGAGAACCTCTGGTGGGACTTAAAGAAAGCAGTTGCCGTGCGCAAGCCTAAGAATGTGACTGAACTGGAGGCTTTTGCCCATGATGAATGGACGAAGATACCCGTAGATCGCTGCAAGACACTTGTGTCAAGCTATGCTTCACATTTAAAAGCTGTTATAACTGTAAAAGGATGTTGTACTAAGTACTAAGATTGAATGTCACTTGGGGGTTGAATAAAACGGATAATGATGTGAGCACAGAAAAGACATTTGTGGTTATTTCATTATAAATGTTATGTTATATTTGTCTGACCTACACGTGCCGCTTTGATTTAATTGTAAGCAAGATGACTGAATGATCAAAATCAATGTCAAACTGGCCAAAACACTCAATTTCAGTGGGGGTTGAATAATTTTGAACACAACTGTAACTCCCCATACCTTAATACCACGATATGTAACCCCCATATCTTAGCATCGCGACGTATACCATATACTTGAATGGAGTGGTTTTTGATGGAGTTGTTGAGGGTTTTCATCACTCCAATATCGGAAATTTAGTTTATTCACAAAACCGGAGAGATGAAAATGTGCCTCATCGCTCATCCACAGGTTGTGAACAAGGTCCTCGTTATCATCAAACATGTCCAACAACGTTTGACAAAAACGCCGTCGAGCTGCAAAATCGTTTTCATTCATAGCCTGAACAACCTGAATTTTGTATGGGTGATGGTGTAAATCTAACCTCAAGATTCTTCGGACGCTCGTGTTTGCCATGCCAAGCGCAGCACTATGTCGACGCGCCGATCTCCGAGGGCTTCTTTCCACAGCAACTCTCACGCGGTCAATATTCGCGGGAGTTCGCACTGATCTTGCACTGCCACCCCTTCTGCTTCTCGTTTCACCAATTGCTTCAAAGTTTGTCACCCACAATTTGATTGAATTAACAGACGGCACTGGCTTATTTCGATTAATTTGAAAATTCTTCCGGAAACGACGCTGAGCGGCTGCATAACTACCACTTTGGTAAAACCCTTTCACAGCGAATGAACGTTGTTGTTTAGACCACTGCTCCATGACGACTGAAATGCTTAGTTGTGGGGGACACAATGGTAACCTTGCTAACTCGCTCCGCCCACTTTCACGGCTCTCCCGCCATTTTCAAAAATGCAGGTTTGACTGGCTCACCCTGTACCTTAATACGGCGACATGTAACCCCCCTTATCTTAGACCAGCGATGTATACCCCCATACCTTAATACCACTACATGTAACCCCCCATAACTTAGTACAGCGACATATAATACCACAACACGTATCCTCCAAACCTTAATACCACAACATATAAGCCCCCAGCCTCAATGTAACTCCACACCTTAATACTGCGAGATTTTACCAACCCCTAATACCTTAGTACCACAACGTATACCCTTACCTTAATACCACATCTTGTACCCCCATACCTTGATACCAAAACATATAGCCTCCAGCCTCAATGTAACCCCTGTAATTTAAAACCGTGACGTGTAAACCCCCACACCTTAATACCACGACATGTAATCACCCCAGCCTCAATGTAACTCCCATACCCTAGTACCGTGACATACAATCCCATGTCTTACCCTGCAAGTATGGGAGCTCGAGGGATGGGCTGGTGGGACACCCACAGGACATGCATGTGAGGGATGGGGGCATCATGCATGGAAAGCGTGGGGCAGGGGCAGCTAGAAGGAGATATGTACATATATATATATTTTAAGACATGGGGTATATGTCGTGTGTAACCCCATACCTAAATACCGCAACATATACCCCTGATACCTTAATACTGCAATGTGTAACACCCCACAACTTAATACCACAACATTAAACCCCCAGCCTCAAAGTTACCCCCTACCTTAATACCATGACATGTAACTTACTCCAGCCTCGATTAAGCCCCTCTGCTTTGATATCACTACACACTACTCCTCCACACCATAATACCACCATGTAACCCCACCCTCAATGAACTCCCACCTTAATATCAACATATGTAACACCCAGCATCAATGAAATTTCCCTGCCTTAACATCAATACATTTAAACCCACCCTAATATCACTATATGTAACCCCCAGCATTGATAAATCCCCACACCTTATACCACCATGTAACCCCACCCTCAATGACCCCCTGCTTTAATATCCCTATATGTAACCTTCACCTTAATACCATGACATGTAACCCCAGCATCAATGAAACTCCCTCGCTTTAATAACGCTATATGTAACCCCCAGCATCAATACCATACCTTATATATCTATATCACACCTTAATATCTATATATGTAACCCCCACACCATACCATAACATGTAACTCCAACATTAATACAACTTCAATGTAATCTCAATGTACCCCCAATCTCAATGTAATCCCCTTAATGTCACTACTTGTAACCCCTTTAATTCCAAGACACGTAACCCCACAGCCTCAATACCCGAGGTGACCCACCCAGTCTCCATTTTACCCCTAACATTAATATCACTACCGGTAACCCCAGCCTTGCATAAAACCCCCGAACCTTAATACAAGTCACCACCACATTAAAATCACTATATATAACCCACCCAGCCTCACTGTAACTCCCTATAACAAATAGTTGTCTCGCATTTAAAACTGTAGGATACGTAAAATATACAAAATCTCAAAAAATATATATATACGTATCTTTTTCAGTGCATCTTCATGTAGTTCCTCCTTTCCACCCAAACGACTGAATTTCAGAAAATAATGGAAGTGCACTGAAAATATGAGGCAAAAAACACCAACATAGCGTTATACTGACACAGGTTAGGTGTAATTACCCCTGCTACAAACTGGCGCTTACAAGATAAAAAATGACTATCATGCATAACACGAAATACTCAGCCACACTGGTCATCAGCTATGGAATCAAGGAATATTCTGCGTATCAGCTGTGGAATCAAGGAATATTCTGCGTGTAGGTTCCCAATATCTACCGATCTCGTAGTGGGTCTTGTAAAAAGAAGCTCGAAGATAAAAATAAAAATTCTTTTAATGAAATTTAAAACAAATTAAACAATTAATTTAAAATGTTGAAGTCCTTCAGTATCCAACATGTTTCGTCGTACATCCCTGAGGATCAATGTGATCCACAACCCTAATATCACTACCTGTAACCCCCAGTTTCAATGTAACCCAACTGCAATGTAACCTCCCCCAACCTTAATATGACCACATGTAACCCCGGACCTGTCATCCCCAATAAGAAGTAATTCCCTGGGTATGATTTACAGGTTCTGTGTGGAGTTTAAAAGGACAAACTACAAATCCAGGCCACTTTATCTTTTAAAAGTTGTCAGGCTGTGTGAAGTGGCCCGTCCTTTGGCAGAAAATTCAGTCTGAAGCAGAGGGGTTTCCTCCACCCACATCACCAGGCAGTCGGGATTTGAATTTCCCTACTGCCGGTCACCAGATCGGTCACTCGTGATGTTACCACCATCTCTCGGACCACCTGTAATAGTGCACGTCCTCCGAGAGAAGCAGCTGATGGATTGGTTCAGCTGGTGTGCGTGGAGCGCTGATTGTTCTGTACAGACGCTATTGAACTTGCGTACAGAAGGTACACGTTCCCGAGCAATGTGCGGTTTGCGTAGGAATTAGAGATGTGGAATTCGTTTCGTTCCGAATTGAAATTCGGACGAAATTCACCATTTTTGTGGTTCGGGAGCATTTCCGAAAACGAAATATCGACCACCCGAAATTTCGGATCGATTCGATTCGGATCATTTCGGCAATCCGGATCATTTAGACGATTCGGCTCATTTCAGGTGATTTGAATCAGTTGGTTTTTCGCCTTTTTTATGACTTATTTAATTTTTTATTGCTTATTTAAGAATGGGAAGTAGATTACTACCAATAGAATGAAAGTTTCTTTGCTTAATTATTCTTTTAGGATGTTTTGGGCATTTTTTGGGTGAAATTTTAGGTTTAGTTTTTTTAAAGAAACAAGGCTTTTTAATCCATAGGTTTCAATGCAGCATATGAATCCGCACACTGCCGGGCAGCACCTCTCTGTAGAATAATTCAGCATATGAATCCGCACACTGCCAGGCAGCCATTTTCGGCAGCCGATTCCCTGTACTTCGGGGACCCTGCGGTGAATGGTGGGGAAATTTGATTCCCCAAAGTGCGGGGAACAACAGAACACTGAAATGTCGGTGTTATTTTGGTGCTCTGTGAAAAACCCCTTTAGTGGTGGATTTTTTTGACGCCCCCTGGAAAGTGCCAGCCTAGGCCTTGCCTACCCAGGACATACTTGAAACTGAGAGAAATCTCAATGTATCCTTCCTGGTAAAATACTTTTGAGTAAAATTTTTTTTTTTTTAGGGTGTCATCCTAGGGGGTGGTGTTACCCGGTGCGGGCCGCAACCCCACCCCCCTTGTGACGCCACTGTGTCATGGATCCCCCCTAAATTAGGCCCTAATACCACGATGCTGGACCCTGTATACATCCCTCCCTATCTATCCCTCGGATCCTTGAATGGTGGGTAACCTTACTATCTGCAGGGAACCAGCAAGGGGTAACAGGCCCCAGTATATAAGGAACATGTTGGCTTTGCAGACAAATCCTTAAAGCCGCAGTATACAGACAGGACAGGGATAACAGGAGCGCTCAGAGTGAAACACAAAGCTTGCGTCTTGAATATACCCGAGTGGTTCAGCTAGACAGGGTTATTCGTTATCACAGAGTCATTACACAAATCGTGGTCCTCATACAAGCCGAATCGGTACGCAAATCAGGGGAGTCAGTAATCGCCGAGTCGGAACACAAATCGTGGTCCTCATACAAAGCCAAATCGATACACAAGTCAGGGTAGTCAGTAATCGCCGAGTCGGTACACATGAAGTGTTCTCAGAAAAGCCGGGTCAGTCAATAAATTAAATGAATCAAAGAATCGAATCACCAAGCGCTGGGGAAGTAACTCCACGATAGGGCAGTGAGTCAGATCGCGCCATCTGCTTTTAAACTCTGCGGCTAGGCGCCATAACGTTGCGCCCTGCCTCCTGATTAGCCACGCGACCTCCCTGAGCCGCCGCATCACCTGGCATTCGGCCAGCTAACAGTGGGGAAGGTGCTGCCGGGTGCTGGGCATCCCCAGGAGTGGCATGAGACCCCCGGTACCGCGGGATGACCACCAGGCGCAGAGGGATGAGAGGCATGGAACTGAAGCACCAAACAAGGCACGTGGACCTTTCCAGCTGGCAACCAAGTCCTATTCACGGGGCCATAGCCCCCCAGCCGACCAGATATTGCAGGACACCCCTGGAGACACGAGAGTTCAGGATGGCATGGACCTCAAACTCTTCATCACCCTCAGACTGGGGTGGAGGAGGTACGTTGACCCTGGTATACCTGTTACAAATAAGAAGTTTTAGGAGACTAATGTGAAACACATTGTGTATCCTTAAATGAGTAGGTAGTGCCAAAGCATATGATACAGGGATCACCCTGCGTATCACCTTATATGGACCAGTGAATCTGGGAGCCATTTCCATAGCAGGAACCAGGAGGTTTATGTGGCGTGTCGAGAGCCATACTCAGTCCCCAACAGTGTATACAGGAGCTTGTCTGTCAGCTTTTTCTTTTTTGGTGCGATTATCAATGGCTTTTCTAACCTTATTCCATCTCTCCCTTAACGAGAGCAGATGCTCATCAAGAGCAGGCAAGGTGGTCTCTTGAAAGTGAGAAGGAAGCACCGGAGGGTCGAAACCATACACCGTATGAAATGGAGAACGACCAGTAGTTTCGCTGACTGAGTTATTTAATGCATACTCGGCCCATAGCAAGAGGTCAGATCCAGGCCCAGGTTTGGATGGCTGATTGGTTGCACCTGCATCCTCCTACTTCAGCCCTGAGCTCCTCCAGCGGTGGCAGTCCCGTGGTGACAGTCCTCCGGGCAGCCGGTTCCCGCTCTCCGCCAGACGCAGGGATGACGCCGCGGAGGTGGAAGCCTTTGACCCTGCAGACAGCCGGGTCAAAGGCTTCCGCCTCCGCAACGTCATCCCTGCGTCTGATGGAGAGCAGGAACCGACTGCCGGAGGATAGGGATGAGCTGTTCGGCTCAATCGGTTCGGAGTTCGATTCGAACATTGGCCGTTCGAAAGTTTGCGAACTTCGAACTTTTTTGGGACGTTCGCCAAAAGTTGGAAAAAAAAAAAAAAGAAGTTTTTGAAAAAAGTATAAAAAATGCTTAAATACAAAAAAAATCTAGAAATAAAGAGACTTTTTACTGCAGAATATTAGAAGCAACGGTTTATTAGATATTGAATTAAAACAGGAATATTTTTAACATTGAAGCCTATGGGATAAAACATTCTTGTTACTAAAACATCAGGCAGACAAGGCCCTCTAATCAGGCACTGTAGAGGGCAGCCTGCCGGGGTCTCCCAAGGATCCCCTTGAGGAGCATGCGGCTGCCGGATGACAGAGCTGCGACCGTGCGGGCTAGAAGCCTGGGTGCATATGGCAGAGACAGGCGGGCAGGGAGGGAGCCACTGCACCTGCGGCCACGGCAGATCCCCCCACAACCAGGATCCAGGGAGCCCCCATGGTTTTGGTGGGGGCGACACATTTCTAAAAAAAATAAAATCCGAGGACATTTTTAAATACATAAAATAAAACTTTTTTTTCTTTTTTCTCTACCTGGCGGAATGTATTTAATTTTATATATTAGATACATTCAGCCAGGTAGAGGGGGGTGGCATGTGGGCTGCGCAGGGTCTCAGGCAGTGTTTTTTTTTTTTTTGTGTGTATATTTTTAGCAAGTTTATAGGGGAAGGTATGATATATATATATATAGAGAGATAAGATCTATATTCTTATAAATATATATATATATCCAGACTTGTATTACACACACATTTTGGCAACTAATTTCCTCCCCCCCATTTGGCTGATCCCTCCAGAAGAAACGTTGAGCCCGATAGAGCAGAGAATAATATATATATATTCTCTACTCTGTCGGGTTCAACATTTCTTCTGGAGGGATCAGCCAAATGGGGGGGGGGCGCAGTTAGTTGAGATTGTCCACATGCCACCCCTCCATGTGCGTATGTGTATATATGGTATGAGGTCTGTGGGTGGGTGTATATATATACAGTCAGGTCCAGAAATATTGGGACATCGACACAATTCTAACATCTTTGGCTCTATACACCACCACAATGGAGTTGGAATGAAACAAACACAGTGTGCATTAACTGCAGACTGTCAGCTTTAATTTGAGGGTATGTACAAGTTGTGTTCAAAATTATTCAACCCCCACTGAAATTGAGTGTTTTGGCCAGTTTGACATTGATTTTGATCATTCAGTCATCTTGCTTACAATTAAATCAAAGAGGCACGTGTAGGTCAGACAAATATAACATAACATTTATAATGAAATAACCACAAAGGTCTTTTCTGTGCTCACATCATTATCAGTTTTATTCAACCCCCAAGTGACATTCAATCTTAGTACTTAGCTTTTAAACGTGAAGCATAGCTTGACACAAGTGTCTTGCAGCGATCTACGGGTATCTTCGCCCATTCGTCATGGGCAAAAGCCTCCAGTTCAGTCACATTCTTAGGCTTGCGCACTGCAACTGCTTTCTTTAAGTCCCACCAGAGGTTCTCAATCGGATTTAAGTCAGGTGACTGCGATGGCCACTCCAAAATGTTCCAGCCTTTAATCTGCAACCATGCTCTAGTGGACTTGGAGGTATGCTTGGGATCATTGTCCTGTTGAAAGGTCCAACGTCTCCCAAGCCTCAGGTTTGTGACGGACTGCATCACATTGTCATCCAATATCTCCTGGTACTGAAGAGAATTCATGGTACCTTGCACACGCTGAAGCTTCCCAGTACCTGCAGAAGCAAAACAGCCCCAAAGCATGATTGAACCCCCGCCATGCTTCACAGTAGGCAAGGTGTTCTTTTCTTCATAGGCCTTGTTCTTCCTCCTCCAAACATAGCGTTGATCCATGGGCCAAACAGTTCTAATTTTGTTTCATCAGTCCACAGAACACTATCCCAAAACTTCTGTGGTTTGTCCACATGACTTTTGGCATACTGCAGTCGACTCTTCTTATTCTTTGGAGACAGGAAGGGGGTGCGCCTGGGAGTTCTGGCATGGAGGCCTTCATTACACAGTGTGCGCCGTATTGTCTGAGCTGAAACTTCAGTACCCACATCTGACAAAACTTTTCTCAGTTCCTCAGCAGTCACACGGGGACTTTTCTCCACTCTACGCTTCAGGTAGCGCACAGCAGTCGAAGTCAGCATCTTCTTTCTGCCACGACCAGGTAGCGTTTCAACAGTGCCCTTTGCCTTGAATTTGTGAATGATGCTTCCTATGGTCTCTCTTGGTATGTTTAACATCTTTGCAATCTTCTTATAGCCATTGCCCTTCCTGTGAAGAGTAATCACCTCTTCTCTTGTCTTCCTGGACCATTCTCTTGACTTCACCATGTTTGTAACCACACCAGTAAATGTCTAGAAGGAGCTGAGTATCACAGTCATTTTAAAGCTGCCTAATTGGTGCTTATTATGCTTTATTGCTGCTCCGTGACATCCACAGGTGTTTTCAATACCTGATTGAAAACACTTGAATGAACCTCTGTTCTTCAGAGTGGTAGTCTTTAAGGGGTTGAATAATTGTGTCAATGAAGAATTCACAAAAGAAACATTAACTACTGTATTAAAAAACCAATTGATGTCATTTTAGTTGCATATGGTTCTTTAAAAAGTCCTTGTAGGATTTCATTCTGCATACAATTACAAATGTACACTAAATTCCCTAAAACCCTTTACAGCATTGGGGGTTGAATAATTTTGAACACAACTGTACATCCAACTCAGGTGATCGGTGTAGTACTTACAGCAGTTTTCAGATGTGCCTCCCACTTGTTAAGGGACCAAAGGTAATGGGACAGAATAATAATCATAAATCAAACTTTCCCTTCTTAATACTTGGTTGCAAATCCTTTGCAGTCAATCACAGCCTGAAGTCTGGAACGCATAGACATCACCAGACGCTGGGTTTCATCCCTGGTGATGCTCTGCCAGGCCTCTACTGCAACTGTCTTCAGTTCCTGCTTGTTCTTGGGGCATTTTCCCTTCAGTTTTGTCTTCAGCAAGTGAAATGCATGCTCAATGGGATTCAGGTCAGGTGATTGACTTGGCCATCGCATAACATTCCACTTCTGTCCCTTCAAAAACTCTTTGGTTGCTTTTGCAGTATGCTTTGGGTCATTGTCCATCTGCAGTGTGAAGCGCCGTCCAATGAGTTCTGCAGCATTTTGCTGAATGTGAGCAGATAATATTGCCCGAAACACTTCAGAATTCATCCTGCTGCTTTTGTCAGTGTGACGGACGCCGCTACTCGGAGGGAGTAGATCCGCCGTAGGTGCCGGGGTTGTTCTGCAGTGAGCAGCGGTAGCGAGCAGGTGTCAGGTCCCTTGCTGGAAGCTAGTGAGTCAGCCGAAGGAAATACCAAGCAGATAGTCCCTCTTCCCAAATACTCGTCGAGACGCAGTATAGGTTAAGCAAGTTGGTTTAATGAAAAACAGCACATACACAGTCCATTTATATGGTACAGTCCCATTGTTCTCTCCCATGCCCGCCCCCAGACACCCCGGTGCCAGTTCTGCCACTGCCTCTAGCCCTTATTGTATATTTAACAGGGTCTCAGTTCTTGGTGCCACACTGTCTGGCCCGCCCTGGGTTGCTCCCCGCCCGGGAAATTCCACCCCCTGGAGTGCGAGCTCTGACTCCGGCGCCAGATCTCCTCTGCGGCTGGGAAACCCGACCTGAGTCCAGCGGCTGATTGGGGGGTGATCTCGATGGCGCTGGTCTCTAGAACTCACCCCACAGTGGTACCATGTTCCCAGGGCCCCTCTGCCCAAAAAGCACTCTGGTGGCAGGAACAGGGGCTGAGCGGTGCAGGGTGCAAGGCATGTCGGCTGTGCTTGGTTTTGGCCGGCGGCAGCTGCAGCAGGGTTGCGCTGGGCAGATAAACTACGATGGCTGGGCAAGGCAGATTTGGCAATGAACCTAATAAACAACCATACACATACGGGCACAAATTGTACTAACGAATTCTACACTTGGGGGAACGAAAACTGGGCAATTTGGGTGTTATTAAATTGTGAAGGATTGCAGTCGTGTTTGGTGCGGGGAATTTGCGAGGGGAAACACAATACACCCAGGGATCACACAGACATAAATTGTATAAACGAAATTTGACCTTAAACAAACGAACTAGTAACTTTTATGGGCTAATAAATTGAACGTGACGGCTGTTCTGTCACAGTCAGCAGTCACATCATCAATAAATACAAGAGAACCAGTTCCATTGGCAGCCATACATGTCCACGCCATGACACTACCACCACCATGCTTCACTGATGAGGTGGTATGCTTAGGATCATGAGCAGTTCCTTTCCTTCTCCATACTCTTCTCTTCCCATCACTCTGGTACAAGTTGATCTTGGTCTCATCTGTCCATAGGATCTTGTTCCAGAACCGTGAAGGCTTTGTTAGGTGTTGTATTGGCAAACTCTAATCTGGCCTTCCTGTTTTTGAGGCTCACTAATGGTTTACACCTTGTGGTGAACCCTCTGTATTGACTCTGGTGAAGTCTTCTTTTGATTGTTGTCTTTGACACACATACACCTACATCCGGGAGAGTGTTCTTGATCTGGCCAACTGTTGTGATGGGTGTTTTCTTCACCAGGGAAAGAATTATTCAGTCATCCACCACAGTTGTTTTCCGTGGTCTCCCAGGTCTTTTGGTGTTGCTGAGCTCACCGGTGCGTTCCTTCTTTTTGAGAATGTTCCAAACAGTTGTTTTGGCCACGCCTAATGTTCTTACTATCTCTCTGATGGGTGTCACGGATCCCCCTGATTACCAAGATGGTGGTCCCTATTACGCAGACCGCTCACTACCCTTCCGATCCTTAGAATGGTCGGCACGTCTAGACAGATACAGAATACGTAAAGATAGGTAGACACAAAGAACGATACTAAGAGGGTACACAAGACCTAGAATGGTTGGCTCTTCCCAAGACCTAAACAATAGAAGAGGTAGTCTGATGCGTGCTTAGGATGCCACACAGACTGACCACAAAACCAATATAGAAGAGTAAACGCCAATACCAGGAGTGTTGCACAGAATAGTTAATAAGCCAATGCCAGGGGTCGGTACACAGAATGGTTCGTTTGCCAATGCCAGGGGTCGGTACACAGAATGGTCAGTTTGCCAATGCCAGGGGTCGGTACACAGAATGGTTCGTTTGCCAATGCCAGGGGTCGGTACACAGAATGGTCAGTTTGCCAATGCCAGGGGTCGGTACACAGAATAGCCAAAATATACAATAGAATGCAAGAGCTCTGCGGGAAGTAACTACCACGTCAGGGCGCCGGTTGTTCTGCGAGTCTGGGCTTTAAACCCGGCGGGTCCGCGTCAGCCCGCCAGGCCCCGCCCCCCGGCGTCCCCACGTGTGCGGAAGCGACCGCAATATCACTCGGCGCCTGGCTAGCGAGCAGCGAGGAAGCTGCTGCCAGGCGCCGGGGGGTACGGGGAGCCACCGTGACAATGGGTTTGTTTTGTTTCTTCAGCCTAATGATGGCTTGCTTCACTGATAGTGACAGCTCTTTGGATCTCATCTTGAGAGTTGACAGCAACAGACTCCAAATGCAAATAGCACACTTGAAATGAACTCTGGGCCTTTTATCTGCACATTGTAATTGGGGTAATGAGGGAATATCACACACCTGGCCATAGAACAGCTGAGAAGCCTATTGTCCCATTAACTTTGGTCCCTTAACAAGTGGGAGGCACATCTGCAAACTGCTGTAAGTTCTACACTGTTCACCTGACTTGGATGTACATACCCTCAAATTAAAGCTGACAGTCTGCAGTTAAAGCACATTGTGTTTGTTTCATTCCAAATCCATTGTGGTGGTGTATAGAGCCATAGATGTTAGAATTGTGTTGATGTCCCAATATTTCTGGACCTGACTGTATCTGCGTGTTGATATATATATGTCTGCGTGTTGATATATATGTATGTCTGTGTGTGGTATCAATGCATCCCTACTCTATACACAGCGCTCCGTGTCCCTATAATATATATGATCGGGGGTTACCTTTTTAAATATTTTTATACTATTCCTATTAACAGTAATTTTTGATGTACAATTGCAAGAAAAAGTATGTGAACTCTTTGGGATTACGTGGAGGTTTGCATGAATTGGTCATAAAATGTGCTCTGATCTTCATCTAAGTCACAACAATTTGAAAAACACAGTCTGCTTAAAATAATACAACACAAACCTTATATGTTTTCATGTGTTTATTGAACATAACATGTAAACATTCACAGTGCAGGGTGGAAAAAGTATGGGAACCTTTGGACTTAATAACTGGTTGACCCTCCTTTGGCAGCTATAACCTCAACCAAACGTTTCCTGTAGTTGCAGATCACACCTGCACAACGATCTGGAGTAATTTTGGACCACTCCTCTACACAAAACTGTTTAAGTGTAGCAATATTCTTGGGATGTCTGGTGTGAATCGCTCTCTTAAAGTCATGCCACAGCATTTCAAATTGGGTTGAGGTCAGGACTCTGACTGGGCCACTCCAGAAGGCGTATTTTGTTTTTGTTGAAGCCATTCTTTTGTTGAATTACTTGTATGCTTTGAGTCATTGTCCTGTTGCATCACCCATCCTCTGCGGAGCTTCAGTTGGCGGACAGATGGTCTTACGTTTTCCTGCAAAATGTCTTGATAAACTCTGGAATTCATTTTTCCATCAATGACAACAATCCGTCCAGGCCCTGAGGCAGCAAAGCAGCCCCAAACCATGATGCTCCCTCTGCCATGTTTTACAGTGGGGATGAGGTTTTTATGTTGGTGTGCTGTGCCTTTTTTTCTCCAGAGTGTTATGTGTTTTTTCCAAACAACTCAATTTTGGTTTCATCTGTCCACAGAATATTTTGCCAGTAGTGCTGTGGAACATCCAGGTGCTCTTTTGCAAACTTCAAACGTGCTGCAATATTCTTTTTGGACAGCAATGGCTTCCTCCGTGGTGTCCTCCCATGTACTCCATTCTTGTTTAATGTTTTCCTTATTGTAGATGTGTCAACAAAAATGTTAGCATGTGCCAGAGATTTCTGTAAGTCTTTAGCTGACACTCTAGGATTCTTCTTTACCTCATTAAGCGTTCTGCGGTGCGCTCTTGCAGTCATCTCTACAGGACGACCACGCATAGGGAGAGTAGCAACAGTGCTGAACTTTCTCCATTTGTAGACCGTCTGTCTTACCGTGGACACATGAACATCAAGGCTTTTGAAGATACTTTTGTAACCCTTTCCAGCTTCATGCAAGTCAACAATTCTTGATCGTAGGTCTTCTGAGAGCTCTTTTCTGCAAGGCATGGTTCACATTAGGCAGTGCTTCTTGAAACCAGTAAACCCAAAACTGGTGTGTGTTTTTAAAGGGCAGGACAGCTTTCAGCAACACATCCAATAATATCACACTGATTGGACTCAAGGTTGGCTCACTCCTGGCTCCAATTAGCTCTTGGAGAAGTCATTAGGCTAGGGGTTCACATACTTTTTCCACCCTGCACTGTGAATGTTTACATGTTATGTTCAATAAACACATGAAAACATATAAGGTTTGTGTTGTATTATTTTAAGCAGACTGTGTTTTTCAAATTGTTGTGATTTAGATGAAGATCAGAGCACATTTTATGACCAATTCATGCAAAACTCCACGAAATCATTTGTGTGTACATTTTAATTTAGTTAGTGGATTCCTGTCCAGTGCGGTGAGAAGCAAACGTAATGCAGTGTAGACACGCTGCGAGGCGGAGCAGAGTGAAGTCAAGCCTGCAAAATGTTTGCTTCTCTTCGCTACACGCTCAGTGTGTCTCAGCCTTTATTCCCGCATTGCTAGCTTACCGAATCAGTGTGTATACTTGTTACTGACTCTGCTTGTTCTGAGGACCCGATCTGTTGCCGACTTTGCCTGCCATTTGACTATTCTCTCTGTGTATTCCCTGCCTGTTCTGTTTGCTTCCTGTTGCTACTGGGGTGTGCCGATTTTCACCATATACAGTAGAGCAGTACAAGTGCCTAAACATTGCTGACCCGGTTTTGTTATAGCTGCTGATGTAACTGAATAGATCGGGGATCTCTTCTGCATTACCAAAACCTCCACCACTGCACTCTTCCACAATACCTCAGAGGGGTTACGGTGTGAAGGCACTTGCTGCCACCAAAGGCAAAATATTTGTGAGCACTGACGCCTATACCAGATTCATATCATTTTAATATTGGATCCGCAGGGTCCACCACTGCACTCCTCCACAATACCACAGAGGGGTTACTTACGGTGTGAAGGCACTTGCTGCCACCAAAGGCACAATATTTGGGTGCATTGCCACTGACGCCTAGATTACCAGATTCATATAATTTTAATATTGGACCGCAGGGTCCACCACTGCACTCTTCCACAATACCACAGAGGGGTTACGGTGTGAAGGCACTTGCTGCCACCAAAGGCAAAATATTTGGGTGCACTGACATCTGTACCAGATTCATATCATTTTAATATTTGACCGCAGGGTCCAACCCTGCACTCTTCCACAATACCACAGAGGGGTTACGGTGTGACGGCACTGTTGCCGACACTAAAGACCCTATTTTAAAGCACCTATTGTTACTTTCATCCAAAGCCTGCATAAGTTTCACCATAATTTAGCCAAAAAAAAAATCACTAAACTAGTTCTGCATGTCCTAACATGTCTCCTCTTTTCATACAGGCTGTCGCCCCAAGCAGTTGTTTATGAATAGATTAAAGGAAAAACATTTACCGTCATTTGAAATTACATTTTTTTTGTTTTTAAATGTTTCTATACATCCTACAAATCCGCCACTTCACAGGCAGGTTATGGGGACCTCCTAGGCACGATATTTGAAGGAATTTTTTGTTTTTATTCTTAACCTTTATTTCATGGAAAACTCAGTTCCTTTAAAAACGTTTTTTTTTTACTTTTTGTCCTGGTTTCCTGTCCCCCAGGGCACTACCCGGACCCCCATACACCTTTTATGGCAAATATCTAGCATATATGCCCTCTTGGAGGGCACTCTAAAAATCGAACGTTCGAGTCCCATTGACTTACATTGAGTTTGTTTCGTGTTCGAACTTTTGAAATTGTTCGTGTTCGAATGCAAACCAAATACGGGGGTGTTCGGCTCATCCCTAATCATGTGTAACTCTGGGCCTTGCGAGAGGCTTGCCATCGATGGCCTCTACGAATAATGGGGTGTCTTTCTCGACCAGGGGGAGGGAGTGAGTACAAGCAAACCTCTGATCTAAAATGTTCCTGGCTGCCCCAGAATCAATAAATGCCATGGTATAAAACATGGTGTTCTCCCAAGCCAAGGAGATGGGTACCACCATCCTTTTTTTTTGCTTCATAGTTTGCTTCGTGTTAGTCATGCCCAGGGTCTGTCTCCTTAATAACCCGAGGCTTTGGCGTTTCCAGATCCCTGATTTCCTTGGTCTCCTGGGGCATTGTACCCTGAAATGCCCTTTACCTCTGCAATATAACGGGCGCAGTAGCACTCACCAAGGAGTAGCGAGGTTGAGATCTTTAAGGACCGAAATATCTGCTTGACGTTGACACAACACTCGGTATACACAGACTTATACTCTAAAATCAGGGAGTATGAGAGAACAACTGAGTTGCTACGAAGTATTAAAGGTTTCAAGACCGATAGAGCACGTTCAGAAACACAAAGATACTGCAGACAGAAAATGAATTGTACAGACTGCAGGGCAGTCAGAAAATGAGCAGATTTAACGTTCGCTGATAAGCTAGAGCAGGTCAACGGTACCTTATACTTATCAGAGGTGATTGACACACATAGGGATTTACAGTGGGTACAGTATCGAGTATACTTGATGGTTTGAGCACAATGCACATATGCTGAACATAAACAATATTTTTCGATCACGGTTTTCATATAAATTCGTGGCAAAGAATCATGAGCCCTTGGTCGGGTATAGTAACCTAATGAGGCCACAGACGATACCCCAAGACGAGATGGGACAAAACACCAATAACGAGTGAAAGCCCCAGCGGCAAACATGGGGTTAAACCACCAAAGCACAACACTGGCGATCGCAAATCGTAGCAGCAACAGAATGGTCAAGTACAAGCCGGGTCAAAATCAGGAGCAAGTATCGTATACAGAAATGGGTCGGCAACAACAGCAACTCCTCACGCCCTGTTTTAAACCCGGCGGCTCCTCGTGACCACGCCCCCTCGGATGCCGCTCGGCCATTACCTGGTGCTGGCATTCGGCCAGGTCTTGGCACAGAACCTTGCCCAGACCCCCCAGGCAGCATAGCAGGGGCTGAGGATGTAACAGCCTGCTCCTCTGGGATGGCCCGATAGGCTTCCGCAGCTCGCCCGGTGAGCTTCCTGACCAAAATGGGGACCCATTCACAGGGTTGTACATTGTGCATTGTCTTTCGAAGTCTTGTAAAAATCCATCAATATCCCCGGCCTGGTCATTAAAGGAACACTCTAGGCTCAAACTGAGCCACCTTTTTTTTTTCTTTATATTAATCCTAATGCCCTACCAAGTTGTTTTACCTTTTTTTTTTTTTTAAAACGATATACTTACCTTAAAACACAGGCATTTTCCCACGGCGGTTTTTTCTTTGTCCCGCTCCGCCCTCTTACATGCGAACCAGGAAGTTGGCGCCACCTTCTTTGACTAGTGTTACGCGCAAGCGGATGCGCGCAACACTAATCGCAGCCGCAGACTATGCTGGTGGCTCGCTCCCGCCAGCTACTGTGGCGAGTTGGAGACGTCATTGCGCTGAAATTGCGATGACGTCTCCTACTCGGCAATAGTCGGCAGAAGCGGGAAATACAAATCCCGCTCTGCTGACTGACAGCTGGGAGGGCGGAGTAAAGTCCTCCGCGTCTCTCAGCTGTTTCAGCCGATCGGCTGAGCGGAGGGAGGGGGGAAAGACAAGGGCATACTCAGGGCATCATGACCACCTAAAAAAGCTTAGGTGGTCATGTTGCCTAGAGTATCCCTTTAAATGTTTAAACGTCTGATGGGTCACCTTAATGCTGCAGCTCGAATTGAGGCTCTGGACTGACCGGTCATCTTCACAACTGTTGCTCTTGGCTTTGCGGATGTCCTGCTCATCAGCAATTTCTTTTTCTGCGGCTTCCATGACCCGGTTGATCACTTCTATGGGTGAGTTTGGACCATAGAAAGCAAGTCGTTCTCTCACCCTCTGGGACAACGTGTCCTGTCCTGGATGCTGCGGAGGATGAGCTACTCGTGCCGCGAGATGACTCGCTGCTGAGAGTGTTAGCTGGCCTCTGTTCTCCCTGCTCAGCTTCCACCAGCGCTGCAATGAGTTCTGTCTTCTTTAATCCCTTAGTGACCGGGCAGTTTTACACAAATCTATCCTTTAGTGACCGCTGCTGTTTTTACGTTTCTGCGCTGTTCGTGTTTAGGTCAAATTTTTACTCAAAAATACTCGTTTATGCAACCCACACATATTATACACCGTTGTTCCCGCCATTAACCCTTTCGCTGCTGAGGCTTTTCACACCTCTGTGCTGAGGTCATTTTTACTGCTTTCGCTCATCATGTTTAACCGCGTTTTGTAGCCATATTTTGATATATGACCCAGACATATTATATATTGTTCTTTCCGGCAGACTCCACAAATTCATAATATGTCATTATTATATGTATACGTTATGTCATGTCTGTATATTATAACAAAAAATACAATAAAATTTGAATTTTCAATAATTTATTATGTGTAATGTGTTTTTTTTCACATTTTAACATGCGATCGTTTGCGGTTATATTTTGTATGGGGTGCGATTGTTAAAAAAATTAGAAATGGGGACCCGTTACATTTTTTTTGGGGGAAAATGTCTCTATTTTTAACAAACGCACCGCATAAAAAATTGTTAATGCAGCATTATTGTTCACATTATAATTGAAATGGGAACAATATTGCTGCATTAACAAAACAAAAGAAAACTTGTTTATTTTTTTTAGAATTTTTTTAAATATATATATTTTTTTATTTTTTATAAAAACTTTTTCATTATCATGTTTGATATCGTTGGAAAGGCCATGCTCTGGCCGATCCAACGATATCAAACATTAACCCCTCGCTGCCACGGATCGGGAGATAGGGGGTTCATTGGAACCCCCTATCTCCACCATTGGTGGCAGCTAGGGGTTAACTCCAGGACTGGCGTCATCGTGCTATGCACGATGACGCCAGTCCTCAGGGGGTGTTCGCGGAGGCTTGGCCGACATCCAAGATGTCGGCCAGCTCCGGGAAAGGATCACAAACCGGCGCTTTTCAGCGCCGATTCGTGATCTGGCTCCCCAGGGGTTAATGACAGCCACCGTTTGGAAGGGCAGGCTGTGCCCTTCCAAACGGTGCCTGGATTAACCCCCTGCCCCCGGCGATCGGGAGGGAGGTCCTCCTCCGCACATGCGGGGGGGCGCCTGAATTAGATGTCATCGCGCCTCCGCGATGACATCTAATTGCTCCGCCGGGGTCTCGAGTGCTGGGCTGACATCCAAGATGTCAGTCAGCCCGCACGGGGGGGAGCAATCCGCCAGAGTCCGGCGGATTTCTGCCTCCTGTGCATGGACGCGCTGAGCGCGTCCATAGCACAGGAGAACTACTTGGCTGGACGCGCTGAGCGCGTCCATAGCAGCCAAGTGGTTAAATGGACTTTCTAAAAATATCATTATTTCCATCATATCCTATAATTTACTACAGCCCTCAAAATTTCCACTCGCATACTCACGTTTTGCGAGGGGAAATTGAGCGCTGGCGAGTGACACTGTACACGCAGGCAGCATGATAAAGTCTATCGTGCTGCCTGCGCTGCGTTTTCAGCCGGCGGCCGTGTTGTTTTTTTTCTCCAGGTCAGCCTGTCTTTTTTTTTTTCGGCAAATGGGACTTGGCCGGAATCATTTCCTGGGAGGGAGGGGGGGGGTTGCAAATACTCACCCGCGGCACCTCTACCAGACCATCCTGCTGAACGCTGGATCTTTCTCCTTCATTCTGGGCCCCTTATCTTCCGGGCACAGCGTGAAGGATAATCTCCGCCCCCTCATTCTACTCTCCAGGTCAGGTAAACGAAATGAAATATGAATTTGGGGGGGGAGATGAAATGAAAGATGAATTGGGGGGGAGATGAAATGAAAGATGAATTGGGGGGAGATGAAATGAAAGATGAATTGGGGGGAGATGAAATGAAAGATGAATGGGGGGAGATGAAATGAAAGATGAATTGGGGGGGAGATGAAATGAAAGATGAATTGGGGGGAGATGAAATGAAAGATGAATGGGGGGAGATGAAATGAAAGATGAATTGGGGGGAGATGAAATGAAAGATGAATTGGGGGGAGATGAAATGAAAGATGAATTGGGGGGGAGATGAAATGAAAGATGAATTGGGGGGAGATGAAATGAAAGATGAATTGGGGGGAGATGAAATGAAAGATGAATGGGGGGGGAGATGAAATGAAAGATGAATGGGGGGAGAAATGAAAGATGAGTTGCGGGAGATGAAATGAAAGATGAATTGGGGGGAGAGATGAAATGGAAAGAAAGATGAATTGGGGGAGAAATGGAGAGAGATGAATGAAGAGGAGGAGATGAATGGGGAGAGAGAAATGAAATAAATGGGGAGAAATGAAATAATTGGGGAGAGAGAAATGAAATAAATGGGGAGAGAGAAATGAAATAAATGGGGAGAGAGAAATGAAATAAATGGGGAGAAATGAAATAATTGGGGAGAGAGAAATGAAATAAATGGGGAGAGAGATGAATTGGGCAAAATAAATTAAAGGGAGGGAGAAATGAATTCAAGTGGGGAGAGAAATTAATTAAAGGGGGCCCCTTGGCAGAAAAAATGTTCCCCACCCCTGGTGTAAACTGAGGGAAAGTAAAAGGCTGCCAGCGCGCCGGAAGTGATGCCAGAACCAGCGCCGCTACTACAACTCCCATTAGAGGCCATAATTGGTGAAATGGTGGTGTAGGCATTTGAGGTTATGCCAAATAAATCCTATTTATAAAGAGATGGGTGATACAGAAGGAGCAAAAAAAAGAAAAAATGGGGATGGAAGTATCGCAGACGAAAATTAATGGATTCATCTATATAAGCATCCAAGCGGGAAACCTGACTTTGGGGTCTTCTAACTTCTAGTGATAACCTGGCATATGAATAATGGGAGTATTAGGTTCCACTTGATATATTGGATGCATAAACACCAAATTAATTTGGTCCTAAAAAATGTTGGAGAGGAGTCTGTACTTAATGGATGATAGTACTTGTCTGGTGCCTGGGTATACATGTATCTGATGCCTGGGTATTAATGTTTATTATTTTGTGAACTTTATTCTGAATAAAACCTTTAACAGTGTAATTTCATAAGATAATTTAAGAAGGCGTGTTTAGGGGCGGAGTTTAGGGCAGGGTAGGTGGGGCAACTGGTGGAGAGTAACTCTTATGGTCTGGCTAGTAGCTTGGGACTTGAAATTTTGAGCCCTGATTTACTATTAAAAAATATATGAAATATGATGAAAAAAATGGTAAAAACACACTTTTTTGTAATTTAATCCCCAAAATCTACAACCGCCAAAGAAGACCCCAGCTAAAGATTTTCAAAATTTTGTCCCGAGAATAGAAATACCCAAAAGCGCTGAGCTCATTCTGACTGGTTTTTGCTCATTTTTAAATGACAGCCTAGGTCCTATTTAACTAAACCCCCCAGACAAAAATTTAAAAACAAAAAAAAGCAATTTTTTTCTTTTTATTTTATTTAGCTTTTTGTTTTACACCAAACCTAGTCATGTTTGGTATCATTGGAAAGGCCATGATCGGGAGATAAGGGGACCAAAGGATCCCCCATCTCTCCTTGGCAGCTAGGGGGTTAACTGGCCCACTGATATCCTCACACATATGGTGGGGATGTCAGTGGGTGGGGGTGACCTGGAGGCTTGGCTGACATCCAAGATGTCAGCCACCTGCAGGTTTAAATCGCAACTCAGCGCCGAATGGTGCTGAGTCGCTATCCGGCAGCGAAACTGTTAACTTTATACACCGCTGAAAAGGGGAGACTCTCCCCTTTCCAGCCTAGGTGCCATGGTTGGAGAGATAGAGGGCTCCAAATGAGCCCCCCTCCACTTCCTGGTTCTCAATGCAGGCGCCGGGGGGGGGGGGGCGCCACCTGCCGATGACGTCACCACGCAGCGTGGTGACGTCATCGTGCTCGCCAGCCCTTATAAACTAGAGGGGCAGGCTTCCTCCCTGCCAGAACTCTGTTGGAGCCAGCGAGGGAGGTATCGGGCGGGAGGGAGGTATCGGGCGGGAGGGAGGTTAGGAGTCACTGACGTACTATGTACGTCCGTGGGTCTAAAGGAGACCCGTGGGTAGGACGTACATGGTACGTCAGCGGTTATTAAGCCCGCTGGGTCTTGGCCTTTTCCAGTGAGAAGCTCCTGCAGGGCTAGAAAAGTCAGATGTTTGTAATTTTCAGCCATCCTGACTTTGCTGAATTATAGAGTCTGTCTGGAACTGTTTTGCAAGAAGGATCCGTTCTTCTGACACCAATGTAACGAGATGCCCAGGTCAAATATTTTCCCTCGGCCGTCTTGAGTTGCTCACCTATGCCAGTTCCCAGATTCTCCCCTCAGCCCACAGTGCTGGAACAATGTCAGATCTTAACCCTTTCGCTGCTGAGCCATTTCACGCCTGTGTGCTGAGGTCATTTTTATCGGTTTTGCTCATCATGTTTAAATGCGTTTTGAAGCCATATTTTATTATATGACCCAGACATATTATATATCGTTCTTTCTGGCAGACTGATAATATATCATTATTATATGTATTCATCATGTCCTGTCTTTATATTATAACAGAAAATGCAATAACATTTTCAATAATTTACAACGTATAAAGTGTTTTTTTTCTTCACATTTTAACAAGCGAGCGTTTGCGGTTATATTTTGTATGGGTTGTGCTTGTTAAAAAAAAAATAGAAATGGGGACTCGTTACATTGTTTTTGGGGGAAAAAATTACGCGATTTTTAACAAACGCACCCCATACAAAAATTGTTAGTGCAGCATCACTGTTCACATTATAATCGAAATGGGAACAATATTCACGCGCCTGGGAACCACCTGACCAGCAGCTTCTCGCAAGACCCCGGAATCCAGGTGAACTCTGCGATCAGTGAATCCCAGGCAAGTGGCTGCTCGTAGGGACCAAAGCACTCGGCGGACGATCAAAATAAATTTGATCGATCCAAGGAAATTAACGATCAATCAATTAATTAATCGTTAATTTTCACAGCCCTAGTTTTAAAATAAGGTTTCATTGAATCACATTACTCATTGCAGCACATTATTATGGGAATCTTATTTATATACACTTATTTAGTTTTTTCAGTGGTATGATTTGGTGGCGTAAATTATTACTGCCCCCCCCTTTTGACTGTGGTATGGTATGTGCCGCCCCCCCTCTAGAGTCGCCACTGCCAGGCCCCCAGTTTATCCTGGTAAGACAGTCTATGCGCAGCTGTTGGTGAACGGCACTTCAAGGTGAAATTTGCTCCTCTCGGGCTCTCTCTCTCTCTCCTCTGCTTCGGATTTCTGTTCCTGGTCCAGAATGCATTGCTCTGCGCCTCTCTCTTAGCAGCATGCGCGCGCACAGCTCGTCGACAGGCGTCACGACGTAAGCGCGCGAATTGCAAACCTGGGAAGCGATCGAGAGCGGAAGTGACGGGCTGACACAGGAAACACGGGACACCGGGCTATCGACATGCCGCAGGTCCAGGTGTCCGGTCTGACCGTGGAATTTCCCTTCCCGCCTTACAAATGCCAAGTGGATTATATGACCAAAGTCATTGAGTGTTTGCAGAAGGTGGGTTCGCGGGGCCAGTCCTGGCAATGTACAGGGAACTCTGAAACCACAGGCACAATATAAAGCTCTCTCTTTCACACCATGATGCTATATATCGGTTTGTCACCGACGGTACTATACAGGGGTCTCGTTGTCACCTCATGGCGCTATATAAGGGTTCTTCGAGTCACACCATGATACTGTATAGGGTCCTTTCTGTCACCCCATCACACTACACAGGGGTTTCACTGTCTACCCATGCCACTATACCAGGGGTCAGCAACCTTGGCTCCCTGATGTTTTGGGAACTGCATCTCCCATGATGCTCGGACACCCATTAGGCTGACCGAGCCACATGGGAAATGTAGTTTCCAAAACATCAGGGAGCCAAGGTTGCTGACACCTGCACTATACAGACAGGTTCTCTATTACCCTGGTGTTATATGGTGGGGTCCCTTTGGTGGGGTCCTGACGGTATTTGTGTACAACTATCCTATACCAGTAAGGCATAGTAAAGGGCCATGTACAATGATTTATGGTTTATTGTAAGCGATAATTATCAGTTGGCGTTTTGTGCTTTTATTTAATTTTGTGCTTGGGCTGGACTGTATTGTGGCCCTTTGTATTACCACATTTGAGCTGTAATAAAAGATTAATATTTTATATTGGTGTGTGCATTACTAAGTATAATATACAGGGTTATTCAGAGAGTGTGAAAAGCAGGAGAATGACTGGAGAATGAGAAATTCTAGGTCAAAATAGCCGATTTGGAAAGTGAGATGAAAGGGAGAATTTTTCTGGTTTGGCTATTTTGACCTAGAATTTTTCATTCTCCAGTCATTCTCCTGCTTTTCACGCTCTCTGAATAACCCTGATTTATTTTGGTCAGCCTATGGGACTGACTGGTGATGGTAGCACCTGTTTCTAAAGTTCAGTTATTTTACAGATATAGGAACAGCTCTATTTGTGTGTCGCTGACTGGTTTATTATAAAATAAAGATTTTAAAGTTCAGCTATTTTGACTGAAAATTTGTAATTCTCTACCATTTTTTTTTTTTTTTTTTTTAAATTAACCGACTATCATTTTTCTTTGAGACTGCCATTCTGCTGCTAATCTTTTTTTTTTCATAGGGTGTGAATGGGGTCCTGGAGAGTCCCACAGGTACTGGCAAAACCTTGTGCCTGCTCTGTGCCACCCTTGCCTGGCGTGAGCACTTCAAGAATGGCATCAGTGCCCGTAAGATCGCGGATCTCATGAAAGGAGAGGAGTTGTTTCCAGGCCGTCCTACAGCTTCCTGGGGAAGTGCAGAGAACAGCAGCGTGGGATCAGGTACGTGTCGTGAAATAACGCATTGTCTGCTTCTTGCTCCCTTTCCATTTAATAGTAAAAAACACAAACAATATTTGTCAGTCCTGGAATTTAGTATTAGAGCAGCCATCTTAAACTCTGACCCCCCCCCCTCCCCCTGAGGTTGTTGGCCTACAATTCCCATAATCTTTTGAAATGCAAAAGATGGCCAGAGAATCATGGGAATTGTAGTTCAGAAATATCTTGGGCAGAGTTGTGACGCCTGTATTAGACTCCTTCCCTTGATCTGGAACAATGTCAATGTTCCCTGGATTTTCATTCTTTTATTGTAAACTAAGACTTTTGTGTTCTCCAGTTTATTATAGTGACATTCCCAGGATTATCTATGCCTCCCGGACCCATTCACAGCTGACACAAGTTATCAGTGAATTGAAACAAACCTCCTACAGGTAATGTGTACTCGCAGGTTAGCAAAAAGGATAGACTTTACTCATCCTGACCACTTTTTAAGTGATCAGGATATATGAGGAGCTTCCCCCATTCACCAATTTGGTTAAATCGCTAAGTGAAAGATTTTCCTAACTCCCCCCACATCACCAGTAGTGATGAGCTGTTCGGTTCGGAGTTCGATCCGAACTTAGCCTGTTCGGTTAGATCGCGAACTCCAAACATTTCCGGGTGTTCGCCGCATGATGGACCACAATGCATTTTCCCACTGGCCTGAAGCTCGTAATTGGCTACAGCCTTGCACCTGACCACAGGTCTGGTGCAAGACAGGTTCAACAGTATGCCAATCACGGCTCAGAGTCCTGATTGGGCAAATTTTGCCCAATCATGGACTCACAGCTAAGTCCCGCAGCACACAATATAACGTTTCCACGCATAGCTACAGCATGCATTTTGAGAGGAGATTTCAGAGGAGATTGTTGTGTGTTGTCACTGCCGGTCTGCCACGCTACTGGGGGGGGGGGGTCTGGGGTGGGGTCTCATTTCTACCAAATATCAGGGAATTTAGGTGATGTCTGTCTTGTCACACAGCCAGCAAGTATTTTGGGGGTTAAAAATTTCTTTAAAAAATATGTGAATTGAGGTGATCTGTCTCTTGTCACACAGCCAGTACCACGCAGTATTTTGGGTGTCACTAATTTCTACAAAACATTTGGTAATTGTTATAATCCGTGTGTTCTCACTGGCTGCCACCCATCAAGGGGTCTCACTGATTTATAGGAGGTGTCTGAGACTTGTAATCTGTGTCTTGTCACTGTCTGCCAGCTATCAGGGTGTCTCACTGAGTTATACCAGAGTTCTTTGATTCAACTCTGGTATAAAGGTTAAAGATTTAGAGTTCTGTATATATTAATCTATATATCACTCACCATGTCTGAAAGAACAAAAAGGACAGGCAGACACAGATAAGAGGGCAAGCAGCCCCCTGTGTCAGGAGGCTGTGCCTCTGGTCGTGGTGGACGTGGTGCATCCTCTGCAGGGGCACGCTTGTCCTTTCTAACTGGTGCTGGCCGTCTTAAGCAGCAGCAACATACAGAGGACTTGGTGGATTGGCTAACCAGGCCATCCTCATCCTCCCGAGTCCTCTGCCAGCCAGGCTTCTAGTGCTTTACAGTCCACCTCAGCTGCCAAAGCATCTAATGCAGCCTCCATGTCCACAGCTACTCCTGCCGTAGCCTCACTATCACACACGGAGGAGTCAGCTGCTTGAGGATGCGCAGCAAGTACAGTGCTCTGATTCAATCAACCTAGAGGAAGGGGGTGCCAGTGATGACACACAAATAACTGGCACTCATGTTGCCCCAGCAGCTGCAGCATACTGCCAAGTTGGCTCCAGTGACGAGGAGATGGGGGGTGATGATGACAAGGTCACTGACTCCACCTGGGTGCCTGACCGAACAGAGGAATTAAGTGAGGAGGAGGCACAGCAAACACGAGGCACAACATCCTCTGTGACCAACCGTAGCACTAGCCAGTCCAAGGCATCACATGTCAGAGCTGCTCCGATGCAGAGCGCTGTTGTCTCAACACATGCAGGAACTTTGTTGTCTGGGAGTTCTTTAAGAAATGTGCAGTGTTGCTATTTGTAATCTATGTCAGATGAGGCTTAAGCGTGGGAAAGATACCGGACACTTGGGTACCACGTGCTTGAGGCGACATATGAAAAACTGCCACACATCCCGTTGGCGCAAAGCTTTGCGTAGGTCCTCCTCCTCCTCATCTGTCTCTACCCCCACTTTATATCCTGCCATGTCATTGCCTACAACCTCCACCGACAGGGATGATGCTACAGTAATGGATGTACCAGGTCCTTCCTCACAATGTGACCTCATCCCAGCAGCTGATTTACGCAGTCAGATTACGTTGCTGCAGCGTAAGAAAAAATATAGTCCCAACCATCCCCAAGCACAGCATCTAAATGCCAGCTTAGCAAAATTACTCGCATTGCAGCTGCAGCCTTTCCAGCTGGTGGACTCTGCTTCCTTCCGTGAATTTGCTGACTGTGCTGTACCACAGTGGCAGGTTCCAAAACGCCATTACGTTTCACGCAAGGCCATTCCAGCACTATACCAGCACGTGGAAGACAATGTTATCCAGTCATCGGGAAAGGCAGCCAGCAACAAGGTGCATGTGACTTTAGACACGTGGTCCAGCAAGCATGGACAGGGTCGTTACATTTCCTTCACGGCACACTAGGTAACTCTGCAGCTGGGAGGGATCCAAGACGGGGCTCTGTGCTGGAGCTTGTTCATCCACCACGCCTCCAGAAAGCTGCTTGTATGAGGTCTGTCTGCTCCTCCACCACCACCACCTCTCTCTCTTCCTCCTCCTCCTTCTCTGGCGAAGTGGCAGTTAAACCGACGCCTGACAGGGTCTACGCAATGGCTCAAGCAAAAAGAAGCCATACTGTGCTTGAGCTGGTTTGTTTAGGGGACAGGAGCCACACCGGGCCAGAAATTCTGTCAGCTCTGCAGGGCCAGGTGCAGAGATGGTTAACACCACGCCAGCTTAAGCTGGGAATGATCGTCTGTGATAATGGCAGCAACCTTCTCTCCGCCCTACGCAAAGGTAAATTGACGCATGTACCATGCCTAGCACACGTCCTAAATCTGGTGGTACAGCATTTCCTAACCAAGTACCCAGGGCTGCCAGAGCTTCTCATCCAGGCCAGAAAAGTCTGCAGCCACTTCAGACGGTCATTCCCAGCAAGCGTTCGCCTTGCAGAAATTCAAAGAGAATTCCACCTTCCCACAAACCGTCTGATCTGTGACATGCCCACCAGGTGGAACTCGACATTAGCAATGCTGCAGCGTCTGCTCAAGCAGCAGAGGGCCATCAACGAGTACCTGAGTGAGTATGGCACAAGGACAGGTTCAGGTCAACTTGGTCCCCCCCGCAGTGGCTGATGATCAAGGATTCATGCACTGTACTGTCACCATTTGAGGAGGCAACGAGGATGGTGAGCAGGGACAGTGCATGCATCAGTGACACAATTCCTTTAGTGTTCCTGCTGGAGCACACTCTGCGGGGAATTATAGGTGTGGCTCTAGAGGCAGAGCAGCGGGAGGAAGAGGAGGCCTTCCCTAGCTCTCAAGACCCCAGTGTTTCCGCAGACAGCATTCCAGCGGGTCCTACTCAGATCAGACAGGATGAGGAGGAGGAATATTTAAGTAGTGGGGATTCCTCAAGGGAGGGTTTCGTGTGCCCAGAAACACAAGGGCTAGTGCGTGGCTGGGAGGAGGAAGTGCACGATACGGTCATCCTCATTGACCAGGAAGACTCGGAAGCGAATGCCACCTCCAACCTACTCTGCATGGGAACCCTAATAATGCAAATTCTGCTAAAGGACCCCAGGATTCGTGCTATCAGGGAGAGGGATCATTACTGGTTGGCAACCCTTCTTGATCCACGATACAAGGGTAAGGTTGCAGAGCTCATCCTGCCCTCACAGAGGGAGCACAGGATGAAACAACTTGAGGACGCTCTAAAGCGACACTTGTGTAACACCTTTCCAGGCACTGGTAGGTTACCAAGTGCTGACACACGTGCTTCTGAGGCTGCGGATGATCAGAGGAATAGTGGTGAAGGCCAGGGCTGCTTGACTGATGCATTTTTAAATTTTTTTAGTCCTCGACACCCAGGGACGTCAAATGTAGGCACCCATTGCCAGCGTCTTCACCATATGGTGCAGGACTACCTAGGGGCAAGAGCAGACCTGGATACCTTTCCAGCAGATGATCCACTGGCTTACTGGGTGTTGCGATTGGATCACTGGCCAGAACTTAGCCGCTATGCAGCTACTAGGTTGCCCTTCATCCAGTGTGCTTTCTGAAAGGACATTCAGTGCCGCTGGAGGTTTTGTCACAGACAAAAGAGTGCGTCTGTCCACAGACTCTGTAGACCGGCTGACCTTTATAAAAATGAATCAGTCCTGGATCAGCAGCTATCAAAACCCTGATGCTGAAGTAATGGAATAGATCGGGGATGTCTCTTCTGCATTCACAAAACCTCCAGCACTGAACTCTTCCACAATACCACAAAAGGGTTACGGTGTGAAGGCACTTGCTGCCATGAAAGGCACAATATTTGGCTGCACTGACGCCTGTGACAGATTTATCATTTTAATTTTTTGAACCACAGTCCAACCCATACACTCTTCCACAATACCACAGAGGGGTTACTGTATTATGATGGCACTTGCAGGCCTGGCACCAAAAGCACAATATCTGGGTGCACTGACGCCTTGACCATAATCATATATTTTTAATATAGGACCACATGGTCCACCCCTGCATTCTTCCACAATACTACAGAGGGGTTACTGTATGATAGTACTTGCAGGCCTGGCACCAAAAGCACAATATTTGGGTGCACTGCCACTGACGCCTGTATCAGATTCATATCCTCAGAGGGGTTACGGTGTGACGGCACTGTTGGGGACGCTAAAGGACCAATTTTGAAGCACCTATTGTTACTTTCATCCAAAGCCTGCATAAGTTTCACAATAACTTAGCCAAAAAATCAGTAAACTTTTTCTGCGTGTACGCAAAATGTCTCCTCTTTTCATACAGACTGCCGCCCAAGCAGTTGTTTATGGATAGATTAAAGGAAAAGCATTTACCGTCATATGAAATGTAATTTTTTTTTTTTTTAAGTGTTTCTATACATCCTAGAAATCAGCCACTTCACGGGCAGGTTATGGGGACCTCCTAGGCACGATATTTGAAGGAATTTTTGGTTTTTATTTTTAACACTGTCCCTTTTTTTTAAACTTTTTGTCCTTGTTTCCTGTCCCCCAGGGCACTACCCGGACCCCCATACACCTTTTATGGCAAATATCTAGAATATATGCCCTCTTGGAGGGCACTCTAAAAACCGAATTTTCAGCCCCATTTACTTGCATGGAGTTCGGGTTCGGACCCGAACCGAACTCGGGGTGTTCGGCTCATCCCTAATCACCAGTAGCCACAATTTTTTTAATTTGTCGGCTTCTGGTCACCAGAGACGTCGGTATTCTGAGAGGTGAGTAACATCACCTACAGAGGGAGGGGGAAAAAAAGGAACATCTAATCGGGCAGAGGCTGTCAGCAGCCTCTGCCCAATTATTTAAAGGTAAAAAGGAACTTCTTTTCCGTAAGTGTATTTAGTACTAGCTGGATCCCCGTGCTTCGCGACGAAACGTCGGGCTATGCAGGAGTAGATATTAGGTTCGCAATCTTTGGCTTAGTGGTAGTTGGTGACTGAAGCACATAAGGGATGATGATGATGACGACGATGTTTTTGATGATTTTTAAACCCTTTAATCCCACCAGCAACCTGGGTTTGTTGTCTATGTAGCCGGGCTTATTACTTGCATAGATTTTGAGAAACGGTCACTCGTCAGATGCACAGCAGCCACTTTCAAAGTCTGTCCCTGTGCTTTAACAGGAAATTATAGATGTTTGAACAAGAAGTGTTAGTCTGATGGGATCAGAGGAATTCTGGGTATGAAAACGGTTTCTCCCTGATATATGCATGTGAAAACGTGGCTTTGTTTACTTCTTTGTACAGAGTCTTCCCCTGATGTCTGGTGCCATTGCACCGTTTCGGAGGGGTTAGATTGCATAACAGCCTGATTGGGATTCCACAAAGGACGTCCCTCTCATTGTCATCACCAACAAAGTATATCTTCAGTAATGAAGGCTGCTGCTTTGGCACCACCATGATACTTCATATCCCGTGGTAGACCTGCCCCTGCACTTTGAATGTTGGCATAAAATTTCCCTCCTTCTCCTCTCTGGCTCCAAAAGACGCTGTTGGAAGCATCCGTTGTATTTCTGGGCAGCGTAAAGAAAGTGCCCTGCCAGAGGATGCTGGTGGGTGAGAACGCTGTGAAAGGGTTCAGGGTAGGGCTGAAGGGGAGGGAGCTGGACTTTCCTGCCACTGTAGCACATTCCGGGACGCTCATCCTGCCATTTCAGAGCTTGGCACAAGGTAACCGAGATCAACAACCTTTTCCCGGGAGTAATCAATTTGAGGTTCATATTTAAAACCAGACAAATACTTATTTGTCCAAGGCATTGATCTCCTTTGTGACTCATTGACGTAGGGGTTATTAGATGCATACTTTTTTACAGCCTCTCTACTGAAGTGGGGATGAGTTTGACAATACTTTGTTCCAGCTTCCCTTCTGTTTTCCTAATCTCTTTCTGCCCCCCCCTCTTTTCCCTTTAACTGTTGGGATCAGTGGAAGAAGTGATTTGGGGCTGGGACACTATGCAGGAGGAATTTGGTTAACAATCCGTTGGGTCGGTGCTGGTGGGTGATTGAAGGGAATATATCTCCTGCCTCCTTGAGTTCAGAAGAAGTTCCATAGGTGGAAGGTGTGGACTCTTTGAGGTAGTTTAGGTTTAGTGCTGTAAGGAACCCCAGACGCTCCTGAGTGAAGGAGAGCAAACGGCAAGTGGCAGTTGGAACAGATTTTTTCAGGTGGGAGGGGGAGTAAAACTCCTTAGCATCAGAGCATGTTAATAACTAATGCTCTGATGGTCATTTTGAAAAATCCTTTATTGGTGAGCACCTAGAAGCCGAGAGGAACATACATGCTGAATTTCAAGTTTGTAGGCTGTACGGTTCTGGAGATATCGTGCGAGTTACATTTCGCTTTTAACCCCTTAAGGACCTCTGACGTACCCTATACGTCCTGTACTCGGGTCTCCCTTAGACCCGCGGACGTACAGGGTACGTCAGCGGCGCCTAATCCCCCTCCCGCCCGATACTCGCCTCCCTCGCCGGATCCCACGGCGATCTGGCAGGGAGGAAGCCTGCCCATGTGATTTACATGGGCAGGCGAGGCTGATGACGTCGCCACACTGCATGGTGACGTCATCAGCAGGCGTCCCCATGCTTTTCAATGGAGGGGAGGGGGGGGCTCCTTCGGAGCCCTCTATCTCCCCAACCATTGAAGCTAGGGAGATGCCGTTTGCACCGCTGGAGAGGGGAGAGCCTCTGGCATTAACCATTTCGCCGCCGGATCACGTTGCGGCGCCAATTGGTGCCAAAACGCGATTCAAACCTGGAGGGGGGCTGACATCTTGGATGTCAGCCAAGCCTCCAGGTCCCCCCTCACCCACTGACAACCTCACCATATGTGTGAGGATGTCAGTGGGCCAGTTAACCCTCTAGCTGCCATGTAGAGATGAGGGGATCCTAAGGATCCCTTTATATCCCGATCCATGGCAGCTAGATGGTCATATTTGCCATCATTTGAAAGGCCTGATTATGGCCTTTTAAATGATACAAAACATGACCAGGTTTGGTTAAAAAAAAATTAAATAAAAAAAAAATAATAAAAAAATTTAATAAAATAAAAGTTTTTTTTTTTTTTTAAGTTTTTTTTGTCTGGGGGGAGTTTAATTAAATAGGACCTAGGCTGTCATCTAAAAATAAATAGCACAAAATGGTCAGAATGAGCGCAGCGCACATAGGTGAACTGTCTCAGCAGTGAAGGGGTTAAAAAGCAAACGCATGTAAAAATTGGGTATTTCTAGTCTCGGGACAAAATTTTAAACCTATTTAGCTGGGGTCGTTTTGGGTGGTTGTAGATTTTGGGGATTAAATTACAAAAAAAGTGTGTTTTTTACCTTTTTTTTTCCTCATATTTCATATTTTTTTTTTTTTTTTATAGTAAATTATTCGAAATGATGGAAATAATGGTATTTCTAGAAAGTCCATTTAATGGCGGGAAAAAGGGTGTATAATATGTGTGGGTTGAATAAACGAGTAAGAGGAAAATTTGACCTAAACACTAACAGCGCAGAAACGTAAAAACAGCAGCGGTCACTAAAAGACGGATTTGTGTAAAACCGCCCGGTCACTAAGGGGTTAAATATATAGATTGGATGATTGTGATGAGACAAATTAATATACAAGTAAAATGTGGAATAATAAAACTTGTCTTTCTGTAGTTGAGAGCATTTACTTTCCTATATGTTTGAGACATTTATCAAAAGTATGAATTGGAATCTAATATACTGTAAATATTTCATTTATTTGTAATCAATTTACAAATAAAGTGGGGGAGTGAAAGCAGTTTGTGTGGGTCAGGGTCTACAGTAGCTGCAAGAAGAGGGTGGTGAAACACTATACAGCAGGGGTGAACTAACATGGCCCACCAGATGTTTTTGGAACTACATTTTCCACGAGATTCAGCCAACCTAATGAGTGGCTGAGCATCATGGGAGATGCAGTTCCAAAACCTCTTTATAGCCAAGAATGCTGACCCCTGTTGTACAGACTTACTCTCTTTTTACATCCTCTATTCTGCTCATGGTTGCCTTGGTACCGGGTACATAGGATGTTGATTTCTAATTGTTCTTCCAGGCCTAAGGTGTGTGTTCTCGGCTCCAGGGAGCAACTGTGCATCCATCCAGAGGTGAAGAAGCAGGAGAATAATCATGTCAAGGTACTAAATGGAAAATGTAAATGGGATCTGCAGGGGTCGGCATTCTTGTTCCCTCCCATGTTTTGCAACTACATATCCCATGGTGTCTAGCTTGGTCAAAGATTAAGTTTTATGGGAAATGTATTTTCAAAACATCTGGGGGACCAAGATTCCTTGTCTACTGTAAGGTGACTTGCTTGGTATAGAAAAAAAGTCGGCTCCTCCATAGCTTCATCTCACAAGGAAAACTCCAATTTTATATTTGTTGCATGTGTTGTCCCAACCCCCCACCCCTTATTCTGCCCTGGCATGCAAGCCTGCTGAGTGATTTTCATAGGCTAGTGAAGCCATAGCATGTATTGTATAACATGCACAGGTGCAATTCCTAAATTTTCCTACCAAGTTGTGACGGAAAGTTTAGATTTTAATAAGGACTAAGAGGCGAGTATTTGCATTCAACTTTCTTTATTGTACCCACAGCAGCAAAGAATGAATGTAATGAAAAAAACGTAGAAACCATCCCTCAACGGAGGGGACCCCATCCCTAGTCCGTTAGCTCCACCCCGAGTCCATATAGGTCCAGTGTGGGGCGGCAAAATCCTCTTTGAGACGACAGCTTCAGAAACAGAAACGCCCAACGGAGGCAACTGAGGATCGGAACAGGGACAACCAGCAGGCCAGAAAATCTCACGAGGCTGAGAAGAAAGCACGAACAGGGCATTAGAATACGGGAACCCACCCACGGGAAGGCCAGAATATAAGCCACCAGGAGGGACTCAGTGCAGTCACCCAGAGGCGAAACGGCTCCCCCATCGGTGGGAGACCCCCAACGAAACATTGTCACCCATGTAACGGTGCGAAATAATTAACAAGGAAACAGCCATGGAAACTTTATTAAACAAAACACATAGACAAACGCCACAGATCAGAACCGGGTGGGCGCGGCAGGAACTACTCGCCTCCGAGTCCTTATTAAAATCTAAACTTTCCGTCACAATTTGGTAGGAAAATTTAGTAATTTTAACAGGACCTCGGAGGCTCCTATTTGCAGGTTTAACGCAACAGAGCTGGAGACCTATGGTGAGTGGGCGAAAATAAAATTGACGAAAGGTAGACTCGCGACCAGTTCGCTGCCATCATCAAATCCTTGAGTCTGCAACCTGAGGCAAAAGCCTTAGAGGCTGAAGCCCTCCTCATAGAATGAGCAGCAAAACGTGATACATCGACGCCCGCCAGATCCAACAGCCACCGGGCCCAACGCGCCAACGTAGCAGAACCCACCGGAGCATGGGGAGTCCGAAACGACACAAACAATGGCGAAACCGGGTCACCACGAAGACACTCTGTGCGAGCCTCATAGGCTTGAAGACCTTGCACGGGACACAACTGAGGGTCCCCAGAAAAAGCCGGGTAAAACACAGAGCAAATGGCCGACTTTGTGCGTCTGGAAACATCAAAGTGTACCCCTTCCGGGGTCCAGGAACGGACCCGGAAATCCAAGGCCCGCACATCGTCAACACGCTTGCACGAAACCAAACAAAGCAAAAACAATAATTTAGCCGATAACTGATTCAATGACAAGTCGTCCTTAACAGGCCAGCCACGCAAGAACTCGAGAACCGATGATACATCCCATGTCGAAGAGTACCTGGGTGTAGGAGGACGACATAGGCGAACCCCTTTTGAGAAGCTGACAGACGAGAGCATGATGACCCACAGGGACACCATCCAGACCCACGTGACCAGCCAAAATCGCCTAGCGATAAACCTTAATAGTCCGGAAAGCCAAACCAGAATCTAACAGACAGAAAATTCAACACGGCCATCACAGGGGCAGTAAGGGAATTGTGACCACCGTCCCAGACACCAGCGTTCCCATGCAGACGTATAGGCTCTCCTTGTGCCTGGAGCCCATGCCTGTTTTAACAAGGCTGCAGTCCCCTCCGAAAACTCTCCGGTCTGCCAGGCGAAACTGACACCGTCAACCGCTCTCCTGATTACTAGGGGATGCGGAAGGCCTTCCGGATCTGTCAGAAGGTCCCCCAGGCGAGGTAACACCCGCGGAACATCTATCGCTAGTTCCAACAGTGTGGAGTACCAGAGTTGGGACCGCCAGAGTGGGGTCAGGATGATCAATTCCGCCTCTTGCTCTCTCAGCACGGATAAAACCCTGCATAATATCAAACGGAGGGTAGGTGTAATGACTGCCTTGTGGCCATTGTAGTTTGGATGGTAGCGGATGTTGTCCATGCGGAGCAGCACACATCGATGAGTCACGGACCCGGTGAAGCATTGAAGGGTGAAGAACGCCGCCAAGAGCTTCAACGTGTTGATGTGGGCCTCTGCTTCTGAGGGGGACCACCCGTCTCTAGTCGACCGCAACGAGCCCCCCAGCCCCTGCAGCTGGCATCAGATTCTATCGTCAACGTCTGAGTCGGGTCCACCACAAGACGGGAGTTCCATTTGGCCCAATCCGAGAGCCACCAGCGGAAATCCTCTCGGGCACCGTCCGGTAGCAGCACCCTTTTGAGCGTAATCTGGATTCACTCGGACAAAACGGGCCTTTTACGTTCTGGGGGGCCCAATAATGAAGAGGAGCCGGGAGGACTGCCAATCGAGTTGCAGAGAGAACCCCAATGACTCGAGCCAGAGACCGTAGGGTTCCTCAATAGGGAGCGCACATCTTTCTGGATGGAGCGTACCTTTTGAAGCCGGTATGCTGAGGGTCATGGAGACGGAGTAGACGAGAAATCACAGGAACTCTATGTTCTGGGTAGGTACCAATAAGGATTTTTCCACATTTGTCAGAAACCCCAGCTTTTGCAAGAGGGTGATTGTCCACGTCAGATGACATTGCAGTAGGTCGGACGAGTGCCATTAGCAGGATATCGTCCAGGTATATTATTAAATGAACCCCCCGGGCGCAAAGGGAGGCACTGACCGGCAGTTGAGCGGGACACGTGGTGGGTTTCGTTGGGAGCTGAAACGTGCGTGCGCACTCTCGATTGTTCGAGAGGAAATGGCGCGAACCACTCAAATCGAAGATGGCAACGCTGAGATCCCGCGAGATCTCGGCTCTGACCACCAGGCCGCGAGGGACCTGTGGAGCCACGAACAGTGTCGAAAACTGAAGCGTTGCGGCTCGGAAGGTCACCACGGTAAAAGATTCAAGGAAAATTTTCAGCATACATGTGACGCGGGAACGCCGCCTTGCCGTAAGAAACAGCTGGCGGCTTTCCAATCACGAGGATGCCTGACCCCCGTGGTTCTAGCCGGGGATAGTCGGAGTCCTGAGAACAGCAGATAAACAATAAATGTGGAAATAGGAACAAAATACAGGAAAGATCACCTGAAATCTATTAATGAAATCCAGCCAAACATAAAGGTACTTTGCTGATGCGGGAGCAGCAAAGAAAGAGGATTTTGCCGCTCCCGCACAGGAGCTAACGGACTAGGGATAAGGTCCCCTCTGTTGAGGGATGGTTTCTAAGTTTTTTTCATTACATTCATTCTTTACTGCTGTGGGTGCAATAAAGAAAGTTGAATACAAATCGGAGCCTCCGAGGTCCTGTGTTAAAATTTATGTACATCACCAAAATCTCCTTTTCTATTTAATCCATAAACAACTAGCACATACAAAATGTGCATATGTGTTTTTGCCACAGTGGCTCAAACCTCCCGATCGTGTACACTCCAGTCTCCACCCGCAACAAGTGTAAGACTGGTGGTTCCGTGCGGTCCAAGGTATTGTCCACCGGTCAGTCCTAAGAGTTCACAATCACCCAGCTCCATGCATTTCATGAGATACGTCCCTCTTACTCAGCATAGAATCAAATGCGCTCAGTCTCTCTTAAATGCTAAAAAAAAAAAACACGTTTATTCAATTGTTGATGAATAACTGCTGTTTTCAATTTCTGCCTTTCTTCCCATCTTCCGTCCTCCAAAGTACTCCTTCTGCACATGCTATGCTTGAACAGTTCTATGATGTCAAATGACGGGGTCTTTTATTCGTCACACGCGTCCTGCCGCTTTCCTGTTAATGCATTTAAACAGTCTGTTACGCTCTACATACTCGGCGTGTCTATTGGCGGTATTGATCAAAAACTACTATAATAAAATTGGCTCTCATTCATCACCATTCCCATAATTATCATACATCTGAACTGCAGTATGTATAAAAACTGCTATATAATCTATCTCTAGAATAAAAAATCTTGAATGAAAAGTTAATTTGGTTGGAATCAGGGCCGGATTAACATAGGGGCAGATAGGCCCAGAGAAGGATAACTATGTCTGCATTGATAGGCATTTGGATCCCTGTATCTCCAACTCCATAGCAGATACAGGGTCATGTCAGGTATCACTGGAAAGGCCAGAGCATGGCCTTTCCAATGATACCAAAGATGACCAGGTTTTATGTAACACCAATAAAAAATTATTTTCACTTTTTAATTATAAAGTGAACAATGATGCTGCACTAACTTGCCATCACATTTCTCATGTCACTAACAAGTGTTGAGGTGATGGCACAATCCTTTGCTATGAATTGTTACGTCAAAAACCTATACCGCCACACTGCAGCAAAGAGCACTGGGGGGGGGACTTTGGACCACTGCGTTACTAATCTTTACACCTCAAAAGGTCAAGTGAGAAGATCATTGGACAGGTCAGAGACTGGCCTATGCATTAATACCAAACATGATCATGTAAAATCTAAAAGAAAACAAAAAAATATTTTTTAGTTCCAAAGCGATGGCATTGCCCATTTGTCACATATAAATGAGCAATACCACTGGCATTACTCACCTTTTTAATTTCCCACTCTGGGAGCAAGGTCAGTGTTTTATACATAGTCATATTATTCATAAATTACCATCCTCCAAAACACAAGGCAAAGATTACTTCTCTATTTTCTTAATTTTTTGGGTTAAAATTGTAGAATTTCTCAGAAAAATGCAGTAACAGGTTCCCATTCCACTTATTTTTTTTTTTTTTTTTAAAAAAAAAAGAATTCCCTAAAGAATATATAACCACACAGGTTTGGTTGATAAAATGGGAAAAAATAATTTTACACACTTTAACCACTTCGCTGCGGAGGACGCGCTCAGCTGAGGGCGTCCTCCCGAAGCAGCCTGCGATCGGCCGGATTCCGGCCGATCACTGTGCACCCCCGGTGCGGGCTGACATCTTGGATGTCAGCCTGTCAATCCGGGACCGCCGCGGGCACAATAGATGTCATCGCGGTGGCGCGATGACCTCTATTTCAGGCGCCCCCCCCACATGTGCGCAGCAGGCGCCTGAAAGGGAGGGGGAGACCTCTCTCCTTCGGACCTCTCTCCCTCCCGATCGCGGGGGTCCTGAGCTTAATGCTAGGCACCGTTTGGAAGGGCACAGCCTGCCCTTCCAAACGGTGGCTGTCATTAACCCCTGGGGAGCCGGATCACGAATCGGCGCTGAAAAGCGCTGGTTCGTGATCCTTTCCCGGAGCTGGCCGACCTCTTGGATGTCGGCCAAGCCTCCAGGAACTCCCCCTGAGGACTGGCGTCATCGTGCTATGCACGATGACGCCAGTCCTGGAGTTAACCCCTAGCGTTAACCCCTAGCTGCCACCAATCGTGGAGATAGGGGGTTCATTGGAACCCCCTATCTCCCGATCCGTGGCAGCTAGGGGTTAAAGTTTGGTACTGTTGGATCGGCCAGAGCATGACCGTTCCAACGATACCAAACACGACTGTGAAAAAAGTTTTTTTTAAAAAAATTAAATTAAAAATAAAAAAATATTTAAAAAAAAAAAATTATAATTTTTTTTTCTCTTTTTTGGTTTGTTAATGCAGCAATATTGTTCCCATTTCAATTATGTGAACAATGATGCTGCACTAACAATTTTTGTATGCGGTGCTTTTGTTAAAAATCGTGTAAATTTCCCCAAAAAAAAATGTAACGAGACCCCATTTCTAATTTTTTTAACAAGCGCACCCCATACAAAATATAACTGCAATTGCTCGCATGTTAAAATGTGAAAAAAAAAAACACTTTACACGTTGTAAATTATTGTAAAATTCATATTTTATTGCATGTTTTGTTATAATATACAGACAGGTCATGACGTATACATATAATAATGACATATTATGAATCTGCCGAGTCTGACGGAAAGAACGATATATAATATGTCTGGGTCATATACTAAAATAAGCCTTCAAAACACGTTTAAACATGATGTGCAAAACCGGTAAAAATGACCTCAGCACAGAGGCGGGAAATGCCTCAGCAGTTAAAGGGATACTCTAGGCAACATGACCACCTAAGTATGCCCTCTTCTTTGCTCCCCCCTCCGCTAAGCCGATCGGCTGAAACAGCTGAAAGACACGGAGGACTTTACTCTGCCCTCCCAGCTGTCAGTCAGCAGAGCGGTATTTGTATTTCCCGCTTCTGCTGACTATTGCAGAGTAGGAGACGTCATCGCGCTTTCAGCGCGATGACGTCTCCTACTCGCCGCAGTAGCTGGCGGGAGCGAGCCGCTGGAAAGACGGCGGCTGTGATTAGTGTTGCGTGCATCCTCTTGCGCGTAACACTAATCAAAGAGAGGAAGCCTGCTGATTGGCTGGTTTACGTGAGATGCGCGCTTCTCACATAAAAAAACATTAACCAAGTTGCAGAGTTACCGCGACGGGAGGGGAGTATTTTTTTAAAAAAAAACGCTGTTGGAAACAAGTGGTTTTTAGGGTAAGTATTACATAAAAAAAAAATTACTGAATAACTAGGTAGGGCAATAGGTATAATATAATGTAAAAAAGATGTGTGTGATTTTTAGCCTAGAGTGTTACTTTAAATGATTGAAATCTGAAAAATTAATCACACAGTAACTGCCTGGTTAGATATACCCGTATTTGCACTATCAACTAACCTAAAATAGGTTTTTATTTCACTACATTCCAAAAAAAGCCCACCAAAATATTAATCTCCAGGCCCATAGAGATCTTAATCCAGGCCTAGTTGGAATATCATATAAGAATGCTAAAAAATATTAAAGGATCGGAATAAAGGAACAAACGCTCTATGGTTCCATAGCATAACTATATATACACATATACCATAATGCCTAAATACACAAGAACCTGGAGAAATGGAAAGAAAAATAGAAAGAAAAATGAGTCAAAGAAGAAAACCATTTCGATGCAAGAATCTTTATTCCATGAATGCCAGAATGTCTCTCATTTTTCAATCCTTTACCACCTAAATTGAAAGATTTTTTTTTTTATCCAAGATCTTTTATTCTACATTTTTATATACAGTTGCAAGAAAAAGTATGTGAACCCTTTGGGATTACGTGGAGTTTTGCATGAATTGGTCATAAAATGTGCTCTGATCTTCATCTAAGTCACAACAATTTGAAAAACAGTCTGCTTAAAATAATACAACACAAATTGTTGTGACTTAGATGAAGATCAGAGCACATTTTATGACCAATTCATACAAAACTCCACGTAATTCCAAAGGATTCACATACATTTTCTTGCAACTGTACAATGTATTCATATATTTTTATATATGTATGAATGTGGGTTTGTATCGTTATTGAAGGCGCTGTTTAATACCTCTAGATTGGTCAGAATCTTAGATGCAGGGGTAGTAAACCGTAATAGGCTGTACTTAAAGGCAGTAGGATGTGCCTCTGTTAGCAAATATATGCTGTATGTTAATTGCAGTGTTGGACACGTGGTCGCGTGTAGTGATGATATGCACCTTTATTATAAAAGGGGGGGGGGAAGAAGTCTGGTTGTGGGTATGGATAGGGTATTGATATTAATTTCTATAGAAAAAATTCAGTGATCAAGTAAACACATACCAAAAGCTAAAAAAGGATCCAACAGAAGAGATCAAGGAAAGATTCTACAAATACCTGGATGAGGGACATGAGGAAGGTATTATAAACGACAAAGAATACCACTACCTCAAAATCACCCACCCCGTAAGACCTACCTTCTACCACCTACCAAAAATACATAAAGATGCAAAAGACCCACCAGGAAGACCTATCATATCAGGCATTGACTCCATTTCAAGCAGAATCTCAGAGTACATCGACAAACTCCTGCAACCTATAGTTTCAAAGACAGAAGCACACTTGAGAGACACATTAAGCATCATAAAGCAATTAGAAAAAATAACCTGGAAAGAAAACTACATCCTGGTGACTAGCGACGTGAGATCCTTGTACAGCAACATCCCACACGAAAATGGAATAGAGGCAGTAAAAATCCACCTAGACAAGGAGGACGACATACCAAGTGATCAGAAAACCTTCATACTAGAGGGGATAAAACTAATCCTGAAAAACAACTACTTTTCCTTCAACGACGATTATTACTTACAAACAAATGGAACTGCCATGGGAACGCGATTTGCCCCAAGTTTCGCAAATCTATATATGGACAATTGGGAGAAAAACATCCTCAAAGGAAGAGACAATGACATCGTGATATACAAGAGATACATCGACGACCTCTTCCTGATATGGAATGGAGGAGAAGAAAAATTAGAAATATTCCTAAAAGAACTTAATACACAGGACCCCAACATCCAACTTGACACAGTATGGAGCAGAGAAACCATCAACTTTCTAGATCTAACCATTTTTCCGGAGGGCAACACTATCCACACACGAAACATTCTTCAAACCAGTAGACTCGAATAGCTTCATCGGCAAAGACAGCTGCCACCTCAACAGATGGCTAGAGGGAGTACCAAAAAGCCAGTTTATTCGAATGAGGAGAAACTGTTCTAAACTGACGGACTACACCACCCAAACATCCAAGCTGACGTCTGACTTCATAGAGAAGGGCTACGACCCGCAGAAGCTGGAAAAAACCAAGGATGAAGTGGCAGGAGTAGACCGACAAGACTACCTGAAATACAAAGAGAAGACCACACAAAATCAGCCACAAGAAGGGGTACCAGTGATATTCACGTACAGCCAACAAGATCGGGAATTTAAAAATATAATAAGAAAGTTCTGGCCGATTCTCCGGGAAGATCCAATGTTACAAGAGATACTACCAAATAAACCAAAATTCATCTGCCGAGGAACAAAAAACCTAAAATCTCGATTAACCACCAGCGAACACGCACCAAAAAAGGAAGCAACCCCTTCAAACAAAAGGGAGGCTTCTACGGTTGCGGGAACTGCATAAGTTGTCGCAGTACTGGGAGTAAAAAAAGACACATCACCAAAGTCAATAGAAGAGGAGAATGGAAAATCAAGGACCTCCTCACATGCTTCTCGACGAATGTAATATACCTCCTCATTTGGCCATGTGGCCTCAAGTATGTCGGCAAAACCACAAGGGCGGTAGGTGTAAGGATCAGAGAACACATCAGAAACATCGAGAAAGGTTTGGAAACCCACAGTGTACCCGCCCACTTCAAAAAAACACATAATTGCAATCCAAGAAATCTGGAGTTTATAGCTATCAAAAAAATCCGAAATGGAAAAAGAGGTGGAGACCTGGCGAAGAAAATAGGACAGGAAGAAATGAAGTGCATTTACGAATTCGACACCATGCACCCAAAAGGCTTAAATATGGATTTCGAACTATGCCATTTCCTATAACAACATACCAACATTGACGAGCCATTTCTTCCACCATATACCACCTAATATCATTCCAATCCTCCAGCTACAAGACACAGATCTAAATAATCTGCAACACGCAAATCAAAAAGACTACAAAGATTATATATCCCCCAAATAAGCTCACACTATCAGCCCAAATTTCAATCAAGAGTTGGTTACCAGTGAATCTAACCAACCTTATACAACACCCAATACACCCACCCAAAACGCATTGGGCATCTATAACCGTCTAATATGATAGTTTTACTCGATACTCGTATCACCCCACAAGGACACTTACATCATCAAATGGAAACCCCATCAATACCCCCAATTAAATATACCATAATCCCTAACACCAATAAAAATACTTATAAGAAAAATCCTATAGTATTACAGTGGAATATCCAGAAATTGAGAATTCATCTTAGCACATCCATGTACCACAAAACACAGACGTGTACCCACAGAAGTTTGACAACAAGAACCCTCCCCCCTGGAGTATAAATACCCACCACCGACAAATAGAGCGAAAGACCATCCTCCTCCTAAAGCTATTCGCACTTTCTAGAAAAACCCACCTCAATCATATATCTACCAATCTAACCCTCAAGACCCCACTAGTGGAACAGACACACTGATCTGTATCACCTTATTCCCATTAGGTGATCCCCTCAATCATATCATACCCAGGACAATAATGAGATACAGATGTTTCAGGTTCCCTAAAAGACCTCATACATAGGACTCTGTTATTTACTTATAACAAACCCCCCCCCCCCATTCAGCTCATACAACAGATCCCTCGATACAGCATCTGTGACTTTTAATCATTAGAATTAAATCACAGTCACATTATGCACGGATTAAAACTACACAGCACATCCCTGATAAGGCTCATATAGCCCATACAGAACGGAACACGCATCTGAAAGAAGATCGCCCTCCCAATGGACTGATTGGCTCACAAATCCACGTGATTCACTCAGACTCACGGACTGCAGTGCGCATGCGCAGGAAAAACGCGCAAAAAATCGAAAGCAAAAAAGAACCAATCAGAAACACTACCGAAGAGTACATAAGAAAAGGACACCGCTCATCACATCATCCAGCTGAGGAAGCCACATTCTGGCGAAACGCGTCCTGGATATACCCCCTGTATTTTATATATATTGTTAAATACATTTTTAATAATAAATCCCTTTTTATACAACCTTTCCACTTGTATCCTGATTTGTTCCTGAGTTCCAGTTGTAGTCCTGAGGCCTCGCTTTGCAGCTTTACTTCACAGCCAGACTGAACGCAGTGGACGAGGAAAGAAGTGACGACCAAAGAAGGGATATTGGCCACCTCTATGGGCCATAAACGCCGGTAACAGTGAGCCTGATACATCATAGGCTCCTGTCCACGTGAGTAAGATACTTCTCGTATTCCATCTATTTTATTTCACACCACAGAATTGCGCTATGTCCCCTTTCTCCATCTAATTTCATGAGGTTAAGACCCGGTGAAACCGGAGAGAGAGACAGCGCATCCCCGACACAGAGACGAATACACCACAGGAGTAATCCAGCACAGAGAAACTATAACCTTTTCGGCCACAAGGTGGCAGCAACATACAAGAAAGAACTTTGTAGTAGTATTATACTACACTTTCCGGCCACAAGGTGGCAGCAACATACAAGAAAGAACTTTGGAGTAGTATTATACTACATTTTCGCCACAAGATGGCAGCATAACAAGAGATAAAAAAAAAAAGGGGACGTTTTACTTGATCACTGAATTTTTTCTATAGAAATTAATATCAATACCCTATCCATACCCACAACCAGACTTCTTCCCCCCCCCTTTTATAATAAAGGTGCATATCATCACTACACGCGACCACGTGTCCAACACTGCAATTAACATACAGCATATATTTGCTAACAGAGGCACATCCTACTGCCTTTAAGTACAGCCTATTACGGTTTACTACCCCTGCATCTAAGATTCTGACCAATCTAGAGGTATTAAACAGCGCCTTTCAATAACGATACAAACCCACATTCATACAAATTCAAACTGGTACCAACGTAACGGTGCTACCGTATCGTCAGAAGAGCAGCAGTAATACCATACATACACTAACAACAAGCGCCGACAAGGAGTTTCCACCACACATTTCTTCATATATATTTTTATATATATTGCAGTTTTTATACATACTGCAGTTCATATGTATGATTTAAGATTCATGACATAAAGTCATGATTTTATTAAAGACCCGGAGAAGAGTTTTTTTTTTTTTTAAATTCTTTATTTTGGTATTTGCATAGATGCATAAATCAATCAAAAGAGTAAGTAAGTGGTTTTGCAGGACCACAGCAAGTCCTCAATCAAATCCCATGTAAAAGAGCAGAGTTAAAGACATCTGGGAGAGGAACATAAGTGACAAAAAAAGAGTAAAAATGTCCTCTTAAAAAGGGCGCTATAAGAAAGATCAGCAAACGGGGCAAAGAAACCGTCCTCAGTAAGGTGTCTCAAAAAGCAAGGAAAATCTCAAACGAAACGTCCCCAGCTGGGGAGCATTAACGTGGACAGGGCAGGGGAGTCCCAAAAAGCAAAAAAACATAAAAAATAAAAAGACGTCGTTGGAAGCCCATCAGTCCGTATCCCAGAGTGGGGGTCCTCGCAAGGTGGGCAGGGCACAGCAAGGGAGGCCAGAGCATGCTGACCTGTCAGCCTTTCTTCAAAAAATTAAACTCGCAGCTCCAGTGGATGCCAGGCCGACCAGCGATACACCTCATCAGCTTCTGGAAGTGGAACCGTGGGAATCTGCGGGGTGAGAGCCGAGGCTGTAGGTCCAGCTCGTGCCGTCATCCTGGTCGACAAGGGGGAGCCCCCTCCACCTCCCAGGATCCCTAGGCCGTGCCAGCGCTCCATCCAGCTCCGCATGGTCTGTTGATCCATGTGCAGTAGGCACCGCGAGACCGCTCTGCGGCATCTTCCCATCCACTATTAAGGTGACCGGTAACGTCATGGGCCTCAGGTCGTCACTCACCCTTAGTGGGCCGGTAGTCTCCGTCAGGGTTATACATCTGGGTACATCGGCCTACAGCCAGCTGTCCTCATGCTCGAAGTCGCTCTGACCAGCCATGCCCCTGGAGCTCCGCAAGGCCTCTGTAAACTGACGCCTGTCGTCCCCCATCTGCAACAGCAAACAGCAAATCTTCCAGGCACGTGAGTGCGGCCTCCATGCCGAATACAGGGGGGAGTGACTGGACATCCATTCGCTGCACCGTGGTCACTCCAGCCGTTCCCTCCACCATATCTGTCATGATGGCTGGGAGATAGGGGGCCCTCCATCTCCCCAGCCCTCTCTATCCAAGGTGGGTGTAGGCATCGGGGTCAGCAGAGGTGTCACGGGGCAGAGCAAGGCCCCAAGATGGCCACTCGAGTATCCCACAGCCGGGAATCACACGGCCCCTAGCCCAAAAGGAGCAGAGCACCCAGTACAACCCCTGGAAGCAACCAGGTGCCCCAGAAGAGAGGGGCACCACAGGGAGCTAAAAAAAACAACTATTAGAAATAAATATTTCCACAATATTTAATGAAGATACAGTACTATCATATGGAGCTCCCACAATTCAGGGGGACTCATGACACCAATCTGAAAGAGAAAGGGTAGCGTGTTATTACAAACATATGAACACCTCACAGAAGGGAAAATCTTGTTAGAAAAAAAACATGATGGTCAAATCCCCTATTCAGGCCCTTCGGCTCGAGCGTGCTTAACCTGAATATCCATTTCTTCTTTCTGTTTTAATAAATGCACTCTGTCTCCAGCCCGTTTCAATATTGGGACATGATCTATGTGAGGAATTTCAAAAATACTCTGCAAATATACATACTACCCCGGAGGATTGGAACATGTATACCATATGATGCAATACAATGCAGACACCTGTTAGAGATAAAGAAATATAATTTCCACAATATCTAATATTTAAAGAATGAAAAAGCACCTGTCATATGGAGCTCCCACAAGTCAGGGGGACACAGGACACCAATCTGAAAGAGAAAGGGTAGCGCGTTATAACATTAACAGAATATCGTCTAGGTATACTATTAGCTGTACACCCTGTACCCTCAGGAACGTAGCAACTGGTTTGAGGAGTTTTGAAAAAAAAACGGGGCTGAGGATAAGCCAAAAGGGATGCATGTAAATTGGAATTTTCGGTCTTTCCAGAGGAATTGTAAAAGGTGGTACTGATCGGGATGGATTGGGACCGTTAGGTAAGTGTAGGTCAGATCTAACCAATTCCCGGGGTATAGAAGATCTGAGGCAATGTATGACCTCCATTTTGAAATGTCGGTATTGTATGAATTGGTTTAGTGTGCATAAGTTGATTACTGGTCTAAAGCCACCGTCTCTCTTTTTGGTTCGACGAATAGGTTGCTTAGAAAACCTGGAGTTGTGAGGGGTACGTTTTGAATCGCCCCTTTTCTCGTGGAGGGAAGCAATTTTGTTTTGAATCAATATAGTTGCATGTATAGAAAAGGTCTGGGGAACTGGAGGACACTCTTGGACAGGAGCCTGTACAAAATCTATCCAGAATCCCTGTACTGTGTTGAGTATCCAAGGGTCTAGCGTTATTTGTCTCCACATATGGAGAAAATTGGTAATTTTCCCAAGTATGACGGGAAGTTAGAATTTTAAGAAAGACTCCGAGGCGAGTATTTTGCATCTTTCTTTGCATTTATTCAACAGCAGCATAGTAAAAACTTAACAGGTAAACTTGCCCCTCCCTTCCCTCAGTCCATTGCAACAATGCACCCTCCCCTCTCCATAAATAGGCTCTTCCCGCCAAATTGACCCTCCTTTTCTTGCGAGCGAGTCACCATCCAACTGGTAGAAGAGCCAACAAACGAGGACATAATCCAAACGAAGCAGTAGAGAAATCGGGAGGCTGTGGGGGAAAAAAGGAACAAGGAACCGGCGAACCAACATCCAAGCCGCAGAGCAAAGGAACCCAGGGTGGGACCGGGCAGGAAAATACTTGCGTCCGAGTCTTTCTTAAAATTCTAACTTCCCGTCATACTCATGAATTAAAATTGGTAATTTTCTTGACTCGGAGGCTCCTGTTTTGCATATTCAAAGCCTGTCCAAGACCTCAGCCGACCAATGTTCGAAAGGCTTCAAATAGAAGGTCGATTCCCTAGACCAGTCCGCCGCCCTTATGAGATCCTCCAAACGGCAGCGGGACAGCACCGCCGAGGAGTCCATGGCGCTGCGCGTAGAATGCGCCCCAAACGTGGAGACCTCAACACCGGCCGATGACCTCAACCACCGCAGCCACCTGGCCAGCGAGGTGGGTGACACCGGACAGTGGGGAACCACATAGAGTAACAGGCGAAACCTCCCGTGGGCACCAAGCCATAGTACGGGCTTCATAAGCAACGATCCGGGCAAAGCCGCAGGCGATCGGGCAGTACGGGATAGAAGACCGTGGAAATAGCTGTTTTGGTACGCCTGGATACGTCAAAATGCACCCCATCTGGCACAAAGGACCGCACACCAAAATCTAACGCGCGAACATCGCTGACGCGCTTGCAGGAAAGTAGGCAGAACAACATCAATAACTTAGCGGACAGCTGACGCAAAGACAGGTCATCATTATCCGGCCATGCCGACAGAATGCGTAGGACCATGGAAACATCCCATGTGGAAGAATAACGAGGCCGAGGGGGACGCGGCAATCGAACCACTCGCAACAACCTACAAACCAGGGGATGACGTCCCACCGGGACCCCCTGGAAACCGAAGTGTCCTACCGAAACCGCAGAATGAGAGGAGTTAACCATATGATACGCTAAACCTCAATCAAACAGGTCTGTGAGGAAGTCCAGTACAGCGTTCACATGGGCTGAAAGGGGATCCAGACCCCCATCCACACACCAGCGAACCCACCGGGACAAGGCGGCGCCGTAGACCGTTCGGGTACCAGGGGCCCAGGCACGTTGGAGCAAGGCGTCAGTGCGTTCCGAAACTCCGGCGACAGAGCCGGGTCCCCTGATGATAACCACGCAATCAACGGATATTGAGACATAAGGGGGTCGGGCCGGCCCTCCGGGTCCGTGATGAGACCCAGGGGGCAAGGCAACACCCGTGGACAATCTATGGCCATCTCTAAAAGGGCTGGAAACCACGATTGACTCCTCCCCAGAGGGGTGCCACCATGACCAGGGTCGCCACTTGCGACCTGACTCTGGCCATGGTGCGAGCCATCATTGTGAACGGGGGAAAGGTGTAAAGCTGTCCCTGGGACCAAGGCTGTAGGAATGCATCCGTCGCCCACGCCTCGGGGTCCGGGCGACAGCTGTAAAACCTCGGGAGCTGATGGTTCAGATGGGAGGCTAACAGATCGACGTTCAGCGGACCCCAGAGATGCGACAAACGAGCAGAGATTGCAGGTAGCAGCCTCCAATCGCCCGTATCCAGTGTGTGTCTGGAGTTCCAGTCTGCCACGTTGTCGAGGCCCGGGAGGAACTGGGCTTGTACCGTGATCCTCGATGGAAGCAATGGGCCCAAAGCCGCTGTGCTAACCCTGTGAGCATGGGGGACCTGGGACCCCCGAGGCCGTTGATGTTGCGAACGGCTGGGAAATTGTCCATCCGCAGGAGGATCGTGCAATCTCTGAGGCCCTTGGCAAAGCACTGCAGAGCAAATAAGCCTGCTAGCAGTTCCAGGCAATTGATGTGGAGGAGAGATTCCTCTGTCGACCAACTGCCCCCTAACTGGAGCGGCAAGCATTCGACTCTATTGTGAGGCAGGGAGGGCCCGGAAGGATCGCTTTCCCGTTCCAGGACCGGAGGTACGTTTTCCACAACGCGAGGTCCAGGCGAGCGTTGTCTGAGAGGGGAATCAACCCTGTGTAAGGGATACCCTCCCGGAGGAAACGGGCCATCAGGCGTTGGAGGGCCCTTTAATGTAGAGGAGCAGGGGGTATCGCCAACCTGGTGGCCGAGTGGAGACCCACCATGCGAGCGAGAGCCCTCAGGGAACCGGGGCTGTATCGCAGTAGGGAGCGAGCTTTCCATTCTATCGTGGAAACCTTGTCGGCTGGAAGAGTGAGGCGCATGGATACTGAATCCACTACCAGGCCCAAGAATTCCAGCTGAAAGGTTGGTTGGAGAATAGATTTTTCCGCATTCACGACAAAACCCAACTCCTGCAGAAGGGAGAGGGTCCAGTGTAAGTGCAGAGAAAACAGCTCTTTCGTGGGTGATATAACAAGAATGTGATCCAGGTACACGATGAGGCGAACGCCTCTCTCCCGCAAGTTCGCCATCACCGGCCTCAGCAGCTTGGTAAAGCACCAAGGTGCGGAGGAGAGCCCGACGGGAAGACTGGAGAAGCGCCAGAGATCCCCCCCCCCCCTGCCAACAAAACTGCAGGAAGTCCCGGTGTTCACTTGCCACTGGAACGGACAGATAGGCGTCCTTCAGGTCCTCTTTGGCGAGCCAATCCCGGGAAGGAGAAGGTGAGGGAGATCCTTCATGCCCTCCATCTTGAAGTGGCGGAATGAATTTAGTTCCCTCAGGTTTATGACGGGTCTCGAGCCCCCGCCCTTCTTGGCATCGAGGAAGAGATTGCTGACGAAGCCCAGTGCTCCGCACCTCTTCGTCCACCGTAGTGGAACCCTCTGAGAAGCAGAGGGGTGGAGGAAGGGATGACTGGGATGGAACGGACTCTTAAGTCCCAGGCGGAAGCCTACCACTGTCTGTAGGACCCACGGGTCCGATGCCAGAGTTTTCCATTTGGTAAGAAACCGCACAATGCGCCCCCCCACCCGCGGTAAAGTTGACGAGTGCAACATGCGGCTTACCTGGTGGACGGGTGCCAAAGGATCCCCGAGAACCACGGAAGCCTCTACCACTCCAGCCACGGGTACGTGATGGGAAGAAGCCGGTGTTTGAGTAGGTGGCATCACTGCTCTGGGGTTGCTGGGTAGGGGGGGGGGTCGAGAAGGACTGGGCCATGTTGGTACCTGGCCCCGGTCGGTAAAGTTCCCCCTACCTTTTCCAGCCCTGCCGAAAACACACCCTTTGAATACCTTCTTCATGGAAGTCGAGACCTTGTCAAGGGAGGTGACGGTATTGGCGTATTTTCCAAGATCACAAACGAAATTCTCGCCAAACAGCAACCTTTGGGCTTTACTGCCCAGATCAGAGTCAGCTTTTTCGGTAAGCTGATTGTTGACTTTTAAGAGGATGGACCTCCGCCTCTCAGCAGAGAGGGCAGAATTAGCGTTCGCTAGGAAACAGCGCGTTGGAGCCAGCCCCGCACCATATAGGGGTCTAGGGTGTCTCCCTGGGCCTTGGCTCCCTCAGCAATATCAAATAATGTGATCAAAGGTCCCACTGTGTCAAGCAGACGGTCTTGGCATTTTTTGAAAGCCTGGTCAATATCGGCTTTTGCAGACTAGCCATGGTGGGTAACGTATTTTTGGAAATCCTTGTCCACCAAGGGGGTCCAGACGGGTTTTTCCTAGACTGGTGGGATGGGGGCATTCGGCCCGCATTCTATCATGTGTGGCTTTGTCAATGGGACGCCGCATTCTGCCGTCCAGCCACTTTTCCACGTGAGGTCTCGGCGACCAGGCATAAGAACGGGGATGGGACAGGTCCTCCGGGTAAAAGAGGTGTCCCCTTGCGGGTCACAAATCACTGCCTTATTCACAGTAGGGGCATAGGTCACCAAGTCTCCCATGTCAAATAAATCATCATAGGGAGCGTGGAGCACCACTTAATCATCCCAGGCCGACAGACCATCGGGATCATCGGAGGGAGAGGCCTCGTCCTCGTCACCCTCCACCTCCGCAGGAGGGGTTTTCTCCACCTGTTTGGGCCTTTTAGCAGCAGTAGCCGCTGGCGTCTGTAATGGGGGCCCTTTTACGAGGAGGGGGTGTCATCAGGTGGTTGCAGTGCCGCAGGGTTGCCAGCCCCTCGAGTCAAGTGCTTGGTCTTCTGCACTGACTTTTTTCCCACCCCATTGGAGGGCAAAACTTCTGGATGGAAGACGGGCCCTCCTCCACAGGGCTGGAGCCCGGGGTTGCGGCTGTGGCAGTTTTTCGTAAGGCCTGAACGGCCGCTAGCATCTCTTAGAGGGACGTGGAAAAGGTGGATGACATATTTGCCACCTCCACTCTCACCGCTGAGGCGATAGAGGCCTGTATGTCTGAGGTAATGAGTGGGGGGGGGCGGGAGCGTTAGCGACCTGATCCGTAGACTGAGCACGGATTCCACCGAGGGGAGGAGACCTTTTCTTTCCTTTTCCCGGCATGTCGGAGCTCGATGCGTCTCGTGGCAAGCCAAAGGTCGAGTGAGCTCCCCCGCGAGCAGGTCACGTAACAACAACCACAACGCCACCTCAGGAGGAAGTAGATCCAGCCGTAATGATCATAACAACAAGCGATGGCAACGTAACCAGGGTAAGGGGAACGAGTGGCGAAGCGCAAAGGGTTGGTCCCGGCCGGTGCCCGTGGTATTGCCGGGACCAGGATACCGACCAAATATACTGCTGCTGCGCAGAGGTACTTATCTGGTCACGAGCAGCAAAGAAAGAGGGTCAATTAGGCGGGAAGAGCCCATTTATGGAGAGGCGAGGGTGCACTGTTGCAATGGACTGTGGGAAGGAAGGGGCAAGTTCACCTGTTAAGTTTTTTCTATGCTGCTGTTGAATAAATGCAAAGAAATCGATGCAAAATAGGAGCCTCCGAGTCATGAATTAAAATTACTAAATTTACCTAACGGAAAGTTTGAATTTTATTAAGGACACGGTGGCGAATATTTGCAGTCTCTTTCTCGCTTTAATTTAAACAGCAGCAAGAAGACAGACAGAAAAGTATAAACTTGACAAAAAAAGATAATACCAACATGGTACATCCTGCAACACCCCTCCCATAGCGCAGTATGTAATGTCCATAGTCTACATAAGTCTCTTCCCATCGTCCATTAACCCTTTTTTTTTTTTTAAAATAGCGATGACGCCCAGAACTGAAGTCCAACGGGAACTAAGAACGGATGACTGACGAAGATGGATCATCCAGTAAAGCCAGTATTTATTGAAATGCACCTGAGGCTGAAAAGAGAGAACACAAAACACGAAATGTGTGTTAGCATGTGAGTCTTTAACTGCGTGCAATACAAAGAACACGCTGGACTAGAGCTGAAAGAATTTCAGTACACGAAAAAAATCGAATAACTTTATTGCATCAAACAGTGAAATATATAGATACATAAATACAGTATGTACTTGTTCATAAAAACTACAGTCAGAATTTTATTGAAATATTTGACAATAGAACAAACTATGAAAGGGAGGGAAATATTCGTCTCCGTGTCCTTAATAAAATTCTAACTTTCCGTTATGAAATAGGAAAATTTAGTAGTTTTAAGGCAGGACACGGAGGCTCATATTTGCAAGTTCAAAGCTATCTGAAATCATATCTACATCAAACACACCGGAGGACCAGTGTGATACAGGCTTAAAATAAAATTCACTAAAGGTAGATTCGCTCGACCAAACGACAACCGGATGAGACGGCCTTAGAAGCAACTGCACTTCGTACAGAATGTGCACCATACTGGGAAACATCAATTCCTGTTAATTCTAAAAGCCAGCGAATCCATCTCGCCAGGGTGGGCGAGCTGACCGGAAGGGTGGCTTAAATGAAATAAACAAGGGCGTTATCTGTAAGCTATGTCGAAGAGGAAGAGTACGTTCCTCATACTCTTGTAAACAACGGACTGGGCATAACTCGGGTTGCTACTGGAAACTCGGAAAAAATGCCTGAGAAATGAAAGTTTTTGTGCGTCTGGAAATATCAAAACGGACACCCTCAGGGAGGAAGGAGCGGACTCCAAAATCTAATGCCCTCACATCTCTTACACGTTTACAAGACACCAAACAAAGGAGCATCAACAACTTGGCTGATAATCATTGTTTATCCCTGCATAAGTTATCAGGCCAGGTGAGTAAAAACTGCAAAACAATATTAACGTCCCATGTCGTAACATGTTGTGGGGGACGAGCAAAACGGGCACCTCGTAGGAGTCGACACACTAGGGGATGACGACCAAGCGAAACGCCCTCAAAGCCTATATGTCCTGATGACATAGCAGATCGTAACACATTCAAAGAGCGATAAGCCATTCCAGAGTCGAAAACTGAAGACAAAAAATCTAGCACAAAATTTAGAGGGGCAGAAAAGGGATCTTGAGCCCGTTCGATACACCAGCTAGACCAGTAGGAACTGTACACTCCTCTGGTTCCTGGGGCCCAAGATTGTTCAGGTGGCATATCGAGCTCTAGTGCCGCATTGCTTGAAGTTCTACTGATCCTGACAGCAACCACCCCATGAGTTGCAGATGGCCTGAAGACATCAGTTGGTGGGGCCGTCCTTCCGGGTCCTGGAGTATATTCTGCATGTTCAGGAGCAGACGAGGAGTCTAGATCACCAGGTCCAGTAACGATGGAAACCACGCTTGAGACGGCCAGAATGGGGTCACCAGTACCAGGGTGACACGATGAGTCCTGATGACATTCAACACTCTTTGAATCAGGGCGAATGGTGGAAAAGCATAGTAACGTCCCTGCGACCATGTCTGGAGAAACGCGTCCGTCGCCGCCGCGTCTGGGTCCGGACGCCAGCTGAAGAACTTGGGTAGCTTTGCATTCAGCCGGGATGCAACTAAGTCTGTGTGGAATGGACCCCACCAAAGAGAGAGCGCTGAGGCGGCTGAACAGTGCAGCAACCAGTCGCCTGCGTTGCGAAAATGTCTCGAATTCCAATCTGCTATTACATTCGAGAGTCCTGGGATGAACTGTGCTGACACGTGAAGATGATGTTGGAAGCAGAAATCCCAAAGGTAACGTGCCATCAACGTCAGTTGGACTGAACGGGGGCCACCTAGGCTGTTGATATAACGAACGGCTGGAAAATTGTCTAGTCTCCTGATTGATGGGTTGTCTCTTTCGTGAAGCATTTGAGAGCGAAGGAGGCCGCTAGTAATTTCAGGGCATTGATGTGGAATGATGTTTCGTCTAAGGACCATCGACCTCCCGTTTCCAGATCCTCGCATCGAGCACCCCAACCCAGGCGACTGGCATCTGATTCGATCATGAGGGTAGGAGCCGGGAAGTGAAGAGGGGTTCCATTCCAAAGGTGTAGATCTGAAATCCACCAGCGTAGATCCTGGATCACGTCCTCTGTGTCCTCCACAATCGTGTTGTAGGAGTCTGACCGGAGAAAACGAGCCTTCAATCTCCCGGAGGGCTCGGAAATGTAGAGGAGCCGGAAACCCTGCATGACGTGTTACTGACATGAGACCTATGATGCATGCTATCTGCCGCAATGGTGTGGATCGGTGACGTAACAGTGTACGGACTTCTTTCCTGATAGAAAGGACCTTGGAGTTCGGGAGGCTCAGAGTTTGAGACGTCGAGTCCAGAATGAAACCCAGGAACTCTAGCCGATGTGATGGTTGAAGAATCGGTTTCTCCATGTTGACCACAAACCCGAGTCCTTGGAGTTGTTGAATGGTCCAGTATAAATGTATTTGCAGAGTGGTGCGTGACTGTGACATTATTAGAATGTCGTCGAGATATAGGACTAAGCGAATTCCTCTCGACCTGAGGTGAGCTATCACCGGTTTCATCACCTTGGTGAAGCACCATGGTGCTGATGACAGGCCGAACGGGAGGCATGTGAACTTCCATATTCTTCTGTTCCAGGGGAATACGAGAAATTCTCGACAGTCTTCTCGAATGGGAACTGTCAAATAGGCGTCTTTGAGCTCCAGTTTGACGAGCCAATCCCCAGGTACCAGTAACTCCATCATTGTGTGAATTCCTTCCATCTTGAAGTGGCGATATGCCACCCAATCATTTAATTTCTTCAGATTTATTATGGGGCGACAGCCGCCTCCTTTTTTGGCAACCACAAAGAGGTTGCTGACAAAAACTAGGTTGTGTGACGGTTCTATGGCTCCCTTTTCTTGGAGACTCAAGACTTCAGTGTGTGTGTGTGTGTGAGTGTGATGCCAGAGTCAACGGGCGTGGTGGTGACAACTGATGTGGAGTGTCGGTGAAGTCTATAGTGAATCCCTGAACCGTGTTTAGAACCCATAAGTCTGATGTTAGTAAGGCCCAATTGTGTTGAAAAAGTCGCAGGCACCCCGCGACCGGAACTGATGAGTGAGGTATCACTTGCAAAATTACCTGTTAGGCGGCGGAGATAACCTCTGCCTCTAGTTCCTCGGAACCCGCGTCCTTGCCAGGGTCGAGCTCTTGTGGGGAAGAATTGTCCCGTGAAACCTGTGCCTCTAGGTTTTGAGGTGGACAAGGAGGGCATATTTCCTGAGTGGGAAATTGTACTGGGAGTATTTTCCCAGCCGGCAGGGCGCCCTCTGATTCTGCTGGCCCTTCCAAAAACACGCGGAGCGTGAAAAAACGTTTTTGATGCGATGTCTTATCGATGTTCGCAAAAGAATTTGCGGAGGTCTCAATCTCTTTAACAAATTTATCCCCAAATAAGAGGCCTTGCGCCTCACCCACCAGGTCATTAGGGGTCAGTGTAGTGAACTGAGGGTCTACCTTGATTAAAATCGCCTTGCAGCGTTCTGCCGCAACAGCGGCGTTAGCATTCCCAAACAAGCACATAGTGCGTTGGAGCCAGCCTCCCACCTCTTCGGGATCAAGGGGTACCTGCAATCTTAGTTTCCTCAATTTACTCAAACGGGCTAGGGGGCCTGACATGTCAAGGACCTTTTCTTGGATCATGTGAAGGGCGTGATCAATTCCCTTTTTAACGTTCCATCCTCTAGAACCCAAAATTTTCTCAAAGTGCTCGTCCACTACCGGGGTGAGGTAAGTCTCGCCTACCGTGGTTGGGTGAGGACATTCCGCTTTTAAAGTCGCTCTAGAGGGACGATCTAAAGTTAGCCTCAATCCATTTAGCAACGTGAGGAAGGGGGTACCAATCCGTGGAACGTGGGTGGGAGATGCTTTTGGGGTGGAATAGGGGATTACCCTGAAGGTCATAATTTATTTCCCTTGGAGCAGTGCCGGGGAAAGTGGTGACAATATCCCTTTCTAGTTGTGCGTCCTATTCAGGGTCTTGAACCTCAAAGGGTTCTTCTTCATAACCCTTGTCCCCCTCTTCCTCCTCCTCAGAATCAGGGTAAGCTGGTAGGAGAGAGGTGCTTTTTAGATTTCTTTGGTATACAGACCGTTATACATGCCTCACGGTCAGAGGCTCTTTTATGGAGGGGGGGGGGGTTTGGGAGAGGCAGTTGAACGGGGGTGCCAGCCCCTCTTGCGCTCAGATGGTCAGGCGCGGTCTCATTTCAGGATATGAAAACCTGAGGGTCTATTAAGGGCATGAGAGCCCATGTTAAAGTGAGGAGTATGCGACCTCCTATTCAAAGGAGGGCCATGGGAGCTCACAGAAAAATTGCGGAGCAAAGTATGTGGAGGGAGTATGGGCAGGTACATTACGTTCTGACCAGGCTCTGGAGAAGGAATCAGACATGCAGGTGACCGCAGACTGTATCCTGGAGATGGAAGCTTCCATTGCCGCCATCCGCAGCTCCGGATCCTCATGGTGTCTTTGGAAAGGTAAACTTCCATGCTGCTCTACCAGGGCACCCTGATGGAGTGAACTGCTGCCAGAATCGGAGTCTCTACGCTCGGAACGAGTTGGTTTGGAGTAGGACATGTTTAAACACTTTCTTTCCGAATTTGAAATGGCTGCCGCGCCAGAATGCCGCGGGATATGTATGGGCAGATCCTAATCGTGAGGCGATTGGCTGACCAAGTGTGCAGGCCGCGGGAGGCAAAATGGAACTGTAACACTGCAGTCACCAGTTCCAAACCCGACGGCCAAACACACCTACAAGTTAATTATATATGTGTGCAAATACAATGATTAAACTCGCCCCAGACTCCCTTTAGCAGCGCAGGGAGTCTGAGGAAAAAAGATATACTTAACTGTCGCTGAGCAGCAAGAAAGAGGGTTAATGGATGTTGGGGAGAGACTTATGTAGACTATGGACATTCCATACTGCGCTATGGGAGGGGTGTTGCAGGATGTACCATGTTGGTACTATCTTTTTTTTGTCAAGTTTATACTTTTCTGTCTGTCTTCTTGCTGCTGTTTAAATTAAAGCGAGAAAGAGACTGCAAATATGAGCCTCCGTGTCCTGCCTTAAAATTAGCTATTCTGCCCCCTACGATCGTGTCTGGTATGGAACAGGGGTAAGAAATGACTTACCCTGTGGTCTGGACCTAGAAGATCCACGTCCCCAGGCGGGGAAGGATCATTGCGGTTGGTAGAAGGATGTTGGTTGGGTGTTCCTTTTAAAGGAAGGGGCAGGAGAACCTCTTTGGTTATTATAGGAAGCACGGCCGGACAGTCTGGCCCTGCCAAAAACCCTAGTGGGTGGTGAAAATACTTTTCATTGTTGACTGTACGTTTAGTCATAGTATTAAATGTTTTGGCATACTTGCCCATGCGAATAGCAAAATTCTTGCCAAAAAAGACCCCCTTTGGCTTCTGGACCAAGGTCCTTAGTTGCCAACGAGGTAAGAGTGGGGTCAATGCGGAGTAGAATAGATTTTCTACGTTCTGTAGAGAGGGCCGTATTGTCATTGCCCAGTAGACAAACTGTCCTTTGGGCCCAACCTCTAGTAGGGAAACATCAGGAGAAGCCAAGTGGCATAGGAATGCTCAAGCATTTCTAACCTTTTGAGACAATGGCCCCAATGAATCTATTAATTTATCCTGACATGCAGAAGGAGAAATCTAACCCTTTACGGGGATTCCACCCTGTATTGGCCAGGATATGAATCATTTCCGTTTCAGCATCCGGTGTCAGACAAACGTACTGATCACGTCCGTGTTGCCGCACATTTGTACGTCCATTATAGCATATAATTATGACCAATGGAGCCCCACACACGAAGTACGTCCGCACCGAACTGCGGACGTACAACGGACACGGCAAACGGACGCAAGGCAGGCACGTAAATCTGCTAGAATGGACGCACAGAGTGCGCTGCGTCTGCAATGTCCGCATAGCTTTGTGTGTGAGTGATGGAATGTAGTTAGATGGACTGCATTTTTTTTTTTAATTCTTTATTTTTGAAAGTTTACATCGACCTATAAAGCCAACATAAATGAAAATGACCTCGCAGGGCCAATGTAAGTCATCTGTTTAAACTACAAAAGAAAAACAAAAATAAGAGATCATCAGCGGAAAACACACTTAAATGCAAGGTCTTCTGCAAAAAACACACTAAAGTTGGAAGTCATCTGCGAAAAACATATTAGGATTTCAACGTCATCTAAAAGCACTGCACTCAACAAAGGAATAGGCAGATGGCAAAGGCCAAAAATGTGCCTGCCCTGGCGAGTACCCAGACGGTCCATAAGACTGCAGGGAGGCCAAGGGGGAAGAATGGCACCTGGCCCGGGCACTCAGGAGCAAGCCGGGCACCAGGCCACGGTTGTGTCCCCAAGTTGTCCCAGAGTAGCCAAATTAAATAAATTTAAAAAAAAAAAGGGACTGCCACAGCTATCGAATAAAGCAGAAACTCTGCATAAGGAACAGAAATAAAGTCCTCTACAAAGACTCAGTGACAAAGTCAGCCCGTGTCCAACAAGGGAGGCCAGATTGCCACAGGCAGGATTATGCACGGTTGCCCAGTCCCCTCGGGTGAGCAGGTTCGGCCGAGATGAAGCCTGTACGACAAGGCTGGAGCAAGGTCCCCTCTCGCCCTGACCGGGTCCCAAGAGGGATCAGCAGGCAGCACCTCGAGTGTGGAGCCCTCCCGACGGATCTGTCGGACATGAAGACCACACATGACAGCAGCTGGAAGCCCATCCGGGCGCGGTTCCTCCATTATGTCTGGAAGCCCGAGGGTGCACTCGGTAGCCAGCGCAGCCTCCCCAACAGCAAACAGCACTGGGACATCCCCAACAGACACCACGCCTGGAGGCCCGAGGTCTAACGGCCGCCCAACTCTCCGATCACCTCCAACACTGTGCACCTAGTCTTCTCTGCTCTGTAGACCCTTCACAGCATCGTGGGGAAGAAGTGCGTCATCCGAAGCCTCCAACTCCTTGCAGCCCTCGTTGATGGCCACAGTGGCTGATCGGCATTCTGCCGGCTCCGAAAAGATCTCCAGCTTCTCAAACCCATCTGCCCTCAGGGTCGACATCCCTCGGCAGCACCGCCATCATCCGGAGCATACACCTCTGGTGAGCGGAGCTTCATCCTCCTCTCCCTCCAGCATCTGCAGGCAGGCCTGAAGCCAAGCGCTCCCCACTGCCAGTGAATGGGAGGGGAGCCGTCCCCCCACCTCCCCGCCAGATCATCCTCCTCTCCCGCAAGATGGCCATCCAATCTCCCCGGCTCTCAGCAGAATCTTGGTCTGGAAAGAGGAAGATTAGCAAGCAAGGCCGGTAGTCATCAAGTCGGGTAGTAGGCCGCAAGATGGCCGCTGTGTCGTGCGCCAGCCCCAAGTCAGCAGTCACGAATAACGTCTCTGGTCCGGAGGGGGGCTGAACGGGCTCCGGACAGGTAAATACCGGTAGCCCGACGCACCAAGACCCCCATAGGGGAAAAATTGCGTAAATAGGGTCGTCTGGGGATCTTTTAGCGAGGGAGGATGTGCGAAGCTCCACCAAGACACGTCCGCTCCCGCTCGCAGCCGACAACGCCCCCCCCCGACTGCATTTTTGACATCCAGCATTTTGACGGACAAAATGTTTTTCATACTAGTTTATTTTCCCTTCTACATCAGTCGAAAATAACATCAGTCACAAAAACGGACTGTGTGGCCACTACCTTGTCAGTCAGAAAGTACGTCCGTTGTGCACAGACGCACAGTCCGCACAAAATGCGCTAGCCTGACCCTTGCCTTAGACTTTTTGCAGAATGTCTAGGGCACTCGGTGCGCAAATTAGACCTGTTTTTTTCGGGTTAAGGCCGTTCTTACCTGTTTATTAAGGTATTTCTCAGCCGTAGCCCATTCTGATGACCTAGAATGTTTTAATTTAGTAGGATTAAAAGAATCATTGTCCACTGCATCACAGTCCACGGATTTACATTTAAAGTGCCCGTGGAGCCAGGAGACTCAGACGGAGCTTGCACTTTGTTAGGGTCCGCGGTTGTACCGTTGGAAACCCCTGAAATCTTGGAATCTGATTCAGAGGGGCCTGCATTTCTGGCTCTCTTCCAGGATCTCTTTTGACGCCCTGCGAGTGTGGGCTCTTTTTTGCGGCACCGTCCCTCGCGTTCATTTGTGGGAGAATCCTTACCATCAGTTTCATGAGACCCTAACTGATCCCTAGGGATGCAGTGTCTTGTTTTTTTTCTTGGCCTTACCCGATTTTTGTGGGTAATAGTTTTGTTTTACACAGTAGGAGTCACCTCAGCATTATTATTGCGCTCTTGTGATATGAGATGAAAAGACCCTGTACCTGCTTGTGAGGCCATAAGTAGCAAAGGACTGGGCTATGGCCATAATCCAGGGCTAATTAGGTATTCTAGTACCTCCAGGCTCGGGGAAAGTATGAGTAGGGGCTATGGGATTAGGAGGGGGCACCATGGGATCCAACCTGGGAGGAGGCATATCTCTGGCATCAGAGGTCTCCGAGCGTGATGACCAAGCAGGAGAATGAAACCTCTTCTCAGAGCGCGAGTGACGCGTTGCTGGCATTCATGTGAGGAAATTTGTGCTCCTTTTTAATTGCAGGGCACATGCGGTCAATGAGAAGGCTGTTGCTGGGCAGAGTGGGAGAATTTTACACAGCGCGACCGCTGTAAAATGGCCTCGCAGTGCAGTAACACTCCATTTGTGAGGGAACTAGCATGTACACAATTTTAATGAAGAGCAAACACTAATGATATATAAAATAAAAACTTTTTTTATCAATTTGTTTAAGAAACTAAAGGTGCTTAACGCCACCGGTAAAAACGTCAGAGTTGCACGCCTGACTACCTTCCCCGGACACCGGCCGGGGCACACTAGATAAAGCTTTAAGTGATTGGGAGAAGGAAAAAGTTTTAAAAGTAAATATAACCGAGAACAGCACAGAGAAAAAAATATACTTATCTCTCCAGTCAAGCAACAAGAAAAGAGGACATTTTGAGGCAGCGCTGTCCGCATATGGGCATGGACTATACTACTGTACTACGGCGATACCCTCAGTTACCATTTATTTTATAACTCCTGCTGTGAAGTAGAGATAAGAGATTTGAAGTCAGAGAAAGGGGGGTTTTGTGAGGGTCCTGAAGACGAGCAACAGCACTAGTGACCTGCCCTACGGTGGGTGCCCGCTCAGGTCTCAAGGTTTTAGCTTGCTTGTGCCATTTCAGGAATGAATGCTCCATATGCAAATCAGCCTGCTCTCATCAAAAAGGGTGGCCAGTACTGACTGCCAAGGACGTCATCCCTGCACGAGAGGTGCAGCAACCCCCGATGACCGTTTCGGCCTTGTTAGGCCTCGTCAGTAGGGTAAGGGGTCCATGTCTGGATAACCCTGTCAACTTATAGTGAGAGGGGGGTTTTGTGAGGGTCCTGAGGACGAGCAACAGCACTAGTGGCCTGCTCTACGGGGGGTGCCCGCTTAGGTCTCACAAGGTCTCACAAGGTTTTAGCTTGCTTGGGTGAGAGCAGACTGATTTGCATATGGAGCATTCATCCCTTTAATGGCAGAAGCAAGCTAAAACCTTGACCTGAGCGGGTACCCACCGTAGAGCAGGCCACTAGTGCTGTTGCTCGTCCTCCGGATCCTCACACCCCCACCCCTTTCTCTCGATAAGCGATTTGGCATTAAATATGAGCCTCCGTGTCTTGTAATAAAATTATGGGAATGGTGATGAGGGCCACTTTTATTATAGTAGTTTTTGATCAATACCGCCAACAGACATGCTGAGTATGTAGAACGTAAGAAAGACTGTTTAAATGCATTAACAGAGGAAAGCGTGTGCAGAATAAAAGACCCCGTCATTTGACATCCTAGAACTGTTCAAGCATGTTCAGAAGGAGTAATAGCCCTTTTGGAGGGCGGAAGATGGGAAGAAAGGCAGTTATTCATCAACAATTGAATAAACGTGTTTTTTTGTTTTGTTATTTTTTTAGCAATTAAGAGTCTGAGCTCATTTGATTCTATGCTCCTGAGGAAGTGGGATGTATCCCATGAAATGCATTGAGCTGGTTGATTGTGAGCTCTTATGGCTGACTGGTGGACAATACCTTCGACAGCACGGAACCAGCAATCTTCCACTTGTTGCGGTTGGAGAGTGTACGATCGGGAGGTTTGAGCCACTGTGGTAAAAACACATATGCTTATTATTATTATTCATCGCCAGCATATTCCGCAGCGCTGTAAAATAGGCACAGTATAGACAGGGTTACAATACATTGAACAACATTTGACAAACAGTACAGGAGGAGATGAGGGCCCTATTCCCGTAGGAACTCACAATCTAGAAGGGTTGGGGTTGGAAACAGGAGGCGAGGATTGCAAGGTGAGAATGATTGATGGTTGCGTCAGTGAGTTGGGTGGTAGGCTTCCCTAAATAGGAGCGTTTTAAGGGAGCGTTTGAAGGAAGAGAAGTTAGGGGAAAGTCTGAGAAGTCAGACTGCAGGACTTCTCACACTATCATGGGAAGAGGTGATGCAGAGAGACGCTAGGCGCAGGTCATTGTTTGACCTTAGGGAGCGGGCTGGGGTGTATTTGGTGATTAGTGAGGACAGGTAGTGGGGAGCTGAGTTAGGGTTTTGTAGGTAAGGGTAAGGATAAGGATTTTGAACTTAATTCTGCAGTGGATGGGGAGCCAGTGAAGGGACTTGCAGAGGGGAGCGACAGACAGTGGTGGGTGAGGTGGATTAGCCTGGCGGAGGCGTTTAGGGGGGAGAGAGGGAGGCCAGATAAGAGATTATTGCAATAGTCAAGGCGGGAGATTACCAGGGCGTGGATGAGTTGTTTTGTGGTGACAGCAGTAAGAAATGGCCGAATTCTGGAAATATTACGCAGTTGGTATCGGCAGGAGGAGGAAAGAGACTGGATGTGGGGGATGAAGGAAAGAGCAGAGTCAAGTGTAACTCCAAGACAGCGCACTTGGTTTAATGGGGAGATGGTGGTACCCTCCACCGTGATAGAGAAGTCAGGAGGTGGGGAGGCATTAGAGGGAGGAATAAGTAGGAGCTCAGTCTTAGACATGTTGATCTTTAGGTGGTGGGAGGCCATCCAGGAGGAGATGCCAGATAAACAGTCACTGACTTTGGAAAGGACAGGGGTAGAGAGGTAGATCTGAGTGTCATCAGCGTAGATGTGGTAATTAAAGCCAAAGCTGGCATGATTTTGCCCAGGGAGGAGGTGTAGATGGAAAAGAGCAGAGGACCAAGGACAGAACCTTGAGGTACACCAACAGATAGAGGCAATGAAGAGGAGGAGTTACCAGCAAAGGACACAGAGAAGGACATGTTGGATAAATAGGAGTCGACCCAAGCAAGTGCAGTGTCACCGAGACCCAGAGAGTTGAGGGTCTGTAGAAGGAGGGGGTGGTCAACAGTGTCAATAGCAACAGAGAGGTCAAGCAGGATGAGAATAGAATAGTGGCCGTGTTTTTTAGCAGTTAGGAGGTCGTTGGTGACTTTGGTGGCAGTTTCAGTTGAGTGTAGGGGGTCAAGTAGGGAATTGGAGGACAGGAAGTTTTTCTAAGAGCTTAGATGTGAAGGGAAGCAGGGATACAGGACGGTAGTTGGATGGAGAGTTGGGATCGAGGGATGGTTTCTTTAATAATCAGCTCTGCGAAATATGCTGGCGCTTTATAAAGAATAATAACAATAATGGGTAGCTAGCGAGTGTTTGAAGGCGGATGGGAAGGAGCTGGTGGAGAGAGGTTGAAGATGTGTGTGAGAGCAGGGGTGAGGGAGGAGGGGAGGAATTAGATGTGAGGGAATGGGGTCGAGCGGGCACGTGGTGAGCTGTGAGGACAGTAAGGAATTGCTTTCCTCATCAGTGGCTGGGAGGAAGCAGCAGAGGGTGGCAGAGGGGACCTTTGGAGTGGAGGTGGCAGATAACTTTCTTCTGTTGGGATGTTGCTTCTGATAGTTTTATTGAGGAAGAAATCTGCCAGGTCTTGAGCGCTGAGGGGGGAGGTGCGGGTGGGTAGAGGCGGGTGTTGAAGGTGGACCAGAGCTGTTTAGAGTTGGAGGACAGCGTAGATATGAGATGAGAAGGAGGATTGTTTGGCCAAGTGGAGGGCAGAGGTGTATGACCGGAGAATAAACTTGAAGTGAACAAAATCCGCTTCAGAGCGGGATTTCCTCCAGGCACGCTCTGCAGTGCGGGAGCATCTTTGCAGGTAGCGTGTCTGGAGGGTGTGCCAGGGCTGAAGCTGGTGGCGTGGGGCCTTACAGCGTTTAAGAGGAGCAAGCGTGTCTAGGTCAGAGAGAAGTGTGGTGGTGTAGTGATTAGTGGCAGCATCAGGGCAGGTGAAGGATGAGGTGTGAGGGAGGTGGTGAAGTAGATTAGAGAATTGATGGGGATCTATGACATGTAGATTTCTGCCAGTGTGTGTGCGGGGTGGGGGAGCAGGGTGTTTAGGAAGTCCAGATAGGTTTAAAGCGAGAAGGTGGTGGTCAGAGATGGGTAAAGGGCGACCGGTGAACTCAGAAATGGAGCAGAGGTTGGAAAAGACAAGGTCAATAGTGACCATCGCGGTGGGTAGGGAGGATTGCGTGAGTCCAAGGGAGGACGTGAGTGAAAGAAGTTTGGAGGCAGAAGGATCATCAATGGGAATGTTGAAGTCCCCAAGAACTAGGCATGGAAGACTAGAAGACAGGATGTGAGAAAGCCAGGTAGCAAAGTGGTCAAAGAACTGGGAGGTTGGTCCCGGTGGGCGGTAGATGACTGCCACTAGACCTGTGCATTAGTTTTAGTACTAAAACGATTTAGTCCGAATTTTGGGATAATTTAGTTTTAGTATGACTCAAGAGATACGAAACAACTCAGTACAAAAAACGAAAGAAACTAGGGATGCACCGATACCGATACTAGTATCGGTATCGGGGCCGATATTACCGTTTTGACGAGTACTCGTACTCGTCAAAAATCACCCGATACTTTTACCGATACTTCAGGACAGCAACTCGGCCTCCGGCGCAATCGCGGCCTCCGGCGCTTCAATCGCGGCTTGAATTCGGGTTGAATCGCGGCATCCGGCCTTCAAATGCAGCATCCGGTCTTGAAACTTGGCCTCCGGCGCTCACTCTGTGCGTGTTCGTCGCACGAGGCAGCGCATCCGCAGCGAGAGACTAATAGATCACGTGGGACTGGCTGCTAGTCATAAAGGAGTGGCACGTCTCTAGAAGCAGGTGCGTATATTCTGGCTCTTTCTTTCTCCCCCCCAAACGAAAAAAAATATTTATTTTTGGCCAGCAACTTGTTTCTTTCATTTGCGGAAGGACAGACCTACAATTAACTTTGGAGGCTTGATGCAGCGGATCGGAGGCCTGTCCCGACAATCCGGTAATTTATTTTTGGCCAGCAACTTGTTTACCGGAGTGTCGGGACAGCCTCCGATCCGCTGCATCAGGCCTGCAAGTTTATAGTATGTCTGTCCTTCCCCCCGCAAATGAAAGAAACAAGTTGCTGGGTAAAATAAATAAATCTGAGTGTCAGGACAGGCCTCCGAACTGCTGCATCAGGCCTCCAAAGTTTATTTATCTCCCCTTCTAATGAAAGGAAATAATGGGTGAAAAAACGGAGTGCTGGGAGTCGGGACAGCAGGACTCTGAAGTTTATATTCAGTCTGTCTGTCCCCTCTGTCTGTCCCCTCTATCTCCCCATCCCCTAAACAAAAGAAAATAAATTGATAGGGGAAAAAAAAAAAAACGGAGTGCTGGGACAGTTAATCATGTTAACATGATTGATATTAATAACTGTCCCAGCACTCCGTTTTTTTTTTTATTTATTTTTTTCTATTGGGCTTTGAATTTTTTTTATGATGACATCTAATAAAAGTATCGGTACTCGGTATCGGTGAGTACTTTTAAAAAGTATCGGTACTCGTACTCGGTCTTGAAAAAATGGTATCGGTGCATCCCTAAAAGAAACTAAAATAAAATGCACTACATTTTAGTTTCAGTCCTTTTTGTGACTTTACATTGAGTGAAGGAGACCAGCAATGAAGAGCGCAACATCCGAAGTTCTGCACCCTCCACATGCCAATGCAGTAGGATGTTCTATACAGAGAGGGGCATTAATTAATGCAGGTGGATGTTGTATACATTATACAGAGAGGGGTATTAATTAATGCAGGAGGATGGTCTAAACATTATACAGAGAGGAGCCTTTTTTTTTTTTTTTTTTTTTTTAGCCCTTTAAATCCAGTGGCTGTGAGCGCTGAGATCGGCTGCTTGTTATATTATCTCTCAGTACAATGTATCAGTCTCAGCTGTTTCAGTAACTGCTGCTCATCACAGCGCTCAGAGTTTCAGTAAAACAAGGAAATAATATTGTTATAACCTATTATGTATAAAAATATTATTTACTAGTTTTACTGAAACTGAGCACTGTGATGAGCAGCAGTCAGTTACTGTAACAGCTTTGCCTGACACGGGGCAGTATTATAATGTTGGTGCTAACTTAACCAGAGCTGTTGTAAACTGAAAACCTTCATAGGCTATAATGGCTCTGGGAAGTTTACAACAGCTCTGGTTAAGTTGGCACCAGCTATGTAATATGGCCCACATTGTGCTGAGAGTGAGAGCTACTGTAACAAGCAGCGATCTCAGCCCTCTGAGGAGCCACTACAATAGTAAATGTATCCGCTGGTTTTCTGATGAATGAAATTAGTTTTCATACTAAAGAACTGAAAACGAATTTCTTTAGCAACTAAATAAATTGCATTATAGGACTAATCCATTAGTTCCAAACAAAATTTTGTGCTGTGCACATGTCTAACTGCCACCCTGAGAGCCGCGGAGAGAACAGGCGGATGCAGTGTGTTTCGAAGGAGGTGGAGGGAGATGCTGGTAGGTGCAGGTGGGAGAGAGCAGGATTCCGACCCCGCCACCATTTCGCTCACCCGGTCTGGGGGTATGGCTCAAGTGTAGACCGCCATGTGAGAGAGCAGCAACGGAGGCCATGTCAGAGGGGGTTAGCCAGGTTTCCGTTAAAGCTAGGAGGTTAAAGGAGTTTGAAAGGAAGAGGTCATGGATGGCTGTGAGTTTGTTGCACACAGACCGAGCGTTCCAGAGGGCGCAGGAGAAAGAGGACAGGCGTTGAGGGTTTATGGGAATGAGGTTGTTGGGCTTGCAGGGAGGTGATTTATGTGCGATGGAGATAGGATGAGAGGGAAGTATTGGATGTGTTGTGGGGCCAGGGTTAGGGGATATGTCACCTGCATAGAGTAACAGCAGGAGGGTGAGAAAAAGGTGGGAATGGGATTTGTGGGAGTGATTGGCAGCACGAGAGTTGGAGGGAGACCATGTTCTGAGGAAACAAAGGAGCTCATGCGAGGCCATCATGTGGGAAGAGAGGAGGGAGGGAGAGATGCCGATAGTGGAGGGGTCGGTGGTAGAGGGGCAGGAGTTACATTTAAGGAGAAAGGTAGAAGTGAAAAGTAGAAGCGTGAGAGAAAGCATAATCTAGCCGTGTGTTTACCCGATGTAAAATGAGAACCTTGCAGTTCCTTCCTCCAGTCTCGCAACTCCAGAAAATCAACTCCAAACTTCCACTTAAGATGGGTACTTGGAATGGGCACAGGAGCCAGAGCTCGCTGGAGCCAGTCCTTGCTGGTATATAGAGCAGACGGATTGCAGTCAGGCAGAGTAAGCTCACACCTGATGCGGGGCCGTCTCAATAGGGCAGGAAATTCACATGCTAATAGGAAATTGGCAAAACAAATGGTGGGGGAAATGAGAAAAAAAAAAACAAGGGAACAATTACAATGTGGGTGCCTGCGGATACTGGGTGATGGGGTCATACCAGGAAAAATATACAGGGGATCCGTTGAAATGTGGGTGCCTATGGATACTGGGTGATGGCACATTTTGTATGTGCCAGAGAAAGAAAGCGGTGATATTACCAGCGGCGCTGGAGAATAGAACAATGAATTAAAAATGGAAAATACTTTTTTTTTTTCCTTTTTTTTTTTTTGTAGTTGAAGTTTTTTATTATAAGCAATAGTCGGCAAGACAAGTGGGCATATAATAATGGCCTCGCAGGGCCAAAGCATGTCATCACAAATAGCAAAAGTGGTCACGCAGGACCAGAATGTCATCTTAAAGTATAAGAACTAGGCTCAAAAAACAGTAAAGCGCAAGAGCAATCAGCATAGACACAGTTGAAGAAAAATAATAAAAGAAAAAGAGGCAGCTGTAAGAGAAAGACTTGCCAAAAAGCAATATGTCTCAAAAACCTCATATAGGTAAAGTACAACAAAAGTGTCCACAGCAGAGCGTAGCAGTTGGCTAAAGACAGCTAATATAATGAGGGGGGGGGGACGACGGACAAAATAAATAAGGGGGGGACTGGGCGTAGTGGCAAAGGCCAGGACTGTGCCGTCCCTGGCACATTCCCACATGTCTGAAGAACCGCTGGAGACCAAGGAGAATAAATGGCACTTGGCCTAGGGACTCAGGGGGAGGCGAGACAGGCACCAGGCCCCGCTGGCGCACCCCGATGAGACCCGCAAACGCCGGAGAAGAAAAAAAAAAGTGGGGGAGAAGGGTAGGGGGAACTCCTAAAGTGGGAAAAAACTCAAAGTGTAAACATCAAAAAATAAATGAAAGGGGGGTGACATTCAGCAATCGGCAGGTAAACAGTGGGAAGTTGATACAGGTCTCAACCTGTATCCAGCAGGAACGTGGGGTAGGAATCGTCCTCATTCCTATACGTGCCACATTGGGTGGTTTGGGCGCCCAGCAACCAGGCCTCTCCAGGCACAGGGTGCAAGGCCCGTGGCGCAGGGAGACCCCATGCTGCCCAGCAAGCCACTGCACCACCCAAACGAAGTAGAGCCATGGACATCTGCAGAATGGAAGCTGGGGCACAAGGCCTAATCCGCTTCTTCATCGTGGCTGACGACAAGGGAGGGCCCTTGCCCACCTCCAAGCCCCGATTCAATTCACCAGGCCGCGCTGCAAACGGTGCACGATCCAGCGATCTCTGCACAACGGGCTCCCTTGGTCACCTCGAGACATTAGTCATCAGGTCGAGAAACAGCAGCCTCTGTGGCTCCGGGTCCCCACTTGCCTCCCGCCGATTGACTGGCTCCGCCAGGGCCACACCGCCATGCTCAGCAGTCTCCCGCCAGAGGTCTCCAGGTCCGACATCTGTTGGAGGGTCTGGCTCTGACGCTTCCGGCAGTAGCAGGGGGCCCAGCTCTCCATCCTCAGCTCGCAGCACCCCGGTCTCCTCAGCTTTCAGACAGCCACACGATCCTCTTCAGGCCGATCACCCCCGGAAGCACCTCCGTCCGAGGCCTCCACTCCAATGTCAGGCTGCGTCAGCGCCATCATGCGCGCATGTCAACACGCGTCAGCGGCTGCCCAATGTCCTCCAGGAACAGCAGCAAAGCATTAACACGGCCAGGAGACATGGACCCTCCATCTCCACGGCCCTCAGCATGGTTCCAATCAGGGTCGGGACACTCGAGACAGTTAGGCTGGGGAGCGACAAAAACCCAGAGTGTAGGCCACAAAATGCCCGAGCCGGAGGGTCAGCAAGCGGGCACGTCTCTCTGGACCGGAGGGGGGGGGGTCCAATCCGGCTCCGGTCAGTGCACACCCAATGGCTGGCCACTCGGAAGCCTCGGGTACAAAATCTCAGCTAAAAAAAGTTTTCAAGAAACCACAACGAGACCAGATCACAGCGGAGCTCCTTCTAGCTGCGACCTCTCCTGTCCATGGCCAGCCATGCCCCCCCCCTGTTTTTTTTACTTTATGACAATGTATGTCTGCTGCAAGCCCTTAGGGATATGTCTGCCACCCTGCAGACGTTATAGTCAATATTAAATCGAGTGGCTTAGGTGCAATCATGCAATATTCTGTTTGTTCGTGTTTTTTTTTTTTCTTTCCTCCTTTCCTTCCTTTCTTTTTTTTTTTTTTTTTTTATTTAAGGATGCAATTAGGGAAATTTAAAAGTGTCTACCAGAGAAAATTGCATAGATGAATATACATAAATCCGAAATATCGTTGAAGATACAAACTTCTTCTTCAGGTCCTTCCAATGATTCCTGAAGAGGGGACATAAGTCAGAGAAGCAAACAATTGTGCAGTACTCGGCGGTACTGTCCCCTGCTTGCCCCCCCCCATGGGGTACTTACTAGACTCAGAGCTTCTCCTGGCTCTGAGGATAGATGGCCTGTGAGACCCTTAAGGTGGCCTCCAACCTTCTTGCACCGCGCAGTCCCTGGATACCAGTACGATTTGATCAAGGGGAAGAAAAAGCCTGGATCCGGTACTAGTTAGCAGTGTCAAATTTATTCATAAATTAAAAACCGTTTTGTATGTGCTAGTTGTTTTATTGATTAAATACCAAAGGAGATCTTGGTGATAACGAAATTTTATAATTATGTATAAGTATGACGGTAAGTTAGAATTTTAATAAAGGACTCAGAGGTGAGTATTGCATTCTTTTTTCTTGCTTTTAATATAGCAGCAAATATAAATGTTGACAAAGTAACACCGACATTTAAACTAAATATATTGGTAACAATGGAGTATTCTAACCCCCCCCCTTTCACAGTGAGACAGTCCAGTGCTCTGCCAGTCTGTATATACATCCAGATTCCCGCCTTTTCTCCCTCTTTTCTTTGCTCGTTAACAACGGATCCACAGGCATAGAGAAACATGAAGAAGACACCTCTGCCCTCCACTTGGCCAAACAATCCTTCTTCTCATCTCTTATATCTACGCTGTCCTCCAACCCTAAACGGCTCTGGTCCACCTTCAACACCCTCCTCTACCCACCTGCACCTCCCCCCACAGCTGCCTTCAGCGCTCTAGACCTGGCAGACTACTTCCTCAGTAAAACTCTAACTATCAGAAGCAACATCCCAACACAAGATAGTTATCTGCCACCTCCACTCCCACAGGTCCCCTCTGCCACCCTCTGCCGCTTCCTCCCAGCCACTGAGGAGGAAGTCAATTCCTTATTGTCCTCCTCACATCTCACCACGTGCCTGCTCGACCCCATTCCCTCACATCTAATTCCTCCCCTCTCCTCCTCCCTCACCCCTGCTCTCACACACATCTTCAACCTATCTCTCTCCACTGGCTCCTTTCCATCCGCCTTCAAACACGCGCTAGTTACCCCTTTACTAAAGAAACCATCCCTAGATCCCAACTCTCCGTCCAACTACCGCCCTGTATCCCTGCTTCCCTTCACATCAAAGCTCTTTGAAAAAGTAGTCTTCAACCGCCTCTCCCTCTTCCTGTCCTCCAATTCCCTACTTGACCCCCTACAATCTGGCTTCCGTCCCCTACACTCAACTGAAACTGCCCTCACCAAAGTCACCAACGACCTCCTAACTACTAAAAAACACGGCCACTATTCTATTCTCATCCTGCTTGACCTCTCGGCTGCTTTTGACACTGTTGATTACCCCCTCCTTCTACAGACCCTCAACTCTCTGGGTCTCGGTGACACTGCACTTGCTTGGGTTGACTCCTATTTATCCAACAGGTCCTTCTGTGTGTCCTTTGCTGGTAACTCCTCCTCCTCATTGCCTCTATCTGTTGGTGTACCTCAAGGCTCTGTCCTTGGTCCTCTGCTCTTTTCCATCTACACCTCCTCCCTGGGCAAAATCATGCCAGCTTTGGCTTTAATTACCACCTCTACGCTGATGACACTCAGATCTACCTCTCTACCCCTGATCTCTCTCCTCCTGTCCTTTCAAAAGTCAGTAACTGTTTATCTGGCATCTCCTCCTGGATGGCCTCCCACCACCTAAAGATGAACATGTCAAAGACTGAGCTCCTACTTATTCCTCCCTCCAATGCCTCCCCACCTCCTGACTTCTCTATCACGGTGGAGGGTATCACCATCTCCCCATCAAACCAAGTTCGCTGCCTTGGAGTTACACTTGACTCTGCTCTTTCCTTCATCCCCCACATCAAGTCTCTTTCCTCCTCCTGCCGATACCAACTGCGTAATATTTCCAGAATTCGGCCATTTCTTACCGCTGTCACCACTAAACAACTCATACACGCCCTGGTAATCTCCCGACTCAACTATTGCAATAATCTCTTATCTGGCCTCCCTCTGTCCCGCCTCTCCCCCCTACAATCCATCCTTAACGCCTCCGCCAGGCTAATTCACCTCACCCGCCGCTCTGTCTCTGCCGCTCCCCTCTGCGAGTCCCTTCACTGGCTCCCCATCCACTGCAGAATTAAGTTCAAAATCCTTATCCTTACCTACAAAACCCTCACTAACTCAGCTCCCCACTACCTGTCCTCACTAATCACCAAATACACCCCAGCCCGCTCCCTAAGGTCAAACAGTGACCTGCGCCTAGCTTCTCCCCGCATCACCTCTTCCCATGATAGACTGCAGGATTTCTCACGCGCAGCCCCCACTCTCTGGAACGCTCTCCCTCGTACTGTCAGACTTTCCCCTAACTTCTCTTCCTTCAAACGCTCCCTGAAAACATTCCTATTTAGGGAAGCCTACCACCCAACTCACTGACGCAACCATCAATCACTCTCACCTTACAGTCCTCTCCTCTCCGGTTTCCAACCCCAACCCTCCCAGATTGTGAGTTCCTACGGGAATAGGGCCCTCATCTCCTTCTGTACTGTTTGTCAAATGTTGTTCAATGTATTGTAACCCTGTCTATACTGTGCCTATTGGACAGCGCTGCGGAATATGCTGGCGCTTTATAAATAAAGAATAATAATTAATAATACGATCCATCCGGACCATGAAGACAGGAACTGCCACCAGACGATGCGCAACATCTCACCTGAGCTGAAATCAAAAGAAGTGAGACCATCGCGTGATGTTGAAGCTCGAGCAAAACCTTAGAGTGGGAGGGCAGGGTGGGAAATACTCACCTCTGAGTCCATTATTAAAATTCTAACTTACCGTCATACTTAGCTAAATTTTATAATTTTAATACAAAGTCGCAGAGGCTCCTATTGCAAGTTCAAAGCTGATCCATAAGAGCGGACGACCAATGAACTATAGGCTTAAAGTAAAAAGTCCGAAAAGTGGTCTCACGAGACCAATCAGCTGACCTAAGCAGATCCTCCAAACGGCAACCCGCCACCATAGCGGACGCCGCCGCGCCGCTGCGAACAGGATGTGCCCCCAAACCTATTCACGTCCACCCCCGCCAGTGCCAATAATCACTTTAACCAACGCGCCAGCGTAGTGGAACCAACCGCGGCATGAGGAGAACGATATGAGATAAATAGCAGCGACACACCTGGAGAACGCAGCGCCACCGTACGGTTCTCAAAAACTTGTAAACAAGCTACCGGACATAAAGCAGGTTGAGTCAAACGCCGGGTAAAACACCGATTTCAAAGCGGTTTTAGTACGACGAGAGACATCGAAGCGAGCCCCTTCTGGAACAAAGGATCTGACCTGAAAATCCAAAGCTCTGACGTCACCTACTCGTTTACATGAAATAAGGCAGAGGAGGGCCAATAACTTGGCCGAGATCTGCCTCAAGGAGAGCTTCTCATTTGACGGCCATGTCTTTAAGAACGTGAGCAACAGTGCGACATCCCATGTCTCTGAATATCGAGGGAGCGGAGGTCGCGAACACCTAATGCCTCTCAGTAAACGACAGACCAAGGGATGTTTGCCCACCGGGACCCCTAGAAAACCCTCATGATAAACAGGGCCGACCTGTAAACATTAAGAGTCCTATATGCTCTACCCTCGTCAAAACATTCTGACAGGAAGTTCAGGATGTAATGTAGAGGGGCTCGAAAGGGATCCTAATCCCGTGACACACACCAACCAGACCACTGGGCCCTAGCCGAGAAATAGCAGGACATGGTGCCCGGGGCCCATGCTGCCCGTAAGAGTGCTCTAGCTCGGACCGAAACCCCTCCGGTTGCCTCAGTCGTCCCGAGGCCAAAGAGGTTAGGACCGGGCACGTGCCTTGAGACAACAGCGGGTGAGGTTGCCCTAAACCGTCCACCAGAAGATCCGGAAGGCCTGGCAGTAATCGCGGGACGTCCACCAGGAGTTCCAGTAACAGAGGAAACCAAGGTTGGTTGGGCCAAAATGGAGCCACTAGAACAACCTCCGCCTCCTGAATCCGGATCTGGTGTAACGTCTGAGATATTAGCTGAAATGGGGGAAACGCATACTGTCGAGGACCCTCCCAGTTCTGCAGAAAGGCGTCCGTGGCTAGAGCCATGGGGTCCGGGCGCCAACTGTAAAACTGGGGTAGATGGTTGTTGAGACGGGAGGCGAATAGATCTATTTGAAACGGACCCCATAACTCCGACACACTGGTAAAAATTGAGTGTAAACGCCAGTCCCCGGAGTCTTCCGTGTGTCTCGAACTCCAATCTGCTAAGAGATTCGACACACCCGGAATGAATTGGGCCTGTACCATTATACCTCTCTGGAAGCACCAGTCCCAGAGTCGTGTTGCCATCCCGGTTAGGAGAGACGAACGAGGGCCCCCCAGAGCGTTTATGTATCTGACCGCTGGAAAGTTGTCCATCCACAGAAGGACGGACAGCTGACCCGGCGGTTTTAGAAAACTCTAAGGCGACTAGGCCTGCCAACAATTCTAGTCCGTTGATATGGAGTCTCGCTTCTTTGGGGGACCACGGACCCCCAGTCAACGAGTTCCCGAACCTGGCTCCCCAACCTGAAAGGCAAGCGTCCGAATCTATTGTCACCGGTGGTGGAGGAACCGTAATAGGTCTGCCGTTGCAGGATCGGAGGTTCTCGATCCACCAATGGAGATCCTCTCTCGCTCCCTCCGTGAGTTGAATCTGATCTGAGTAGTCGAGCCCCTTCCGAAGGAAAAGGGCCGTCAGGCGTTGGAGGGCCCGATAGTGGAGAGGTGCTGGATACACCGCCAATTTCGTAGCCGCCAAGAGTCCTATTAACCGTGAGAGTTCCCGCAGTGTCGGGGAAACACTGGCGAGAAGCGCACGTACTTCTTTTAAAATGGCCTTGCCTTTGTGATCTGGTAGACCTGAGTGACATCTGAATGGGATGTACCATGAGCCCCAGAAACTCCAGAAACCTGACTGGACAAAGAATAGATTTCTCTTCGTTCACCAGAAACCCCAATTCTTGCAACAGAATGATTGTCTGATGAATCTGGGTTATTCGGAGTTGTGTGGACTCCGCCATCAGAAGTATGTCGTCCAGGCAGATGATGAGACGTACCCCTTGAGATCTGAGATGGCTCACCACTGGTTTCAACAGCTTGGTGAAACACCAGGGCGCTGAAGAAAGCCCGAATGGGAGGCACCGAAAACGCCATGTGACGTTGTTCCAATTGAAGCAGAGGAACTGCCTGGATTCCTCTGCCATAGGAACCGCCAGATAGGCGTCCTTCAAATTTATCTTTGCTAACCAGTCTCCTTGATGAAGGACATCTTTCAATAAGTGTAGACCCTCCATCTGGAAATGGTTGTAAACCACCAATAGATTCAGTTCTCTCAAGTTGAGCACGGGTTGACTTCCTCCACCCTTCTTGGGTACCAGGAATAGATTGCCCATGAATTTTGTCTCTTGTGCGGATCGTTCTATAGCCCCTTTTCGTAAAAGGTCTGAGACCACCTCCTCTATCAACGCCCCTTCCCCCTCCGAGAAGCTCAACGGAGGGGGAAGGGATCGCTGAACCGGAGCAGAGATGACATTTATGTGAAAACCTTTCACCGTGTCTAACACCCAAGCATCTGATGTGATCTTTCGCCAATGTGGTAGACATGAGAATAAACGACCTCCCACCTGAACTTCCAAATGATGAATCAACAAACGGTGTACCTTGATATCTGTATCTGGAATTGCGTCCACCACGGTAACCTTGGAAGTTTCGAAAACCTCTGGCACGCCAGGGTCGTGAACGGGATGGGAAAAAGTTGGACACTCTGGTCTCTGCGAGGCGTCATATGCCACTGAACCTCTTGAGGTGTCGTACGCCACGGAGCCTGTAAACTGGCGAGAGATGCCTGCCGATCCATTGCCGGCAGCGCGACCCCTGACCCTGCCGGCCCTAGCAAAAACCCCAGCTGTGAACACTTTTTTAATAGATGTTGTGACTTTCTCCATCGTAGTAAACGCCCCTGTATATTCAGACATGTCCCGTAAAAATCCAGGGCCAAATAACCATCCTTGGGCTTTAGCACCCAATTCGTTGTCCGCCACTGCCGCCAGTTGCGGATCCATCTTTAACAAAATACATTTACGACGCTCTGTCGCCAGGGCTGAGTTAGTATTGCCCACAAAACTCAGAGCCCTTTGTACCCAATTCGTCACGTCATAAGGGTCTAGTGTAGCGTCTGCCAACTTTGCCTGTTCGGCAACATCTAGGAGTTTGGCTAGTGGGCCAACCACATCTAACAGTTTGTCTTGACAGTTTTTAAATGCTAAGTCTATGCCTCTATTTTGGGACCAACCTTTATTCTCCACAAAGTTTATAAATTTTTTATAAACGTCAGGGGTTAAGCACGTTTTTCCTACGGTAGTAGGTCGGGGACACTCTGCTCTCATTCTGTTTCTGGTGGTTTTGTCTAAAGGTTTAAGCACTCTCGCATCAATCCAAGCTTCCACATGTGGGGTGAGGGTCCATTCAGTGGAGCGAGGATGGGACAGGTCTTCCGGGGTAAACATGGGATTACCCATAGGATCATAAATAGGTCCAGAGTTATCAGACCTTTGATGGGGAGTAATTGGCATATCAGAAAAATCCTCATCCGAGGCATACACTTCTAAAGTGTCTTCTCTGTTTTCCTCCCCTGAGAAGGGGGGATTATCTTGTACACTGGACGTGGAAGGGCGTTCATGTGACTGGGAAGATTCATAGCGTTTAACCCGCTTTGCAGATTCAGCCTCCACGTGGTGCGTTTTTTGGTTGCGCTTTTTTGGTAATGGTGTCCCCGGCATTGACTCCCTGGGCAGTGTTATGGGGATGCCAGCCCCTCCAGCCCTGCGAATATCTTTGTTAATGGGCTGTTTCCCCGTGGTTAGGGGAGAATCAGGGGGCCTCACCTTGTTGAGTACAGTGCCCATATCGTCACCTGGTTGAACCAGAGCAGCATCAGATTTTACTTCAGAAATTGCATCCCTGAGGGATTGGAAAAATGAACTAGAAAGAGCTGACACAGCTTTAAATACAGTGTTTTCAATTGAGGTTTGAATATGAGGCTCTAAATTTTTGGGAGGAGTGGCGTCAGCAGGGTCAGCGGCTCTAGAGCCCGATGGGGTACCAGCCTTATGATGTGGATCATCCATATGCGAGGAGCCGTCCTCTGAGTCAGATTCCCTTTCAGGGGAAGAGTCTTTAGCCACCAGGTGCGGAGCTGTCTTAGAACGCGGCATATTCACAGGCAGCGTGAGGAGACACTAAAATGCCGGCGTAACTAAGCACGTGAAATACCGCGCATGCGCCCCGCCCCTAGCAACGGCTGCCGCCGTGAGGAAAGAAACACAAACGAAACGTGGAAATAAAGCTTAAAAACTCGTTTAAACGGCTCCCTCTGAAAAGGGAAAGTACCCAAAGCGTCTCTAAACCACTACGGTCGCCTCAGTTAAAGCTGGACGACCGGAATAAACCATTAGAATATTGGAGAAATAAAGTTATCTTCTCCCGCAGCAAAAGAAGAGGGAGAAAAGGTGGGAATCTGGATGTATATATAGACTTGCAGAGCACTGGACTGTCTCACTGGGAAAGGGGGGTTAGAATACTCCATTGTTACCAATATATTTTGTTTAAATGTCTGTTACTTTTTCGACATTTATATTTGCTGCTATATTAAAAGCAAGAAAAGAGAATGCAATAGGAGCCTTTGAGACCTTGTATTAAAATTGTGCCTGTTGTTATATATTTGTGTATTGTAGGGGGTTTTTGGGTGTCCCCCAGTACTGGGCTGCAGTGAGTTACAAGCTTAGCATGCACACTTTTTTTAAAGTCATATATATTGTGTCCGACGTCTAACAATTATGCTTTCCTAGGTCCACATGTGCCGGTCCAAAGTGTCCAACAGGTCCTGTCACTACTACAATAATGTGGAAGGTGAGAATGTTTCTTGGATCGTGTAGGAGCTGTGTGCGAGCCTGTTTTCGGAATTGGGTTGTCTGCGCCTGCAGGTTTCTACTTTGCGTCCCCGTTTTAGTGTGATACTACGATGCAGGCGCTAGAAAAGTTGCCAGCATCGTAATGCAGCGCTATGCCCCACTACGCTAGACGCAGACGCCTGCGTCCACTCGGAGTCATAGGATTCCATTAAGTCTCTGCTCTGCCAGTCACATGACTTGCCGGATCTCGCCTCACGAGATCTGGCAGGTTGGCGTAGTGATCTGCAGAGGGAGACTGGGGGACTTCTCTCTCAGCGGACAGAGGAGGCGGTTGGAGCCAGAGTCCTCACCGAGGGATGGAAGGGGAGTATTTGATTCATGGGGGGGGGGGGTTCTGCTGGTGCTGACGGATTCTGCAGCAATGTGATCTGTTGGCACCAGGTCCGGGCTGTGGTTAACTTTCGGGAAATTAGTGTTAGTATGTTGTAATACTAACGCTAATTAACTCTTTGCGCTTCCCATTTTAAGCATAGGGAGCGCAACTACTGTAACCTCGTGCGGACTAGCGCAAGGTTCCTATCACTAATGAGTTTTTTTTAACCTGTTAGCGTTTGGATTGTAATATGGTAGGGCCACCAGGGCTAACGTTAACGCTCACACAGGTGAATGCTAACGTTGGCGAGAAGAGCGTAATGATGCCCGTAGTGTATAGCTCAAACCTTTTGTATACCAACACACAGTGGGCCGTGTGGGATTGTCCTGTGTGTAGAAAAAGTAATGATCTCCTTTTTATTTATGTAAGAAAAGAGTACAGCTAAGGACCTTGTCAGCCAAATCTTGGACATTGAGGATCTGGTGAAGAATGGCACCATGCTCAGGTTGGAATGCGTGTTACTTCTTTCTCTGTACATCTTCTTTTATGGTAGACTTCATGCCTACGCCAAAATGTATTCTGTTGCAGAGCCTGTCCTTACTATCTGTCCCGGAATCTGAAGCAACAAGCGGATATCCTCTTTATGCCATATAATTATCTTCTCGATCCAAAGGTAAGTGTCATTTGAGCGACATCAGATTATTATTATTCATGGCTTTTATTACATCTAATGCAATGTAATGCCGCCCAGCAGTCCTGATCACTTCCACCCACATGCTACACATAGAGAAACACTGAAGACCTACAGAGGGAATATACATAATAAACAATGGCCATTTTATTTTCACGTCGCGTGCAAAACCTCACACTGACCCACTACACCATTTATGTGGTGGCAAGATCTGCTTTTGTTTTCTAAATTTCATCCCCCTCCTTTCATACTTTACTCCACCATGCAGAGGAAGAGCACAGGGAATAAGCTGTCCCATATCATGTGGCAGGAGGGAAATAATGATTTTCGTTTAAGGCCGTTCATTTGGGAGTCCACAATGCTTCATCAATTGATTTCCTACCAGCACAGTAAATAGTTCTTACAAACTCTGCAGGGCAGTGCGTCTCACCGGCTGTCCATTGACATGTATGTTTTCTGAACATAAAACAATGGAGAATCTGGCAACACTAATAATATCAGATATGTCTATAAAAAATACATGTGTGTCACATCCACACACACAAACTATGAGAATGAAAAAATAACCCTTATATTACAATTTGAGGGGAATTGCTCCCTGTAACAGAAACTCCAGATCCATTCTGGTGTGCGATCCCAAAATGGAAGGTTAGGACGGGTTTCTAGTTGGAGTTCTAATATCGGCGTAGAAGTCATTTTTTTTTTAACAAAAAATGAAATGGTTTTGTAAAGCTGTGGGGTCCAGAGTCCCTGACTCTATAGCAGTGTTTCCCAAGCCTGTCCTCGGGTCCTTCAACCAAGGCCAGATTTTGCAGATCTCCTTGGGGAAATGCAGACTGAATCCTGCAATCACTGAGCAGCAAATTATAGCACCTGTTCTGTGCTTCAGATATTTGTCAAACCTGGCGTGTTAGGTTTGGGAAACACTGCTCTATAGCCACTCTAAGGCTATAATGGTCCACTGGCACTATAGTCAGGCAACTGACTTGGTCACCTGACTACGGACAACGTCATCAGCTGATCAGGGTAGTCCACTGGAAGCCTCTGTGGATTACCAAGATCGGCCGATGGACAGGCCGCAGAATGGAAAAAAACCAACCGAAAAACCATGATGCAGGGCTGCTGCGGGGAGGGCGAAAAAAAAAAACTGTCTCTGGTGCTGAATTTTTTTTCTAAAAAATCAATAAATGAAAAGGCTTTTTGCTGCAGAGTAAAAAAAATAAATGGTTGAATTAAAAATAGAAACGAGAATATTTTTTCCTTTTAATCCTATGGGCTTTGTTCATGGCGGTATTACTATACAATGCATTTTTTTCATGTTCCCATGAAGCACGGCAGTTTTACTATACAATGCATCTTTTTCATGTAAACTTGTACCAGATCGTCCTGGCATCGTCCAATAATTCCAAATAAATTTGGAAAGATCGCTAGTCTGTTGTAGTCGAAAAAAATCATCTGAAATCGTCCGATGGTAGTTGGATGCAGTGGAAGAGGGCTGATTCACCTGCATGTTTTAGGATTGGTAGGACAACTTCAGACAATATTGGATGATCGCAAGATTGCAAAAGCCTGGACCCAAGTGTGGGAGGGAGTTTGATGAAGGAACTGGACCAAAGGGAGTGATGGCAGCTCCTGAACGGAGGGAGGGTGGCACAGGACTGCACCCATATGTAAGGATAAAACCCCAGCAGTACAGTTCCTCCACCCAGGGGCAGTACCCCAGGGCCCCGCTATAGTTCTGCGACCGTTGTAAACTAAATAAAAACTGATTTATGTCTGAAATAACAGTAGAACTAAGTTGTACCGAGTAAAGCAGCTGGCACATCTTCTCTAATCAGCTCTGAAGTAGCATTTGAGGCTATTAACATTTAACGCAGTCTGACTCTAATCGGACTGTGTATAGCACACACAGGACCATATTACATACTTAGTGTTAACTTAACCAGAGCTGTTGAAAACTTCCCAGAGCCATTATAGCCTATGGAGGTTTTAAGTTTACAACAGCTCTGGTTAAGTTAGCACCAAGTATGTAATATGGCCCACAATGTTTAATCGATGAGAATAGTTGTCAACTATTTTCATTGATTAGTTGGCAATTAGTGGTTTCAGCTCTAGTAAAATGTTCTGCTTAATGTTTTGTGTAAGTTGAACCAATATGTAGGGGGGGGGAATCTGTGTTGGGAGGATCAATAAAGGGTTTCAACCTTGTGTCCCCTTTCTGGGATCATCATATTTGAGAGTGAGTATATAAGACTTTCTTCCTTTTCTTTCAGAGTCGTAAAGCACATAACATTGATCTGAAAGGAACTGTTGTTATATTCGATGAAGCCCACAATGTGGTGAGTGTTTTGAGTCTTTATTTGATCGCTTTAGTACAGGGATCTCAAATACTAGGCCTCCAGATCTTTCTGAAATTCAACTTCCATGATCCCCATGTGATCTATTGCAGTCAAAGAATTCAAGGATTTGTAAGCCATCTACAGGGGGTTTAAGATCCTTATTCTAGCAATAATGGTGGTGTTGGTGATTTTAACATTTTCTATATGGTTACCACCGCCCGCGATTGTTTATATTCATTGTGTGCTCATGTTAAATGCAGGAGCGAATGTGTGAAGAGTCTGCCTCTTTCGACCTTACACCTTATGACTTGACATCTGGGATTGATGCCATCACTATGGTCCTCGAGGAGCAGACAGACAGCGTGGCGCAGAATCGTATCCACTCTGAATTCAACATGGAAAGAGTGAGCTCTGGTTAGTTATACACAGTGAAGTCATGTAAAAACATGCATTGCACGCTAGAACGTTTTATGAATGAATTTAATATCAATAGCCATGAAGTATTTCCTGTACCTGCAGGTCTGAACATAGAAATTGAAGATCTTGCTAAAATAAAGGGTGAGTATTGCTAATCTTAATTTGAACAGAATATGCTCCCGTGAGTTCTGCAAACTCCCTGTATCTCTGAAAGGTAACACATGATTAGTGTAAAGCATCCACTGAGGAGTTATTATTATTGTATTAAAGCTGCAGTGCTCGATAATTTTTCTTTAACCAGGTGCCCTCCTAGAGCTGGAACGTGCCATTGATTCTATAGAACTTCCCACTAATGGTGGAGGTATCACTAGAGACGGAAGGTACGTGGTAGTTCACTTTGTATATGCTTTTACATAGCCAATCCCACTTTATATGTATCATCTAATTCTACTCAGTAGACAAGTTTTTTTGTATTCTGCCCTAGTGGAATTGTTTTTCCTTGCATAAACAATCATTTATCTGGATTTATGGATCTCCCTTGTTTTGGAAACACACTGGAGTTCCGGCCAAGGCTGTAAGATCACTGTTGACCTGTTATTCTATCCAAACCCTGCACTGATGGCTTTAGACGTGTTGTTAATGAATGTGTTAAAAAGCCACAGGAAATGGGAGCGTGGTCTGGCTGAGCTCGGGAATGGCGGCTTGTGAGTGAAGCTCAGCTCCGCACCTGGCCTGCTCCTTCACCTAGCGTACAGCAGCCCAGCCTCCCTAAGCTGCAGATCACTCGCTCCCCGGAGGCTACGATATGCCCAGGAGCAAACTCACCTGCAAATCTGGCCAGCAGTCGATCGCAGACTGCTACCCCACACCGTGCGGTTCCCGCCAGACTCCTGCTAAGATGGCGGCCCAGGACGAGACAGCAATGGGGGACCTCTACACGAGGAAGGACGTGCAGGACATAAACTGCTGCTGACTGTTAAAGATGACCTCCAGGCTGATCCCCGATCTGGGCTGGAGGGACTGCGGACCGCCATCGGGGCCCTGAGGACCCGAACATCCGCTATGGAGGGAGCCCAGGCCGCAGCCTGTGATGATTTGAGGAGCCTGCAAGAGAGGTACGAGGCACTGCAGGAAAGCGTTGGAGAACCTGGACAATCGGTCCAGGCGCTCGAACCTGTGCTTCAGGGACGTGCCGGAGACGGTGGTTGACGTTAAGGGCTTCCTCCTTCGATACCTCCACATCCTGCTCGCTGATCTCCCGGACCGTGAGCTGACTCTAGGCCGGGCCCACCGGGCACTCCGCCCTAAGCCAGACCCTGGAGAGCCTCCCCAGGACATAGTGCTTAAGTGCTGATGCTTCTCGACCAAAGAAGCCGTTTTGCGGGCTGCGCGTCTGGCGGCACCAGTTCTGCCTGGCATTGAACCTCGCATCTTTAACGATTTGGCTCCCTCCATGTTACGGAAGCGTAGGGCCCTGAAACCACTGACGGAGTTGCTGCGATGCCGGGAGATTCGATGCTGCTGGGGCTTCCCCTTCCGCCTCCTGGTCCCTCATAATGGAGCCCTGCTGATGCTCCACACCGGCGGATTTTCCCCAACTGTTGGAAGCCTTGGGGATCCCTATGCCTTCTGACCTTTGATTTTTGCAGAGGGCAGCCGCCGAGGTTGAGTGCGGCCGGGTCCGTGAGGCTCCCCGCGCAGCTGAATACAACCGCCCCCTTGCCCCGCTTGGTTAGGTTGAGCCTGTTGCTCGCCGCTCCCGGATTCTCAGCTGCCCCCCCTGGAACTCCCCTGGCAGACGGGCGGCCTGTGCAGCATTGTGTAGGCACCCTGTTGGACCCCGGAACTTACTGCCAGCTGACTGCCGTGACCCCTGGTGCCTTACGGGGCCCCGCCTGACAAGCTACTGGCGACTGCCCGGAGCTGCGGGGTGCCCTTGACCCATGTACTGCCCGAGGATGTGGACCCCTGGCTGTATATCTGGGAGGGGCGCATGGAGCAGCCCCATACCAGGATCTTCTTGGGATTGCTTTTCTTTTTATTTGTGTTTTTTGTTTTTGTCCTCACTCCGGCCTCCTGATATGTGGCGGATGGGGGGGGGGGAGCTGAACAGTTATCCTTTGGGAGGCGCACAAGGCGGTCATGAGGGGATGGGTGATTAGGGCGGCCTCCCATTGTTAGAGGGTAAGGCTTAGAGAAATGGTGAAGCTGACAGCGTCAGTGCGGGACCTGGAGCGGATCTATCAGCAAAGCAGGGACCCCCTTCTTCCCCAAATCACGGAACTGAGGGGGCAGCTCATCCTCTTGCACTCTAGACAGGTGCAGGTGGCTCTCCTATGGACGGGACAGAAATTTTTTGAAAAAGGGTATAAACCGGACACTCTCCTGGCTAGACGATTGAAACAACAGCTACGGGAAAGGACAGTCCGCACACTCCGGAAGGGCAACGGGGAATTGACGTATGATCCTCAACATATCTCCGGCCTCTTCCAGTCATACTATGGAAAACTGTATGGGAGGGGACACTACTGGACCTAGCGCGCCCTTGGCGGGAGCGATCCGAGAGTTTTTAGGGGGCGTGTGACCTGTCGCTACTGTCAGGGCCCCAGCGGGACTTGCTTAATATGCCAGTCACTAAGGATGAGGTGGCTCGCACTCTGGCACCCATGCAGAAATCTAAGGCCCCTGGGCTGGACGGATTTTCAGTGGCTTACTATAAGAGTATGGCTGATGTCCTCCGACTGCATCTCACCGCCCATTTGAACGCCTTTCTGCGTGGTGATGAGGTCCCCTCCTTGGAAATGGTGAAAGCCAGGATAGTGGTCATCCCTAAGGAAGGTAAGGACCAGAACAACTACAGGCCCATTTCCCTCATAAATGTCGATGTTAAGATCTTCGCAAAACTGCTTGCTTCCCGTCTGGGGACCTGCTTGCCGGTGCTGGTCCACGCGGACCAGGTGGGGTTTATCCCGGGGAGGTAGGCATCTGATTACATTAGACGCACTATGGACATCCTACAGGTGGCCACATGGGGGGAACCTTCCTGCTGTCGTTGGATGCTTAAAAGGCTTTCGACAGGTTGGCATGGCCTTATGTGGGAGGTCTTATGACAGGCGTCAGTAAGTGCCCGCTTCCTGTCCGATGTTCGAGCCCTATACTGTGCCCCAATTGCCAGGGTGGATACGGGGGCTACAATATTGATAGAATCCCTTGGACGCATAGAGCAAGGACCGTTTGTTTATATTATGCTGTTATACATATATTAAACTCCTATACGGTTCATGTACGAACAAGTTGTTGTATGGATATGTGTTTATGTTTCTGTTTCATTCATGCAAATTAATTAGTACGCACAATGAGCTTTTATGGAATTGGGGTCTCCCGAAGATGGTTGCTGAAGGGGAAACCTAAGCCAGAAAAGAGAACCAAATTGTGCGGTACTCAACAGTACTTGCCCCTTTCTTGTCCCCTATGGGGTACTTACTAGACTCCGAGCCCTTTCTCTCGGCTCGGAGTATGAATGACGTGCGAGGTCCTTGAGGTGACCTTCAACCTTCTTTTACCGTGTTGAGTTTATGGACGTCGGTGCAGGGGATGGTGCAAGAAAAAACACCCTGGATCCGAAACTTTAGATTACTTTAATTTATTATAAGTATAAAATGCGGTTTAAGATATATTAAAATCTATATAAAAGTCCTGAGACGCATTTCGCCAGAGCATTCTGGCTTCATCAGTCAGTTAAGTGTGCACATTTTGGTATCCCCTTTTTATATTAGATTAGATTCTCCGTTCTTTGATTGCAGCTGTTGCAAAGTCCGGGACATTTTTCGCGTGTTTCCTTTTCCGCCGTCAAGGATTGATGGCGCTTAGGTTTGCGTTCCACGCATTACGCTCCCTGCGTTCCACGTGTTGATGATGTAAGACGTCCATTTCATGACGTATCGGGATTCCCTTATATGGTGTATATTAAGAAAGTGTTACAGTGATTAACGGTTGTAATACGTGCGGTTATTCACTTATTCTTTGTGATTTACTGTGAGTATTGATCAAATTATGATCTCTTATATGGTACAAATTAATGTGTAGGGTGAATATCATGAATCATAGCCTCGAGTAAATTGTCATATTTCATGAAATGTTTATTGCGTGAAATAGGGCTGTGCAATTAATCGCCAAAAAAAATCGCGATTTAAGCACATGCAATCTCTAAATCGCATAAGGCTGCAATTTTATCTCTTCATTTTAGGGCTGCGGAAATTAACGTGTTCGGCTACCTGTAAGCTTCCGGCGGCATGGAGCTTTGGTCGCTCGCAGGGGAACCACGTGTACAGCCGCGTTCTCGCGGCTCGTCACGTGGTTCCCCCAGGCGAGCGCCCAAGCTCCATGCCGCCGGAAGCTCACAGGGAGCCGAACACGCGGCGCAAAGAGGTGAGCTTGGGCAGTATCCATGTGCTGGGGCAGTACAGTTGTGTTCAAAATTATTCAACGCCCAATGCTGTAAAGGGTTTTAGGGAATTTAGTGTACATTTGTAATTGTATTCAGAATGAAATCCTACAAGGACTTTTTAAAGAACCATATGCAACTAAAATGACATCAATTGGTTTTGTAATACAGTAGTAAATGTTTCTTTTGTGAATTCTTCATTGACACAATTATTCAACCCCTTAAAGACTACCACTCTGAAGAACAGAGGTTCATTCAAGTGTTTTCAATCAGGTATTGAAAACACCTGTGGATGTCACGGAGCAGCAATAAAGCATAAGCACCAATTAGGCAGCTTTAAAATGACTGTGATACTCAGCTCCTTCTAGACATTTACTGGTGTGGTTACAAACATGGTGAAGTCAAGAGAATGGTCCAGGAAGACAAGAGAAGAGGTGATTACTCTTCACAGGAAGGGCAATGGCTATAAGAAGATTGCAAAGATGTTAAACATACCAAGAGAGACCATAGGAAGCATCATTCACAAATTCAAGGCAAAGGGCACTGTTGAAACGCTACCTGGTCGTGGCAGAAAGAAGATGCTGACTTCGACTGCTGTGCGCTACCTGAGGCGTAGAGTGGAGAAAAGTCCCCGTGTGACGCTGAGGAACTGAGAAAAGATTTGTCAAATGTGGGTACTGAGGTTTCAGCTCAGACAATACGGTGCACACTGCGTAATGAAGGCCTCCATGCCAGAACTCCCAGGCGCACCCCCTTGCCGTCTCCAAAGAATAAGAAGAGTCGACTGCAGTATGCCAAAAGTCATGTGGACAAACCACAGAAGTTTTGGGATAGTGTTCTGTGGACTGATGAAACAAAATTAGAACTGTTTGGGCCCATGGATCAACGCTATGTTTGGAGGAGGAAGAACAAGGCCTAAGAAGAAAAGAACACCTTGCCTACTGTGAAGCATGGCGGTGGGTCAATTATGCTTTGGGGCTGTTTTGCTTCTGCAGGTACAGGGAAGCTTCAGCGTGTGCAAGGTACCATGAATTCTCTTCAGTACCAGGAGATATTGGATGACAATGTGATGCAGTCCGTTACAAACCTGAGGCTTGGGAGACGTTGGACCTTTCAACAGGACAATGATCCCAAGCATACCTCCAAGTCCACTAGAGCATGGTTGCAGATTAAAGGCTGGAACATTTTGGAGCGGCCATCGCAGTCACCTGACTTAAATCCGATTGAGAACCTCTGGTGGGACTTAAAGAAAGCAGTTGCAGTGCGCAAGCCTAAGAATGTGACTGAACTGGAGGCTTTTGCCCATGACGAATGGGCGAAGATACCCGTAGATCGCTGCAACACACTTGTGTCAAGCTATGCTTCACGTTTAAAAGCTGTTGGTACAACATCCTTTTACAGTTATAAGTACTAAGATTGAATGTCACTTGGGGGTTGAATAAAACTGATAATGATGTGAGCACAGAAAAGACATTTGTGGTTATTTCATTCTAAATGTTATGTTATATTTGTCTGACCTACACGTGCCTCTTTGATTTAATTGTAAGCAAGATGACTGAATGATCAAAATCAATGTCAAACTGGCCAAAACACTCAATTTCAGTGGGGGTTTAATAATTTTGAGCACAACTGTATATCCATGTGCTGGGGCAGTATATCCATGTGCTGCGGCAGTATATCCATGTGCTGGGGCAGTATCCATGTGCTAATCGCAAATAAAATCGCAATATTAATTCAAAAAATCGCAATATGATTATTTTGTCCATATTGCACAGCCCTAGCGTGAAATGTATTTTACAGGTATCGTAATACTATGAATATCTAATTTCACTAGTTTATTTATAAATTTAAGAAACGTGGATTTAAAGAGATATGTGCCCTCGATCCATTAGGTGATTAATAAGTATAAATATATGTACTGTTACATTTGGATGGTATATCTTGTTGCATTGATCGTATATTTCTGGATTTAAATAAAGGTAGAAGTGAGAGAAGAAAAAGACTTGATACTGATGAGATACATTGTAGCAATGATGGAATTTGTAAAGGTATTTTTAGAAGAATAAAGACAAAGTGTTAAGTTCTCCAAAAAATGGAGAAGGGAGCATGATAGAAAATAGTGTGGTACAAAAATATATTGGACCAGTATTTAATCTTTAAGGAAATGGGTTAATTCGAAATCCTGATTCAGACCATGGGGTGCAAGGGTGTTGAGAAGATATCATCCTCATTTCTTCTTTACCTATATTTATGGACTATTTTTATGCCCACATACAATAAACCTTCTGGATTCTGACTCTGGAATTTTTTGAAATGTGAAGAAACACTGATTCTCAAATCCATTTCTTATGTTTCTTACATGTTCCTCCTGTATCCTTACATTCATAGGTCGTGTGGTTCGTCCAATATACCTTAAGCCACAAGGGCAGATAAGGAGACATACGACATTTCTGGTGAAGCAAGTGATCACTCCCCTTGTGGCTTAAGATATGTTGGACGAACCACACAACCTATGAATGTAAGGATACAGGAACATGTAAGAAACATAAGAAATGGATTTGAGAATCAGTGTTTCTTCACATTTCAAAAAATTCCATAGTCCGAATCCAGAAGGTTTATTGTATATGGGCATAAAAATAGTCCATAAAGATTGGTGGGGTGGAGATTTCAATAAAAAGATATCTTCTCAACACCCTTGCACCCCATGGTCTGAATCAGGATTTCGAATTAACCCATTTCCTTAAAGATTAAATACTAGTCCAATATATTTTTGTACCACACTATTTTCTATCATGCTCCCTTCCTTCTCCATTTTTTGGAGAACTTAATACTTTGTCTTTATTCTTCTAAAAATCCCTTTACAAATTCCATCATTGCTACAATATATCTCATCAGTATCAAGTCATTTTCTTCTTCTCTCTCACTTCTGCCTTTATTTAAATCCAGAAACATACAATCAATGCAACAAGATATACAGTTGTGTTCAAAATTATTCAACCCCCACTGAAATTGAGTGTTTTGGCCAGTTTGACATTGATTTTGATCATTCAGTCATCTTGCTTACAATTAAATCAAAGAGGCACGTGTAGGTCAGACAAATATAACAAAACATTTATAATGAAATAACCACAAATGTCTTTTCTGTGCTCACATCATTATCAGTTTTATTCAACCCCCAAGTGACATTCAATCTTAGTACTTAGTACAACATCCTTTTACAGTTATAACAGCTTTTAAACGTGAAGCATAGCTTGACACAACTGTCTTGCAGCGATCTACGGGTATCTTCGCCCATTCGTCATGGGCAAAAGCCTCCAGTTGAGTCACATTCTTAGGCTTGCGCACTGCAACTGCTTTCTTTAAGTCCCACCAGAGGTTCGCAATGGGATTTAAGTCAGATGACTGTGATGGCCACTCCAAAATGTTCCAGCCTTTAATCTGCAACCATGCTCTAGTGGACTTGGAGGTATGCTTGGGATCATTGTCCTGTTGAAAGGTCCAACATCTCCCAAGCCTCAGGTTTGTGACGGACTGCATCACATTGTCATCCAATATCTCCTGGTACTGAAGAGAATTCATGGTACCTTGCACACGCTGAAGCTTCCCTGTACCTGCAGAAGCAAAACGGCCCCAAAGCATGATTGACCCCCCGCCATGCTTCACAGTAGGCAAGGTGTTCTTTTCTTCATAGGCCTTGTTCTTCCTCCTCCAAACATAGCGTTGATCCATGGGCCCAAACAGTTCTAATTGTGTTTTATCAGTCCACAGAACACTATCCCAAAACTTCTTTGGTTTGTCCACATGACTTTTGGCATACTGCAGGCGACTCTTCTTATTCTTTGGAGACAGCAAGGGGGTGCGCCTGGGAGTTCTGGCATGGAGGCCTTCATTACGCAGTGTGCGCCGTATTGTCTGAGCTGAAACTTCAGTACCAACATCTGACAAATCTTTTCTCAGTTCCTCAGCAGTCACACGGGGACTTTTCTCCACTCTACGCTTCAGGTAGCGCACAGCAGTCGAAGTCAGCATCTTCTTTCTGCCACGACCAGGTAGCGTTTCAACAGTGCCCTTTGCCTTGAATTTGCGAATGATGCTTCCTATGGTCTCTCTTGGTATGTTTAACATCTTTGCAATCTTCTTATAGCCATTGCCCTTCCTGTGAAGAGTAATCACCTCTTCTCTTGTCTTCCTGGACTATTCTCTTGACTTCACCATGTTTGTAACCACACCAGTAAATGTCTAGAAGGAGCTGAGTATCACAGTCATTTTAAAGCTGCCTAATTTGTGCTCATTATGCTTTATTGCTGCTCCGTGACATCCACAGGTGTTTTCAATACCTGATTGAAAACACTTGAATGAACCTCTGTTCTTCAGAGTGGTAGTCTTTAAGGGGTTGAATAATTGTGTCAATGAAGAATTCACAAAAGAAACATTTACTACTGTATTACAAAACCAATTGATGTCATTTTAGTTGCATATGGTTCTTTAAAAAGTCCTTGTAGGATTTCATTCTGAATACAATTACAAATGTACACTAAATTCCCTAAAACCCTTTACAGCATTGGGGTTGAATAATTTTGAACACAACTGTACCATCCAAATGTAACAGTACATTTATTTATACTTGTGTGCCCTCGATCCATTAGGTGATAAATTTCTCTTTAAATCCATGTTTCTTAAATTTATAAATTAGTGAAATTAGATATTTAGAACTTTAGAAAATATGCAGCATTTATATTGAATAAAAGAGAAACCATATAATAACAGTAGTAACAGGTATATATGGTATCTTCCAACACCCCTTCCACTCCTTTGGATCTGTCCTCTTTCCTGTTCAGTGCCCATCAAAACCAATCCACGTCCCTCCTACTTCCTCTTTCTTTGCTGTACGAGGTGATAAGTGTAGGTGTGTAGGGAACCCAAAGGGCAATCCACCGGAGACCAGGAAATCCTTTATGAGGCTGAGGAAAAGAAAAACATGAGAGTGGAAGATATTGGATCCGCAGACCCAGGAAATAACAAAACCACAATAGCGGCAGGAGTGGTGGGCAATACTCGCCTCAGTCTTATTATTATAATTCTAACTTATCGTCATACTTAGCTAAATTCTATAATTATAATACATCGACTCTGAGGCTCCTATTGCTTGTTCAAAGCTAACCCACAACTGCGGATGACCAATGAGCAACAGGTTTGAAATAGAATGAGCGGAAGGTGGACTCTCTGGACCAGTCAGCCGATCGCAATAAGTCCTCCAACCGACAACCTGCCGAAACGGCGGAAGAAGCAACAGCGCTACGAACCGAATGAGCTCCAAAAATTGAGGTATCTACACCCGCTAACACTAAGAGCCAACGAAGCCAGCGAGCAAGCGTAGTTGTACCTACCGAAGCGAAGGGAGATTTAAATGAAATAGAGGTGAAACCTCAGTGCCCCGGAGGGAAGCGGTACGGGATTCGTATTCTTGAAGACAAAGGACCGGGCATAAAGCCGGACGCGATGGGAAAGCCAGGTAAAAAGCGGACGAAATGGACGTTTTAGTACGGCGGGAGATGTGAAAACGCACGCCTTCTGGTATGAAAGAGCGGGCTCTGAAGTCTAACGCCCTGACATCAGCCACCCGTTTGCAAGATATCATGCAAAGAAGGGCCAATAACTTAGCAGAAAGTTGTCGCAGGGACAAATCCTTGTTAGAGGGCCATTGCTCTAAAAAATCAAGGGGGGTATGCACGTCCCAAGTTGTCGTATATCTAGGCAACGGGGGACGGTCAGACCTGATACCCTTAAGCAGACGACACACCAACGGGTGTTTGCCCAAAGGTATCCCCTGAAAACCGACATAGTAAGCCGATTAAGCTGATCTATACACATTAAGTGTGCGATAAGCTTTGCCTAGATCGAAGATCTCCGTAAGGAAATCCAAAACAAAGCTCAAAGGGGCCTGGAAGGGATCCTGACCCCTTGACAGACACCAATGATGCAGGTGAGCCAAGCTGATTTATAGCAGGATCTAGTACCTGGGGCCCACGCCTGGCGCAGGAGTGCAGTAGTTCGGTCCGAAATCTCTCCGGCTCCCCCGGGCATCCCGAAACCAGTGAGGCCAATAACAGACTGAATCCTGGGGACAGGAGAGGGTGAGAGTGCCCGGAGGCGTCCATCAGGAGATCCGGGAGAGTCGGGAGAGAACGGGGAACATCCATGAGGAGCTCCAATAGCACCGGGAACCACGGCTGGTTCTGCCAAAAGGGGGTGATGATCACAATCTGGGCCTGTTGAGATCTGACCTGACGCAGTGTGCGAGCTATCAACTGAAATGGCGGGAAGGCATACTGGCGAGCTCCGGACCAATCCTGTAGGAAAGCATCCGTTACATCGGCCAGTGGGTCCGGCCGCCAACTGAAGAAGATCGGGAGATGGGCGTTGAGCCGGCAGGCAAAAAGATCCGCTTGAAATGGTCCCCAAAGGGATGTCACGTCAGAGAAAACGGACGAGTTTAGACGCCAATCCCCGGAGTCCTCTGTGTGCCTCGAGTTCCAATCTGCCGTTTGGTTTGAGATTCCTGGTATGAACTGTGCTTGGACCTCGATCCTGGACTGAAAACACCACTCCCAGAGGTGGGAAGCCATTGTCGTCAGGAGGGAGCGAGGGCCGCCCAGCGCGTTGATATATCGGACCGCTGGGAAATTGTCCATCCGGAGAAGGACTGAACGATGAACGCGATCTTTGAGGAAACTCTGAAGCGCAAAAAGTCCTGCCAAGAGCTCCAGACCGTTCATGTGCAGTTGACGCTCCTGCACGGACCAGCGACCTGCCGTGGAGGAACCGTCGCAGTAAGCACCCCAACCTGACTAACAAGCATCAGAGTCAATTGTAAGCGTCGGGGGTGACACCAGGATAGGCCTGCCGTTGCAGGAGTGGAGGTGAGCGATCCACCATTCTAGGTCCAGTCTGGCCTCTCCCGAGAGAGAGATCAGAGTGGAATAGGGGAGACCCTGTCTGAGAAAAAGGGCCTTCAGGCATTGGAGGGCCCGATAATGTAACGGGGCTGGCTTCACAGCCAGCCGTGTGGCCACCAGAAGACCGATCACGCGAGCTAGGTCCCGTAAGGATGGGGCATGAGCTTCCAAAAGGGACCGAACTTCGCGTAAGATTGATCGGCACTTAGGTAGAGGGACCGTGAGAGACATCCGGACACTGTTCACGCCGAATCCCAGAAATTCCAGGGTTTGAGATGGAGAGAGGATTGATTTCTCCTGATTCACTAGAAACCCCAGAGACTGGAAGAGATTGACCGTCCAATGTACGTGGAGACGCAGCTGATTCTCTGAGGAAGCCATCAGCAACACGTCGTCCAAGTATATAATGAGACGGACTCCTTTGGCGCGCAGCCATGCCACGACCGGTTTCAGCATCTTGGTAAAGCACCAAGGGGCCGAAGACCGGCCGAACGGTAGGCAACGGAATCGCCATAAATCGGGACCCCAACGGAATTGAAGGAAATCGCGCGATTCCTTGGCAATAGGGATGGTCAGGTATGCATCCTTGAGATCCACCTTTACCAACCAATCGCGGGGTCTCAATATATCCTTGAGCATGTGCATGCATTCCATCTGGAAGTGACGGTAGATCACCGACCCATTCAACTCTTTGAGGTTGATAACTGGACGAACACCTCCGCCTTTCTTGGGGACCAAGAACAGGTTGCTCAGGAAGCCTGAGGATCCCTGCGGGACACGTTCTATGGCCCCTTTCTGGTATAATTCTGCAATCTCCCGCTCCACCAACGTTTGACCGTCCCCTGAAAAAGGGAGAGGGAGGGGAATCTGCAGTTGGAGCGGGGGAGAAGAGATCTCCAGAACAAAACCTAGTACAGTGTTGAGGACCCAAGGGTCCGACGTAATGTGACACCATGCTGTGTGAAAAAATCTTAAACGACCTCCTACTTTGGTCGTAGACGGGTGAATAAGGTGTAAATGTACCTGTATGCCTGAAGGTCGAGGAAGAATGACCGCCTCTGGAACCCCGGAATCCTCTGCCCCGCCATGATCGGGAAGGGAAGAACGGGGAAGGTGCAGGAGCCGTTGCAGTGGAGGGGTTGCCTCCCGCGGGACCTGAACTAATGGGTTTTGCATGGCCGGTAGCTCGGCCCCGATATCCACCGGCCCGTGGAAAAACCCCGGAGAACACCTTCTTAAACGAATTGGACACTCGTTCCATTGTGTTGAAGGCCCCAGAATACTCATTCATGTCTTTCAGAAAAGATTTTCCAAACAAGGCTCCATTGGCCGCAGCACCCAACTCGTTATCCGCCACACTAGCTAATTGGCGATCCATCTTTAGTAAAATGCATTTTCGTCTTTCAGAGGCTAGAGCCGTGTTGGCATTACCTAAAAAACTTAGAGACCGTTGGGTCCAGTTGGTTATCTGAACCGGGTCCAGGGGATCACTGGATAATTTTGCTTGTTCTGCTGTATCCAGCAATTTTATAAGGGAACCCATAGTGTCCAGCAGTTTGTCCTGACACACCCTAAAGGCATGGTCTATACCCTTGCTGGGAGTCCAGCCTTTAGGGGTGACAAAATCAACGAATGCCTTATCCACTTCGGGAGTTAAGCACGTTTTACCACTTGTGGTGGGGCGAGGACATTCCGCTTTCATGCGGTTTCGAGTATTTTGATCTAGGGCTTTCCGCACCTGCGCATCGACCCACTTCTCAACGTGGGGTAATGGGGACCATTCTGCGGACCGTGGATGGGACAGGTCCTCTGAGCAGAAAAGGGGGTTCCCCAAAGGATCATAAATAATACCCGGGCGGGCTTTTGTATCAACGTCTACGGGGTCTTCAGTAAACTCCTCATCAGAGACATAAACGTCTATGACATCGCTAGCATCATCCTCCTCCAAATCAGGGATAGATTCCTGAAGCCAGGCAGGGACAACAGCGGTGTCAGATTGGTGACAGAAGGAAATTTTATTCTGTTAGTGTGAGCTGATGCCGTGTGTGCAGGAGCACGTTTATGGGTTGCAGCAGTGGGGGATGGGTGCACATGTTGCGGGGTTGCCAGCCCCTCCAGTCATGTGTCGTGCTGTTCTCGCTGACTGTTTCCCCGTGGCGGTGGCCAGGGGGGTCTCGGGGGGCCTCACCGCGGTGAGTGTGTTGCCCATATCATAATCCGCCAGTGGCGGGGGGTTATCAAGGTGGCGATTTTCAGCCATCACTTCTTTTAAGGATCGCGTAAAATCAGCAGACAAAACTGAGACCGCTTTAAATACAGCAGAGTCAATGGACGCCTGCATGTAAGGGTCTAGGGTGGGAGGCTGGGAAAGAGCCATTTGTGCCTGCACCAGAACGTGAGGTTGAGATTGCTCACCCATGCTCTCATCAGAGGATTGTGCAGATACCTCCGCTGGGGAGGCTGGATGTTGCGGGGTTTTACCGCGAGGCATGGCGCCGGATGGAAGCAGGGAGAATGGTGCCGGAAAAAACCCTGCTTGTGCAGATCTATCGAGTACACCCCACCCCCCTAGCCAGCGAGCGCGTGCAGCGTCTTGGAGAGGCAGGCAGACGGGGTTACGCCGCGGTCACCAGGGAGATTAAAGGAACACTTGAGAAAAAAACGCGAACGCCGCGGTTAAAGCCCAGCACCCGCCAGAACATAAACCATGTACCTTAAATACAGTGAAATACAACCAAAGATAGGGATATATATATATATATATAAGTCAAAACCAAAACGGGATATTACAGCAGAGAGATGTATGTATACTTAACTAGTCGCCGAGCAGCTAAGAAAGAGGAAGTAGGAGGGACGTGGATTGGTTTTGATGGGCACTGAACAGGAAAGAGGACAGATCCAAAGGAGTGGAAGGGGTGTTGGAAGATACCATATATACCTGTTACTACTGTTATTATATGGTTTCTCTTTTATTCAATATAAATGCTTCATATTTTCAAAGTTCTTGCTAGTTGCCACTTGCTGCTATGTTTAATAAAGCAAGAAAGAGAAGCAATAGGAGCCTCAGAGTCGATGTATTCTAATTACTGTAACACTTTCTTAATATACACCATATAAGGGAATCCCGATATGTCATATGAAATGGACGTCTTACATCATCAACACGTGGAACGCAGGGAGTGCAATGTGTGGAACGCAAACCTAAAGCGCCATCAATCTTCGAAGGCGGAAAAGGTAACACGCGTAAACTGTCCCGGACTTTGCAACAGCTGCAATCAAAGAACGGAGAATCTAATATAAAAAGGGGATACCAAAATGTGCACACTTACTGACTGATGAAGCCAGAGTGCTCTGGCGAAACGCGTCTCAGGACTTTTATATAGATTTTAATATATCTTAAACCGCATTTTATACTTATAATAAATTAATCTAAAGTTTCGGATCCAGGGTGTTTTTTCTTGCACCATCCCCTGCACCGACGTCCAGAAACTCAACACGGTAAAAGAAGGTTGGAGGTCACCTCAAGGACCTCGCACGCCATTCATACTCCGAGCCGAGAGAAAGGGCTCGGAGTCTAGTAAGTACCCCATAGGGGACAAGAAAGGGGCAAGTACTGTTGAGTACCGCACAATTTGGTTCTCTTTTCTGGCTTCTGTTTCCCCTTTAGCAACCATCTTCGGGAGACCCCAATTCCATAAAAGCTCATTGTGCTTACTAATTAATTTGCATGAATGAAGCATAAACACATATCCATATAACAACTTGTTCGTACATGAACCGTATAGGAGTTTATATATATTATGCTGTTATACATATATTAAACGGTCCTTGCTCTATGCGCTCAAGGGATTCTATTCATAGTGTATTCTGTTTTTTGTCTGCTGGGTGTCGGGCATATCCCTAGGGGTTTGCATGTAGATATATATTTTCATCACGTACACCGTTCATCTCAAATATCCATTCATCCTATATACATTCTAGCGTCTATTGCGAACAACGATTTTCTTTTGTCTGGATACGGGGGGCTGCTTGTCAGACCCACTTGAGATTCACAACGGGACTCGGCAGGGGTGCCCCTTGTTCCCGCTGCTGTTTGTGATTTGCATTGAGCCTTTAGCGAGCTACATACGATGACAGGAGGACATTAGAGTGGTGAAGGTGGGGGGTGGGAGACGTACAAGATCAGCCTCTTCGCCGATGATGTCCTGCTCTCCTTGGCCTCGCCTCTCCTCTCCCTCCCCTGCCTGGAGGACACCTTGGGTAAGTTTGGGCGGTTGTTAGGGTACAAAATAAACACTGCAAAGAGCGAGGCCTTGAACCTCACTTTCGCCCCAGACATGGCTTGCACCTGGAGGGGACATTTCAGTACCGGTGGCAGGCTTGGTCTTTGAAGTACCTTGGGGTTGCTATCATGCCCACGGTATTAGGCCTATACGCGGCCAATTATGGTAAATTGCTCCCGCAGTTACACGCACGGTTGGACACATGGTCCCGGATTCATCTGTCGCTGTTTGGCAGAGTGAATGCGGTTAAAATGACCCTCCTGCCGAAGATACTCTATTACTTTTGTACCCTGTCGATCCCCGTGAATAAGTCAGAATTCCTTCATTTTCAGAGGGCGCTCTACTCCTTCATTGGGGGGGGGGAGCGTAGCCATTGGCCCAAATCTGGAACGTATCTCGCAAGGGCCTCTGGGAGACTGGGTGCCCCCCACTTACTTACATACTACACGGCTGCCCAACTTGCTATGCTGAGACATGTTAACCTTCCGGCGAGGGAGGCGAGATGGGTCCAGCTGGAGGGGGGATGGGAGCATCCCATGGATGTCTCCATGTGGCTTCCCGGTCTCTGCTAAGAGACTGCCCAATATTCAGTGACCCTATGGTGGAAGCTCCGATATAACACCCCCGCCCCCACTCGGGACTCCCGCCCCCCCTCTTCTGAAACCCGGAGTTCCTGGAGGAAGTGAGGCACGCTGTATTTGGGTGGCGGAGGGGATTCACAGAGGTAAGACACTTGACAAGGGCCCATGGAAGGGCCCATCCCGACTAGGGATCAACATAATGCTAAAATTCACTGCATGCTCACTATGGAAAGACTGACACCGGTGATCCACGACCATATGACGCACTTTGAGCGGGTGTGGTCTCCGTATCTGTGGGTGACGAGGTTTCCCCCCCCCCCCATGGCTATGGCGGCGCTTGCCTTTTCAGGTTGAGGCGCCCCGTTTTATATTATATTTTGTTTACCCTTTATGTAAATTAACTAGGTGTAAAGCCTGCCCAGAGGGCAGTCTATTGATAAGTGTGCGTTGTGCTTGATTCTGTGCTCGGTGCCGTTTATTGTGGTGTGTTTGGCTCTGTGCTCGGCTCTGTGCCGTTTATTCTGTTGTGCTCGGCTCTGTGCCGTCTATTGTACTGTGCTCGGCTCTGTGGCGTTTATTCTGTTTTGCTCGGCTCTGTGCTGGGCTCTGCACATCGGCTCTGTGCTCTACTCCGTGCCGTATATTGTGCTCTGCTTTTATTGTGCTCTGCGCCGTTTATTGTGTTGTGCTTGGTTCTGTGCTCGGCGCCGTATATTGTGCTGTGATTGGCTGTGCCGTATATTGTGCTGTGCTCTGTGCCGTATATTGTGCTGTGCTCTGTGCCGTATATTGTGCTGTGCTCTGTGCCGTATATTGTGCTCGGCTCTGTGGCGTTTATTGTGCTCGGCTCTGTGGCGTTTATTGTGCTCGGCTCTGTGGCGTTTATTGTGCTCGGCTCTGTGGCGATTATTGTGCTCGGCTCTGTGGCGTTTATTGTGCTCGGCTCTGTGGCGTTTATTCTGTTTTGCTCGGCTCTGTGCTGGGCTCTGCACATCGGCTCTGTGCTCTGCTCCGTGCCGTATATTGTGCTCTGCTTTTATTGTGCTCTGCGCCGTTTATTGTGTTGTGCTTGGTTCTGTGCTTGGCGCCGTTTATTGTGCTGTGATTGGCTGTGCCGTATATTGTGCTCGGCTCTGTGCCGTATATTGTGCTCGGCTCTGTGCCGTATATTGTGCTCGGCTCTGTGCCGTATATTGTGCTCGGCTCTGTGCCGTATATTGTGCTCGGCTCTGTGCCGTATATATTGTGCTCGGCTCTGTGCCGTATATTGTGCTCGGCTCTGTGCCGTATATTGTGCTCGGCTCTGTGCCGTATATTGTGCTCGGCTCTGTGCCGTATATTGTGCTCGGCTCTGTGCCGTATATTGTGCTCGGCTCTGTGCCGTATATTGTGCTCGGCTCTGTGCCGTTTATTGTGCTCGGCTCTGTGCCGTTTATTGTGCTCGGCTCTGTGCCGTCTATTGTGCTGTGCTTGGCTCTGTGGCGTTTATTGTGCTCGGCTCTGTGGCGTTTATTGTGCTCGGCTCTGTGGCGTTTATTGTGCTCGGCTCTGTGGCGTTTATTGTGCTCGGCTCTGGCGTTTATTGTGCTCGGCTCTGTGGCGTTTATTCTGTTGTGCTCGGCTCTGTGACATTTATTGTGCTTGGCTCTGTGACATTTATTGTGCTTGGCTCTGTGCAGTCTATTGTGCCGTGCTCGGCTCTGTGGCGTTTATTGTGCTCTGCTCTGTGCCTTTAATGGCTTGTGCTCTGCTCTGTACCATCTATTGTGCTCTGCTTGGCGCTCTGCTCTGTGCTCTGCTTGGCGCTGGGCTCAGGCGCTGGGCTCTGCGCTCAGGCGCTGGGCTCAGGCGCTGGGCTCTGCGCTCAGGCTCTGCGCTCAGGCTCTGCGCTCAGGCGCTGGGCTCTGCGCTCAGGCTCGGTGCTGGGCTCGGCGCTCAGGCGCTGGGCTCAGGCACTCAGGCGCTGGGCTGTTTTGCGCCCTTCCAACATTGGTGGTCCTGCGGCGGGAGGCGCGTGGCAACCTCCGTAACAGGCTGTTGGGGTTGGATGCGCGCGCAGCCGGGTGCGCGCGCGCGCCACCTGCCGCAGCACGCCCAAAGCGTCCAACGGAGGTTGGATGCGCGCGCAGCAAACCTCCGTAGGACGCTTTGGGCGTGCTGCGGCGGGTGGCGTGCGTGCACCCGGCTGCGCGCGCATTCCAACCGCCACAGCACCCCGTGGGCTGCGCGCATGCGCAGTCCGTATATATATATATTATATATATATATATATATATATATAATATATATATATATATATATATATATAATATATATATATATATACACACACACACTGTAACCCCATGTGGATATATATACACACACATACATGGTTGTTACAGTGTGTATGGCTTTCATCCAGGCTCAGGCGAGCCCCCGGCTCGGCTGGGCCTCTAGGCCCAGGCCAAGCCGGGGGCTCGCCTTAGCCTGGATGCCGGCCAAGCAAGTAGCTCGGCCGGCATCCAAGCTTGGGCGAGCCCCCGGCTTGGCTGGGGCCTAGAGGCCCAGCTGAGCCTGGAGGACGCCCGAGCAGGCAATTCGGCCGGCCTCCATGCTTAGGTGAGTCCCCGGCTCGGCTGGGCCTCTAGGCCCAGGCCAAGCCGGGGGCTCGCCTAAGCTTGGATACCGGCCGAGCAAGCACGGTGGGTGTGGAGAGCACATACTCACCTACATCGGCCCTCCAGCGATGGCAGTCCCGCTTCCAGTGTCCTCTCTCCGTTGGTCGCCGGTATGACGTCACGAAAGCCTTTGACCCCGGGGGTCAAAGGCTTTCATGACGTCATACCGGCGACCAACGGAGAGAGGACACTGGAAGCGGGACTGCCATCGCTGGAGGAGCTAAGGGCCGATGTAGGTGAGTATGTGTAGGCAACATCCCCCTACATTGGCCCGGAGCTCCAGCGGTGGCTGTCGCAGGCTGCTCGGCCGGCCTCCAGGCTTAGGCGAGCCCCCGGCTCGGCTGGGCCTATAGGCCCAAGCCGAGCCGGGGGCTCGCCTGAGCCTGGAGGCCGGCCGAGCAGCCTGCGACAGCCGGAGGACAGTCACCGCTGGAGCTCCGGGCTAATGTAGGTGAGTATGTGCTCTCCACACCCACCCTGCTTGCTCGGCTGGTATCCAAGCTTAGGCGAGCCCCCGGCTTGGGCCTAGAGGCCAGCAGAGCCGGTGACTCGCCTGAGCCTGGAGGACGCCCGAGCAGGCAACTTGGCCGGCCTCCATGCTTAGGTGAGTCCCCGGCTCGGCTGGGCCTCTAGGCCCAAGCCAAGCCGGGGGCTCGCCTGAGCCTGAATGCCGACCAAGCAAGCAGGGTGTGTGTGTGTGTGTGTAGAGCACATACTCCCCTACATCGGCCTCGAGTCCTCCACCGGTTCCACACATACTCACCTACATCGCCCTTAGCTCCTCCAGCGATGGCGGTCCCGCTTCCAGCGTCCTCTCTGTCTCCGTTGGTCGCCGGTATGACGTCACGAAAGCCTTTGACCCAGGGTCAAAGGCTTTCGTGACGTCATACCGGCGACCAACGGAGACAGAGAGGACGCTGGAAGCGGGACCGCCATCGCTGGAGGAGCTAAGGCCGATGTAGGTGAGTATGTGTAGGCAACATCCTCCTACATTGGCCCTGAGCTCCAGCTGTGACCGTCCTCCGGCTGTCGCTGGCTGCTCGGCCGGCCTCTAGGCTTAGGCGAGTCCCCGGCTCGCTGGGCCTGTAGGCCCAAACCAAGCCGGGGGCTCGCCTGAGCCTGGAGGCCGCCTAGCAGCCTGCTCGGCCGGAGGAGGTCACCGCTGGAGCTCAGGGCCGATTTAGGGGAGTATGTTTTGGGAACTTCGGCCCGGAGCTCCAGCGGTGACCGTCCTCCGGCTGTCGCTGGCTGCTCGGCCGGCCTCTAGGCTTAGGCGAGGGCTCGGCTGGGCCTGTAGGCCCAAACCAAGCCGGGGGCTCGCCTGAGCCTGGATGCCCGCCGAGCAGGCCGCGACAGCCGGAGGATGGTCGCCGCTGGAGGATCGGGGCTTGCGGCGTTTAAACACACGGGTAGCTGCGCGCGGCTCGTGCGATTTTAATTTTTTTTTTTGCAGGCAGCCGACACGCGCAGCTACCTGTTTGTTTTAACGGCCACTTTCAAATGTCCGTCGCGCATGCGCAGACCGCTTTTGGCGACGGACACTTGAAGGCTTACTCTTTTATAGTATAGATTCCCCAGTTACAAATTGTACAAATGGTGTCTGATGTAATTCTGTCGTTCCCTCGCAATTCCCTGCATCAACCATGCCCGTAACCGCTCACTATTTAATTGTACATAAGTTAATCCATTTTTGTTCATCCAAAGTCACAAATTGTGCCCATGTGTCTCCGAGGTTTGTTGCGCTCCTTTGTTGCCCCGTTTTTTAACCCAGCTCGCCCAGAAACCCTTTTTCCTCTTCCCTGCGCATCCCACACTGCTGTAACTCCTGGCAAGCTGTCAAAAGCCGACACTGGTTTACCCGCCTGCCCTGGAGCCTCCTTTGCCCCCACCATGGCGCTTTTCGGACAGCAGATCACCAGGGATGGTAGCCTGGTGTGGGGTGAAGTACAAGAGGAAGCTCCACCGGGATCACCCCTCAATTTCCCACCAAAACAAAGTCTGGCTTCAAAGCAGCAGAGGGGACCCCGCGCTGGACACAGAGCTCGCGCTGCAGAGGGGGGGGGGTACAATTTTCTGGGCGAGGAACGGGCCCGGGCGGGCCAGACAGTATGGCACCAAGAACTGGGCTCGGACTGGAGGCAGTGGCAAGCCCATGTTGAGTGTACCAAAAGGGTTATGGCTAGAGGCAGTGGCAAAACGGGCGCCGTGATGTCTGAGGGCGCGCTGGGAGAGAACAATGGGACTGTCCCCTGTAAAAGTACCCTGTATGTGTTTAAAAAATAAATTCTTACTGATTAACCCAATACTGAGTCCCGACTAGTATGTGGGGGTGAAAAGACTGCGTTTTTCTGAGTGTTTTCCCACCAACTGGGCAGCGCTGACAGTTCGCCTGAGCCAGCGTCCTGGCGAGATCCAGGATCAATACTTGTACGATACAATACAATTTGTGATTTAAAAAAAAAAGCCACGTAAAATGGTGTACAGATTTGTGCAAACGTTCATAGAAGTATGTACTATATAAAGCAGTATTTCTCAAATCTGTCCTCGGGACCCTCAACCAGGCCAGATTTTGCAGATCACCTTGTGGGAAATGCAGACTGATTCCTGTAATCACTGAGCAGCAAATTATATCACCTGTGCTTCAGATATCTGGCAAACCTGGCCTGCTAGGGGGTCCTGAGGACAGGTTTAAGAAACGCTGATATAAAGGACCCTCTAGAACAGGAGAAACCATGCCTTTGAAGGAACTAAACCCTTCACAACCATCATAGAGTTAACACAATCTTGAAATGCTCTTACAAGTGCCCATGATCAATCCTTATTTTTCTCTAGCTGGTCTTATTATAGAGCAATGTTAAGGAATTAGTTATTGCAGAACAAATTTGTTTGCAAATGGATTAGGGGTCTGCTGATTATCGGTACTGATATTCAGCATTTTTCATGTTATTGGTATTGGGCTGTTTCATTGCCTATGTAACGATAACTCAGAGAAGCTGAGATCCTTCTGAGCATGTGTCAGATCCCGGCACCTATTAAGCGTCTCCTTATGCAAGTGAATCTGGCCGGCAGTGATGCGATCACCCCGAGGTCTCCCCCTCCCATCTGCTTTTCACAGTAAGAAACGGAGGGGGAGGAAGCTCCTTTAATTGTAAAAAAACAAACAGGATGGTTTATGCGTGTCCTTTCCGTTCCGCTCTGTTGTGCTCCTCCCCTGATCTCACTCTCCCTGTCTGCTCATCCTTCATGCTATGCAACCAGCCAGTCTGTAAAACTCCCCTTCCTACTTCAGAGTTCAGACTGGCTGTATAGGAGCATAAATCTTGCTAATTGTAATGCACCGACTCAGAGGCTCCTATTGCGTCTCTTTCCTTGTATTTATTAAAATAGCAGCATGGATTTTTTTAACATTGAACTGAAACGCATTGAAAACATCCTATAAAAAACACTGGTCCCAGTCAGGATTCACCCCTCTCTTCTGGACCAATCCCTGTGAGTGTCCCTTATATATTCCCCCTGTGTCGCTTCCTTAATCCTCTTTCGTTGCTGCTGCACAGACAGACGAGTACTTTTGTGATTTTCTCTACATTACTGTGTTTCTTTTTAGGTTGTTGACTAGGGATGCACCGAAATTTCAGCCACTGAAAATTGTGTTTTCGGACGAAATGGAAATTCAGCCAAAAAAAGGCTGAAAATTTCCATTTCCCGGCCGAGCCGGGGGCTCGCCTGAGCCTGGATGCCATCTGAGCAAGCAGTGGGGTGTGTGTGGAGAGCACATACTCAACTACATTGGCCTCGAGTCCTCCACCGGTTGCACACATACTCGCCTACATCGGCCCGGAGCTCCTCCAGCGATGGCAGTCCTGCATCCAGTGTCTTCTCTCCGTTGGTCGCCGGTATGATATCACGGAAGCCTTTGACCCTGGGTCAAAGACTTTCGTGATGTCATACCGGCGACCGACACAGCGGGCACTGGATGCAGGATTGCCATCGCTGGAGGAGCTCAGGGCCGATGTAGGGGAGTATGTGGGGGGGGGGGCAGCTTGCTCGGCCGGCCTTCGGGATCAGGCGAGTCCCTGGCCTCCAGGCCCAGGTTCTCATGTCTGATTTTTGGTATCGGTTTTCGGCCGAACCGATCCCGAATTTTCGGTTTTGGTATCGGACGTAAATTTTTGTTTCCGTGCATCCCTATTGTTGACGCTACGTCCCTGCTTTAACCGCAACATTCGTCTGTATTATTTAATTCTCCCTTAGTGGGTAGCTACAGGGTTTCTTTTACATTTAAATTTTCCCTTTTCTCGCAGCTGTTTACTACGCTTGGAGCCAGGAACTTCCAGACGCGCATCGTGGTTCTCACACATGCGCGGTAGGGTTCCAGCGTCTCCGCTCGATTCCCTTCACTCCGCTCTGCTAGTCACTTGAGATGCTGCAACAGAAATCAGCTCCTAAGCACCCATCACCGGAGGCCGAATCGGACTCAGGGGAAAGCTCCAACCGGCAATCTGACCCAGATGATGAGCCTGGTAAACGCTCCCTTCCGCTCGTTGTAACCCCCCAGTTACATGCCCCAGCAGGGCCCTTAATTGATCCCACTATACAGGCCTCTATTATATCTATGGCCGTATTTCATGCTGTTGCCACTATGTCGGCTGATTTTAAAAACACTTTGGCTGAGGCCATCGCGGAAGCCACTGATATGCCACAAATTATGGCTAATGCTTCCCTGGGCACATCACTCACTTCGGTGAGGCCCTCAGAGACACCCCTGCCATGTGCTGCAGGTAAAAGGTCGATCAGCAAATCCAAACACTCAAAGAGGGGCTGGTAACCTTGCAACACTGGCTGTGGATATTGCAACTGACTCAAAATCTCGCAGAAGAGACCGGGCGCTGGTGGCGGACCCCCCCCCCCCAAGAGAGCGAGATCTCCTCATTCCACTACAGAAATCGAGCAAGACCCAGATAGTGATGATCTCGATCTGGAGTCGGATGGAGGTGAGGCAGTAAGATGCCTTGGACATCCACGCTCCTGATGATCATTTAATATCAGAAACCACTTTCCCATCATCCACTGCGACAGCGGAAATAGGGGGTTCCCCTGAGGGTCATAAACTATTTTGTCCGGAGGACCTCCAACATCCAAAATCTAAGGATTGGTCACCCCAACCTCATGTGGCCAAATATGTGGACGTCAGGGTCCGTAAAACCTTTGACAAAGGCACCCGGGCTAAAATGGGAGCATATTGCCCCCGCCCAATTACTGACGGCAAGACCTGCCTTATGCCTGACGTGGATGCTAGCTTCCTACAATACACTGAGACACATGGTTGGTCCACTAAAAAAGGTGTTGACCACGCTTTCCACAATTGCCAGGATAAAGTTCTGGACAGAATTGGTCCACTGACCCGCTTACTAGATGCTCCAGAAACTGCACGCATTAAACAGACCCCTTTATGCCCTACGGCTGTATCCAACTGGGCACTTCGTTCCTTGAGTTTCTTAGGGAATGCCAACTCTGCCCTAGCTACGGAGAGACGGAGATCCATTCTGTTAAAAGTGGATCCCACCCTGACTGCTATAGCAGACACGGATCTGGCAGGTGAAGCAAAAGGTTTCCTTTTTGGAAAAGGTTTCCTTAAAGACATGGGGGAATATTCAGGGGCCTTCAATCAGATCAAGTATCACACTCCCTGAAAAAGATCTTCCCGGCCTGGTCTCTGGGAAGGCCGGCAGGATACGGGGTCGTGCTGCCAGCCGTGCGGGCTTTACTAACACATCACGCCCGCCTACCGGCCCCGCTGCCTCTGGCTATTACACACCGGCCCCAACGCCGGCTATGACCAGCCACAACAACCTCAATTCTTCCCGTCAAGATCTAGACCTTGGAGAGGACAGGGCTACCTTGGCTATAGAGGTTCCTACTCTACTAGGAGACCCTCAGGTGAGCCTTCTTACTCTCTGCAGATTTGTTATTTATGTGTGGGGGGCCGCCTGAAGCTGTTTCTCCACAGATGGGAGACTGAGCTAGGATGCCTGGGTTTTATCCACAGTGGTTTTCAAATCAATTTTACTGCTTCCCCTATTCAGTAAAACCCACCTCCTCCCATCCCGCTCTCGGAGGAAGGTACACGGATGATGAAACGCGAAGTAGCAGACCTCCAACGCAAGGGCGCTATAGAGCCCGCTTCAATGTCATCTCATGACTTCGTCAGCAGCCTCTTTCTGGTTGCAAAGAAAGGAGGCGGTCGTCGCCCTGTCATCAGTTTAAAATCCCTAAACGAATATGTGGTTTACAACAATTTCAAAATGAAAGGGATTCGCCTTCTGGGGGATATGTTACTAAGGGGAGATTGGTTAGCAAAAATAGACCTTTCCGATGCTTACCTGACTACCCCATTGCAAAAAAATTGTCACGATTTCCTCCGCTTCCAGTGGGGGCCTTCGACCTGGCTGTTTCGCTGCCTCCCCTTCGGCCTCTCTCCAGCCCCTTGGTGTTTTACCAGGCTCCTGAAGCCGGTCGTGGCGGATCTCAGGGCAAGAGGCGTTCGCTTCATCATGTATCTGGATGACCTCTTACTGATGGTCTCATCTCCAGGTCACATACAATGGACGGTGTCCCTGCTACAAGAATTGGGCTTTCATGTCAATGCAAAGAAATTGATCCTCACACCGTCTACTGTGTTGGAGTTTCTGGTATTCATAGTAGATCCTATTTCCTTATCATTAAGTCTTCCAGGAGACAAGTGCACGACGATCCTCAAAGAATCCTGCTCACTGCTTCGTCAGAGACCAGTGATCCTCGGATGTGTCCTACATGGTGGGTCTTTTGTCGGCTGCCAGTTTGGCCGGCTCCCCTTCACTATCGGGCCCTCCAACGCTTGAAGGCCCGTTCCCTCAGGGGGGGGGGGACTGGCTTACTCAGATTTATTTCCATTGCTCCTGAAGCTCGCGCGGATCTTCTTTGGTGGATCCAGAACCTCTGTTCTTGCTATGGGAGAGCCATTATGCCCCTACCACCAATTCTTACAATAGTCAGATGCCTGTCTTACGGGTTGGGGTGCTCGCTGCGGGACACTAGAGACGGGGTTGTTGGCCCCCCCCAAAGAGAAGTTGATGCATATCATCGGCTTGGAACTGTTAGCAGCCCTGTTCGGCCTTCCATGTTTCGCAGCATCTTTCAGCCTTTGCGGTCTGCTGTTAAAAATGGACAATTTTCCGGCAGTCCGTTACGTCAATGGACTCGGAGGACCTCGTTCGGTTCTATTGAAATCTCTGGCAACCGACCTCTGGGACTGGTGCTTCACACGTATAGAGGTTCAGGCCCAGTTCATTCCCGGCTTATCCAACCTGGTGGCAGACTGGAACTCTAGGCACACCGGGGATTGGCGTTTGAAACACTGTTTTCTCTTCCATCTCCGCACTCTGGGGCCCTTTCAAGATAGATCTGTTCGCGTCTCGACTGAATGCACAGTTACGTCTGTTCTTCAGTTGGAGACCAGACCCAGAATCACTGGCGTCAGATGCCTTGCTCCAGGTGTGGACTCCTCACCACCAGTTTGCGTTCCTGCCTTTACACATGATAGGTCGTGTACTCCGTCACGTCAAGGCTCAGGGGGTGGAGATTGTCCTAATAGCTCCTTTCTGGGAGAATCAACCATGGTTTCCGATATTACTGGAAATGACGGCGGATTTTCCCAGACTGTTGCCACGTTTCCCGGACCTTCTCGTGGATGCGAATCTGCATCCTCATCCGTTTTTCTCTCCCAGTGGCTGTCAGCGTGGCTGGCCTCTGGGGTCCGGGGCTCGCCACAAGTTTCGGAGCCTCCTCAGTGGAGCTTGGGCCACCGGCACCAGATCTTGCTACAATTCGGCATGGCAGTCCTGGTTTCACGGGTGCTTGGCACAGGATTTGTATCCCGTTCAAGCCCCTTTGAAATTTGTGCTGGATTTCCTATCTGAAACTTTTGACTTGGGCAAGGCTTGCCGCACTCTTAATGTATTTCACTCCGCTTTATCGGCTCACCATGTGGGCTTTAATGGGGTACCTTTAGGCCAGCACCCGCTGGTTTGTAGATTGAAGGGTATGAAGTCTTCACGCCCCCCCCCTCCACGATATTCGACTACATGAGATGTTTCCCTTCTGCTGCAGTTCTTGTCAGACTGGCCTGTTAATAATCTATTGTCTTTGTCAACTTTCGGGGAAACGTTGCGCTTTTGTGTTTACTTTAAGAGGGTTGGTGATATACGTGCCCTGGACTTTCAGGCCCGATCTTTCGTACCTGAGGGTGTAAGGTTCCATATCTCCCGCCGTACTAAGACGTCTATTTCGTCTGTTTTATCCGGCTTTTCCGGCTTCCCCGAGTTTATGTCCGGTGCTTTGTTTAAAGGAATGAGTCTCGTACTCTTCCCTTACGCCCCGTGACTGTGACTCCATTATTTTATTTTAAATCCCTGCATGCTGCAGTGGGGTCCACATCTTTGGCCCGCTGGCTAAAATGGCTGTTGGCCCTCGCAGGTGTGGATGTTCAGGTATTTGGGGCGCACTCGGTTCGTAGTGCTATGGTCTCTCCGGCTGTAGTTGCAGATTGTCGTTTAGATGACTTACTGAAGGCTGCGGATTGGTCTAGAGAGTCTGCCTTTAAGACTTACTATTCCAAACCGATAGTTCATTGGTCCGCACCCCTTGTGGACAAGCTTTGAACTCACAATATTTCTTTTTTCCAGCTCCTTAAACCTGGACACAGTGGTGACACATCTCAAGTTGTTTGGTGTTCCTGGCTCTCGGGACCCCATTGGGTCCAAAATTTGTTTGGCATGCTGGATGTTGGCCTAACTGGCATCAAGAAAAGAGGATTAAGGAAGCGTCACAGGTGGAATATAGAAGGACACTCACAGGGATTGGTCCAGAAGAGAGGGGTGTATTCTGACTGGGACCTGTGTTGTTTTTTCTAGGATGTTTTACATGCGTTTCAGTTCACTGTTAAAAAATCCTTGCTGCTATTTTAATAAATACAAGGAAAGAGACGCAATACTCGCCTCTGAGTCTTATTATTACAATTCAAACTTCCCTTCATACTTAGGAAAATTTATAATTTCTACTGTCCGGACCCCCCCCCCGATTAAATAAATAATAAATAGTTCACAGTACCCTTTATGTGCCTGCAAACTACAATGTGAAGCTTTCCATGCTCTGTGCAATTTGCAATGCAGGTTACTTTGTAATATCAAAAAAGAGAAAATAAAGTTGGAGATTGTGAAAGAAAAATTATGTGGTTGCCATTCCTTAATCCATCACAATTTTTTCAAACACTTTATTCTCCTCAGTTGTTACGTTTACAATTTTACACAAGAGTTAACTCGCACCTAGCGTGTCACCCCTCTCCTTAGATTGTAAGCTCTCGAGCAGGGTCTTCCCGCCTACTGTTTTGTGTGTGTATATTTGTTATTCTGCCTCTCCCTTTTGTACAGCGCGATGGAACTTGTGGGCGCTTTATAAATGCTTGTAACTGTATAGAAATTGTGATTTATCCCCCCCCCTCCACAAATTTCAATGTACAGAATATCGGCACCTGATATCGGTTATCGGCCTGAAAGGCTGCCGATAATCGGTATCGGCGCCTAAAAAGTGATATCGGTCTGTCCCTAAAATGGATCCCAGAACATGGCCCTAACATCGAGCGTGTTTTAAACAGCTTCAGAGTTTCTTTCAGAAGACTGAGCCCAGCTGAGCTATACTTACAGTGTAACGTTTCCACTATTAGTGGGAACCCTTTGACTGTCAAATGGAGAATACTTGACAGTAAATTCCACTGTATGGGCACTATACGATGTTTTTTACTTTTTATTATTATTATTCTTTAGTTATAAAGCGCCAGCATATTCCGCAGCGCTGTACAATAAGCACAGTATAGACAGGGTTACAATACATTGAACAACATTTGACAAACAGTACAGGAGGAGATGAGGGCCCTATTCCCGTAGGATCTCACAATCTGGGAGGGTTGGGGTTGGAAACAGGAGGAGAGGACTGTAAGGTGAGAGTGATTGATGGTTGCGTCAGTGAGTTCGGTGGTAGGCTTCCCTAAATAGGAATGTTTTAAGGGAGCGTTTGAAGGAAGAGAAGTTAGGGGAAAGTCTGACAGTACGAGGGAGAGCATTCCAGAGAGTGGGGGCTGCGCGTGAGAAATCCTGCAGTCTATCATGGGAAGAGGTGATGCGGGGAGAAGCTAGGCGCAGGTCACTGTTTGACCTTAGGGAGCGGGCTGGGGTGTATTTGGTGATTAGTGAGGACAGGTAGTGGGGAGCTGAGTTAGTGAGGGTTTTGTAGTAAGGATAAGGATTTTGAACTTAATTCTGCAGTGGATGGGGAGCCAGTGAAGGGACTCGCAGAGGGGAGAGACAGAGCGGCAGGTGAGGTGAATTAGCCTGGCGGAGGCGTTCAGGATGGATTGTAGGGGGGAGAGGCGGGACAGAGGGAGGCCAGATAAGAGATTATTGCAATAGTCGAGTCGGGAGATTACCAGGGCGTGTATGAGTTGTTTTGTGGTGACAGCGGTAAGAAATGTCCGAATTCTGGAAATATTACGCAGTTGGTATCGGCAGGAGGAGGAAAGAGACTTGATGTGGGGGATGAAGGAAAGAGCAGAGTCAAGTGTAACTCCAAGGCAGCGAACTTGGTTTGATGGGGAGATGGTGATACCCTCCACCGTGATAGAGAAGTCAGGAGGTGGGGAGGCATTGGAGGGAGGAATAAGTAGGAGCTCAGTCTTTGACATGTTGATCTTTAGGTGGTGGGAGGCCATCCAGGAGCAGATGCCAGATAAACAGTTACTGACTTTTGAAAGGACAGGGGGAGAGAGATCAGGGGTAGAGAGGTAGATCTGAGTGTCATCAGCGTAGAGGTGGTAATTAAAGCCAAAGCTGTTGATGATTTTGCCCAGGGAGGAGGTGTAGATGGAAAAGAGCAGAGGACCAAGGACAGAGCCTTGAGGTACACCAACAGATAGAGGCAATGAGGAGGAGGAGTTACCAGCAAAGGACACACAGAAGGACCTGTTGGATAAATAGGAGTCAACCCAAGCAAGTGCAGTGTCACCGAGACCCAGAGAGTTGAGGGTCTGTAGAAGGAGGGGGTGGTCAACAGTGTCAAAAGCAGCCGAGAGGTCAAGCAGGATGAGAATAGAATAGTGGGCGTGTTTTTTAGCAGTTAGGAGGTCGTTGGTGACTTTGGTGAGGGCAGTTTCAGTTGAGTGTAGGGGACGGAAGCCAGATTGCAGGGGGTCAAGTAGGGAATTGGAGGACAGGAAGAGGGAGAGGCGGTTGAAGACTAGTTTTTCTAAGAGCTTTGATGCGAAGGGAAGCAGGGATACAGGGCGGTAGTTGGATGGAGAGTTGGGATCTAGGGATGGTTTCTTTAGTAAAGGGGTAACTAGCGCGTGTTTGAAGGCGGATGGAAAGGAGCCAGTGGAGAGAGATAGGTTGAAGATGTGTGTGAGAGCAGGGGTGAGGGAGGAGGAGAGGGGAGGAATTAGATGTGAGGGAATGGGGTCGAGCGGGCACGTGGTGAGATGTGAGGAGGACAATAAGGAATTGACTTTGTGATTTCCCCCCCCCCAATAAAACCCTGCCAGTGGTTTTATGGGAAACCATTTGGTAGGAAAGGGGCTTAGAAGGTTGGTTTATTGATCTATTGCAATTTATGTTGCTAAAAGCAAGGGAATGATGATAATTTACTAAATGCTGTGCCATACACAAATCGGTGCAACTATTATAGCGAGTCATACTTGCTTGGTTAGTCTTTCACAAAGGAGGCACTCTACTGCTTCTGGCTCTTCCAAGTCTGTTCTATTGCTAATTCTAATATAGGCCTAGTGCAGGGCTTGACAAATTTGCTCTGAATCTAGGAGCCAGCTACAAAAGTTAGGAGCCAGGTTTTTCACCAGACTAACAAAGCTTTACATTCAACAATTTTTTTTTTAAGACAGAGTACAAATACTGATACGTTTAAAGTCATGTGACTGCTTTCCAATAAATTTACCTACTGCACACCCTGCCACACATACTCACCAGACCTCATTATATAAATATATAGACACACAAGACCTTAGATACATGTATACCCAGGCACATCAGACCTCAGATATCTCAGACATGGGGCGGCTGTCAGAATACAGTAAAGATTTGAAGCTCTCGCGACCTCTAGGATCTCACAAGAGCGCAGCTGGAGGACCCAGCGTGAGAGCGCCTTACAACTTTGCTGGAATACGGCGCGAGCCTGAGGGGCCTGGCAGAATGCTGTTAGTGCATTCTGCCAGCCCCCACATACCGACCAGTGCTGGCTTCTGGTATAGGTATCGGAGTAATTTTTAAAAATTACTTATCCAGCAGACTAATGTGGAACCCTGAGCTACTTGTCCCTTGTGATAATCTACTTGTCCTGACGTGCAAAATAAATTCAGCAAACCTTTAAGGGCTCCAACCAATGCGCTGAAAAGGAAAAATAAAAGAACTAAAAACCACTCTGCATGATGGCATAATCCTCTCTCTTCAAATGTTCACAGTAGTGAACGTTCGGGGAGATCGCAGCCAAGGATTTGCTGGGCCGAATACATATGCAACTCCAATACTGTTCAAGCGCTGTGGCACTTGTGTACATAAAGGGGCCCTTTTCTTAATTGGCACTAAAATGGGGATGCCAACGGGGGAAAAGCTAATTACTGGTTGCGCTCCCCATGTGGAGTGTAGGGTGAGCAAAGTACAGTAAGCTTGCGCAATCACAGATGTGCAAACTGTTTTTTCACAAGTGTTAAGAACATAATATGAGGTGGAAACCATAACGAGGAAAAAATGTCATCTGCGCTTATTCACATTATATGGTGTGAAACATAACGCAATTAGAGGCTTTGGTTTCTATTAATGGCCATTAAGAGTGTAAGCTCACCGCCACGTCAAGTCACCTCTAATGAGGATGAGTCCTATCCAAAAAAGGAAGCCACAGGCTGCTGTGTTGGCAACCATAACTTGCTCATGCTGCTTGTCAGCTTTTATTTAAGCTCCTCAAGAAACCAAATCCGCCTTGGGATCAAAAAACAAAGACACGGAGTGGAACAGCTGCAATGATGACCTGGCTGGAGGTACATTAAAACATATATAGTACAGGAGGGATGGGGCGACTGCAACCACCAAATGCATGTAGCCCAGCAACATGTGTAAAACATAATAAGGAAAAAGATGTCATCTGATTGGATGTTTCTAGCCTGCATGAATTTGCTATGTTTAACTCGGTCTCCATTTGTAGACCTGTAACCGGAATCTGCTAGGTTCACTCGGGACTGAGCCGGACCGGACACGAACAAGGATTGTCTGAACACGAGTCTCTTCAGGAAAGGCAAACTTTATTAGTGTCGTCACACAATGCTCACACAGGATTAAATCGCAAAGAGTGAGCCCCGTTCTCACCCCGACAAGGGGTTTTATACCCCGAATACATAATTAGGTACACCCCAATTAGCCCACCTCCCGGTGACCCTTTATTCCACCCCATATGGGTTAATACCTCCCATTGTTAATACAAAGGCATTCCATACATTGACCGTCAATTGGCAAACTTCATGTTAGTCTGACAGTTTGTGATTTGCTGCCGCACTCAATCTGGGCCGTGACCACCTCCCTTTTGGCTGTGCTTGTTTATTCCAGATAAGACATGGTCTGGTTTCTACGCTCTTTGTCTCTCTGTAGGCCTTTGTGACCTTCATGTATCCATTTGTCATCCTGTCTCTCTCTGCCAAGAGCAGCCCGGATCTTCCCTTATTTTAATTGCTTCTCTGTTAATACAACACATTCCTAAGATTCTATGTAAGCTTCATTCTAAATCTACCTAGTTATTTTCAAGTGAACCAATATTCTGAACAAGATGGCTGCCTGGCTCATAATGGCAACCATCTTCCAGCCTGATTCCACTTCATTCCCCCCTTGGCTCAAGCCTCAGGATCTCCTACTGATGCTTGTAGCCATCACACCCCACTAGTATTATTCTGGAGTTCTTCATACTTTAGGGGACCTATTTTCGCTGGGAACAGGTCTTGTGGAATTATCAGTGGTATCTTTTGTGTCTGCGTGAGTGTCAGTGCTCTCTTGCATAGTGGCCATAGACATAGCCCTATGCGGTACGTCAGTATTCCTACAACCAGGATCACCACTATCATCAGAATCATGGATCCAATCTGTGAGATAAATCTCAGGATGGATCCAAACCACTCTCCGATTGCTCCAAACCCACAAAGTGGATTCCAGCCTTCAGCGGCGATTCTCCTTGCTGTGTTCTGCAACTGTGCTACCTTCTCTTGGCGATCCTGGATCACCTGGTAATAGTCCGGGACATCGTGTGTAGTATTCCTGATGAAGGTGCAACATTCATAGTGCATTGTCATTTCACACAATCCATTCAAGGCCGCACTGATCTGTTCCAGTGCCATATCATGTATCATCTGCACCTTCCGTATCTCACGCACTTCCAGATTCAGCAACTGAATGTCCATACTGGTCTTATTCAGAATTTCATCCATCAGACTGGCATAACTGTTCATTCTTACCATCAACTCTCGTCCCCATCCAGTCCACGCCGGCAGCCATGACCATATTCGATCCACCTTTCTAAACAGCTCTCTCTTCTGTCTTTCAAACACCAGTGGGTACCTAGGGTGGAGTTCTGTGTCTGTATTAGTGTCTTCTCCCCTTACTCTCTGAATTGGGATCAATTTAGCCAGATAACACATTCCCGTTATCGTTGGTGGCACCCATGTGTAACACACCTTCCCACAACACACCTGGTATCCCCCTCTCAATATAAATGGTGACAAATGTAGTGTTCCCTTTGCTATTTCTATCATCAGTTGTCTCAGCCGTTTCATCATATCCTGTGCACTCTGCCTTCCATCCGTCACCTTTGCAATCACTGCCTCTTGCTCACTCGTGAGTTTTCTACATCGTATGTATAGAAAATTTGCCTGCTCTTTTTTTGTTGAATGTGTAGATGTATGATGTCCAGTTGAACTTGCTTGAGTAGCACCCTCCACCCTCATTATGTGTGTCTTTATCTGGTCCTAGTTGGAAGCACCACTCTGGTGGGTATACTGGCCCTATTATAGGGTACTCAGGACTGAATGATTCTGGTTTTTCCCTGGGTGCATATCTGCAGAATTAAGTTCAAAATCCTTATCCTCACCTACAAAACCCTCACTAACTCAGCGCCACACTACCTGTCCTCACTAATCACCAAATACACCCCAGCCCGCTCCCTAAGGTCAAACAGTGACCTGCGCCTAGCTTCTCCCCGCATCACCTCTTCCCATGATAGACTGCAGGATTTCTCACGCGCAGCCCCCACTCTCTGGAATGCTCTCCCTCGTACTGTCAGACTTTCCCTAACTTCTCTTCCTTCAAACGCTCCCTTAAAACATTCCTATTTAGGGAAGCCTACCACCCAACTCACTGACACAACCATCAAACACTCTCACCTTACAGTCCTCTCCTCCTGTTTCCAACCCCAACCCTCCCAGATTGTGAGTTCCTACGGGAATAGGGCCCTCATCTCCTCCTGTACTGTTTGTCAAATGTTGTTCAATGTATTGTAACCCTGTCTATACTGTGCTTATTGTACAGCGCTGCGGAATATGCTGGCGCTTTATAAATAATGAATAATAATAATAATTGTGACATTTCCTGACGCAAACATAGTCAGATTCATTGGAATAGAAGCAAATGGGATGTGGATTGTCTCTGGGTGCAACCTACTACACACCCAGCATGCGGTTTGCCCAGACTTCTTAGCATAATCATATTTAAATTGCACAAGTAAATGTCCTCTTGGCAAAATCTCGGATGTCGCCTCTCGTTTTTGTCTCCACATGGTACGATTCTCCATCACCGGGTGCGTACCATTCCAGATATGGGAGATATCCACTTTCTTGGCAGTGCTTGGGCACCTGGGGCATGCTCCATGCGAGAGTCCATAGATCAAGTTTGCAAGGTACAAAATCAGTACCACAAATGCCCCAAATGTCAAAATCCCTTGGGCAATTCTTTTCACAGTCACATAAACCCAATCCATCCACACCGGAATTTCAAAAATAAAAGACATTTCCGGATGATCAAGGGTGGAGGCCGGGCCCCTAAAAAGCACTCTTGGGGTATCCCCGGGGGATCCCATTGCTCCCCTGTTGGTGGATGGTCAGGCCTTATTGTGTCCATCAAGACACCCACTTGTGAAATCATTTGGGTGCCTTCAGTTGGATCATTCAGATGCTCACAGCTGTGGTCTTTGTCAGCTTTAGCCTCAGCGGATTGGTCTCGTTGGCGATGACCTTCCATGCTGGTTCAGGACTGGCTGCAGCTACTTTCAGTCTGGAGTGATGTATCCACGGGACCACCTCGGCAACCTTTACTGCTGTAGGGGTTGATAACAGGACAAGGTAAGGACCTCTCCACTTTGGGCCTAGTGGGTCATTTTTCCACTCTTTCACCCATACTGAATCACCTGGAAAATACTTGTGGAGTGGGGGATACAAAAAGTGAGGTATATCATCTCCCACCCAAGTATTCAGTTTCTGCATTGATTTACCTAACAATACAACCTCATTCACCTGATCATTTAATTTAGTTTCTCCCAATGCCTGAAGGCCCCCCCCTTAGTCCAGTAATCAGAGGGGTAGGCCGTCCCAACATGAGTTCGTACGGACTTAGCTTCAATTGGGGGGTTGGCCTGCACCTAATGTGCAAGAGGACTATCGGCAGCACATCCAACCAGCCTAGCGACGTCTCTTGGCACAATTTGGACATCAGAGTCTTTAGGGTACGGTTCATTCTCTCGACTTTTCCTGAGCTTTGGGGCCTGTAGGCAGTATGTAGCTTCCAGGTGATGCCCAACAGGCGGACAAGCTGTTGTAAACAGTTCTGTATGAATGCAGGGCCATTATCCGACCCTATCTCGAGAGGCAATCCATAACGTGGTATTATTTCTTTCATCAGACTCTTCACTACTTCCACAGTCTTTTCAGTTCTTGTTGGGAAAGCTTCCACCCATCCTGTCAGAGTACACCCCATTACCAGTAGGTATTTGTATCCTTTGCAGGGTGGCAGTACTGTAAAGTCTATTTGTAGCGATGCCATTGGGGACAGCCCGATTGGCTGCTTCCCTGGAGGTTGAGATGGGCCTGTTCTCGGGTTGTTCTTGGCACATGTCACGCACTGCTGGGCTATTGCTTTGCAGACTACTGACAGGCCGGGTACATAGAAATGTGGCTCTAATTGCTGTTCCATCACTTCTCTTCCTCCATGGGTACTTGCGTGAAATGTTCTTACAATCTCCGGAGCCAATGTTGCTGGTAAGAATATTTGTCCATTCTTCAACTGGAACCACCCGTCTTCTCCATATTCGCCTTGTTCCTCCGATAGCCACTTCTTTTCTTTCTCTGAATATACGGGTGTCCATTCACTCAGTGGTGCAGGTAGGAGTGCAGCCACCACTGGTTTTGCTTTGTATCGTGCCAATTCTCCATGGTTTCCCCAGACAAATTCTTCTTTCGGGAAATAGTATCGCCATGCGAAGAACAGCAGATCTTGTCTGTCTTGTGAATCTCTTTCTTCTGGTATGAAAAAGTTCATTGCACTTTTCTTCATTCTTGGCAGCTTATTTTTGATAAGGGTCTCCTTGAGGAAGAACCTCACCAACGGGGCTTGGTACTCTTCTGCTCCCAATTCTCCCAGACTTAGCAGTATTCGTGTAATCCGTAGATTATTATGAGGGTTGGTTGTCAAATTTTCGACACGTTCGGCGAAATTTTCTGCTCGTTCAACTTCGGTTACTTTTGTGTCTTCTTCACACTCCCCCATTACTTTTACGCCGAAGAATTTCAGCATCATTTTGTAGGCTCTGCGTAGTCTTTGCTGAACTTCTGAGGTGTTAATCATTAGGCGTGTTTCTTGTGGATTCAGAGGAGTGGAGTAGAAATTTCGACCTTGAGACTTTGTTGGGAAAAGCCATTGGATATAATCCTGATTAAGTTCTAATAGTTCGTATTCATCTTGCCATTTGTGCAATATTATTTCAATGAACTCGCCTTTGGGTTCAAATCTTCTCCAATTCATGTAGAATTCGTAGTTTGGCATGGGAGGTTGAGGCTCTTGCTTGCAGAGCAGAACTTTGGCTTGATCAATTGTTAGTGGTTTTGCAGCTGCTTTTGCGGCCTGGTCAGCACGCCTGTTGCCTTTTGGGATTTCATCATGACCTTTTTGGTGGCCACGACAGTGCATGATACTGACAGCACTTGGTTTCCATACAGCTTCTAGGAGGGCCACGATTTCAGCCGCATACTTGATTTGCTGTCCTGAGGAAGTAAGTAGGCCTCTTTCCTTGTAGAGTGCACCATGTGCATGGACTGTCATGAAGGCGTACTTGGAATCAGTGTAGATATTTACTCTTTTGCCTTTGGAGTTTTCTAGAGCCCTGGTTAGGGCTGTTATTTCATCCAGTTGTGCAGATGTATGGCCTGGTAGTGGATTTGCTTCGATAATTTCTTCTGCTGAGACAACTACGTAGCCGGAGACTTTCTTCCCATCATCCATGTAACTGCTACCATCAGTGAATAATTGTAGATAGTAATTGTCTAGGGGTACGTCTTTCACATCTGGCCTGCTACTAAACACTTCCATGACTTGGAGGCATTCATGATCTGGATCCTCTTCACAGTCAGGCAGTAAAGTAGTAGGGTTCAAGGTAGCGATGAGGTCCAGATGAACCCGTGGATTCTCACACATCATGGCTTGGTACTTTGTCATCCGGCTGTTGCTGAACCAGTAACTTCCTTTTACATCCAGCAGGGCTTTGACAGCATGGGGCACCTTGACATGAAGAACTTGTCCAAGGGTCAGCTTGTCAGCTTCTGCTATCAGCATTGCGGTGGCTGCCACGGCTTTCAGGCATGGGGGTAGGCCACAGGCCACAGGGTCGAGTTGCTTGGAGAGATAGGCCACAGGCCTCAGCCAAGAGCCGAAACTTTGGATCAGCACTCCTGTCGCTGTTTGATTGTGTTCATGCACGTACAGCTGGAAGGGCTTGCTGTGATCTGGTAGTCCCAGTGCAGGAGCTTCCATTAACAGAGTCTTTAACGTTAAGAATGCTGCTGTTTGCTCTTCTCCCCAAGGGAAGGGGTCCTGTTCTCCCCCCTTTGTGGCTTGATGAAGGGGCTTGGCAATATCTGCGAAGTTGGGGATCCACAGGCGGCAGAAGCCTGCAGCTCCCAGAAACTCACGGACTTGTCTTCTGGTCTTTGGTTGGGGTATTCGGCATACTGCTTCTTTTCTTTCTGCCCCCAATGCACGCTTGGTACCTGTTAATTGGAAACCTAAGTACTTTACACTTTGTTTGCATATTTGTGCCTTCTTTCTTGATACTCTGTATCCTGCTTGGCATAGTAGATGTAGCAGGGCTTTTGTGGCAGATAAACAGTCTTTTTCTGTGGGAGAAGTCAGTAATAAGTCATCCACATATTGTAATAAGACAACTTTGTCTGGCTGAGCGTTGAAGGAGAGGAGGTCTTGGCTGAGTGCGCATCCGAAGATCGTGGGCGAGTTTTTGAAACCTTGAGGGAGGCGTGTCCAGGTCATTTGATGGCGCGCTCCCGTGGTAGATTCCTCCCACTGAAATGCAAAAAGGGCCAGGCGGATGCAAAAGAAAGCGTCTTTTAAATCAAGCACCGTGTAATATTTTGTATCTCCGGGAATTAATGCCAGCAAATTGTATGGATTAGGAACCACAGGGTGTAGAGTTACTGTGGCTTCATTGACAGCTCGTAAATCTTGGACTGGGCGGTACTCTTGTGTGCCCTCTTTCAGTACTGGCAACAAGGGTGTGTTCCACGGTGACACGCAGAATTTCAATATGCCGTGGTTTTTAAGTCTCTGTAAATGTGTTTGGATATTCTGCTTGGCTTTTTGTGGGATATGATATTGTCTTAGAGCCACAGGCGTTGCACCAGGTTTTAAATCGACGTACACTGGGGGAATATTTACAGCTAGTCCGGGCGGATTCTCCTCCGCCCACACCCCAGGAATTTCGAGGAGTAGTGTGTGCGGGTTTGGGCTTGCCGGCAGAGTTGGTGCTGTACGTCATTCTTCCTCTCTTGGCATAATTACTGCAATTTTTACGGATTGGGGGTGCTGGATGGCTGGGTTGTACTGCCGAACAGAGCTGCCACTCTCAGGCAGGTCTAATTGAGCGTGTCCCCCGGGAAGGAACGTAATTTGGGCTTGCAATTTGCAAAGGATATCCCGCCCCAGGAGCTGGATGGGACATTCGGGCATATACAAAAATTCATGTTCAACATTATGCCCACCCACACTACATTTCCGAGAAGCAAGGAAGGGGTACTTAGCAGACACCCCCATTGCTCCCATAATATTGACCTCATTTCCCACTGGGGGAGCAATTTGCTGTTACAACAGAATATTCGGCACCGGTGTCAACCATAAAATTGTCATCTTTATTTCCCACTGTCATAGTGACCGTGGGCTCGTGGTTACCGAGCGGGATGGGCCCAGGTCTTTGTCAATATGTACCTTGCCCTTCAAATGACATTCCCGCCAAACCCACGAATCCTGCTCCGGCACCCTCATTCCTTTCATATCTGCCGTTCGTTACCTGACCATTGGAGGCTTGTCCTCCCAACTCCCCAGCCTCCCCTTGTCCCCCAAATTTAGCCAAAAATGCAGGACAATCATTTTTCCAGTGACCTTCACCCCGGCACCAGACGCACTGGTTGGGTCCCAGGGGTTCCCTAGGGGCTCCCCTACCTCTTCCTCGAGCCCCCCTACCCCTTGCTCTCCCTCTGTCCGGGCCACCTCGTCCTCCACCATTTCCCATATAACTGACCACACCTGTGTGTCCTCTTTGTCTCTTTATCTCTTCTAGGTCTCGGTTATGAAACACTTTATTAGCGATTTCAACTAATTCGCTAATCCCTTTACCCAAAAACCCATCTAATCTCTGTATTTTATTCCGTATGTCTCTCTGTGACTGACCCACAAAAGAAAGAATTAATTAACCTCTGGTTCTCCGCTGCCTCAGGGTCAATAGGACTATACATCCTGTACGCATCTAGCAACCTTTCTACAAATGCGCTTGGGGATTCTTTAGGCTCCTGTACGATATCTGCTATCTTCCCCATGTTTGTGGGCTTTTTCCCTCCCGCTTTAACACCCATTATCACCGCTGTCCGGTACGTCTGTAGGTGAGCAATGCCTGCAGCGGTATTATATGGCCATTTGGGATCTGTTTTGGGGTAATGCTCCTCTGCCCACGCTTCCGGCTGGGGCTTAGCATCTACTACGGCTTGGGCAAGTAGAATCTTCCGCGCGCTGCTATTTATCCGGGCTCTTTCCTCAGTAGTAAACATTGTCAACTTTAGTTGCTGGCCATCTGCCCATGTGGGGTTATGTGTGAGCATAACTGACTCTATCATACTGGCCACTGCTGCGGGATTAGTGGAATACAGTGGTGTGTGTGTTTTCCAATTAAAGAGATCCGTTGTCTTGAATGGGACATATGTGTATTGCACTGGCCCAGGTGCTCCATTTTCCAGTAAAGGGCCTGGCACTTCCCGTAGGGGCATTTGCATCTTACTGTTATGGGGATTGTGCTGATTTGGTTCCCGGGGTTTATATATATTATTCGCTGCGCGAGTGGTGGCCCCTGGTTTCTCATCTTCACTCTCATTATCACTATCCTCCTGGGATACTAATTTTATATACGCTCCCATCAGGCATCTCAATTTTTCCTGGTGGGGCCTCTGTCCCCTCCACCCGCTGCCCCCTGGTCTTCTTCCGCAATACCGCGTGGCGGAGCGAAGGGAGCTGGCCGGGAAGTAGCAACTGCCTGCTCCGCCCTCTCCGCCCACGCAACCGCGGCACTCAAAGCTTCTCTAGCTGCCCCATAACATGATGGATAAGGCGGGGGCAAAGAATCAATCTCTTCCGGCTGTTCTATCAACACCGGTCTCCCTTTTTCTTCATTATTTGGGGGTACCTGTTTCTTATTTTGTCCCGCCATCATTATAAAATGACTTATCTTTTACACAGTATCTCCATATATCTATATACGGGTACTGCTCAGGATGTCTGCATTTCCCGGTGACTTGGGAATGCACTCTCTGTATTAGTTCCGGGTCCATTGACCCCTGCTCTGGCCACTCTGGAACTAACAGTGGCCACACAATTGTACACATTATGGTTAGTTTCTCCTTAGTTAACTCTATGCCATAATCATGCGTTACATATAGCGCTTCAAAATTCCGCACCATATACTCTAAGGGCGTCTCACCCTTCTTTACCTTACTGGGTTTGGACGGCCCATTACCCATTGTTACCCTTAAAAAAACAGTAAGCTTTTCACAATACAGATATTACTTTTTAGCAAGAACACAATTTACTGTCTGGTACTTCAATCAACAATTCATATGTGTCTGACCCACTTCCTCCGTCAGTAGCTGGACTGCAGTTGCCTGAGCCGGAAACGTACCTTGGGAGTCCACTCTCAAGTTTGCTTTCTCGCAATGCGAGTAGGCGCTCGATCACTCACAGCACTCAAATCACTCACAGCACGTACTGTACCAGATACTTTCAGCACAAAACAAAACATAAACAATTCTACTCTTTCTACTAGCCGAGGGCACACCGTCCCTCCTTTTGGCTCCTTATACCCCGTCTATTGAATCCTACTCTTGTCTGTTTGTGACTGTACACCCCGTTCTATAACTATACTCCCGTCTGCAATTCCAATTTGCCTATGGATAATCTACCCACCTGGCACCTCTATCTCTGCAGCTACCGCTGACCTTAATTGGCCCCCTTCATTACACGACGTACACACTAGCACTGACTCAGGGCTCTCAGCCCAGTCACAGAAATCCCTCCTCCTTTCCTGGTCCACGTGCAGAAGCTCTGTTTACAAAAACTAACTATGACTATGCAACTCCACGTGGCTACTCTCTCCCTCTCTTACAGAACTCCCCTTTGGTTGGCATCCGATCCCCCAAGTCCAGACACGCGCTAGCCACTCTGGCTCCTTTGCTTGTCCGTGCTGTATGCGGCGGGTTCGGTATGCCAACGAGACCGTGGCCGCTGGTCTCCTTATCCGACTATAGTCGAACGTTTCCCTTTATACCGGTATCTCCATTAGACATACAAACATACAAGACACTTTACCTATCGCCGCGCTGTTCGCTGTTTCCTCGGACTCGGTGGTGTCCCAGCTTCCCGGGCTGGGGGTCCGTTTGGGACGAGACTATGTCCACTGTACAGGAAATCCTGCTTGGCGCCTGCAGATGTCAGCTCACCTTCAACGGACGCCCAACCAACGGGATCACTCGCACCTGCAGTCAACCGCTACAGTGTTCAGCAGCCGTTGTTGTGCCGGCAAGGGCCCGTATCCCGGCTCACGAGCCCCCAAGAAATGTAACCGGAATCTGCTAGGTTCACTCGGGACGGAGCCGGACCGGACACGAACAAGGATTGTCTGAACACGAGTCTCTTCAGGAAAGGCAAACTTTATTAGTGTCGTCACACAATGCTCACACAGGATTAAATCGCAAAGAGTGAGCCCCGTTCTCACCCCGACAAGGGGTTTTATACCCCGAATACATTATTAGGTACATCCCAATTAGCCCACCTCCCGGTGACACTTTATTCCACCCCATGTGGGTTATTACCTCCCATTGTTAATACAAAGGCATTCCATACATTGACCGTCAATTGGCAAACTTCATGTTAGTCTGACAGTTTGTGATTTGCTGCCGCACTCAATCCGGGCCGTGACCACCTCCCTTTTGGCTGTGCTTGTTTATTCCAGATAAGACATGGTCTGGTTTCTACGCTCTCTTTGTCTCTCTGTAGGCCTTTGTGACCTTCATGTATCCATTTGTCATCCTGTCTCTCTCTGCCAAGAGCAGCCCGGATCTTCCCTTATTTTAATTGCTTCTCTGTTAATACAACACATTCCTAAGATTCTATGTAAGCTTCATTCTAAATCTACCTAGTTATTTTCAAGTGAACCAATATTCTGAACAAGATGGCTGCCTGGCTCATAATGGCAACCATCTTCCAGCCTGATTCCACTTCAGACCCTCTCCTGCAGCTTACATTCCTCCGCTTTAACCCTCCTGCCTTATCTTGTATTCCGTGCATGGCTTGCCTTTACAGCTTACCATGTAACCCTTCAGCTATGGGTTACCATGGCAGCAGACCCAGCCGTCGCTTGTAATGACGTATCCACTCAGGCGTCACACACTCAGCGCCCGAATTAGACACGCCGACCACTTAATTTGCGGCGTGCCTCCAGACGCAGTGCGTACAGGATTGGGGGGTGAGTCTAAAGTTACATTATTTAAACCTGTCTCTATTGCTTTGCTTTTATTCCTTGATAAAAGTTCTTTGGAACCCGAAACGTTGGATTTTATTCAATAAAGTTTGTTATTTTTTCATAAGCCCCAGTGTGCTCCTATGCCTGTTTTTTTCTATATATATATCAATGAGGGTTTCTGCTCCAGTTTCATTTATGTGTCCTTTTGCTTCTTCATTTTGATTTGAGCATTGCTCGTCCAGTATTTGTACCAATATATATGTAGATCTGTAAGGGAATATAGGCCCTCAAATATTCTACACATCTGGAGATTCTTAAGCAAATTGAACACTGTTTTTTATTTGTGTTTGACATGATCATGTTACATTAGAATTTTTAATGTTGGCCTCCTGCCTTAAAGTTTTTCCTTTTTAATTCTTCTGTCACCGATGCTCTGTGATCACCTTGACTAGTTCGGTTAGATCAGCTGTTTGCTAATTATATTATTATATTATACTTTATAAAGCGCCAGCATATCTGCAGCGCTGTACATTGGGGGAGTGCAGACATGAGACATGCTAAAACACATAAAGGAACAGAAAGCCCTGCCCTTAGGATAATTGCCCTGCTGATACAGCACTTTACACAAGTGCTCAGCCAGACATCCCGTGAGCTTACAATCTAAAGGACAGGGGTAAGTGAAACAGAAGGGGAACAGGGGAGTGTGTATCTGGTGGCTAGAGAGAAAATAGCAAGGATTGTGTGGGAGTGACCAAGGTCTTGGACTAAAGGTTGATTAAAGTGGCAGCAGCTGTAAGGACTGAACGAGTTTGGGCCTAGGTCTGGGTGGGAGGGTGGATGGGGCGGGCGGGTGGCATTGCAGAGTGCACAGGCTGTGGAGGTGGCTGACAAACTATCAAAAATGGAGGGAAAGCCTTAAAGGGAAAAGTAATCGACCTGGGAATAATGCATAAAATATAGACTATAAAAACAACAGGAGTGGAGCAGCTTGAATGCTGGGTACCTTGGGAGTGCATAGGCTGTGGAGGTGGCTGTGTGTAGAGCTTGGGAGTGCACAGGCTATGGAGGTGGCTGTGGAGCTTGGGAGTGCACAGGCTGTGGAGGTGGCTGTGTGTGTAGAGCTTGGGAGTGCACAGGCTGTGGAGGTGGCTGTGTGTGTAGAGCTTGGGAGTGCACAGGCTGTGGAGGTGGCTGTGTGTAGAGCTTGGGAGTGCACAGGCTGTGGAGGTGGCTGTGAGTGTGGAGCTTGGGAGTGCACAGGCTATGGAGGTGGCTGTGGAGCTTGGGAGTGCACAGGCTGTGGAGGTGGCTGTGTGTGTAGAGCTTGGGAGTGCACAGGCTGTGGAGGTGGCTGTGTGTGTAGAGCTTGGGAGTGCACAGGCTGTGGAGGTGGCTGTGTGTAGAGCTTGGGAGTGCACAGGCTGTGGAGGTGGCTGTGTGTAGAGCTTGGGAGTGCACAGGCTGTGGAGGTGGCTGTGAGTGTGGAGCTTGGGAGTGCACAGGCTGTGGAGGTGGCTGTGGAGCTTGGGAGTACACAGGCTGTGGAGGTGGCTGTGTGTGTAGAGCTTTGGGAGTGCACAGGCTGTGGAGGTGGCTGTGGAGCTTGGGAGTGCACAGGCTGTGGAGGTGGCTGTGGAGCTTGGGAGTGCACAGGCTGTGGAGGTGGCTGTGGAGCTTGGGAGTGCACAGGCTGTGGAGGTGGCTGTGTGTATGGAGCTTGGGAGTGCACAGACTGTGGAGGTGGTTGTGTGTGTGGAGCTTGGGAGTGGCTGTGTTTGGAGCTGTAGGAAGGAAGAGACAGAGCTATTAGAGTATGCTAGCAGTTAATGATGTGCGAGGTGGGGGAGGGGGAAGCATGGTGGAAAACCATTAGTTTTTGGTACTATGACAAACTATCTAAAACGGAGTCCTTGGGTGTGCACATGATGTAGAGGTGGCTGTGTGTGTGTGTGTAGCTTGGGAGTGCACAGGCTGTGGAGGTGGCTGTGAGTGTGGAGGTTGGGAGTGCACAGGCTGGGGAGGTGGCTGTGTGGAGCTGTAGGAAGGAAGAGACAGGGCTATTAAGAGAGTATGCTAGCAGTTAATGATATGTGAGGTGAGGGAGGGGGATGCATGGTGGAAAACCAGTAGTTTTTTGTACTATCAAAAATGGAGGGAAAACATTAAAGGGAAAAGTAATCAGCCTGGGAATAATGCATAAAATATAGGAGACTATAAAAACAGGAGTGGAGCAGCTTGAATGACGGCATGCTTGAATGCTGGGTACCTTTTTGGAGTGCACAGGCTGTGGAGGTGGCGGTGTGTGTGTGGAGCTTTGGAGTCCTTGGGAGTGCACAGGCTGTGGAGGTGGCCGTGTGTGTGTGGAGCTTGGGAGTGCACAGGCTGTGGAAGTGGCCGTGTGTGTGTGTGTGTGGAGCTTGGGAGTGCACAGGCTGTGGAGGTGGCTGTGTGTGTGAAGCTTGGGAGTGCACAGGCTGTGGAGGTGGCTGTGTGTGTGAAGCTTGGGAGTGCACAGGCTGTGGAGGTGGCTATGTGTGTGGAGCTTGGGAGTGCACAGGCTGTGGAGGTGGCGGTGTGTGTGTGTGGAGCTTTGGAGTCCTTGGGAGTGCACAGGCTGTGGAGGTGGCCGTGTGTGTGTGGAGCTTGGGAGTGCACAGGCTGTGGAGGTGGCTGTGTGTGTGGAGTTTGGGAGTGCACAGGCTGTTGAGGTGACTGTGGAGCTTGGGAGTGCACAGGCTGTGGAGCTGGCTGTGTGTGTGAAGCTTGGGAGTGCACAGGCTGTGGAGGTGGCTGTGTGTGTGAAGCTTGGGAGTGCACAGGCTGTGGAGGTGGCTGTGTGTGTGAAGCTTGGGAGTGCACAGGCTGTGGAGGTGGCTGTGTGTGTGAAGCTTGGGAGTGCACAGGCTGTGGAGGTGGCTATGTGTGTGGAGCTTGGGAGTGCACAGGCTGTGGAGGTGGCGGTGTGTGTGTGTGGAGCTTTGGAGTCCTTGGGAGTGCACAGGCTGTGGAGGTGGCCGTGTGTGTGTGGAGCTTGGGAGTGCACAGGCTGTGGAGGTGGCTGTGTGTGTGGAGTTTGGGAGTGCACAGGCTGTTGAGGTGACTGTGGAGCTTGGGAGTGCACAGGCTGTGGAGCTGGCTGTGTGTGTGAAGCTTGGGAGTGCACAGGCTGTGGAGGTGGCTGTGTGTGTGAAGCTTGGGAGTGCACAGGCTGTGGAGGTGGCTGTGTGTGTGGAGCTTGGGAGTGCACAGGCTGTGGAGGTGGCTGTGTGTGTGGAGCTTGGGAGTGCACAGGCTGTGGAGGTGGCTGTGTGTGTGGAGCTTGGGAGTGCACAGGCTGTGGAGGTGGCTGTGTGTGTGGAGCTTTGGAGTCCTTGGGAGTGCACAGGCTGTGGAGAATGGAGATGGCTGTGTGTGTGTGTGGAGCTTGGGAGTGCACAGGCTGTGGAGGTGGCTGTGTGTGGAGCTTTTTCTTTTTACATTGAATTACTTCAAAGTAAAAAAATACAGCAGCATGTGTTTTTATAAAGTGGTTTTTATAGGTAATGAAGAAATAATCTAGTTTCAGTTTATGTGAGCAATTTTGCCATGATTGAGTTCCACAAGTAAAAATTTGAGCCTGAAGAGAGCGGTCGCATGTCTGAGCAGCTCCCGCAGAATCAGCCTGATTTATGTTCCTTTTACGCTGCCATCAGACTTTCCCTGCCTTCCCCTCACGCAGCGACATACCCGGGAGTGTTAAAATTTTGGCTGTGGGACGTTTACTAGCTTGCCCTGACTTAGCCGCTGGTTTTCGGGACTGGTGCGGGGAGACGCGGACCGCCATCCTGCCGCCTCGTGCCCCTTCTTCCTTCACGATACCGATACGTCAACCGGCTATGGGCAAGAAGAAGACCGGAGCAGAGGAGTGCCTCAGCCTTCCGGATATTCGGGTTGTGCTGGCGGGCCCAAAGGAAGTGAGTTCCCTACCCCGATCACCGGCGGAGACGGTACCCAGTGAAGTGGGCCCTGCTGATTCCCTGCGAGCTCCACAACTAACATTGCAGGACTCGGCGACAAGGCGAGACATCCGAGTCCTTCTGGCATACGCCCACTCCTCGTGGGCATCGGAGATGGCGGAGGTACGCTCCGATCTCTCCTCTCTATGCGCGGAGGTACGCTCTGATCTCTCCTCTCTACGCGTGGAGGTGGCGGACATTGGCTCCTGGACCTGCAACTTAGCGGTTACGCACGACGAGGCATCTTCCCAGGTTCGGGCACTCCAGACCCAGGTCGCTGGAGGTGCAGACTGCAATCTGCCTTACTGGTTCTGTAGGCCCGACATAGGCGGCGGAATCTGAAGCTGAGGGGTATCCCAGACACTATTCCTGCCTCTGACCTCCTTCTACTGGCCAACAGGTTGGTGAAGACTGTCCTTTCTCTCCCTGACGATGCCCCAGACCTGGTGGCGGCGGCCCCTTAGACTGCCACGAAGGACATCATTGTGGTGTTAGGAGATACCCTGGTGCGTGAACGCTGTCTGGGGGCGACGATTTGAGCTCCCCCGATTCGATTTGAGGGACTGGATGTCACAGTATTTCGCGATCGCCCTAGCAGCCCGGCGACTTTTTAAACCAATTTACGACCACACTTAGAGCCCACGAGGTTCGCTATCGTTGGGGAGTATCAGGCTCCTTGCTTATTCACTGTGGCTCTGAGGTTTTGGTGGCCTCGACGCTGGATGAGGTGCGGGCTCACATGTTGGCTTTGGGACCATCACATCGTATGGACACTGCTACTGCAGAACAGTTGCAGTCCCCTTCGAATGAGCAGCATTATGATCTGGACTAGTCCACGGAACCTGTCTGTTGTGTGTGACAACGGTCGCTATCTGACCCTGGTTCTCTTCTGACCGACTGTATAATGACTTCATGCCTCCCTTTTCTTGAACTGCCTTTCTCACTTTCTCTGTTATTTCAGGGATTTTTTTTTTTTTTTCCCTCTCCTCCCTCCACCTTTCTTCTCCTTTTCCTTCTCTTCCCTTCTTCCCCCCTTCCTATGTCCTGTGACCGACTACGATATTAGATGTCCTGCATTATGTCGATTTGTACTTTTTTTTTATTTTGATAAGTATTTTACCAGGAAGCATACATTGAGATTTCTCTCGTTTTCAAGTATGTCCTGGGTGGCGAGTATGTACCGTTAGGTGTCTTGCCCAAGGACACTTACTGGAGAGGTGCTACCCATGTCTCCACAGGCTCTCTCCACGCAGAGCAGTGATGTTACCCAGCCGGTACCGGTACCTTTCTCGTTGCATTTTGTCATACTAAGTTAATGGTTTGATTCCCTTCCAAATTTGTTGTCTATGGCATGGCCCTGCGTGGCCTTTGTTTTTGTTTCTCTGGCTTTATTGCATTCATTTGTGATTTGCTTAATCATAAATAAAGAATTTTAACATTAAAAAAAAAAATTGATTTTGATTCACGACTTCTTAATTTTCCCTGTGTCTTCGCAGTTATATCTTTGACCTGTTTGCAAATGCGGGGATTACCTATGAAACAAAGTCTCGTCTGCTGGAGTTTCTGGAGCAGATCATACAGCATGTTGGTGGAAGTGAGAATTTGTTTTTTACGGGTGCAAGAATGATATGCTGTTGCAATGCCTATAGTAGTAAAAAATCTTTTATCTTGGGTTTTGCCCTATGCAGAGGTCTAAAATTGCAGTATGGTATATGTTGTTTTGTTACTGTGCCTCTGCTCATGCTTAAAATTTAATGCCAAGTTTAGTAAAGGCAACATTCAAGATCCCACGTGTCACGACAAAGTCCTAGCTAACCAAATTGCGACGTGCAGAAGGAGAGCGTAGAGAGGTTACAGCTCCAAGCCTCTGGACTCCCTAACTCCACCTGCTCTCGGGGCCCCAAGTTATGCCAACCTGACCCCCTTAAACCATACACACCCTTACGAGTATATGCTACCACCACAAAAGTAATTAGGGCACTTTTGAAACCCCACTAGCTGTATACCCCCCCCCCCCCAGTCCAGGAGCCCAACCATACACAGCTAATGTACGTACTCGCCACCCAGGACATACTTGAAATTGAGAGAAATCTCAATGTATCCTTCCTGGTAAAATCCATTCTCCTTTCTCAAAAAATATATATATACCAAATGTTAAATACTACAGTAACTATAAACCAAGCGATTCTATTTGCGAAGCATGAATTATCTAGAGCAAAGACAGTACTGGGTTTTAAAGTTTTAATGAAAAAAGATAAAAATGCAAACTTTATAGAGTGCCAGTATCACATAAAAACAAGACATACAAAATATACGAAAACGTGCAAATACAGTTCTTGAAAAAAAATGGGACTTGGATAGAAAACCTAGCTTGATTAGGCAATTTCCATGGGTATTCCAGATTTCAATTGTCCCAGAAGATTCTTTTGATGTTCACCCACTCCAAGTCTTTTGCCCAATACACGGAGTTTTGGATGACCATTCTATACAAAGCAGCTTGCCCCTCACCCTCCTCCCCATTTGGTTTCCTGGTCAAGTTTCCATTCAGCCCCAGAGAGCAGATCAGATAAGCGGGTTGTAAATAGAGAGATCTTGCATTGGAAACTCCTTTGCCAAGTCAGAAGAAAACCCCCCACAAATTCTGCATTTAAAATCTGTCAGTGTGCCGAAAATGCCAGTTTGTGACACCATGATTTTCCAGCAGGGTGAGTCAAGCATGAAACCCTCTGTTAGCTGATGTTTTGTTGATCTTTCCTCTAGGTTCTGGGGTCTTCACAAACACTCTTGGACTACAGAAATTGCTTGACATTATCCAGGTGAGCTTTTTTTGTTCTAAGAAGTTATGGCTTTTCAAGGATGCTTAAGTTGCTACGATTATTGTTATGCATGGCAGTGTTTGCGTTAACGTGTTGCTGTTGTGCTTCGCAGATTGTATTTAATATTGATGCCCAAGAGGGTGCACCCACTCCTGCCCCTGATGCAAAAGTCTCAAAGTATTACAAGGTCAGTTCCAGTACATGATATCCATACTGTTTTTCCCTTCGAGGACACTTAATCAATCAATACCAATCATCCCCCCCGATTAAAGCCACCTCTGGAAACTGGCTTAGGGATAGGCTTGCTTGGCAAACAATTTGAGCATCATGGTAAAGAAATATAGTACAGCACTAACCACAATATTTATCAACGATGCAAATGGTGCCACTCTAAAACTTGGTGATGTTGTTCTTGTCGGCACAACAAAATAGGAATGCAAAAATGAGGAAGTGCCAAGTTGAGCACACTGTACTGTTTATAGTTTTTCTTCTATTCCCATGGGCAATGATTGTATACTCCAAAATGATCCTCAAAGAGAAAGAACCATAGTGCAGATGGCTTCAGTTCAATATATAGAACAAATCACCAAATGGTCTCACTCGCAATTATAGGAGCTCATCCAGCTCAGAATTGTATGCCTCTGCGTTATACCGGCCACCCAACAGCCCTTCCGAATCTTCAGGGATGTATTGGATCCTCAAAAGATAAAAATAAACATAGTGCAAACTGTGACAATATCCATTAAATACAAGATGGAAACACTCACTGAGTTGAACCTATCTGGGTCCTCTGTGTATTTTGCCCAGGAGTTGATTTCATATGGGTACAATCTCCCAAAAGACCACAGTACCGGCTGGGTGGAGTAGAGGTAACATCACTGCTCTGTGTGGAGAGAGCCTGTGGAGTCATGAGTTCGATCCCGACGAGCACCTCTCCAGTAAGTGTCCTTGGGCAAGACACCGAACATAGAAACATAGAAAAATGTCGGCAGATAAGAACCTTTCGGCCCTTCTAGTCTGCCCATTTACATGGATACTTTACCTGGATTTATCTTTTGTTTAGGATAGCCTTATGCCTATCCCATGCTTGCTTAAATTCAATTACTGTTTTGGCCTCTACCACTTCAACTGGAAGGCTGTTCCATGTATCACACACCCTCTCAGTAAAATAATGCTTCCTGATGTTACTTTTAAACCTTTGCCCCTCTAATCTAAGACTATGTCCTCTTGTTTTGCTACTTTGTTTCCGTTTAAATATACTCCCTTCCTCTACCTTGTGGATTCACTTTACATATTTAAATGTTTCTATCATATCTCCTCTGTCTCGTCTTTTTTCCAAGCTGTACATGTTAAGATCATTAAGCCTTTCCTGGTAACTTTTCTCCTTCAAGCCGTACACCATTTTAGTAGCCCTTCTCTGAACTCTCTCTAAGATGTCTATATCCTTCTGGAGATACGGTCTCCAGTACTGCACACAGTACTCCAAGTGAGGTCTCACCAGTGTTCTGTACAGTGGCATGAGCACTTCCCTTTTCCTACTGCTAATACCTCTCCCTACACAACCAAGCATTCTGCTAGCATTTCCTGCTGCTCTATTACATTGACTACTTAACCTTAGATCCTCTGAAATAATAACCCCTAAATCCCTTTCCTCAGATGTTGAGGTTAGGACTGTATCAAATATTCTATATTCAGCCCTTGGGTTTTTACGTCCCAGGTGCATTATCTTGCACTTATCCACATTAAGGCTAGGGTCAGACGAACGCATTTTTATGTTGTCTGTGAAAAAGTGCGTTCGAACGAATGGACGCATTTTTTCACGGAATACGCAATAGCGGTCATACTATGCGCATTTTCGTCCGTGATTTTGTACGGATCATCAATAAAACACTTTTTGTGTCTGGACGTTATGTTGGCCGGACATTAGCAGCGTCTGACGTCTCCTAATCACGCAAACACACCGCTAGCGGACGCAGCGCACTCTGTACGTCAGTACCTGCGGTTTCACGTTCTCGAAAAAATGCGTTCATTTTCCACTTGCGTTGCGCAGCCGGACTTTTGTGCGACCGTACTTCGTATATTGGCCGTCATTGCCCGGCATCTGCTGCTAGTGCGGCCGTGATTAAGTGCGGCTGCACGCGCGTTCGCACTGCCTCAGTCTGACCCTAGCCTAAAACTCAATTGCCACAGCTTCGACCATTTTTTTTAGTTTACCTAAATCATTTGTCATTTGGCTGATCCCTCAAGGAACGTCAACCCTGTTGCAAATCTTTGTGTCATCAGCAAAAAGACATACTTTTCCATTAATACCTTCTGCAATATCACTAATAAAAATATTAAAGAGAATGGGTCCAAGTACTGACCCCTGAGGTACCCCACTGGTAACAAGACCTTGCGCCGAATAAACTCCATTTACCACAACCCTCTGTTGCCTGTCACTCAGCCACTGCCTAATCCATTCAACAATATTGGAATCTTAGCTCAAAGATTGCAATTTATTGGTAAGCCTTCTATGCGGAACAGTATCAAAAGCCTTACTGAAATCTAAATAAGCAATGTCTACTGCACCACCTGTGTCTTATTTTTGTTACCCAATCAAAAAAATCAATAAGATTAGTTTGGTATGATCTCCCTGAGGTAAACCCATGTTGTTTCTGATCCTGTAATATATGTGTTTTTAGATGTTCAACAATCCTTTCCTTTAACATGGTTTCCATTAATTTCCCCACTACTGACGTAAGACTAACTGGCCTATGGTTCCCCGATTCCTCCCTACTACCCTTATTGTAAATGGGCACAACATTTGCTTATTTCCAGTCTTCTGGGACGACTCCCGTTAGCAAGGATTGGTTAAATAAATATGTTAACGGTTTTGCTATTACATCACTGAGCTCTTTTAATAATTTAGGGTGGATCCCATCAGGCCCCATTGACTTGTCTTTACTTTAGACAGCTGCTGTAGAACCTCCTCCTCTGTAAACTGATATGTAAATGTCTCGTTAGTGTTTCCTCCTAACTGAGGTCCCTTTCCTTCCTGTTCTTCTGCAAAGACTGAACAAAAATATTCATTGAGGCAGTCAGCGAGACTTTTATCCTCTTCTACATACCTTCCTTCCTTTGTTTTTAATCTAACTAATCCTTGTTTTACTTTTCTTTTCTCGTTTATGTATCTAAAAAATGTTTTGTCCCCCTCTTTTACTGACTGAGCTATTTTCTCTTCTGCGTGTGCTTTGGAAGCTCTTATAAATTGCTTTGCCTCTTTCTGCCTAATCTTCTAGGTTTGCCTATCTTCTTCACTCTGAGTTGTTTTATAATTATTGAATGCTGTCTTTTTGTTCTTCACTATTTTGGCCACTTCTGCAGAGTACGACAGTGGTTTCTTCCCTTTTTTGTTTTTGCTAACAAGTCGAATGCAATTGCCTGTGGCCTTCAATAATGCTTCCTTTTTAAATAATCCCATTTCTCCTGGACTCCCTTTAAACTCCTCCAGTCTGATAATGACTCTTTCACACAAAATCTCATTTTAGAAAAATCTGTTTTTTTTAAAGTTTAAAACGTTTGTTTTTTGTGTGGTGCGGCTCCATCCCTGTTCTTACATTAAACCATACTGACGATCACTAGATCCCAAATTTTCACCTACAACAACGTCCGATACCAACGATACATACTTGCCACTCAGGACATACTCGAAAACGAGAGAAATCTCAATGTATGCTTCCTGGTAAAATAGTTTCTCAAATAAATAAATAAATAAATCACCAAGTACGATTCTTTAGAGAAGGATTAAATGAATTTATTCGATTAAAAAAACAATAACCAATCGCCAAAAAGCGTTTCGCCCTGGATACACAGACCTTTATGGCTTCCTCAGTTGGCTTTCTCCTTCGCTGAAGCATCCTGTCTGGGTATACATGATTCTGGGGTCTTTGCCTGTGTATACATGTATTTGGGTATAGATGATTCTGGGGTCTGTGTCAGGGTATACATGATTCTGGGGTCAGGATATCCTGATGAAAGTTTGTGGATAACAAACTGAAACGTTGAACAAATAAACTTGATGCATTGTGATATGGAAATTTTGGATTTCGCGCACAAAGTCCCGGTGCACTAAAAGGTACACTTCAGTATTAAAGTGCGCCAAGTACAAACAAATCCATCGCTATAAAAACATGCTATATTCAGTCTTTCTGTATAAGGGATGAAGTACTTCTAGCCCAGAAAGAGTCAGACACAAACTCTGGTTCTAGCTGGAGTCCATCTGCAAAGAGACCACTTTGCCTCTGGACTCCTTAATTCATTAGACCAATAGGACAACGCCCAGTGGGTGATGGCTTTACAGCATGAACCAGTCAGCCCAGTAAGTATATTTACATATCAAAAGGACAGGGGAGTGCACTAGGATGGCTGACTAGTCCACTGTACACACCTCATCCCTGTATAAGGATGAGTCATGTCCATTGTCCCCGTCAGCCATGTTGGCCGACTATCCCCCATCACTGTCAGCATGGATCCCATTCAACACTGCTCAGATTTGATCAGTATCTAGTGAAGATCAGTCTACTTGTTCTTATAGATTTGAGACATATCTGTGGAGACATTCCAGCTATTGTCAGTACATGGTATGAGTGTACAGACAAGGCAGGCATGTCTTAAAAGCAGGTATGTATCCAGAAAGGGATAGTGTAGCTGCAACAGAGATATAATACGTATCTTTCGTTATGCAGACTTCACTTCTCCAATGTGCATAGACATTGGGAGGTAAGAAGCCCAGCGCATTGCACTTAGTGCTCACAAACCGCCAAACGCCCCCATACACGGAGATCACGTCTCTAAACCCATGAGAAGGTTTTCATACTGACGGTTTTCCCGCTGGTTCTGATTAAACCCAAGTACCCTCTGCTAGAGCATTTCTCGGTTAAATCCGACACAGGGAGACAGATGACAACCTATAAAACACACACATCCTAGAATATAATGGCCACATAATAAAATTTCCACAACAATTGTTGAGACCCAAGAGTGCCGCTTATCTCTGTGGTGTACCGCATTTGGCGAGTGGAAATTACATGAGGGCGAGTGGGAATGCAGAGGCAGGGCAGGCTAAGGGGTTAGGTGGGGCAACTAGTGGCGTGTAACTCTTAAGGCCTGGCTAGTAGCTTGGGACTTGAAATTTTGAGCCCTGGCCTAGCGTAGCACAGGGCACGGAGACTAAGGAGATCCTGGAGTGCCAGATTAGAACGAAATATATGTATATGTGATGGAGCGACTGTACCCTAACGGAGTACCTCTGTCCGCAGGCTCTCTTCCATGTAACACGGTCTCCACCGTCGCTGGAGAATCTTCCCTAACAGCCCAACCAAACATTAATTGCAGTTGACAGAAGGATGCACTCTGTTTAAATTCAAAAAAGCAGACTGCCTGTTTATTCACACACATCTACACAGTCAAGGAGCAACCCCTTTCATGAATACAACCAAACGGATATCACAGATCAAATAACTGCACATGGAATGGGAACTTCAAACTATGGACAATGGGAGAAGGGGGGGCAGCAGATAAAACAACGGAATATCTTCTATTACAGAGAATTACACCATACAGGGAGATATGATACGGAGGTCTACGCTATACAGAGAGGGGTTAGATAATAGAGGGAATGTACGCAGTATAAATAGGAGACCCTACAAAAACTACAGAAATGAATAATACATAGACATCAGAAATCTTTAGCTAGCTGGCGGATGTTTAAAACCGTGAAAAGCCAATTATATTTAAAAGGCCAACTAATTCCCCAATAGTTTTTCACAGGCCATAGTCACTGGGCAGGAGGCTAGCCCACAGCCTCCTCCAGATGCCCCAGTGACGGTAGGTTCTGTCACAATAGATATATATCTATACACACCAGATACATGTATGCACAGTCACATACCCCAGAATCATGTATACCCAAATTCATGTAATGCGCAGATACAGACCCCAGAATCATGTATGCGCAGATACAGACCCCAGAATCATGCATGCGCAGACACAGACCCCAGAATCCTGCATGCGCAGACACAGACCCCAGAATCCTGCATGCGCAGACACAGACCCCAGAATCTGCATGCGCAGACACAGACCCCAGAATCCTGCATGCGCAGACACAGACCCCAGAATCCTGCAATGCGCAGACACAGACCCCAGAATCCTGCATGCGCAGACACAGACCCCAGAATCCTGCATGCGCAGACACAGACCCCAGAATCCTGCATGCGCAGACAGACCCCAGAATCCTGCATGCGCAGACACAGACCCCAGAATCCTGCATGCGCAGACACAGACCCCAGAATCCTGCATGCGCAGACACAGACCCCAGAATCCTGCATGCGCAGACACAGACCCCAGAATCCTGCATGCGCAGACACAGACCCACACAGACCCCAGAATCCTGCATGCGCAGACACAGACCCAGAATCCTGCATGCGCAGACAGACCCCAGAATCCTGCATGCGCAGACACAGACCCCAGAATCTGCATGCGCAGACACAGACCCAGAATCTGCATGCGCAGACACAGACCCAGAATCCTGTATGCGCAGACACAGACCAGAATCCTGCATGCGCAGAACAGACCCCCAGAATCCTGCATGCGCAGACACAACCCAGAATCCTGCATGCGCAGACACAGCCCCAGAATCCTGCATGCGCAGAACAGACCCCCAGAATCCTGCATGCGCAACACAGACCCCAGAATCCTGCATGCGCAGACACAGACCCCAGAATCCTGCATGCGCAGACACAGACCCCAGAATCCTGCATGCGCAGACACAGACCCCAGAATCCTGCATGCGCAGACACAGACCCCAGAATCCTGCATGCGCAGACAAGACCCCAGAATCCTGCATGCGCAGAACACAGACCCCAGAATCCTGCATGCGCAGACACAGACCCCAGAATCCTGCATGCGCAGACACAGACCCCAGAATCCTGCATGCGCAGACACAGACCCCAGAATCCTGCATGCGCAGACACAGACCCCGAATCCTGCATGCGCAGACACAGACCCAGAATCCTGCATGCGCAGACACAGACCCCAGAATCCTGCATGCGCAGACACAGACCCAGAATCTGCATGCGCAGACACAGACCCCAGAATCCTGCATGCGCAGACACAGACCCCAGAATCCTGCATGCGCAGACACAGACCCCAGAATCCTGCATGCGCAGACACAGACCCCAGAATCCTGCATGCGCAGACACAGACCCCAGAATCCTGCATGCGCAGACACAGACCCCAGAATCCTGCATGCGCAGACACAGACCCCAGAATCCTGCATGCGCAGACACAGACCCCAGAATCCTGCATGCGCAGACACAGACCCCAGAATCCTGCATGCGCAGACACAGACCCCAGAATCCTGTATGCGCAGACACAGACCCAGAATCCTGTATGCGCAGACACAGACCCCAGAATCCTGTATGCGCAGACACAGACCCCAGAATCCTGTATGCGCAGACACAGACCCCAGAATCCTGTATGCGCAGACACAGACCCCAGAATCCTGTATGCGCAGACACAGACCCCAGAATCCTGTATGCGCAGACACAGACCCCAGAATCCTGTATGCGCAGACACAGACCCCAGAATCCTGTATGCGCAGACACAGACCCCAGATTCCTGTATGCGCAGACACAGACCCCAGACCAGTGTGTGTCTGTGTACAGACACTGGGGCGACTTTCTACCATACCCCTGCAGCTGGCTGTGTTCCATCGAGCGGTCCTAAACTAATGAAACCAAAAGTTGCTTTAAGCAACCACATGTCCACCTGCTGCTTCTCCACTAAGAGACAAAATGGTGGGTTTATATTTATACCCTCACCAAAACATTTCCACTTTGGGACTGAAAAAGAAAGCAGCGAAAGGGACAGCAGCAAAAATATGACCTGGCGGGGAGTACAATAAAATATACAAATATGCACAAAAAGTGGTTTTGCACACTATTCCTTACCACGGCAGTTGCGTAAACCAGGTGTATCCTGCTCACAACAATGAAAAAGGTTGTCTTTTGCACTTATTCATATGACTCCATGCAAAGAAAAACAGGTTTTTAGTTTACATGAATGCCCATTAACCCCTTAACGGCGCAGGACGTACAATTCCGTCCTGCATTAGGCGGGCTTTAACGCCGCAGGACGTAATTATACGTCCTCGGCGTTTGCAGCCCTCCTCCGGCGATACTCGCCACCTCCGGTCACTCCCACGCTGCTCTGACTCCCGCAAAGTCAGACCGGCATGTATCCCTCCTCCCGGCGCACTGACGTCATTGCGCCGGTGACACGATGACGTCAGTTTCAGTGTGTAAAAACACTTTACACACTGTGGATGATTGAAATTTTATTGAAAATTCTCTATTTATTTATTTTTTTACATTTTTTGTTATAGCATTTTGGCAGGGCATGACATATACATATAATGATATATTATTAATCTTCCGAGTCTGCCGGAAAGAACAATATATAATTTGTCTGGGTGGTATAATAATACGTGACTTAAAACCGCGTTTAAAAACGGTCAAAATGAGCTCAGCAAACTTCTACTTCGAAACAGCGCCGAAGTTGCAAAATTACTCCCGTCCTTAAGCAGTTAAATTGTTCAATCCCAAAGTGGAAGTGTTTTTGTGAGGGGTATAAATATAAACCCACCATTTTGTCTCTTAGCAGCAGGTGGACATGTGGTTGCTTAAAGCAGACCTCAAAATTTCCACTAGTCTGCTCACATTTGGCGAGTGGAAATTGGCTGAGGGCGAGTGTGACAGATTGACCCGTTGGGCCCACAGGTTGCTGGGACCCGGTTCAGTGGGCCGCCGCCTTCTCAGCTCCGGTATTGGACTCTTGAAGTCTGGATCTGTCTGATCAGGGCTGCCCCCTCCCACGCGACCTGTGAGGTTTCTGGGTCATCTGCTCACCCATGTGATGCGTCGCACACTCACAGGGTAAGTTCTGCGAGTCTATGATGTATCATGTTGGTGGGTCGGACAGGTGACGCGCAGGAGGGGGCGACACTAATGCAGCATGCCGTTTCCAGACTCGTGTTATGAGTGTCGGAGGCATGCTGCAGCACCTTTTGACATGGTGAGTGACTGTTTCGCGGGGGAGGGGGGGATAAAAGGAGAGGAAGGTGGAAAGAGAAAGTGGGGTAGAGAGGGAGGGGGGAAAAATGAGAATGGGGGTGAAAAAGGCTGTTGAGGTCTGATACTCCTACACAACGTCCATTGTGAGTTATTGCTCTGGAGCTCTATCAGTGCACCAGAGCAATAGAACTCACAGTAATGTACGGTGTGTATGAGCGCGAGTTTTATTGCTGTGCAGCTCTGTGTTACGCTGATACACATGGCACATCAGAGCTGCACAGCAATAAAACTCAAAGCAATGTGCTGTGTATGAACGCGAGTTTTATTGCCGTTGAGCTCTGTGATACACTAATACACGCCACACATTTTCCTTTATGTTTAAGCTGCTTTATGTTATTAATGATAATTAAATAATAATTTAAGAGGGTGTGTTTAGGGGTAGAGTTAAAGGTAAGGGTTGGGTGGGGCAACTGTTATTAATAATTTAATTTAAGAGGGTGTGTTTAGGGGTAGAGTTCAAGGTAAGGGTTGGGTGGGGCAACTGGTGGTGAGTAACTCTTAAGGACTGGCTAGTAGCTCAGGACCTGAAATTTTGAGCCCTGGGTTAAAGCAACTTTTGATTTCAGTAGGTTAGGACCAACCTTGAAAGAGGTTGCCGTGACGTGGCAGGTGGGCTTAACACTGTAATGGCCATTCATGTAAACTAAAAAAACTTTTTGTTTAGCATGGAGTCATAGGGATAAGCGCAAATGACAACCTGTTTTTTCTTGTTTCATACATGAAGTGGGCCGGTTACTGCTGGTTTACGCAGCCGCCTAGGTAGGGAATAGTGTAAGAAACTGCTTTTTGTGCATAGCTGTCAAAAATCTTTTTTTCTTTGTCATTATGGGGTATTGAGTGTACATGTGAAAAATTAAGAAATTTAAGCATAAGGTTACATTGGGCTTGACAAATTTGCTTGGTATCTAGGAGCCAGCTACAAAAGTTAGGACCCAGGTTTTTCATCAGAGTAACAAAGCTTTACATTCAACAACTAAATATACACGGATACCATTTTTAAATTTTTTTTTATAGACGGAGTATAAGTACCGATACGTTTAATGTCATGTGACCGCTTTCCAATAAATTTAGCCACTGCACACCCTGCCTTACACACACCAGACCTCATTATATAAATATATACAGACCAGACCTCAGATACAGGTATACCCAGGCACATCAGAGCTCAGATATATTATATATTTCATATTCATTGCAGACCTCAGACACGGGGCGGCTGTCAGAATGCACTAATCTAAAGATCTGCAAGCTCTCACGACCTCTAAGATCTTTCACATATACAGCTCCAATACTGTTCAAGCGCTGTGGAACTTCCTGCAGACACAGAATATTAACCGCTTCCATTCGTGTCCTGCCGCATGTGCACTTCGCTGCGGAGGACGCACTGAGCGCGTCCTCCCTTTGCAGCGGCGATTGGACGGGATCCTTGAGGTCAGCCCAGCCTCCGGGACCCAGGCGGGCACGATAGACGTCATCGCGCCAGCGCAATGACGTCTATTACAGGCACCTCCCCGCCAGTGTGGGCGACCAGGAAAAGGCAGGCACCATTTGGAAGGGCATAGCCTGCCCTTCCAAGCGGCGGCTGTCTTTAACCCCTAGGGGGCTGGATCGTGATACAGCGCCAACAGGCACTGTATCGTGGTCCCCTCCCGGAGCTTGCCGACATCTTGGATGTCGGCTAAGCTTCCGGGATTTCCCCCTGATGACTGGCGTCATCGCACATAGCGTAATGGCGTCAGTTCTGCAATTAACCCCTAGCTGCCAACTATGGTGGAGATAGGGGGTTCCAATGAACCCCTTATCTCACGATCTGTGACAGCTAGGGGTTAATGTTTGGTATCATTGGAACGGCGAGAGCATGGCCTTTCCAATAATCTCGAACAAGACCATGTAAAATGTAAAAAAAATAATAAATTAAAATATAAAGTAACTCTTATTCATGCAGCAATATTGTTCTCAGTGCAGCATCATTGTTCACATAATTGAAATAACGATTTTTTCTTTGGGGGCGTTTGCTAAAAAACACGTAATTTTCCCCAACAAAATGGAACGAGTCCCCATTTCCAAATTTTTTAACAAGCGCACCCCATATAACCGAAAAGGCTTGCATGATAAAATGTGGAAGAAAAACACTTTACACAATCTTTATTGCATTTTTTTGTTATAATATTCAGGCAGGACAGGACGTATACATATAATAATGATATGTTATGAATCTGTCGAGTCTGCCGGAAACAACGATATATAATATGTCTGGGTTGTATAATAAAATGTGACTTCAAATCGCGTTTAAACATGATGAGCGAAACCGGTAAAAATGAGCTTGGCACAGAGGTGTGGAAATGTCTCAGCAGCGAAAGGGTTATAATATTTATGTGGGTAAGCTTCTTGATCCAAGGAAAAATCTGACTGCCATTCTGGGGTCAAGAAGGAATTTTTTCCCAGTGTGTTGCATAATGGTGAGCACTTCAGACTGGGGTTTTTTGCCTTCTTTTGGATCAACAGCAGTAGGTGATGTGTGAGCGGCTGAACCCGATGGACGCATGTCTTTTTTTCAGCCTATGTAACTTTTGTGCATAAAAGGGCCCTGTACCCTAATTGGTGCTAAAATTAGGACGCCAACGGGGAAAAGGCCAATTACTGATTGCTCTCCCCATGTGAAGTATAGGGTGCACAAAGTACTGTAAGATTGCGCAATGTGGTTTCTCACAGATGAAGCGATAACCTCCCTGGTGTTATGATTCTGACATAATTTCTAGGTCAGAATCGGAACAATTCTTTTCAGCCCCTAGCGGTATTAGTGCGGCTTGGGGTTAACTTTCAGTGCTGAAAGCGGTATCCCTGACCCACACTCAGGGCTGTACACATTACTTGGCCTTGTGCTGCCCCCGCTGTTGCCTCCGGACGATCGGACATCACGCTTCCTGTTCCCTTCTCGCGAGAAGGGAACCAGGAAGCAAAATGCTGCGATTGCCAGAGGAAAATGCGATCGTTGAGGTCAGCGAGGGAACGCAGAATAAGTATGTATCCAGCCTGTGCTGTTGCTCGTTCTCAGGACCCTCACAAACACCCCCCTTGTTTCTCACTGTAATTGTAAAGGGTCATCCAGAAGTGGACCCCTTGCTTGATGTGCCTAGAGGGGTGTCAGCTATACCCTCCTGACGAGGCCCAATAAGGCCGAAACGATCGTCGGGGGTTGCTGCACCTCTCGTGCAGGGATGACGTCCTTGGCAATCAGCACTGGCCACCCTTTCTTGGTGAGAGCAGGCTGATTTGCATATGGAAAATTCATCCCTGTAATGGCACAATCAAGCTAAAACCTTGTTTGTGAGACCTGAGCGGGCACCCACCGTAGAGCAGGCCATTGTGCTGTTGCTCGTTCTCAGGACCCTCACAAAAACCCCCCTGGTTTCTCAATGTATCCAGCCCGAGTTTGGCTCTGGGATACCACTTTCAGTACTGAAAGTTAACCCGAGCCACACTCTGGAATACCGCCAAGGGTGTTAAGAACGTAATATGGGGGGCATGTGTTAACATTTACTTATCCTGACTACAGCTAGTGTTCACTATGGAATAGAGCACAAAATGTGCAAATTTGCACAACGCACACACACCGCAGGTTATATATGCTATGTAAATGGTGTTAGCTGCAGGGACCTCTGCATTTTGGAAGCACTGAAGGGCAGGAGCCAGCATGTGGTGAGGGAGAAAAGGAGTATTTACACCTAAACTAAAAGGAAAAAAAAAGCTTCTATTTATAAAATATAAATTGGCAGTTGCTGTCAGCAGGATCTGCCCAATTATTTAACCTCCCTGGCGGTCTAATTTTTTTCAAAATTTTGTGTCTAAAAGCGTCTCAATTTTTTATTAAAGGAAACCTGTTTTTGTACATAGTTAGCCTGTAATAATTAGGAATCACGCACTGAAATCCGTGCAAGCAAGAGTCCTTACTTGTAAAATCCTTTATAAATAAATAAATAATAATAAAAAAAAAATAGTAAATACACGGAGTCTGATAAAGTTTGAAACACGACATAATAATTTATTATCCCAAAAATAATTATCCAAAATAATGAAAATAAATTATATTCAATAAAATGCATCAAAAACCACTGAAATCTGTCTGAAAACAAGGGTGAGACGATGTATGGTCTGTTTCTTATTCTGTAGTGCCACCTAGTGGCAGTTCATAAACATTACACTTTGGATTATACAGTGTAAACTGTAAAAAGATTTCTTTTATGCTGGTCCCGCCCCCCCTGCATCGCGTGACTCGCGATCACGCTGAGGGGGACAGCGAGGGAGTGCAGGAGGAGGGGAGTATGCATCCAGCCCGAGTGTGACTCTGGGTTACCGTTCGCGGTAGCAAAATTTAACCCCGAGTCACACTCGGGAATAGCGCCAGGGAGGTTAAAGGGATAAAAAAGTGGGTTATTTTTAGCAGTAGAGTGGCCCTTTAAGCGTTGGCGTTGTATGCCGAGTTCTTACGTGAGAATTTGCAGAAATAGGGACTGACCATAGTAAATTGGGACACTTGGGAGGCCGGTGTGTGTACATAAGGGAGCTGCAGAGGGTAATAGGAGTGGAGAAGATGCATATGTCATAGGACGGATGATGGGTTATTCTTACAGAATGGGGGAGGGGCTTTAGAAATATGTAATGGCTAGTCCAGAGTCCCTGTTTGAAGTTACGTAAAAAAAAAGTTGTTTTTGTTCTCATTTCACTTGGATTATTATTATTCTGTATCCTAATGCAAGCAGGTAATAACATGGGAGGGGGTGGGGGAAGCATGGTGGTATAACAGAAGTATTTAGTATTATCAAAACCTGAGGGAAGGCATTAAAGGGAAAAGTAATCAGCCTGGGAATAGTACATGAAAGACAGAGTATGAAAACAGCAGGAGTGAAGCAGTGGTGTTGCTTGAATGACGTCATGGTCGAACGCTGGATACCTTGAGAGTCCTTAAGGGTGCAGAGTCTAGCGTGGTGCTGGCTGTGTGTGATTGCGCTTGAAAGTCCTTAAGGGTGCAGAGTCTGGCGTGGTGCTGGCTGTGTGTGATTGCGCTTGAAAGTCCTTAAGGGTGCAGAGTCTGGATGCAGAGAGGCAGTATTGGTGGGGTTGCAGAGAGAGGATTACAGGGTAGTATTGATGGGGTTGCAGAGAGGTGGCATTGGTGGGGTTGCAGAGAGGCAAAGATGGGATTACAGGGTAGTATTGGTGAGGTTGCAGGTAGGGTTGCACCGATACCGATACTAGTATCGGTATCGGAGCCGATACTGGGTACTGCACGAGTACTCGTGCAGTACCCCCGATATTTTTTCCGATACCGGAAGCCGCCATTGAGCCGGCTTGCCGGCATCCGAGGGGCTGCGGCGGCTGTCCGAATGCTCTATCGGCATTCGGACAGCCGCCCCTGGAGCTCTCCGCGACGATACTTACCTTCCTGGGCGCCGCCGGGAATGTCTCCGCGCGTGCGCTCGTTGGAAGGACCCCACCCACGACCACATGGGACCATGTGATCACGGCTGGGGTCATTCCAACGAGCGCGCGCGCAGAAACTTTCCCGGCGTCGCCCAGGAAGGTAAGTATGAACACAGTGAGCAGCTGCAGGGCCTGTCCAAATGCCGATAGAGCATTCAGACAGGCCCTGCAGCTGCTCTCCGCGATGATACTTACCTTCCTGAGCGACGGCGGGAAAGTTTCCCCGCGTGCGCTCGTTGGAAGGACCCCAGCCGCGATCACATGGTCCCACGTGGTCGCGGCTGGGGTCCTTCCAACGAGCACACGCGCGGAGACATTCCCGGCGGCGCCCAGGAAGGTGAGTATCGTCGCTGGGGGGCATACCCATGTGTGAGCTGTGGGGGCATATCCATGAGCTGGGGGGCATACCCATGTGTGAGCTGTGGGGGCATATCCATGAGCTGGGGGGCATACCCATGTGTGAGCTGGGGGGCATACCCATGTGTGAGCTGGGGGGCATACCCATGTGTGAGCTGGGGGGCATACCCATGTGTGAGCTGGGGGGCATACCCATGAGCTGGGGGCATACCCATGTGTGAGCTGTGGGGGTATATCCATAAGCTGGGGGGCATATCCATGAGCTGGGGGGCAAATCCATGTGTGAGCTGGGGGGCAAATCCATGTGTGAGCTGGGGGGCATATCCATGTGTGAGCTGGGGGGCATATCCATGTGTGAGCTGGGGGGCATATCCATGTGTGAGCTGGGGCAAATCCATGTGTGAGCTGGGGCAATACATGTGTGAGCTGGGGCAGTATGAATATATATTTATATCGTCTGTCTGTTCTTATTGGAAAGCGTCACATGACATTAAAGAAAAGTATCGGTACTCGTACTCGGTCTTAAAAAAGTGGTATCGGTGCATCCCTAGTTGCAGGGTATTGCCCGCAATTCCATGCTGTGCCCAGTCCACTTACAAAGCAGATAGTCCAGCACTGGCTGGAGGTGCCACGAAGATCATTTGCTATCTGACACCTCCAGGCTGGCTGACTGGTTTGCTCCATCAGAGAAATGCACAGTTATAGAGTGCAGTGGCTGGAGGTTCCCTCAGGGAGACGCTGATTGAGGCAGCACTATACACAGTTAACCCTTTTGAGGCCAGCTCACTCTGATGTCCCTGGACTAATGGCTTTACAGTTCAAGGCAGAAGGCATGCAGGCACTATCTCTGGTCACCAATTATGAAAACTATGCCCTGCATGTTAAATGCCATGTCTGGATTATGTGTGACATTGTGCCACCTTCCCTCCTCACCTGCATTCCCTGCTTATCTGAGGAGTAATTTAGGTAGTGGACAGTTTTTCAGATGGCTGGGCTGTCACAGACACTTTATAAAGCTGCTGCTAGATCAGACACATGCTCTTCGTCGGCCAGAGCTGCCCGGTCCCCATTTGCCGGAATGCTCCCATCAATCGGCAGCCGGAGAGGGAGCAGCCTGGCAGCTCCTTAACACACAGCCTGTCTCTGGGGTCTGATTCAAACCCCCAGCCAGATGCGTTTATCGCCCCGGCATGTAATGCAAATCTGTTTGCACACTGCCGACTCCGATCTCTGCAACGTGCTCTCTGCTAGCCCGCTGGACGAAGCCTTATCAGCAGCTAGTTGTCCTGCGGTTCAGAGGCTGTCCCGTGAGTCTATGTATCCAAGCCCGGACACCAGGACAACATTTTTAGTCACCATGACGCCCCTGCAAATCGCCCGGTGCCTGCCACCTGGTCACCAATTATAAATAAATGCAAAGAAGATGTAGCTGCGTTCCAGGTCTATTTCCAGACACTTACTTTATTGTGACATGAGTGTCAACGTTTCAGCTCCTGACGGGAGCTTTCCTCAGGACAATACAAACAGTATATAATACAAAACACCCTTTATCAGAAAAAGGTGTACTCGCCCTCCCCTCAAGCAGTGGCGTTTCTGTCCGCGTATCGCGCATGCGGTCACTCCCGTCTCAGCGGGATGACGTATCACGAAAACACAGCAACCCAGGACGCGAACATTCCGCTCCTTTCACCCAGTGACAGAAAACAAAATAAGTGACTTCTTAGAAACATTAACGGGCTAACTAAAGCTTGGGCTATGGAAACCACATAAGGCACCTATATTCAACTTATAGCTTCCGTTATCTTGGCATATATCACTTATATTAAATGACAACAGCAATCCCATATTAGATGTTCTTTTCTCAATTATATATCATAATATTGCATGGATGTTTAATCTAGACAGAATGTAACACGCCTCACTTGACTCAACCTCTACTCTATCCTCCTGCTAGAACATAGAATATACTATTTTTTCATTCTACCCGTCTGGGTAGATCGTTCGCAGGTGGTGGATCCAGATCGTTTCCTTACGTATACGCATTAATCCATGATCTACTCCCCTCCGTGGTACTGGGGAGGATCAATCGCCATGAACTTCAGTGATGTCAATGGGTGGTTTTATTCCAACAAATGACGTGCTACTGGCTTATCCAATCTGCCATCCCGGTACGCTGTACGTATGTTCAAACGGTGGTTCCTAATGCGTTCGCATAAAGGTGTTTCTGTTTTTCCTCTGTATGCAAGACCACACGGACATGTGATCTTGTATATCACATGATCTGTCTTACACGTTATACTATATATGTTTTATACACTTTGCCTCTATGCGGATGTGTGAAGGTATTCGAGGGCATCATGTGTCCACATGTAACACATCCCAAGTACTTCTGCAACCGGTGTTTATAAACTTGCTAGGGCCCGGCGTATAACTGCGCATAGGGTCTGTTTGGACTAGCAAGTCTTTCAGATTCTTGCCCCTTTTGTAGCAGAACATCATCGGCTTGTGTTTAAATATACTTGGTAACGAAGAATCGTGTTCCAAGATATGCCAATTTATTTTTATTGTCGAAGTTAGATCATTCGTAGCAGTATTGAATTACACAGTATTCAATACTGCAACGAATGATCTAACTATTGAATACTGTGCAATTCAATACTGCTATGGATGATCTAACTTCGACAATAAAAAGAAATTGCTGTATCTTGGAACGCGATTCTTCGTTACCAAGTATATTTAAACACAAGCCGATGTTCTGCTACGAAAGGGGCAAGAATCTAAAGACTTGCTAGTCCAAACAGACCCTCTGTGCAGTTCTACGCCGGCCCCTAGCAAGTTTATAAACACCGGTTGCAGAAGCAGCTTTGGATGTGTTACACGTGGACACGTGATCCCCTCAAACCTTCACACATCCACATACAGGCACTGTATAAAATATATATACAGTATATAGTATAACGTGTAGGACAGATCATGTAATATACAAGATCACATGTCCGTGTGGTCTTACATACATAGGAAAAACAGAAACACGTTTATGCGAACGCATTAGGAACCACCGTTCGAACATACGTACAGCGTACCGGGATGGCAGATCGGATAAGCCAGTAGCACGTAATTTTTTGGAATAAAACCACCCATTGACATCACTGAAGTCCATGGCGATTGATCCTCCCCAGTACCACGGAGGGGAGGAGATCATGAATTAATGCTGACACGCAAGGAAACGTTCTGGATCCACCACCTGCGAACGATCTACCCAGACGGGTTAAATAAAAAGATAGAATATACCACGGATGGCGAACCTTTGAGCCAGAGTGCCCAAACTGGATCTCTTGTTGGGAAACTTGAACAAGCTGTGGTCTCGCGAGATCCCGGAGTTAACTCCGCGATCTTGCGAGATTGCGGCTGGTGGATCTCAACGAGCGGCCGGGCAACATTCTTTGCCGGCGGCTATTGGGAGGAAGAAGCATGCTCGACAGTGAGGCAAGCCTATGGCTCGCGTGCCGACACTGTCGGCCCCACGTGCCTGGTGTGTCACGCGTGCCATAAGTTCGCCATCACTGGAATATACTATCTTCTGGCAGGAGGATAGAGGTTGAGTCAAGTAAGTTTTGGTACATTCTGTCTAGCTTAAACATCCATGCAATATGATGCTATATAATTGGGAAAAGAACATCTAATATGGGATTACTCTTGTGATTTAATACAAGTGATACATGCTAGATATCGGAAGCTAGAAGTTTAATATAGGTGCCTTATGTGATTTCCATAGCCCAAGCTTTAGATATTTTATTTATAAAGGATTTTACCAGGAAGGTCTGTCACTTGGTGAACGGAGAGGAATGTTCGTGCCCTGGGTTGTCGTGGTTTCGTGATACGTCATCCTGCTAAGATGGGGGTGACCGCATGCGGTATACGCGGACATAAACGCTGCTGCTTGAGGGGAGGGGTGAGTACACCTTTTTCCAATATGAAATGTGTTTTGTATTCTATACTATGTTTGTATTGTCTTGAGGAAAGCACCGGTCAGGAGCTGAAACGTTGACACTCATGTCACAAAGGAAGTGTCTGGAAATAGACCTGGAGTGCCGCTACATCTTCTTTTGTATACATGTATCTGAAATAATTTAACTTAATAAGGTTTATTATATGTCAATTGTACTCTAATAAATGTGCCTTCAAAGATGTTTAACTTTCTGACATTGTGTGAAAAACCTCTTGGTAATGAACTTTGTAAGTTCAAGGATGTGTATAATCACTGTATTGTTGGAACAGGTTCATATCCACCCTGACACCAGCCAGAGGAAGAAGCCTCGTACAGATGTTTGGAGTAACGGCAAGAAACAAGGAGGTAATAAATATGGGTTGTGTGAGAATTGTGTATCCTCGGAAGACCTAGAACACTTTTATGTCAGTAACCTGTACAATTAAAGCATAGTAACAGACGTTGTGTGCCTTCATATGGCATTTTATTACTAGATCTGAGAACTGAACAGCCGAACAATGAGAGCAGGATGTTACTTTGCTGCAGAGGGATTTAGACAATATCCTTAAGACTTGGGGCACTATCCTTAAGAGCTGGGGCAATATCCACATGAGCTGGGGCATATCCACATGAGCTGGGGCATATCCACATGAGCTGGGGCATATCCACATGAGCTGGGGCATATCCACATGAGCTGGGGCAATATCCATGTGAGGCTGGGGGCAATATCCATGAGAGCTGAGGGCAAGCTACATGTGAGCTTGGGGCATATCCATGAGAGCTGGGGGCATATCCATGTGAGCTGGGGGCATTTATATATGAGGTCTGTTCTTATTGAAAAGTGGTCACAAGGCATAAAATAAAAGTATCGGTACTCGGTATCGGTGAGTACTTTTTAAAAGTATTGGTACTCGTACTCGGTCTTAAAAGAGTGGTATCGGTGCATCCCTAGTATATACTGCCCCAGCTCATACATGGGTATATTTGTCCCCAGCTCATACATGGGTATATAATGCCCACAGCTCATACATGGGTATATTCTGCCCCCTGCTCTCACCTGCCAGGCCCTGCCTGCCAGCGTGCTTCTCAATCTCCATGTGAAGAGCAGCTGCTCACACGCAGCTTGGCCGTTCGCTGGGAACCCGGCGAGCAGCCAAGCTGCGTGTCAGCGGTCGCTCGCCTTGTGGAGACTGAATAACACCCCTGCGGCAGTTGGATGCACACGCACCCAGCAGTATGCTGGTTGCGCGCACATTCCAAGGCGGCGGCCTTAGATAATTGACGTGACGTGACTCACAACCATCACCTCTAATAATCTAAACCTTATAGATTCTACCTAACCGCTGGCCAGTGGGAATTACACAAACTCTTGAGTCTGCTAGCGTTGGGGCCCTTTGGATTCTGTTGTTGGGTACCTTTACTGTGAAACCATATTTGTACTCCACAAAGAGGGAAAAAAATCTTCGCAAGGTGTCACAGGGTAACAAGATTTGTAACTGCAGCGATCCTCCTTTTTAGATGGAGCTGCGCAGACAGTAGAATTAGGCCGGACAACAAAGTTAGCGATATCAACTCACACTGGGTAACCAAATACAGTGGCAAGAAAAAGTATGTGAACTCTTTGGGATTACGTGGAGTTTTGCATGAATTGGTCATAAAATGTGCTCTGATCTTCATCTAAGTCACAACAATTTGAAAAACACAGTCTGCTTAAAATAATACAACACAAACATTATATGTTTTCATGTTTTTATTGAACAGAACATGTAAACATTCACAGTGCAGGGTGGAAAAAGTATGTGAACCTTTGGACTTAATAACTGGTTGACCCTCCTTTGGCAGCAATAATCTCAACCAAACGTTTCCTGTAGTTGCAGATCAGACCAGCACAACGATCTGGAGTAATTTTGGACCACTCCTCTTCACAAAACTGTTTCAGTGTAGCAATATTCTTGGGATGTCTGGTGTGAATCGCTCTCTAAGGCTGGTGTCAGACGAGCGTAGGGTTCACGTCTGTGATTGCGCCTAAAAGTACGTCCGTGATAGCATGAAAGAAAGCCCATTGGAGCCCGACACACGAAGTACGTCCTCACTGAAGTGCGGACGCACAACGGCTGCAGCCCACAGACGCAAGGCAGGCAAGAACGTACAACTCCTAGAACGGCCGCACAAAGTGCGCTACGTCCGCATAGCTTTGTGTGTGAGTAATGGAACGTGGTAATACGGACTGCATTTAGACGTCCAGCATTTGTCACGGACAAAATGGTTTTGCTTTTTCTTTTCTTTTCCCTCCTACATCCGTCAAAATATACGTCAGTGAATAAACGGACTGTGTGGCCACAACTGCGTCTTCGGTACTGACGTATGTCCGTGTGCACAGACGTACAGTTTGTAGAAATCACGCTCGTCTGACCCTAGCCTTAAGGTCATGCCACAGCATTTCAATCGGGTTGAGGTCAGGACTCTGACTGGGCCACTCCAGAAGGCGTATTTTGTTTTGTTGAAGCCATTCTTTTGTTGAATTACTTGTATGCTTTGGGTCATTGTCCTATTGCATCACCATCCTCTGCGGAGCTTCAGTTGGCGGACAGATGGTCTTACGTTTTCCTGCAAAATATCTTGATAAACTCTGGAATTAATTTTTCCATCAATGACAACAATCCATCCAGGCCCTGAGGCGGCAAAGCAGCCCCAAACCATGATGCTCCCTCTGCCATGTTTTACAGTGGGGATGAGGTTTTGATGTTGGTGTACTGTGCCTTTTTTTCTTCACACATAGTGTTGTGTGTTTTTTCCAAACAACTCAATTTTGGTTTCATCTGTCCACAGAATATTTTGCCAGTAGTGCTGTGGAACATCCAGGTGCTCTTTTGAAAACTTCAAACGTGCTGCACTATTCTTTTTGGACAGCAATGGCTTCCTCCGTGGTGTTCTCCCATGTACTCCATTCTTGTTTAATGTTTTCCTTATTGTAGATGTGTCAACAAAAATGTTAGCATGTGCTAGAGATTTCTGTAAGTCTTTAGCTGACACTCTAGGATTCTTCTTTACCTCATTAAGCATTCTGCGCTGTGCTATGCAGTCATCTTTACAGGACGGCCACGCCTAGGGAGAGTAGCAACAGTGCTGAACTTTCTCCATTTGTAGACAGTGTCTTACCGTGGACACATGAACATCAAGGCTTTTGGAGATACTTTTGTAACCCTTTCCAGCTTCATGCAAGTCAAAAATTCTTGATCATAGGTCTTCTGAGAGCTCTTTTCTGCGAGGCATGGTTCACATCAGGCAGTGCTTCTTGAAACCAGTAAATCCAAAACTGGTGTGTGTTTTTAAAGGGCAGGACAGCTTTCAGCAACACATCCAATAATATCACACTGATTGGACTCAAGGTTGGCTCACTCCTGGCTCCAATTAGCTCTTGGAGAAGTCATTAGGCTAGGGGTTCACATACTTTTTCCACCCTGCACTGTGAATGTTTACATGTTTATGTTCAAAAAACACATGAAAACATATGTTTGTGTTGTATTATATTATGCAGACTGTGTTTTTCAAATTGTTGTGACTTAGGTGAAGATCAGAGCACATTTTATGACCAATTCATGCAAAACTCCACGTAATCCCAAAGGGTTCACATACTTTTTCTTGCCACTGGAAATGGCAGATGAAATTTAATGTAGATAAATGCAAAATTATGCACTTTGGAGTGAAGAACACACAAGCAACTTATACCCTAAATCAGGGGTCAGCAACCTTGGCACCCTGATGCTTTGGGAACTACATCTCCCAGGATGCTCAGTCACCCATTAGTCTGAACCACATGGGAAATGTAGTTCCCAAAACACCAGGGAGCCAAGGTTGCTGACCCCTGCCCTAAATGGTATGGAGTTAGGGAAATCAAAGCAGGTGAAGGATTTGGGAATAATCCTAGACTTCAAGCGAAGTAACAAGATCAAACAGCAGCCGCCAAGGCCAGCAAGATATTGGCATGCATTAAAAGGGGAATTCACTCTTAGGATGAAATCATAATTTTGGCCCTTTATAAAGACCGCACCTTGACTATGCCGTGCAATTTTGGGCACCTGTCTTAAAGGATAGTCTAGCGCTAGAAAAAGTGCAGAGCCGGGCGACTAAATTAATAAGGGGAATGGAAGGTTTTAGTTATGAGGAAAGGCTAATAATTTCAAACCTGTTTAGAGAAATGGAGCCTTATAGGGGATCTGATAACTTTATAGAAATTTATAAGGGGCCATTATAAACTATTGTTTGGAAACCTATCCATTAACAGGACTATACATAGGACACAAGGTCACCCATTTAGACTGGACGAAAGGAAATTCAGCCTAAAGCATAGGAAGGGTTATTTTACCGTGAGGACAATAAAGCTGTGGAATTCTCTGCCTGTTGAGGAGGTTGGGTCAGAGACTGTACAGACTTTTTTAAAAAAAAATAACTGGATAGCTTCCTGCAGACATATTAAACATTATGACCCTTAATATTCTATGTGGGTAAGCTTCTTGATCGAAGGAGAAACCTGACTGTCGTTTTGGGGTCAAGAAGGAATTTTTCCCCAGTGTGTTGCATATTGGCGAGCGCTTCAGACTGTGTTTTTTGCCTTCTTTTGGATCAACGGCTGTAGGTGATGTGTGAAAGTGTGAACTTGGTGGACGCTTGTCTTTTTTTCAGGCTATGTAACTATAAGAAATCAGTTTCCATGGGTACTTTTTATTTTTCCCCCATATAAAATTTTGACTGATTTTTCACACGTAAATAAACAAAATGCCAGAAATAAGACACAAATGTCGAAAAGAGAAAAGGGTCACGCAGGACCCTACATTAGGGACCTGTGAATCTTCGAAATTCGATTCGAAATCGAATCGTTGGGCGAATTCGATTCGAATTCGAGTTTGCAGAGAGATTCGAAACTTAGTCGAATCTGTAAGATTGCAGCGTGCCTCCCAGATGCGCAGCATATGGCTGCATGTGGCTGGGAACGGCACGCTGCTAGGCTCCGCCCACCTCCAGGTCCGATCACAGTGGAGGGAGACTGCGGGGGAAGGAAGGCAGCTGCAGTGCGAAGGGGCCCCGACCTCCTGCAGTGAAGTCTGGACATGGTCGGAGCAGAGACAGACAGGAGACAGGTCAGGGTAAGTGTAAGTGAGCAGGGCTGCTAGCCCTCCCTCCCCTGCAGGGACTGGAAGCACGTCCCGAGGGGAGGGGCACTGCATGAAGCCCGTGACACCCACTGCAGCCGTAATGCACTCCAATGCCTGGCACGCTCAGCCAGCATTGGGCTGCTGCAGGTGAGAGCTGTCCATCACTGCCCAAGAGTCTCCCAATCACACTCTGCAGCTTCCCAGAAGCTGAGCAAAATGGGACATGTAGTTCTGACATTTTAGCCATCACAACTTAGTAGGAAGAGGGGACACCGAGGACCTGTTCAATGGTCACCTAGCACCGTGTTTGTAGATGTCTCATGGTAATGGTATAGAGATGCACCCCCTGGCTGAAAGCTGCATTCCTTTATTGTGTCATGTTTAAAAACCGTTTCAGCTCGATCAGAGCCTATGTGACACTTTATTTTTGTCTCAAGGAACCTTTACCTTTCAGCCAGTGACTACATCCCTATGGTATTTGTTTTTGTGGAGCAGGACCTTGCCTAAGCACCTTTTTGTGGAGTTTAGGTTACCCCTTGGAGATATGGATTTACTTTGTTTTTATACGCATTTTACACTCGCAGGTATCGCAGGATGCAGTGATACCTCTCCCTATGTGGCAGTGCCATTTCCTTTAAAAGATTAGCTTTATTCATCACACATTAAATGAGATCGCTAAAAATTTCGAGAATTACACTGTTTTGTTTAAAAAAAATAAAACACAATTTTATCAGTATTTCTTTCAAACCAAGGAGGAGAGGTTAACCTGTCTTCTAAACAAGTGAGCGTTGTGGCACTTTTTGCAAGTTTTCGATTCGATATTCGATTCGAGTTCGAACCTTAACAGCCGATTCGATTCGTGATTCGATTCGAGCAAAAATTTATGATTCGCAGGGTCCTACCCTACATGTAATAATAGTTCTAGCATCAAACGTAACGACCGACTGTAAGAAATCGGGCGAACCAAACATTTTCATTATTAAAACTAAAATACATTAAAATTCTAAGTCACAGACACAAAAGATCACAAAAAGAGAAAGAAAATAATGCTCAAATAGGTCCACACACCAACATCAGGTATATCAATTTCCCAGAGGAGACAAACCATCCCACCCATATATACTGAAAGGAGGACTAAACTAAATTGGCGGCTCTGTGATACATTTCCTCATAATGGTAAACATCCTCTTGCGATAAAATTACTTCTCTCCTAGAGGGGACTGACTTTGGAGAGCCAGCGGCGAGCAATCGTAGATTTGGCCACACTAAGCACAAGCAAGACTATACCTCTATGCCTTAGTTGTATATTAATAGGCAACATATGCAGTAAGTATTGTTTTGGACATAAGGGTATATTCAGGCCCATACAATGAGAGATCAATCTACACCCCTTATCCCAGAAGTTAGCAAGAAGCGGACATTGCCAAAAGACATGGAGAAGAGATCCAACACTGGTACCACAGCGCCAACATATGCTAGAGTATCCGGGAATGTGAGGTAAATGATTCGGGGTCAAATAACATCTATATAAAAGTTTAAGGTTAAAAGTAGGTTAGTGCTCCTAGTGTATTTATATACCGTTTCAGTGGCATAGTACCAGTCCTCTCTGGAGAAAGTGAGTGATAAATCTTTTTCCCATCTGGACATGTAGGGCAGTTTCTTATTAGGTTTCACATTTAATACTGTCATAACACAAAGACAATGTTTTTTTCATAACTTTCTTACCCAAGCATAATTTGTGAAAAGCCGTAAGGTCCGCCGCTGCAAATGAAGTTAGGCCTCGTTGGGTCAGCGTGTGTTTCACTCTAAGATAAGTGAAACTGTCGCTAGCAGGGATAGCAAACTCCTGCACTAGGTCCGGGAAGGGTTTCATGGAGGAGGCCGTAAAGAGCTGATTGATATGGGTAAGACCCATCTTAAACCAGTGATCAAGGTCTTGGATAGTGCGACAAAGGAAGCGCAATGGGGCTATGCTTAGTAGCGGGAAGGGTCGTAGAAGCAGTCTACCTCACTGGCGCCATGACATAAGGGAAAGTGAAGTCGAGGGCAGAATACCTTCGAGTTTGCGGAGTGGAAGCGTTACAAACCACATCAAATCATGAATACGAAAGGGGGTAACATAAGCATTCTCTGTACGTTGCCAGAGGGGGGGTTTCTCGTTGGGACATAGAGGATAGCAGCTGAGCCAACAATGCCGCTTTGCAATACGCAGTGCTCTTGAGAAAGCCCAAACCCCCCCTACGCCTAGACGCGGTGATAGTGGAGGCTGAAAGGTGGTTTCCCCTTCCAGATGTGTGCATAAAGCATCTTTTGCATACGAAGTAACATATGGGCTGGGATAAAAAACGGGATATTCCTGAAGTATAGAATCTGGGGTAAAATACAGTTTTAGAGCTGCCAAACGACCCATCCAGGAAACCTCCAATGCGTGCCAGGATGCCAGTTGGGATGAGATATGGGCTACAAGAGGGTTATAATTTAGCTTGAGGATAGAACCCCTGTATTTGGCAAGAGAGATTCCTAAATATTTTAAAGAGGTCGTCCTCCAGTCAAAAGGGTACAAGTCACGCAAGCTGGAGAACGAGTCATCAACTTGCAGGGGTCGCACTTGTGTCTTGCTCACATTATTTTTATAGTAGGAGATCAAGCGATAAGAGTTTAGCAAGCTAATTAGGGACGATAAAGATGTTTCGGGGGAGGTAAGAAAAAACAAAATCTCATCAGCAAACATCGCTAATTTTATGAACCCCATCCAGTGTAGAGATGCCAGAAATAGAGAGGGATCTTGCCTAATACGCGAGGCCAAGGGCTCCAGGGCCAGAACAAAAATCAGTGAGGAGAGGGGACATCCCTGTCTGGTACCGTTGGTAATTGAGAATGAAGAGGAAAGAAACCCAGACGCCAGGACTTTAGCTGTTGGGGAGGCATAGAGACTCATGATGCTATTAATGAAGAGCGTAGGGAAACCAAACGATTCCAATGCTATGCGCATATAGCCCCAATGCAGGCGATCTAATGCCTTCTCGGCATCCAGTGCCAAGAGGAGCCCAGGCGTGTTGGTTCTATAGGGGATGTCTATTATGTTATAAAAGTGTCGGGTTTTGTCACATGTTTGTCTACCGGGAATGAAGCCAGTCTGTTCTGCTGAAATCAGGGAGGGTAGTAGAGGGGCTATTCTGGACGCTAATAGCTTGGCATACAATTTAGCATCTACATTTAATGAGATGGGGCGGAAATTAGCGCAGCTCGTTGGGGGTTTGCCAGGTTTGGGTAGCGTAACGATAGTAGTTTGAAGCATTTCTGGGGGCATTACACCGGAGGTTTTGATATGATTGAAAAATCTCGTAAGGGTCGGAATAAGGATATTAGCAAAGGTCTGATAATATAAATTAGAGAAGCCATCTGGCCCAGGCGCCTTATTCTTTGGGAGAGCTTTAATGGCTATGCGCAGTTCCTCCGTAAATGGAGCAAGTAAATCTGCCACCTGTGAGCGGGATAAGGAGGGGAGGTCTGCTCCTTGAAGGATCCGGGCTATCTCGTCTCAGTCACGGTTGTGGATCATGGGGTCATTCCCTAAGTTATATAGTGAGGCATAATAGTCTGCAAATTGTTCCGTAATTTTAATCGGGTTGTAAATCCGGCCCCCCCCCTTTATCTAAGAGATGAGATATCTTCGTTTGGAGATGTTTAGATTTTAACTTAAGGCCAGCCGCTTGTTGGCATCTATTACCCTGGGTATAATGGGTGTAATTTAAGCGTCGTATGGCCTGCTCAGAGGACTGTAGGGTGAGATGCGTTAGGTCACGTAGAAGGGCCGTCAATCGGGACAGATGTTCGGATGTAGAGCAAGTTTTATGTTGAGATTCTAACACGGAGATTTGATGCTGTAAAGAGGCCACCTGGGCACCCAATGCCCTTTTCCATTTGGCTCCTCTGGATCTAATGGCCCCGCGCCACGGCCTTATGCGCCAACCAAGCCGAAGAGATGGCCACCTCTCCCGTCTCATTCAGTTCAAAGTATTCCCGCAACACCTTCGAAGTGTCAGACACGTCAGTGTCACTTACAATAAGGGAGTCATTCAGTCGCCAAGTCCCCATACCCCTAGCAGGATAGTCGGCTTCAAAATTGATTGTCAAAGGGGAGTGGTCAGACCATGTTCTAGAACCAATATGAGCGGCCAGGAGACGAACAGTGGAGCCATGTATTAAACACAAATCATTGCGGCTGTATGACGAGTGAACTGGTGAGAAATATGTATAATCCCTGGTTGAGGGTTTGTTTTAGTCTGCAAGCGTCATACAGGTCAGAGGAGCGCAAAAAGTTGCGTAACTGGCGACTGGAGGGTTGCTGTTTACGAGACAGGGTGCGGGTCTTGCCTGGTTGTGTGTCAACCGTTGGATCAGTTAAAATCGCAAAAGGGTTCCCTCCACCAAACTCTTAATTTTACTATACGCCTTTTTGAGAAAACCTATTGGGTTTAACATTAGGCAGATACAGGGTAGCAATAGTTATTGGTAGTTCATTCATGGTGCCCACCAAAATCAAAAGGCGACCCATCGGGTCAGTGTATTGAGTCAAGCATTTAAAGACCCAGTCCTTATTCCATGGGTAATTAAAGAAACTTGAGATAGTTCTACAGGATGAGATGCCCTCAAAATTGTAGTTAACTCTATATTAACAAAGTGAAATTAAGGATAAATATAAAGTTACATAGTTACATAGGCTGAAAAAAGACATGCGTCCATCGGGTTCAGCCTCTCACACAACACCTACTGCTGTTGATCCAAAAGAAGGCAAAAAAACCCAGTCTGAAATGCTCGCCAGTATGCAACAAACTGGTGAAAAATTCCTTCTTGACCCCATAATTGCAGTCAGATTTCTCCTTGGATCAAGAAGCTTACCCACATATTAAATATTATGACCCTTAATGGGGGCGTGGCTGGCAGAGCTCCACATCGGACCCTCCTGCAAAGGGGGTTTTGGACCATTTTTTTTTTCCTGCCTAATTTTCCCTAAAGTGGTCCCTTTGTGGCCGGCCACAGGGAGACTTAGTCCGGAGCCTGTTACGCTCCCCCCTTCTGGACCAGAGACTTGTCCTGGACACAGCCATTGCCAGGGATATTTTGCCGGCGGCCATCTTGCGGCCTAGTTCCTGGCGGCCCCTTGCTCCTGCTCGAATGCCTCCTTTCGAGACTTTGTTTCCCTAGGGAGACCTTGCTACCAACTGTGGAGATGGTGGGCCTCCCGGTCGACATCTCCCGGTCGACACTGCTGGCTGTAAAGCTGAGGCTTTGAATGAGCATGCAGGGGAGGCTGAGTTGCTGGGCCTGGATGAGTGCCTGATGTTGCTGTCGGAGAATGAGGAGCGCATACTCACCAGAGGTGTATGGCGTCCTGTGATGGCCATACTGCGGGACACTGCGGGGAGCGAGTACGGTCAGGTCTGAGACGTCCCTGCTTCCTGGCTCTATGGATGACGGGCTGGTCCCCGAGGACCACGTGGAGGCTGATGCTGTTCCTGGGTCACTTGCCTGAGGGGGAGCTCTGGGACTCTTGGGACGGTGACATTCCGGCAGTCTACGGGGCACGGCGGTTGGAGGCTTTGGCTGGAGCTGTGTCCTTGGAGGGATCCTCTGCCACTCGCGTGGATAACGTGGAGACCGCGACCCTGGAGCAGTTCGATGGAGAGGTGTTGCTGTTTGATGGACTCGGTGAGGAAGCAGCAGACCCCGTGCAGCGCGTCGTGACCCCCCAGCCTATCGGAGGCTGCATGCAGGTGGGCTGCGGTGTCTGCTCAGCCCCGGTGAGTCTGGGGGGAGGCTGCTGTGTAGGTCCTACTCTTTGTCTCTCCCTCTGAGGCCGTCGGTGGCCTTGTGTAACCTGCTTGCCTCAATCGTCTGCACCGGACCTGGGTTCACCGACTCGCCTGGCCTGTCATGCATCGCCCTGCTTGTATCGCACCTACTGCCCATTCCTTGACGCTGGCTGAGGAGACCCCTTCATTTCTCTCTACATGAAGCCTTATTTTACGAGACTTCACGATTTCTGTTGTGACACACGCACATCCTGGGACATTTCAGACACTTTTTTTTTTATACATGTTCGTCTTATACAGAGGACTCACACTTTTACTATGTTGCTGCAGAAACAGCTGGCTCAGGACCCTCGTTGATGTGGTTGTAGGCTTCTCACTGTGCCATTAGACTTGATATGATAATGCTGTCAGTTTTTCTGATGTTCCCGGCTGGGGATAACCTTTTGACCTTTTCCTTTCCCACATACTTTTTTTATTTTTTTGCCCTTTTTGGCGTATCTGGGATCTCTGAGTGTGTCACTGCGCCCAGATTGGCCACAGAGAACCCGGGGCTGGTGCCACTCACCTCTCACGGTCTCCCTTGGCCTTTGGCCTCTTGGGATAACGCTGGGGGTGGCACTACTATGGACTTCGCCGTTTCCCCTTCTCCCCCATTGTTTTTTCCCCCCCATTCCTTTTTCATTTCATACAGAAGTAACGTTTGCAAACCTGTCATGGCCCTGCGTGGCTGTTACTCTTTATATGCTTGATGTAATGCTGACATTGTTTCAAAATAAAAATTTTGAATGCAAAAAAAATAACCCTTAATATTCTGTGTCTGTAGGAAGTCATCCAGTCGTTTTTTAAAAGTCTGTACAGTCTCTGACCCATCCACCTCAACAGGCAGAGAATTTCACATCTTTATTGTTCTCACCGTAAAATAATCCTTCCTATGCTTTAGACTGAATTTCCTTTCGTCCAGTCTAAATGGGTTACCGCGTGTCCTGTGTATAGTCCTGTTAATGAATAGGTTGCCAGACAATGGTTTATAATGGCCCCGTATAAATTTATATAAGGTTATCAGATCCCCTCTAAGGCGCCGTTTCTCTAAACTAAACCGGTTTAAGCTTCCATTCCCCTTATTAATTTAGTTGCTCGTCTCTGTACTTTTTCTAGCGCTATAATATCCTTAAGACAGGTGCCCAAAATTGCACAGCATATTCAAGGTGCGGTCTTAACATAATTTTGCCTCTGTATAAATCAATGGTTTCATCCCGAGAGTGAACTCCCCTTTTAATGCATGCCAATACCTTGCTGGCCTTGGCGGCTGCTGTTTGACATTGCACATTGTTACTTAGTTTGAAGTCTATGATTATTCCCAAATCCTTCTCCTGCTTGGATTTCCCTAACTCCGTACAATTTAGGGTATAAATTGCTTGTGTGTTCTAAACTCCAAAGCGCATAACTTTGCATTTATCTAGATTAAATTTCATCTGCAATTTAAGTGCCCAGTCCCCCAATCTATCTAAATCTCTCTGCAGCCAAGTAACATCCTGCTCACATTGTATTACTTTTCCTAGTTTTGTGTCATCTGCAAACACTGATACATGACTTTCAATGCCTATCTAAAGGTCATTTATAAATAAATTGAATAGAATTGGTCCTATAACAGACCCCTGAGGGACACCACTTACCACTGATGTCCATCTTGAAAATATACCATTTTATGACCACTCTCTGTACCCTATCTTTTAGCCTGTTTCCTATCCAAGTATTTTCATCAATTTTGATTATTTTAAATAGTAACCTTTTGTGTGGAACTGTGTCGAAAGCTTTGGCAAAATCCAAGTAAATCACATCCACTGCGACCCCCCCCCCCACCCTGATCTATACTTCTACTTACTTCCTCATAGAACGTAATTAGGTTAGTCTGACATGATCTGTGTTTCATGAAACCATGCTGATTTTTGCCAATTACATTATACCTCCCAATAAATTCCTGAATATTATCATTTTGTAACCCCTCAAATACTTTCCCAGCCACAGATGTTAAACTCACAGGTCTATAATTCCCAGGCACAAATTTTAAACTTTTCTTAACCTCCCTGGCGGTCTAATTTTTTGAAAATTTTGTGTCTAAAAGCGTCTCAATTTTTTTTTAAAGGAAACGTGTTTTTGTACATACTTAGCCTGTAATAATTAGGAATCACGCACTGAAATCCGTGAAATCAAGAGTCCTTACTGGTAAAATCCTTTATAAATAAATTAATTAATTTAAAAAAAATAGTAAATACACTGAGTCCGATAAAGTTTGAAACAAGACATAATAATTTATTATCCCAAAAATAATTATCCAAAATAATGCAAATAAATGATGTACAATAAAATACAACAAAAAACTCTGAAATCTGTCTGAGAACAAGGGTGAGACGAGGTATGGTCTATTTCTTATCCTGTACTGCCACCTAGTGGCCATTCATAAACTTTGCCATTTGCATTCAGTGAGTATTGTGAATGAAGTTTGCTGCGTCCAGCCCCCTACATCATGTGACTCGCAGGGAGCCATCCAGGAAGCAGCTCGCCGCGATCACACTGGAGGGAGCCAGGAGGAGGTGAGTATGCATCCAGCCCGAGTGTGGCTCGGGGTTACCGTTCGTGGTAGTGAAATTTAACCCCGAGTCACACTCGGGAATACCGCCAGGGAGGTTAAACATAGGGACCACGTCAGCTTTTCTCCAATCCTCTGGTACGATTCCTGAAAGAAAAGAATCTTGAAAGATTAGGAACAGAGGTTTACATATTTCAACACATAGCTCCCTCAGTACTCGCGGGTGAATTCCATCCGGCCCTGGAGCTTTATTCACATTCACCTTGTTTAATTGCTGCAAAACCTTGTCCTGAGTCAACCAGTCACTTTGTATTAGTAAGTTTTTATTAATGAATTGCATGTCTCCTGTTTCTCTTTGATAAATATTGAAGAAAAATAATAATTTTCACTCTTGGGTTTTCTAGAATTTATGTACCTAAAGAATCTTTTAGGGTTGGTCTTGCTCTCTTTGGCTATTTCTTTTTCATTTTCTAGTTTAGCCCATATAATCGCTTTTTTACATGCTTTATAGGATGCCTCAGATTTATCAGATTTAAAAGCTTTAAATGCCTTTTTATTTTTCATTTCCTTCGTTACCTTCCTACTAAACCACATTGGTTTCAGTCTGTTTCTTTTCTATTTATTAACCAGTGGAATATATTGTGACATGTACTTTTCTAGTGTTAGTTTAAAGATATTCCACTTATCCTCAGTGTTATTCCCATGAAAGCGTTTCTGCCAGTCAATGACATTGAGAGCTTCTTTTATTTTAATAAAGTTGGCCTTTTTAAAATTATATGTTTTAGCATGCTCCCTATGGATGTGTTTCCTGTGTTGCCTGTGACTAGGTTAGCGTACAGCATGGTTGTTTCTCTGAGGATCTCTCACCAGCCTTTAAAATCTCTTGGATTGTAAGCTCTTGAGCAGGGTCCTCTCCTACTGTTCTTTGTGTGTGTAACGTTTATGTATATTTGTTCTGTCTCTCCTATTGTACAGCATTATGGAACTTGTTGGTGCTTTATAAATATTTTTAACTGTAAAATACTTCATGGCAGCGATCGTCAGCCTTGGCGTTACATATGTTTTAGAACTACCTGACCCATGATGGTCAACCACTCGTTGCAATACCGGAGCATCATGGGAAATGTAGTTCCAAAAACATCTAGAGGGCCAGAGTTGCTTTAAAGAGTGTCAATGTGTGTGTCAGTTGAGCTATGTAGATCAGGGTTTGCAGAAAATCACTCTAAAACTGTCTGCAGGGATAAAGGTAAAGCTGAAGTTTGATATGACAAATATAGGGTCATTCATTGCCCTTAAGTAGATTTATGTAGTGAGAAATTTGTGGAATTTTTTCCGAAAGACTCAGAGGTGAGTACTTGCCTTCTCCATTTATTTCTCCTCAGCAGCAAGAAAATTTAACATTTTTAATGCATACAGAAAGTTCCTCCACAACAGGCGTTAACACATCTCCCACTCTGTCCCTTCCCAGCAGTCCATGTAGCTCCGCCCTAAGGGTAGCTCCTTTTCTTGAAGCCGAACCAAAACAGTAAATTGGTGCACGTAGAAACCTAACAGGGAGACGACGATGCAGCCAAAGAACCAGGGCGTTTAACCAGGCAATGGCCTCTGTAGCAGAGCTTTAGGCTGAAAGAAGCAGAAACATGAAAAGGTGGTTGGCACCAGAGCCATAACTATGTGTACAAAGTACACCTACCGTTTTAGAAGAACCACAGTGGTCAAGGAGAAGAAACCAAAGTTTATTGAACTCAAAACGATTAAAAAGCTAAATCCAGTGTGACTCTTCGCCAGCGCATAAAGAACTCAACAACAGTTTATTAAAATATACATAAGCAATGAAGGGAGGGAGAAGAAAAGTAGAGGGAAATACTCGCCTCCGAGTCATTATTAAAATTTTAACTTTCCGTTATGAAATGGGAAAATTCCACAATTTTATCACAGGACTTGGAGGCTCCTATTTGCCTATTAAAAGCGGATCCAGTACCGGACCCAACCAATGTGAAAGAGGGCGAACATAGAAGATTTGAGCTATGGACTCTCTGTACCAGTCCGCAGACCTCATCTCATCAGTGACTATCAGCAGCCGATCCCACAATGTCCCGGACCGAGTGAGCACTGCAACAGGAGGAATCGACCCCTGACAAACCCAGCAACCATCGTGCCAGAGTGGGAGACGATACTGGGCGATGTGGGGATCCGAAAGGATAAATACAAAGGTGAGACCGTCGCTGACCGAAAACCTCTAGAGCGAAGTTCATAAACCCTGAAGCACCGCACTGGGCGTAGCAAAGGATGATCCAAGAGACTCAAAGAATAATGATTTAATAGAGGTTTTAGTCTTGCACACTGTGCAATTTTCATAGTCGCGACAGAGCGAGAACATTGTGTGATTTTGCAAAGCACCACCAATGCAAATCGCAAATTGAAAAATAAAGGGTCATGTACCAGCGACATGCTACCGCGACATCACGCAGCAAGAGGTGAACAGCTCCATTGAAATGCATTGGAGAAGCTACATAGCGCAATGTCGTGCAGGTTTTGCTGTGATGTCGCAGCAAAATCCGCCTGATAAAGTCGCACAGTGTGACCTGCGGACGTACATGGTTCATTCGGTCATTTGAGCGCTGGAAGTGATCAGTATTGCTTCCAGTCGCTCAAACACCATTGCAGGATGCCTGGATGTCCAGGCATCCGTGCAATGGTGGTTTGTAGTGCCGGGGGGCCGCTTGTGATCGCTACCCAGGAGCGATCAACTTCCGGTTGCACCAGAAAGGTGCCCCGCACTATCAGAGCGCTGGAAGCGATCGGCATCGCTTCCAGCTGCTATGAGGATATTACAAGGATGCCTTGATAGCGGGGGCGTGGCTAGCCGGCAACACGAGCAGCCGCATGTTCTGAGAGCTCTGTGTGCGGCGCTCAGTTTTTCCAATCCAGCAGCTAATACAAGGGGCATCCCAACCTCAATTTACCTCCCTCGGGGTCCCAACACCCTCCTGAAACAGGACGGCTCCTCCAAAGACCCAGCGGCAACTCGAGGGGACCCGGACCAGCCGATCCGAAAAAAGCCGCAAAATCCAAGATGGCGGCTCCCCGATTTCGGGCTCTTCTATCTCTGGCCTAGACTTGGAGGAACAGGATGCAGATCTCCTCTCTAACACATCCCCAGCATCTGAGAGGGCAATGCATGATATGCTCCAGGGACTCCGCTCTACGATCCAGGCTGATTTCAAAGAGGCGCTGCAGGAGCTCCGCCATGATGTTCAGGATTTAGGTGAGCGCACTGACAACCTTGAGACCAAATCTGACGACATTTCCTAGCTCATAATGATCTTGTGAACAGACACCAGACTTTGCAAATAGCTCATGATGCGCTGGCTACAAAAGTTGCTGACTTAGAAGACCGCTCACGCAGAAACAACGTGCGGATCCGTGGTGTCCCTGAGGCGGTGGTTTTAGCTGACTTTCCGGCATATCTCATGGAGGTTTTCCAACTATTACTCCCCTCAGGACTTACTCCTGGACCGCGCTCATCGGCTACGCAAAGTGAGACACCTTTCACCTGATGTTCCCCGAGATGTTATTGTACGGGGTTCACTTTTATTATATTAAGGAGTCCTTAATGTCTGCTGCTAGGAAAGGCCCAATCTTGCCTGCTCCGTATGCTGCCCTGCTATTATTTGCAGATCTATCCGCAATGACCCTGGCGAAACAACGGGAATTTCTTCCCTTGACAAAGCTTCTGAGGAACCACGAAGTGGCTTACAGATGTAGTTTCCCGACCAAATTGCTGGTGTGGAGAGAGGGGAAATTACATGCTATCTCCAACATCCCATCGGGAATGCAACTCCTTCAGGAATGGGGGTTTGTGCAGGCGTACACCCCACCTCGCGTGGTTACAGCTTCTCCACTTAAGGTTTCGCCGGAGTGGCACCGTGTCAAGCCAAAATGAACGGCGGATCAGGTGACTGGACCTACATCGCTCTCTTTTCTGCCCTATGGGACTTTACCAACTCCCGCTTCTCCTTCGCTGATGGGATGACTCATCCCTTAATATGGAACCGAGCTCCCTCACCCCCTGTTGGTGGCTTGTACTCGATACGATCTCATTTATCTGGATATTTCCTTTCCCTGGTATACCAGGGATAACCCCCCGTGGGTGTTTACTCTCCTGATTTTCTACCTCGCATTATCCACAACGGCGAGTTTCACCCCTTCACACTGCGGGCTCGCAGTGGTTTCTTGTTACTGTAATTTTCTAAATTTTTTCCTCCTTTTTTTAATTTTTTTTTAATTTTATGGTTCGTCTGGTTCCTTATTCCCCTCAGCTCTTTTTTTTCTTGCACAGGTCCCTTGGAGGACTTACGCTTCTTATGAGTTGGGGATTATCTGCATTGTGGGGGTGGGAAGAGGAGGAGGCATTCACCAACTGGTGCTTCCCAATGTATATTACCTTTACATTTGATTGATGGGTTCTCCTGAACTGAAATTTTTCTTCTTGAATGTTAGAGGTTTGAATGCTCCTTTTAAACGACACTGCCTTTTCCGAGATTTGCAGAAGTATAAACCTGCGATAGTGTGCTTACAGGAGACACATTTTCGTTCTCACGATGCCCCCCGTCTTCGGTCTCAGATGTACCCTGAAGCTTATCACTCTATGTCCCCTACAAAATCGAGAGGAGTCTCCATCCTTTTCCATAGAGGTTGGTTGTTTCAGGTTGCATCTCAATACCAGGACAAGGAGGGGAGAATGTTGAGATTGACTAGCTCTCTTAATGATGTGCCGGTGACTATTGTTAATTTGTATTTCCCGAATGTTAACCAGTTGCAGTTCCTGAGGAAAGCCCATAAAAAACTTCAGTCTCTTAGCCAAGGCACTGTGTACATATGTGGCGACTTCAATTTGACTCCTTGCCCCATGGTTGATAGCCAGTCCTCTGGGGGCCGCCTCCCCTCTCAAAAAGCAAAATCTCTTGGCCGCCGTTTCACTGACTTTTTGCATTCTGTTGACATGTATGATGTTTGGTGTATCTCCCACCTCCAGGCTAGGGATTACCCTTTTTTTTTCCCCAGGTGCACTCCTCCTATAGCAGAATTGATTTATGCCTTATACATCGAACCATGATCCCCCATCTCCTGGATGCTCAAATAGGGCCCATGACATGGTCTGACCATGCACCTTTGATACTTTCCTTCCGTGCTCATTTTCCGGCTCGAGGTATGGGCTCGTGGTGTTTAAACGATTCGTTAATTGTGGACCCCGCTGGAAGGGATGGGGCCGCGTCGGTTCTTGAGGATTACTTCAGATTGCCACCTCCTCTGAAGTGTTCAATCTCCTCTGTGTGGTTGGCTCACAAAGCCGTTATCAGGGGCCACTTCATTCGAAAAAGAAACAGTATACTCTTAAAACATCAAACCTCTTACAACAAATCTCCTCCTTAGAGTCCCAAAATAAGACTAAGCCGACTCCATCGATTACATCTCAATTGCTTTCCTTGCGGAGGGAGTTGGAGTACTTAGGCCTGCAGGCTATGGAACGCTCCCTGCGCAAACTAAATTACACTTCCTATACCCAGGGTAACAAGGCGGGAAAGTTACTGGCCTCTAAACTTAAGGCTCGACGCGTTCAAACTAAAATCACCCATATTGAAAGCTGGGGGGGGGCAAACGGTGCATAATCCAGCGCTGATTGTCTCGGAATTTGCCAACTATTATAGCTCCCTTTTACAACCTCAAACTTGACTCGGCCATTCCACCACCCTGCCCAACAGAAATATCCACCTTCTTAGCGGAAGCGCATTTACCGACATTACTGCCCCATCAGCAAGCTGACTTGCTGGCCCCCTTCTCTGAGGAGCACATCTATAAAGCGATCCGAGCTCTCCCAAAAGGTAAAGCGCCAGGCCCTAGTGGATTATCTAACCTTTATTATCAAAGCTACACCTCCCTTCTGGTCCCTACCCGGACTGCCTTATTTTATACCATTAAAACCACTGGCCAAGTTCCCCTAGAGATGCACCTGGCTACCGTAGTCACGCTCCCTAAACCTGGCAAGCCCCCCACTAATTGCGCGAACTTTCGTCCCATCTCCCTACTAAATGTGGATACTAAACTTTATGCAAAATTGCTGGCCTCGCGCGTCGCGCCCTTGCTCCCTAAATTGATTCACCCGGATCAGACAGGATTTGTGCAGGGGAGGCAGACGTGTGATAATACACGTCGCTTGTTTGATATGATAGACCTAGCTAATTGTTCTGGGTCCCCTGGGCTCCTATTGTCATTAGATGCAGAAAAAGCGTTTGATCGCATGCACTGGGGTTTTATGCGTCAAACGTTGGAGGCCTTTCGGTTTCCCGCCTTGTTTATCCAAAGTGTTATGCCTCTGTATTCTACCCCCTCGGCGAAGGTGTGGAGTATGGGATTTCCATCCCCTGCTTTTCCAATCACTAATGGCACTCGTCAGGGTTGCCCCTTATCCCCGCTAATTTTTGTCCTGGCTTTAGAACCGTTGGCATCTCATTAGATTTTATCCATTTATATCAGGCTTGCCTACACCGGCAGGCGAGCAGAAGCTCGCTCTGTTCGCAGATGATATTCTCTTATACTTGTCTACCCCAGAAACCTCCCTCCCTCCTTTTTAATTTACTTGAAAAATATGGTCGGCTATCCTACTATAAAAATAATGTTGGTAAGACTCAGGCCCTCCCTTTGCATATTCCAGGTCCCTTGCTGGTTGCCCTTAAAACTCAATATTTCCTCGATTGGCGTTCGGAATCTATCATACTTAGGCATTTTCCTAACGAAAAATAGGAGCTCCATAGTTGAGCATAATTTTCTCCCTATTCTGCAATCTATTGAAAAACTGCAATCATGGCACACGGTGGAACTGTCCTGGTTAGGCCACATGGCTTCCTTAAAAATGTCAATCCTTCCGCAAATCCTTTATTATTTTCGCAATATCCCGATTTTTCTCCCAGCACATATCCTCCTGCGTATGCAAAAACTGCTGTTTGCCCATATCTGGAAACGCAAGCCCCTTAGAGTCTCGGCTAATACGATTACAACCCCGAGAGAGAAGGGTGGCCTCGGCTTCCCTGACCTGCTGAGATATTATAGAGCTTCCCTATTAGCCCAATTACTAGCTGCGCTGCACGCTTCAGAACCTCCCTTATGGCTGCTTCTGGAAAATGCCGTTATCACCCCTAATTCTGTTCATGACTTTATATGGTATGACCCTCTCCCTAGAAGTAAACTGGAAGGGATACTTCCCTCCTCTTATCTCTGTCTTGACCTGGCGTCACTGGGGCAGACCGTTACTAAAACCGTTTTGGCTGCTCAGTTTTTCACCTCTAAGTTTTTTAAGTAGATTGTCTCCTGACCTATGCCTTGCCTCTTGGACGCTTCAGGGTATAACCCTTGTCCATAACCTTCTCACTCCAACCTCTATTAAACCATTCCCAGACTTGGTACAAGAATTTGGTATCCCCCTAAATGAACTCTTTACCTACCTTCGTAGTAAACATATATTGTTAACGCACAGGGTCGGGGCGATTCCAGTCAAAGATATTACAGCTTTCCACAGACTATGCTTGGGTAAAAAAACCCTACTGAAACCACTGTCTCTGTTACCGAAGCTTAGTATTCCCTAGTAAGGAACATTAATTTGCCATATATGTTGAGATAGGAAAAGGACCTAAATTTATAATTTTCGCGTGAGGACTGGTTTTATGCCACGACATCGGTATATCAATTATCTAGAAGCACTGGCATGAGAGAAGCACATCTTAAGTTATTGTACCGCTGGTATCTTACCCCTGCTCGACTACACCATATCTCCAAGGGTACTAACATATGCTGGCGTTGTTTAGCAGACAAAGGTTCTTTGCTTCATGTTTTTTGGTCTTGGCCGAAAATTAGCCCTTACTGGGCCGACATCAGTTGCCTGATGAAACTATGTACCTCGTTAGATATTCCTCTCCAACCGGAAACCTACCTATTACATTTTATCCCCGTTAGCATTCAAATACCACCTCGAGGGTTGATATCTGCAATCTTAGGGGTTGCCAAATTAGTGTTGGCTAGTCTCTGGAAATCTGCCTCTACCCCCTCACTCTCAGAAGTCCTGAACCGTTTAGATAGTATCTGTAAATATGAGGAAATGTTCGCTTCGGCCCATAACGCCCTTTCACAGTACCGGGCTACCTGGGAGGGTTGGGTATCTCACAGATCCTCCAGGGGAGTCTCTTAGAGTCTCTTAAAGTCTCTTAAAATAGCTCCAAGCCTGTCGAACCGTACTTTTTATTCTTTTGTTTTCTTTTGTTTTCTTTCTCTTCTTTCTCTCTTCCTTTTCTCTTCCTCTCTCGTTTATGCTTACTTAATTACTGTATTTGCTATTTACTGTTTACTATAGAATGTAAAATGTACCGAATAATGCTGACGACCACCCACCTGCACATATGCGACTTATATTGCTGGAAGGTCCTGCGCGGCCTCTGTTGTCACTACTATAGCTTTGTATCAATACAGTACGTATCTGGAGGCGCGATGAAAGTCGCTTAAGGGTAGCTGGTGGTTCTCTTAGTTCTCTTAATAGACTCTTCCACATGGATCATAAAAGAAAACAGAACAATGATCGTGCAGAGTGTTTGTATAAATCCAGAATACTGATACGATGTATACACTCACAGTATAGAGCCCAGACACTGGCTCTAAGTGGGTCAGCGCATTCAGATGTTATCGCATTCGGGTGTTTCAGGTTCTTTGCTTAGGAGGCCCATACTCATCCATAGAGGGAGAATCTTCTCACAGGTAACCCCAAAAAGACAAGAGAAACTTTCTCGTGCAGGTCTCATAAGTATGGTAGCATATACAATATATGAATTGCCAACTCACGTGTGTTGGAGCTTTAGGACCAAGCTCAAGGTAAGCGCGCGTATGGACTTCTTTTAGGTAAAGTCCAAAAAAACCTTTGGAGCTCCCAGGACTTTGAAGAACGGGGAAAAGGATAAATAAATTTAAAATGGAATTTATTAAAACATAAAAAACAATATTATAGGTATTGCCTAGTAGCCAGAACGCGTTTCGCCAGATCAACTGGCTTCATCAGCTGGTTTACAGGCCAAGTCACTGTGTAGGTTAAAATACTATCCAAATTGTCCCCATCTGTCCTTGATTGCTAGTCCGGCGTGCGTTCCATGCCTCAAAATCCGGTTGTCTTGGATTTGCGGCGGGTGCCGCCATCTTGCGCATGCGCTGTTCTCCCTCCATGCGTTCCACTGTGCGGGTCAAATCGCTGAACCGGATATCCCTGCGTTCCACTGCGTTACTAGCGGTTGATTCCTAGTGATGTGGTATCTTAATTCCTCCACAGCGGCCAGGTAGTGGAAGGAACCCCAGAGGGAGAATGATATCAATATTATGCCACCAATGTCTATAAAGTCCCCCATCCTCCTCAACTGTATACCATTTAGGGAATATATATAAATAAATGTATAAAATATACCATATGCCTAAAAATTGTGAACCGGTGAATGTATCATATGTAGTATTGCTAGTGCAATCTATGCAGCACTAGTGGTGAGTTTACATGTGCAGATGAAAGTATATGAACTCATTCATAATAAAGTGCGTTAATATATCGCTAATGTCTAAAGAATCCCCAGTCCTCTTCGATTGTATATCATTTAAGGGATGTATATATATTCCATATATACATCTTAAGATTGGTAAATATATCATACTATTGCTAATGCAATCTATATGATAGACTGGTGATGAATTTACATGTGCAAATAAAGGTATCTAAACCCATCCATAATAAAGTGCTTCGATATGTCTATAAGAAAATATATGTAAACCATACATAGACCCAAATATTGTGGACCAAAAAATGTATCATACATAATATTATTTGTGTAATTGTTATCGCATTGATAGTGAATTAGGTATATACACCCCTTTATATTAAAGTGCATTAATATAAGTTATTAATATAATTATAATATAATTATATTATAATATAATATAAGCTTTGTATTTAAACTTATGATGGTACTCCAATAAAAAACGTTATATTGAAAAAAAAAAACAAGGATGCCTTGATAACGAGGCATCCTTCAATATCGTTACCTGCCCCTGCTCCGTATGTGATCGTTCGCCCGAGCGATCACTTTCGGCGGCGGAAGGAAATACGGAGTGCCACGAGGTATCGTGGCACTCACTACAATAAAGATCACGAATGATCAGGTGGTCTGCTGGGTGCCTCTTGTGATCGAGGCACCCAGCAGACTAAAAAAAGTGTACCAAAATAAAAGTGACCGCTAAGATGGCACTGCCCTTCTAAAAAACAAAAATCCAATACAGTGAGGGCTGAGACTGTTACATCATCAGCCCCTGCTGTGCTTCCTGGGGGGTCTGGGCATGGTTCAGTGCCACTGGCTGGTCGAGTGCCAGCACCATGTAATGGCCGAGCGGTGTCCGAGGGGGCGGGGCCTGGCGTGGACATGAGGAGCCGTCGGGTTTAAAGCGGGGCGCGAGGAGTTGCCTCGTCGCCCTGACGTGGAGTTCATTCCCGCATCGCTTCCTATTGATTCTCATTGCTGTTTAAGTTGCCGACCCATTCACGTCTACGATTCCTCAGTAGCTGATGTATCTTCTAGTGATGTTTCTGATGTAGATCTGGGGCCACCTGCCAGCACTGCTCCAGCTGAGGAGTGGGTAGTGCCTCATCGCCAGAGGCCAGATCTCCCTCCTTTCACTGCAAATCCTGGCATTAATATTGATATTGTAGGATTTACCCCCACTCAGTTTTTGCAAGTATTTCGGGGGATGATACAGTCATGGCCGAAATTGTTAGCACCCCAGACATTTTTCCAGAAAATCAAGTATTTCTCACAGAAAAGTATTGCAGTAACACATGTTTTGCTATACACATGTTTATTCCCTTTGTGTGTATTGGAACAAAACAAAAAAAAAAGGGAGGGGAAAAAAAGCAAATTGGACATAATGTCACACAAAACTCTAAAAATGGGCTGGACAAAATTCTTGCCACCCTTAACTAAATATTTGGTTGCACACCCTTTGGAAAAAATAACTGAAATCAGTCGCTTCCTATAACCATCAATAAGCTTCTTACACCTCTCACCCGGAATTTTGGACCACTCTTCCTTTGCAAACTGCTCCAGGTCTCTCTTATGGGAAGGGCGCCTTTTCCCAACAGCAATTTTAAGATCTCTCCACAGGTGTTCAATGGGATTTAGATCTGGACTCATTGCTGGCTACTTCAGAACTCTCCAGCGCTTTGTTGCCATCCATTTCTGGCTGCTTTTTGACATATGTTTGGGGTCATTATCCTGCTGGAAGACCCAAGATCTCGGACGCAAACCCAGCTTTCTGACACTGGGCTCTACAGTGCGACCCAAAATCCTTTGGTAATCCTCAGATTTCACGATGCCTTGCACACATTCAGGCAGCAAAACAACCCCAAAACATCATTGAACCTCCACCATATTTCACTGTAGGTACTGTGTTCTTTTCTGTGTAGGCCTCATTCCGTTTTTGGTAAACAGTAGAATGATGTGCTTTACCAAAAAGCTCTATCTTGGTCTCATCTGTCCACAAAACGTTTTCCCAGAAGGATTTTGGCGTACTCAAGTACATTTTGGCAAACTGTAGTCTTGCTATTTTATGCCTCTGTGTCAGCAGTGGGGAACTCCTGGGTCTCCTGCAATAGCGTTTCATTTCATTTAAATGTCGACGGATAGTTCGCGCTGACACTGATGCTCCCTGAGCCTTCACGACAGCTTGAATTTCTTTGGAACTTGTTTGGGGCTGCTTATCCACTATCCGGACTATCCTGCGTTGCAACCTTTCATCAATTTTTCTCTTCCGTCCACGCCCAGAGAGATTAGCTACAGTGCCATGGGTTGCAAACTTTTTGATAATGTTGCACACTGTGGACAAAGGCAAATCCAGATCTCTGGAGATGGACTTGTAACCTTGAGATTGTTGATATTTTTCCACAATTTTGGTTCTCAAGTCCTCAGACAGTTCTCTTCTCCTCTTTCTATTGTCCATGCTTAGTGTGGCACACACAGACCCACAATGCAAAGACTAAGTGAACTTCTCTCCTTTTTATCTGCTTTCAGGTGTGATTTTTATATTGCCCACACCTGTTACTTGCCCCAGGTGAGTTTACAGGAGCATCACATGCTTGAAACAATCTTATTTATCCACAATTTTGAAAGGGTGCCAAGAATTTTGTGCAGCACATTTTTGGAGTTTTGTGTGACATTATGTCCAATTTGCTTTTTTCCTCCCTTTTTTTTATTTTGTTCCAATACACATAAAGGGAATTAATATGTGTATAGCAAAACATGTGTTACTGCAATACTTTTCTGTGAGAGATACTTGATTTTCTGTCAAAATGTCTGGGGTGCCTACAATTTCGGCCTTGACAGTATATTGGGCCACATTGTTGCTGTCAAGCTTTCTGGTTTTTTTTGCACAATTTTTCCCGCTTGAAAGGAAATTCAAACATCGACACTGGAAATAATAACAGGATGCCACTCTTCATTCGCTTGTATTTAAGTTTAATTTCAGTAAATTGTGGGGTAAATTAAGTTGTTGTAGATTGAATAGGTAAATAGTTGAGTAGATGAATAGTGATATATAGATAGCTGAATTAAAGTGATGAGTAGATTAGCAATTAGAATTAGCGATGAATTAATGGTGGAAAACCTTTAACAGAAAGAAACAAATTGTATAAATACATTGCACATAATGCTTGTTAATCAATAACTTCTGTCAGCATCATATTCACTAGCAAGCACTTCTAGAGTATCATTACTGCCAAAATATATTTTAACTTAAAGAAAACAGACATGAACTGAGCTAATATAAAACTGTATGTGGAATCTTCTCACACGGAGCATGAAATAGATCTAAAAGTTAACTGACTGCATTTATCAATAAACTGGCTCAATTAATTTTCTGTACTTGACTGCGACACAATCCTTTCCTACATATCACTGTGAAAATAGTCTTTTAGCTCACCGGCTGCCACTCCAGGATTTGAAGATGCTTGTAAATCTGTGCACTTTGTTATGTCCAGATTGCCTGCCTCATGGCATGGCATGGAGCTCTCAGATGGCCCCTCCCTTCCTCTATAGCTCTGAGGCTGCTGGGAAGCCTGACATCTGCTCTGACTGGCTGACCCTAACTGGAGCTGAATTGCATGCAGGGACAAGTAGTTCTCACAGACTCGCAGATTTCAATTACATAAACTGAATTACAGTCATTTTATTATCCCACTTGCTTTTACATTAGCTGACTATTCTGTATCACTGCAGTTTGACTTGACAGTTGCCTAAACAAATATTTATGCTGATCAGTATCGTGCTGCAATGCCAGACTCGTATTTGGCAAAGCAGCAATGGACCCCCTTGATATGCCAGAATTTCTGAAATTCTGGTCACTAACTATGCTGATGGGCATCATAAAGAAGCCCTCAATCCACGCCTATTGGAACAGTAGCTTATCTACTCTACCCTCCTTTACCCCCAATCAATGTCACGTAGAAGGTATGAAAAGATTCTTGGTTTCATGCTCTTCAGTGACAACAGCCTGTGCCCGTCCTAGAGAGCATCCCCATTTTGACAGCTGTATGAAATACACCCCCTGATTCCCCACTTTGCAACCAGGTTTGCAGAGGTTTATACACCTGGAAGGAATATCTGCGTGGATGAATTCCTAATGAAATATAAGGGACGGCTGGGATTCAAGCAGTATATTCCTTCCAAGCGCTCCAGGTATGGAGTGAAGGTGTATAAGCTTTGTGTGAGCGAGAGTGGGTATACTCAGGCCTTCAGGTGTACAAGGGAAAGGATAGTAACTTAGACCCTCCAGGTTGCCCAGAACACCTGAGAACCAGTGGCAAGATTGTGTGGGACCTAATTTTTCCCCTCATGAACAAAGGGGGTTCCACTTGAATGTTAATAATTTTTATACAAGTGTCCCTTTGTTCAAGCTACTGTGTTGCTTTGATACAGTAGCATGCGGTTATATTCGCAAGAACCGTGTAGGTTTCCAAGCACAGCTTGCCCGCACCCGGCTAAAATGGGGGGGACCTTAGCTCTGCGCCAAGATTTGTTGTTGGCGGTCGAGTACAGAGACAAGGACGTACACCTTCTCACCTCCATCCACTCTGTGGTCTGTGTTGGTCTCTGTACATGGCAAAGCTGAGGGCGCAAGGAAGCCAATGTGCTTCAAATTATACAGAAGACAAGGGCCTGGTACAAAAAGTTTGCAATTAACCTAATGCAAATTGCAACTCACAATGCATTTTTGCTCTTCAAAAAGGCAAACCTCAGAGTGACACTGTCCTTTTTACAGCTCCAGATCATTTCAGAGATTTTGTATCAAGATGCACCTGCTCCCCGGGCGGTGACAGAGTTGGGGCTACTCATTTTATTTATCAAATCCCCCCTACTGAGGGCAAACAGACCCCCAAAAAGGCTGCAGCATGTGTTTCAAGAGGGGGCAGAGAAGAGACACTACCTGTTACTGTCCAGAAGGCCCTGGTCTGTGTCTTGGACTGTTTCAAGCAGTATCATACTTTGCGTGATCTGTAATTTCTTTTTCCTTTCTATCGTTACCGTTTTTTTTTCTTTTTCCTGCACTTTTACATTTTATACATTTTATTGCTCCATTTTTATGTGCTAAAATTGGTGCTGTATTTTGCCAAAATCCTGGCAAACCTATGCATGGGGGGCATGGGTGTACTCAGGAGGCCTTTTAGAAAACAGCCTGGAGCCTTCTTTTCATGCAGTAACCGACAACCGTGTCTTCTTAATCACACTCACAAGGGCTTGAGGTGGTCTACTTTAAGTGGGCTATTTTCAAGTGGAGTTAAAAACAGGAATTCTACCTGTACTGGTCTGGTTTGTATCTTTAGAGGGAGAGAAACCTCTGGTTTATTTGTCAATTTAATTTCTCTTTTTGTTTTTTTTTTCTGCTGTTTTTTTTATTATTTTTTTTCTGTTGTGCTTTTTGGTTGTTTTTTTCCCCTGGGTGGCTGGTGACTTGTTAATTGGGGGCGTGTAGCCTGTCAGGTGATTTCACTTGTATGGCTACATAATCTCAGGGGCAACTCACTGAGCTTGCTCACAGGGGCTTGAGGTGGTCTACTTTTAAGTGGGCTATTTTCAAGTGGAGTTAAAAACAGGAGTTTAAATAACAGGTATCAATTGTTGTTTATATATTTGTTATCTTGTTGTGGGTATGAGTGTTAGCAAGCTTGAAGGTTTGACCCAGTGCACATCCTGCTGCATGTATGCATGTCTGGAGGAATCCTTCCAGGGTCCATATCTCTGTAGCATGTGTGAACGTGTAGCTCTTCTGGAAGCTCATATTGGAGATCTGGAAGGGCAAATCGTAACGCTGAGGCAGATTGACAATCTTGAAAGGAGCCTGCTTCTCACGGAGCAAAGTATAGTTGAGGAATCTAGGGGTGTGGGAGGAGTGGAGTTAACCGGGGAACAGGTTGGTAGCTGGGTGTCAGTGACACGTGGTAGCAGGGGGGGAGGGAAGAGGAAAAGGTTGGCTAGTCCTGATCTTGCGCACACCAACAGATTTGCCCCCTTGAGCGAAGATGTTGGGTGCATCAGCTCAGGTGTAGCAGTACTGGAGGCTGCTCCCTCTAACAGCCGGGGGATCAGCCCACCAAGTAAGGAGGGATAAAGAGGGCAAGTAAGCCTAGACAGGTTGTGGTGGTAGGGGACTCTATTATTAAGAGAGTAGACAGGGTAATCTGTCGCGCTGATCGCCTTAACCGGACAGTTTGCTGTCTGCCGGGTGCCCGTGTTAGGCATGTGGTTGACAGAGTTGATAGATTATTGGGAGGGGCTGGAGATGACCCAGCTGTCATGGTCCATATTGGTACCAATGACAAAGTAAGTGGAAGATGGAAGGACCTGAAGAATGATTTCAGGGAATTAGGAAGTAAACTGAAGAAGAGGTCCTCCAAGGTAGTATTTTCTGAGATCCTACCTGTGCCACGTGCTACAGTGGAAAGGCAGCGGGAGATTAGGGAGGTCAATGCGTGGCTTAAAGCTTGGTGCAGGAAGGAGGGCTTTGGGTTTTTAGAGCACTGGGCTCATTTTGCACTGGGGTACAATCTGTATAGTTGTGATAGATTGCACCTGAATGGAAGAGGGTCTGCTGTGCTAGGGGAGAGGATGGTCAAAAGGTTGGAGGAGACTTTAAACTAGTGGAAGGGGGGGAGGGATACAGTATCTTACAAAATGGAGACAGAGCAGATAGCGGAAGGGTTTCAGTTCAGACTAAGGGGGGTGGAGCCGGGGGGGTGGGTAATGTAAGAACAGTGGAGGCATGTAATGTAAAGTCGCATTCAGCATGTGTGGGTAGAGACAACATTAAATGTATGCTTGCTAATGCAAGGAGCCTTAATAACAAGATGGGGGAACTAGAGGTAATAGCACACACTAAGCAATACGACATTATAGGAATAACAGAAACATGGTGGGACGAAACGCATGACTGGGCTGTAAACTTAAATGGCTATACATTGTTTAGAAAGGATAGGAAACATAAGAAAGGGGGTGGAGTGTGTTTATATGTAAATCAGGATTTAAAGCCTAATATTACACAACTGGAAAGTGATGAGGGAAATGTGGAATCGTTATGGGTAAATATTCTGTTGGGGAATAAACAGGGAAGTCAACTATTGGTTGGCATATGCTATAAACCACCTAATATAGATAATGATGAGGAAGAACAACTGTTGGAGCAAATTAGGAAGGCTGCACATCATGGTAGCACTTTAATTATTGGAGATTTTAATTACCCAGACATTAATTGGGATAGTGGGACTAGTAATTCAGCAAAGGGAATCCGGTTCCTGAACATTTTAAATGATACCTTCATGTCACAACTGGTAGAAACACCAACTAGAGAGGATAACTGTTTGGACCTGGTTATAACAAATAATGTGGATCTTTTCTCAAATATTAATGTAAAAGAACAATTGGGAAACAGCGACCATAACATGGTGACTTTTGAAATAAACTCAAAAAAACACATTCATAAGGGGCATGCTAAAATATATAATTTTAAAAAGGCCAACTTTATTAAAATAAAGGAAGCTCTCAATGTCATTGACTGGCAGAAACTCTTTCACGGGAAAAACACTGAGGATAAGTGGAATATCTTTAAACTAACACTAGAAAAGTACACGTCACAATATATTCCACTGGTTAATAAATATAAAAGAAACAGACTGAAACCAATGTGGCTTAGTAGGAAGGTAACTAAGGAAATGAAAAATAAAAAGAAGGCATTTAAAGCTTTTAAATTTGATAAATCTGAGGCATCCTATAAAGCATATAGGGCAGCCAATAAAGCATGTAAAAATGCGATTAGATGGGCTAAACTAGAAAATGAAAAAGAAATAGCCAAAGAGAGCAAGACCAACCCTAAAAGATTCTTTAGGTACATAAATTCCAAAAAACCTAAGAGTGAAAATGTAGGTTCACTAAAATCTGAGTCAGGGTTATTGTTAACTGAAGATCAGGATAAAGCAGAAATTTTAAATGATTATTTTTCTTCAGTATTTATCAAAGAGAAACCTATAACAGGAGACATGCAATTCATTAATAAAAACTTACTAATACAAAGTGACTGGTTGACTCAGGACAAGGTTTTACACAAATTAAACAATGTGAATGTTAATAAAGCCCCAGGGCCAGATGGAATTCACCCGCGAGTACTAAGAGAGCTATGTGTTGAAATATGTAAACCTCTGTTCTTAATCTTTCAAGATTCTTTTCTTTCAGGAATAGTACCAGAGGATTGGAGAAAAGCTGACGTGGTCCCTATATTTAAGAAAGGTTTAAAATTTGTGCCTGGGAATTATAGACCTGTGAGCTTAACATCTGTGGCTGGGAAAGTATTTGAGGGGTTACTAAGGGATAGTATTCAGGAATTTATTGGGAGGTATAATGTAATTGGCAAAAATCAGCATGGTTTCATGAAACACAGATCATGTCAGACTAACCTAATTACGTTCTATGAGGAAGTAAGTAGAAGTATAGATCAGGGGGTCGCAGTGGATGTGATTTACTTAGATTTTGCCAAAGCTTTCGACACGGTTCCACACAAAAGGTTACTATTTAAATTAAGAAAAAATGGTCTAGATGAAAATACTTGTTCTTGGATAGAAAACTGGCTAAAAGATAGGGTACAGAGAGTGGTCATAAATGGTACATTTTCAAGATGGACACCAGTGGTAAGTGGTGTCCCTCAGGGGTCTGTTATAGGACCAATACTATTCAATTTATTTATAAATGACCTTGAGATAGGCATTGAAAGCCATGTATCCGTGTTTGCAGATGACACAAAGCTAGGAAAAGAAATACAATGTGAGCAGGATGTTACTTCGCTGCAGAGGGATTTAGATAGATTGGGGGACTGGGCACTTAAATGGCAGATGAAATTTAATCTAGATAAATGTAAAGTTATGCACTTTGGAGTGAAGAACACACAAGCAATGTATACCCTAAGGCTAGGGACAGATGAGCGCATTTTCTGCGGCCACCGTCAAAATGTACGTCGATGCGTGCGCACGCATTTTTTCACGGAATACGCTTAAGTGGTCAGACGATGCGCAATTCTGGACGTATTTCATGACGATGGGGTGAAAAGAAGTCTAGGAAATCCGGCTGTTTGAACGTTATGTTGGCCGCACACTAGCAGCGTCTGACATCTCCTAATCACGCACACACGCTGCTATGCGGCCGCAGCGCACTCTGTACGTCAGTACCAGCGGTTTAACGTTCTCGAAAAAATGCGTTCATTTTCCACTTGCGTTGCGCGGCCGGACTTTTGTGCGACCGTACTTCGTATATTGGCCGTCATTGCCCGGCATCTGCTGCTAGTGCGGCCGTGATTAAGTGCGCCAGAACGCGCGTTCGCACTGCCTCAGTCTGACCCTAGCCTAAATGGTACGGAGTTAGGGAAATCCAAGCAGGAGAAGGATTTGGGAATAATCATAGACTTCAAACTAAGTAACAATGTGCAATGTCAAACAGCAGCCGCCAAGGCAAGCAAAGTACTGGCATGCATTAAAAGGGGAGTTCACTCACGGGATGAAAACATAATTTTGCCTCTGTATAAATCAATGGTCAGGCCGCACCTTGAATATGCCGTGCAATTTTGGGCACCTGTCTTAAAAAAAGATATTATATCGCTAGAAAAAGTGCAGAGACGGGCAACTAAATTAATAAGGGGGATGGAAGGGTTAAGTTATGAGGAAAGACTAACAAGCTTAAACCTGTTTAGTTTAGAGAAAAGGCGCCTTAGAGGGGATCTGATAACCTTATATAAATATATACGGGGCCATTATCAACCATTGTCTGATAACCTATTCATTAACAGGACTATACATAGGACAAGGGGTCATCCATTTAGACTGGAAGAAAGAAAATTTAGCTTAAAGCATAGGAAGGGTTATTTTACGGTGAGAACAATAAAGCTGTGGAATTCTCTGCCTGTTGAGGTGGTTGGGTCAGAGTCTGTACAGACTTTTAAAAAACGACTGGATGACTTCCTGCAGACACAGAATATTAAGGGTTATAATATTTAATATGTGGGTAAAAGCTTCTTGATCCAAGGAGAAATCTGACTGCCATTCTGGGGTCAAGAAGGAATTTTTTCCCAGTATGTTGCATATTGGCAAGCATTCAGACTGGGTTTTTTGCCTTCTTTTGGATCAACAGCAGTAGGTTATGTGGGAGAGGCTGAACCCGATGGACGCATGTCTTTTTTCAGCCTATATAACTATGTAACTATGTAACAGTCCAAAAATAATGTGGGTGTAAAAATGAAAAATTGCCACCACACACTATCCAATTTTGTTTCGGTTAAACGGTAGCATCCATGGCTTCAAAACATTCCATTTACAATACTTTGTGGTGTCAGCTTACCAAATATATGCACGTTCATGGCAATAAAAAAAACTGGGGTATATAAAAAGGCCTCGGCAAAGAAGATATGTCCGTCATTTTTCTAATTTGACCTGTCAGATTGGCGTAGCACCCTGAAAACAACCCAACAAACCTATGCATGTCTGGTATCACTTTACTCAGTAGATGTTGCTGAACATATTTTGGGGTGTTTTTTGACAGTAACCCATAATTTGGATTTGACAATTCATGCCTACAGTACAAGGTGTGTGAAAAAATTACACAAAAAAGCGACTACCTGATAGTTTGACAAAGATCTAGTGCATGGAAAGTGTTAAAATACAACTATTTGAAGTATCCTAGGGGAGGCCTCAAAATTTCGGCTCGCCTGCTCGCATTTGGATTGACCCATTGGGCCCGCATGTTGCTGGGACCCGGTTCAGTGGGCCGCCTCCTTACTTCTCAGCTCCGGTATCGGACTCTTGGGAGTCCGAATCCGGAGCTGCCCCCTTCCGCACGACCCGTGAGGTTTCCGGGTCACCTGCCCACCCACGTGATGCATAGCACACTTGCAGCGTAAGTGCTGCGACTCTGACGCATCACGTTGGTGGGTCAGGTGATGCGCTGGAGGGGGCGGCAACAATGCAGCGTGCCATTTTCAGACTTGTGTTATGAGTGTGGGAGACACACTGCAGCACCTTTTGACATGGTGAGTGACTGCTTCGGGGGGGAGGAGAGAAAGAGGGGGGAGGGGAAAATAAAGAATGGGGGTGAAAAAAGGCTGTGGAGCTCTGATACATCCACACCCCACATTATTGTGAGTTATTGCTGTGGAGCTCTATCAGAGCACCGCAGCAATAAAACTCACAGTAATGTGCGGTGTGCATGAGCGCAAGTTTTATTGCTGTGCAGCTCTGATACACTCATACACGCCACACATTTTTCTTTGTTTAAACTGTTTTGTTATGTTGTATACTTATCTGATCAGTGCAAAATTAATCGCTATTCAGAGTTCAGAGTTCAGGTGTCTCCCACAAACTTGTAGCCCACATTTGGGTATATGAAGGAAGCAGAAAAAACATGTAGTTGTGCAGTATATCTTTACACAATTATGCCGATCATGGATATAGTATTCACTCACAAGGATAGAGCCCCAACACTGGCTCTAAGTGGGTCAGTGCATTTGGGTAATTTTCTCAAGGTCACCCACACCTTTCTGACAGTTTTTCGCCACCACAGTCTAGAATACGGTATGAAAAACAGAAAACAATTTTTGTGTGAAATCCAGTTAAACGTGTATAAAAGTTTTTTTGCCAGTTTTGTAACTCCCTCTTGGTGTAGCTTCCATGGCTCGAGAGTGAACGCCTATGGATTTTTTATGGTCAGGTAAATCCAAAAAGCTGCCATGGAAATACTGGTACTTTTTTAAAAAAAAAATATTTAAACATAACAGGTCGAAATAAATGCTCACAGGCTTCCAGGACGCGTTTTCGCCACATCAACTATTTAATGTTGTTGAACCCAGGACATACTTGAAAACGAGAAAATTTCAATGTATCCTTCCTGGTAAAATCCTTTATAAATAAAATAAATAAATGCGACTTCTTTAGCTGGTATGGTGCTCATTGCCCCTGTGTGTCTTAACAATGTCTTTAATTGGACAGGAATTTTACCTGTCCCTGTAAAATTTCGTGGAACTTTCTCCATGGAAATTTTACAGGGACATGTTAACAATGTTGGTAATTGGAAACTCTATATTAAGATGCACTATACCAGCTGATGAAGCTGCATTTAGCGGCAAAACACGTCCTGGAGGCCTGTGATCATTTATCGTGACCTTTTATGTTATGTTTTAACATTTTTTTTTTAAGTCCCACGAATTCACGAAATTTCTTTATGGTGCATGGAACATATCTCCATTTATCCAGATGAAACATATACATATAAGAAATTGAAACTGAAGTTTCATCTGGGTAAATGGAGATATGTTCCATGCACCATAAAGGAAGGACCTATGATTCGCAAATTTTGTCTGAGTAAAACGGAAGAAAATGGAGATGCGTTCCAGGTATTCTGGAGAAAGGACATATGACACACAAGCGTTGCTCGAGAGAAACGGGGAAGTAAACATCAACGCATGGATTTCGTGGAAAGAGCGCATGTGCGAGGAAGACAACCGTCGATCGGATGCCAGAGCGGAAATGGGACATAAGAAGAACGGACTCCACAAGGATCATCGAAATCCAACTGAGGAAGCATAAGACGGGAGGATTCCTGCTGCGAAACGCCTCTTGGCGTATAGACAGACTTTGTAGTCCTCGAAGTCCTTAATATTGTTTTATTGTTTTATATTTTATGCAATATTTTTTTTATTTTTTACCGCTGGCATCTATAAATATCCTTTGGAGTGTCTGGAGTTCTAAACACTATTTGGATAGAGCCTGGGCATGGCTCAAAATCGCGTGAGTGAGATACCTAGTCTTCATATTGTCATTAGAGCGTTAATGATCATACGCTATTGGCGATTCCGCCCCCCCCTTATCTGGAGGATTGTTTAAAGAGGAAAGGAGTATCAAGAAAAGACGGCAGAAGGGTGGCCGTATAAACAACCCAAAAGCCCCATTCTCTGAGAGTCCAGATTGGCTTAGTCATGTGAGTGTGAGACATACACCTGTGTGGTCACGATTAAAATTATATATAGGGTGCGGTATGATATATTGTCTGTTTTTCCCTAATCGGTACATCTAATTGAAGCTACACCGGTATCTACATTGTGATAGCAGCTGCACCAGTGTTCATAATGTGTTATAAGGTATATGTATTAATGAGATATTGATCATGTGGTGATCCATATAACACTTTATATGTAAATTGGGTGTACTTTATCTTAAATACACCAGGATATATACTAAAAGTATTGATGTTAATTAAGGGGAGCGCCACACCTATCTCTTTCTATTGAAATCTCCTTTTGTGCGTGTCCAGGGATAGAGGGCACATTGGTGTTTTGGCAAACCTTGAATCTATTTCTTGTAAAAAAACAATTCTTATCAGTGGCGCTACCAAATCCTTGTATTCTTCCAATATTGCTAAACTTAGGACAAAATTTAGAAACTATTAAGCAAAGTTTTTTTTGACTGTTGTAGATGCATAAGAGATTTTTCATATTTCACAATTTTTATAGTAAATGAAATTATGAAAAAAATGGTATCTTTAGAAAGTCCATTTAGAGCAGGCAATTTGCCAAATCCTGGCGAATTGCCTGCATATATGGTGCCTGTTCGAGGGCAGTGAATCCCCATAGAGAAGCAATGCTTCGGCTATTCAGAGAACACAAACCAGCAGTGAATGGTTCCCGAAATGCCCTGCCATTCGGTGGTTTAATTCGGCAGGTTTATTCCGGTGAATCCAATAGGCTTTAATGTTAAAAATATTCCCGTTTTAATCCAATATCTAATAAACCGTTCATTATAAAATTCTGCAGTAAAAAGTCTATTTATAGATTTTTTAATTTTTTTTGGATATTTTAAGCATTTTTCAGGATTTTTGGTTAATTTTTTTTTCTGTAACAGCCCTTTTTATTCTCATTCCTTGGACCTCATATGTAAATTTCAGACATTTTCGCTCCGTAGTTTCTTTGCAAGCAGCGTTTCACTTTTCAAACATTCAAGCAAACTGTTTTTTTAATTTATTCGCTGCATTCGCCTGCGGTGTCGGGTTTTTCCGGCGGCTGCGCTGCGTTTGATCGGCTCCTGCTCGGGTTTTTCCGGCGTTTTCAGCAGGGTTAGAACCGGAGCCATAACTGGATGCATAATCCTGAGATATATGAAGAAATCACAACGGACACAGCCAGCAGAAAGCAATAATATAACTTTTATCAGGTTCAAATAGTGACCGCATACGTGCATAGAACACATCGCTAGCACTTGAGGCCGAGGAAGGCACAAACTGGACACATACTGAAGTGACATTGTTTATTTGCAACATAAAGTACATGTGTAAAAAGGGGGAGGGAAATACTCGCCTCAGTCTTTTTTCTTTTAATTACGTTTGTATGTTGACTTCTTTATAAAATAAAATCAGAAAGAAAGGGCCTCGCAGGGCTGCATGAAATCAGCAATGAAAAGTCAGCGTAGGAGAAGTAATAAACACAATCAGCTGAAGACATCCAATGTAATGAAGGGGTGGGGGTGAGAGGAAGGGGGAGAAAAAAAAACTGAAGGCGGCGTAGTGGCAGAGGCCAAAATTGTGCCGTCCCTGATGTAATCCCGTAAATCCAAAGAACCGTGGGAGCCCATGGGAAACTGATGAAACTAGGCACGGGTAATCGGGGGGCCAATCCAAGATAACTGTAAACGCCAACACAAAAAAATAAAAGTGCGTGGGGGGGGGGAGAGAGACAAATTTAAAAGTCTCTCATCTGGGGAAAAAAGGAAAAAGTGTCCTCAATAGGCATCAACAAGATGACAAAAAGAAAAGTTCCAAAATCAGACAGCGAAAAATGTCTCTAGAAGGCCAAAAGTGTCCCCAGCCAGGGGAACATTCACAAAAGGGCCAGCTGAACCTACCAAGGAGGGCAGTTAGTCCACAGTAAAAACACATAAGGAAGACCTGAAAAAAAAGTAGAGTCTAAGAGAAGTTAACCTCCCTGGCGGTCTGATTTTTTTCAAAATTTTGTGTCAAAAAGCGTCTCAATTTTTTTGGGAAGGAAATGTGGTGTTTTATGCAGTAGGTCTGTAATCCGTAGGAATAACTCACTGAAATCCGTGCAAACAAGGGATTATGTAAACATAGATAAAGTTTGAAACCCGACATAATAATTTCTTTTCCCACAAATAATTATCCAAAATAATGGAAATAAATAATATTCAATAAAATAATCAAACCAAAACCACTGAAATCTTTCAGAAAACATGTTTGCAATATTAGTGACTGCATATTGCCTCAGTACACGTCCTTGGTATGATATATCTTGAAACCTGGGACTGCACTAAGTCCAACGTCACAATCCGGACAATGGAACCTGGTTTCTTTTCGGATTTTCTTGTCCTTGTCATCCTGCCTGGAGCAGCACACCACACACTTCCTAGTAGGCGCTGACTTCCTCTCTGTTGGTGGGATGTGGTCGATGAAGTGACGACCTTTCAGGGTTGACAACGCCAACAGCACGGTGTCCAGGTCTACTGGCAACCACCGGTGTATGATGGCGCAGAAATATACATTCAGCAACCTTCCAAATATAGTCCGCGTGAAGGAGGGTCTGGTCACTTGCCTTTTTCTGCAGAATGTAGGCATTCCACAGGCACTGTTCAAGAAGATGGCTGAATATCTTCTTGTAATAATACTTCTGCTGTTTACGCATCGCAGGGTAAAATGTCATTGCTTGATCAGCTCGGTCAACACCTCCCATGGTGGAATTGTTATCCACCACTGCCTGCAGCTTCATAATGTCTTTGCCACCACTCGTATGTACCATGACCGTGTGACAGTGAAGTTGTCATGGACAGTGCTCATCAGGCAAACATCCTTCTTGTCACGCCAACGCAGTGCCAGCATTTTGCCTTTCTGCCAGGCAACCGTGTCTCCAGTCTTCAGCTTTTTGCTTCTGAAGATTGGTGGCATGTCGCGCCGGTTAGGTCGGACGGTCCCATATGCGTCTGTCTTGTGCTGCAGGAGACACTCCTAGAGTTCAGGGGATGTGTAGAAATTGTCTGTTGTCACACAATAGCCTTGATCCAGCAATGAATCAATGAGTGACAGCACGGAAGATGTTGCCAATCCATATTTGCTGTATTTGGCGGCGAATTTTGTCCCTTTGCCCGTGTATATAACGGAGTTCCAGATGTAGCCGGATGAGGATTCACAGTGCATATAGGATTTCATGCCAAATCGTGCCCTCGTAGATGCGATGTACGGCACCCAGCTCAGCTGTCCCTTGTATGCCAGTAGACTTTCATCTATACTGATGTCCCTCTCTGGCACATAGGTCCGCTGGAAATTTGTGATGATCATTTCGTACACGTCCCAAATTTTGTGGAGTTTAGGGGAAGGATGCATGGTTTCGTCAAATTCCTCGTTCACGAAGTGCAGGTACTTCATAATGAGCATGAACCGGTACTCTGGCATCACCGTCCCAAAGAAAGGCGTTGTAATCCATTTATTGGCTGTCCAGTACCACTTCTGCATCGGTTTAGCGATGACTCCCTGGAGAATTATCAGGGCCAGGAATTTCCAGATCTCACCCTTGGTCACTGGTTCCCACTTTCTGCTACGTGACCACTTCTGCGGCAGAGTAACAGACTGTTGCTCCTGGTACCGGTTTGTCTCTGTTACAATTTTTTCTATGACCACATCGGTCAGAAACAAGCGCAGGTATGCCAAGGGGTTGTCGAGTTCCACGTCCACTTTTATACCAGGTGCTCCAGTAAATGGGAACCTCGGGGGTGCTGCATGATCCGCACCATCAATACAGCACCAAGTTGCAATGTCGCTGAGCGCAGCATCAGATTCCTCAGTCATCACTTTCAGGGTCTGAGGATGAAACTACCCACGAGTCACTGTCGCTCGGTTCCGCAAGCAATTCGTACTCGCTGCTCTCAGGCTGCACTGCAGCCACTTTAGAGGTACAAGTGCGCTTTTTGGACGCCATGACCGTAAAAAACGCTGTCAGGACACAGGACCACTCGTTAGGGATACCTGGGGGTGAATGACACAAAGTAATCCTGACAGAATGCATTGCACCTGTCAGGATTTTATACTTTCTAATTTTAATTATTTTTTTCAGGTTTCAAATTTGCCACCTGGTCCCACCCCCTGTGTCGCGTGGCTCACAGGGAGCGGAACCAGGAAGCCAGTCACACGCCGACGCCGCAATCACACGGAGGTGACTGCAGAGACGGCGAGGGAGCGCTGGATGCGGTGAGTATACAACCCGAGTGTGGCTCGGGTTACCGATCGCGGTAGCAAAATTTATCCCCGAGTCACACTCGGGAATACCGCCAGGGAGGTTAAATTTAAAAAAAGGCAACTCTCAGCCAGTGTCCCAGAATGGCAACATAACCCGGGAAGGCAGGGTGGCGCAGGGCAGACCATGCCAGCAAAAACAGCACAAATCCAGGTCTACACAGACCAACATCACAAGGCACTTGTTTAGACCCTGGAGGCGACTGGCTGGTTGTGGCCCTGCACAGCTGTGAGGAACTGGCACCGCCGGAGCGGGGGACGGCAGGAGGGGTCTAAACTGTAGTCTTCACGGCCACGAGGGGTATCACTGCCGCCATCGGACCCCATCAGCATCAGCAGGTGTCGCAAAGACCCCCGGCGGCTCCCGTCAGGCAATCCACGGAAGGTAGGCACTTTCACATCGCACTGCGTGGACCGCTCGTCCAGCTTCATAGTAGACAGTGGTAGCTTGTTGTCCGGTACTTCAGCCTCGTCCCGCAGAGGTACTTCGGTCACAATCACCTCCAGTTCCTCACAGCTGTGCAGGGCCACAACCAGCCAGTCGCCTCCAGGGTCATCACCACATGATGCCCAGGCTCCCTGGGCGGATCTCAGCATGGCCATAGCACAGCGCATGTCTCCTCGTGTTACAGGTCTCTCATCGTCGTCCTATAGCCGCAGCAGGGCATCCAATATGGCCAGAAAACGCGGGCCCCTCCGTCTCCTCTACCCCCGTCATGGTCTGCAGCAGAAGCGGGGCACCCAAAGTGGCACTGCAGGAAAACGAGGTGAGCCAGAAAGTAGGCCGCAAAATGGCTGCAGGGAGCACACTGCAGCTGGAGTCGGCAAAAACTCAGCTGGGCTCTGGAGGGGGAAGAGCAGATCAGGCTCCAGAGCACTCCTAATGCCCAGCCAGGCAGGGACTCCCTCTGGGGGTAAAAACGAGGAGGAATCCGGGTAGGAATTTCCCCCCACCGCAATAACACCCGCAGCTCTGTCGACACACATCTGCTCCCTTACCCAGCAGGACAGGCCCGCCAAAGTTCTTATTAAAATTAAAACTTTCTGTTATGGATTAGGAAAATTTATCAATTTCAACACAGGACTCGGAGGCTCATATTTGCCAATGCAAAGCTGACGTACAACGGAATCCGTCCAGTGTGGAAGCGGACGCATGTAGAAAGGTTGCACAGTAAATTCCACCGTCCAATCAACGGACCGCATGATGTCTTCCAACCTACAACCAGCTGCCACGACGGAGGAGGCCATAGCGGCACGAATGTAGTGTGCGCCGAAACATGAGTTATCCACACCGGAAAGATCCAGTAACCAACGCACCAAAGTCGCAGATGACACAGGTCGGTACAGTGTGCAGAAAGAAAACTGCAATCTAAATGGAAACCTGAAGAGCGAGCTTCATAAACCCTAAGGTACCGAACCGGGAACAGCAATGGTTGATCCGGAAAACTGAAACTGGGGAAGAAAACCAAAGAAATTGAAGTCTTAGTCCTACGAGACATGTCAAAAGAAACGCCATCCGATCCAAAAGAACGAGATGGATAATAAAGATCGCGGACGTCACCCACACGTTTGCAGGAAAGCAAACAAAACCATAGCAAATTGGCTGACAACGGTCGTAAGGATAATTCCTAATTGTCTGACTAGGCCTCCAAGAACCTCAGAACCAGGGAGACGTCCCAAGTAGAGTAGGAAGAGGTGGTCTTTCAAAACAAGCTCCTCATAACAGCTGACAAATCAACAGATGCTGACCGATAGCCATTCCGGCAAAACCGATGTGACCTGCAGAAAACGCCTAATGATACCCGTTCAGTGTCCGATACGCCAACCGGAATCAAACATGGAAGTAAGAAAATCCAAAACAAGACTCCAAGAAGCCGAAAAGGGATCTTGATGCCGTCCCACGCACCAAGCAGCCCATCGGCTGCAGGCAGATCTGTAGGTGCCTCGTGAATCTAGGGCCCATGCCAGTAACAGCAACTCTGCTGTTTGGTCTGAAATTTCCCGGCTCTGGCTTTGCCAGGCAAACCGGAAACAATCCACGTCAACAAATAATCCAGGCTGCTGTTCAAAAGGCGGGGATGTGGAGAGTCGTTACTGCGTCACCCAGAATGGCCGGACAACGTGTTAGCATCCTGGGAATGTCTATCGCTATTTTGGATTGAAAACCAGCGAAATCTCAATGTATCCTTCCTGGTTAAAAACTTTATAGATGAATAAATTAATTTTCCAACAGAGACGGGAGCCAGGGTTGAGTCTGCCAACATGGGGTGATCAGGGCGTAGAAGAATCTAGCAGTGAGCCGAGTTCCTGGTGAAACATCGAACGGCGTGGAGTCCTGCTAATAATTCCAGTACGTTTTTGTGCAGGAAAGATGGCAAGTGTAGTGTAAATGAAACTCCTCAGAAAAATAGTCGCTTGATCTCTTCTAAAAACCTCAATTAGGAAGTAGAAGAAAAAATATCATGGTGCAGACTGTGCCAACTCTGATATTATTAATACATATATTGGTCTGACTCACATTATTTGGAGCCAGCTGGCTCTAGGATCTTGAGCCTTAGGGCTGTTTGTGGCCACCCAATCGCCCTCAGAATCTTGTGAGACACATGGAATCTTAAACGAAAATATAACAGGGCATAGTGCAAACTGTGCAGCAAGGCGATGCAGGAAACCGAATGATGGATTCGGGACCTAATCCAGGTCCATAGAATATAGGCCTGGGTAGTTGTTCTGAGGTACAACTTCTGAATAAAACCTTTTGTTGAATGATAAAAAATTCAGCAGTGGATAAAGTAAAATAATTTTTATTCCATAAAACAGTATAAAATTAATTGTAGATGCAAAAACGCGTTTCACCTAGGACATAACCCTGTGGCTTCATCAGTTGGCTCTAAATCCTTACTGCTATCTACTTCCTTAAATACTTGATAGGATTCATGGTGGACCAATAGGTGCCATTGTTTTCGGCGGGAATATGAGGGGGAGGGGAGGAGAGGCACTATCCTCCATTTTTACTTTCACTTTGTTAGTGAATCTCTCTTGAGTGGTAATTGATGTTTTTAAGTGGGAAGGAGGAAAACCTCCTTCCTTATTAATGTTCAAATTTAGTAACAAGGGGTGGGCTTGTATTATCATCCCACATCCAGTCTCGTATTAAGGCCAGATTGGGACGGGTGATGAATTCCCCATAACGCTAGCGACGGATGTACATTTCCAGTCACGTGAACGGAACACTGCAAGCCGCCGTTGTACATCCAGGACTGAACCAGCCAGGGATATATACCTTTTAACTGATTGTTATCGAGAGCATAAACACGCCTCCAATTTCGTATATAGATACGGCAGTCCCCACACACACATCCCATAATACATTGTGGTCGCCGACCTATGTACGTCGCCACCTTGATCAAATTGAAAGTGAAACATGATTATTGGTTCAGGATTGTTAAGCGGTCTCCATCTTATCAAGCCAACCAAACCGTATATGTGATGATTGCTCTTTGATGGATGTATAGATACTATCGAATAAAACTGTAGATTAGGAGTGGCATGTACATATAGATTAACTATAGACAAACTCATTAAAAAGGACCAGAAAAAATATTTTAAAAAATAGGAAAAATTACGAGGAGAAATCAAAGAAAATGGCATGACTCAAAATCTAAATTTAAGCCAGATGGAGCCATTGTATCTAAAGTGTGTACCCATTTCATTTCTGCACGATTTATTTTTTTATTAAAGTCTCCTCCTCTCCAGTCTTTTGTTACTAACTGTATGGCCTTAAACTTCATGTCTACTGGGGAGCTATCATGTGCTCGTTTAAAATGTGCAGGGACAGAATCCACCATGAATCCTATCAAGTATTTAAGGAAGTAGATAGCAGTAAGGATTTAGAGCCAACTGATGAAGCCACAGGTATGTTATGTCCCAGTTGAAACGCGTTTTGACATCTACAATTAATTTTATATTGTCTTATGGAATAAAAATTCTTTTACTTTATCCACTGCTGAATTTTTTATCCTTCAACAAAAGGTTTTATTCAGAAGTTTTACTTCAGAACAACTACCCAGGCCTATATTCTATAGACCTGGATTAGGTCCTGAATCACGTGAGTGTATCCATCATTCTGTTTCCTGCATCTCCTTTTTGCACAGTTTGCACTATGCCCTGTTATATTTTCGTTTAAGATTCCATGTGTCTCACAAGATTCTGAGGGCGATTGGGTGGCCACAAACAGCCCTAAGGCTCAAAATCCTAGAGCCAGCTGGCTCCAAATAATGTGCGTGAGACCAATATATGCATTAATAATATCGGAATTCACACATTCTGCACCATGATATTTTTTCTTCTACTTCCTAATTGAGGTTTTTTGAAGAGATCAAGCGACTATTCTTCTGAGGAGTTTCATTTGCGCTACACTTGCCTTCTTTCCATTGTTATCCCCTGGTTGTATTGAACAAGAAACAACCCCAAAAAGTGGAGAGCAGCATTGAGACTTCCTTCTTCTCAGGTTTCCATCAGCGCCTATCTATTTTGTATTTCCATTTTACGTTTTTGTGAAGGACTCGTTCTTTGGAGGACCGCCCGCCTCTCATCACTGCACCAACGCAATAGGCTCCCCCATCCCAGACCGCTGCATTCAAGTTGATGGGGAGAGTCAGACGAGACAGTTGATTTACGTTCCATATGGACATACGACATCGCTACCAAATGAGGTCTGCTCGAACGTTGTCTGACAGTGGATGATGTTTGGGTATTCCAAATCCACTAGGAGGGAACAGGTCCTCAGGCATTGGAGGGCCCGATAGCAATTGTTCCAGATCCACATCACTAAGCGAGCTGCTGCCAGGAGACCGATTGCCCTAGCTAGCATCCTCGAAGTAGGCGCTGAGTGTGGAGGAGCGAGACAACCTCCTTGTGAATATCCTCCATCTTGGAGGGAGGCAGGAACATTAACGGATCGTGTGAATCCAGAAGGAAGACCAGAAACGCGATCCGACGGGTCTGGTCAGTAGAGACTTTTCCGTAATGATATAGAATCCTGCCAAGTGAACCTGAGGGATGACTGAACTGGGGCCGTCAAATAGGCATCTTTTTAGGTCCAGTTTGACCATCCAATCGTCCCAGAGGAGGACGTGTTGGAGTGTGGATGCCTTCCAGCTTGAAGTATCTGTATGTGACAAAATGGTTCAGTTCTCTCAGGTTGATGACTGGGTGCATGCCAACACCCTTTTAGGCCACTAAGAACAACATGCTCTGGAACTCTCCTGTAGAGGGAGGGGCTGGTTCTATCGTCCCCTTGCGCAATAATTCTCATATCTCCTCTTGAACCAACAGAGCTTGCGAGTGTGAAATGAAGAGGCGCGGGAGGATGTGATTGTGTCGGTGTGTTTACAAACTCAATTGGGAAACTCCGTGGTCAGAACCCAGGCGTCGTAGGTAAGACACACCCATGAGGGAGCAATCCAGGCTAGTCGACCCCCCCCCCCCAAACCATCTCCCGGGAGAATGGGGTAATCTGAAAGAAGCTCACTTGAGGGTCTTCTGTAGGAGGAACTTTTGCCTCCTCTGTACGATCTGCTGCGCCAGGACTTAGCTCTGGATGGGGAGAACCGGGTGCTGGGAGTAGCTTCTGTGTAACGCTGAGCGTTATATGATGGACCTGCGGAGTGGGAAGGGCCCACGCGATCGCTAGGTCAGCTTTGCTGGCCCTGTGGGAGACCCGTCCCGGGAACACATATATATATATATATATATATATATTCTCTGTTTCTGCCTTGTCTGAAAAAGGTTCCCATGTAGGTGTTAAGCCGTTTTGCAAATGGCTCACCAAATAACTGGCCCTCAGCTGACCCCCAGATCCGTGTCAGCCATGTGAGAGAGCTGCGGATCTACTTTGAGTAGGATCGTTTCCCTACGCTCCGCCGCCAGAGCTGCATTGGCGTTTCCCAACAGACCTAGAGAATGCTGCAGCCATTGGTCAATCTCGGCAGGATCAAGTGGGTTGTTGGACAGCTTAGATTGGTCCACTATATCAAGGTCCTTTACCAGGGGCCCAGCCGTATCCAGCAACTTCAGCAGGTTCTCATGGCAGAATCTATGGCTTTTTTCGCGGACCAGCCTTTATTGGCCTTATACTTCTGAATAGAAGCGTCTACATCAGGGGTAATTCAGGTTTTACCAAATGGATAGTGGGTCTAGAGCATTCTGCCCGCAGGATAAATCGTATGCTTTTATCTAATAGCGCATCACATTGTCAACCCAGCGCTCAATATGGAGTTGCAGGGTCTAAGCGGAGGAACTGAGATATTGTCACATCCCCTGCGCTGGGACCCAGGCGCCCGGCGGTGTCGCTAGCTGGCTGAGTGCCAGGTCTTCTGGCGGGCGGATCGGAGCGTCAGGGGGTGGGGATGCTGGGTTTAAAGGCAGGGCGCGAGTATCTGCTAGTCGCCCAGACGTGGAGTGTATTTCCCGCATCGCCTGCTCTCTTGATTTATTCATTGTTGCTGACCTATTTTTCGTACGAGGACCCTGCTTGCATTTCGACCCGGCTATCCAAACGACCATTCTTTCACTAATCCCTATTGTACCTTTGCCTTATCAATTCTGGTTATTTTGCATATGTGTTGCCATATGGTTTATGGCTGTTGTTTGTTTTTTCTGGTGCGAGTCCTAATTTCAAGGCGTCCAGTTGTGTTTGTCCTGTCAGTTTGTTATACACTTATTGCTGTACTGCCTGGTGTATTTATATCCTGCTTGCAGCCTTACCCCTAAGTTGTTGTGTGACTGCCCTGCAGGCTGCACAACTCACCTACCACGTCTGTAGATCGGTTTTCATAGTTGTGTTTGCACTAAGCTTTCTCTTTGGTCTTGAAATCAAATTGAGCTTAATTGCTACTCAGGCTTGTTCAATTACTCCCTGGTTTGGGAGATCCGGTCATACTGTCATTGCTGCATTCTGTTCAGTAATCTGTCCTAAAGGATCCAAACTACGCTACTCCAGGGTAAGCGCTATAGCGCGCCGTCACATTACGTCAGGGCCATATTGATCCGACAGATTTAAACATACTCCAGTCTCGACTTGGTGATATTGTTTCTAAACCGGACCATCGGCTTTAAGTTTAATTATGAACCAATCTAATAAAGCCTCTACGCCTCCTTCCCCTGTGATTAACTTGGCTTCCCAAGCAGTGTCTGTTTCCCCCATGGTTTCTACAGAAGTATCCCATGTGATTCTTAAAACAACCATGTTTTAATGGGAGTTCTGGCTCTTGTAGATTGTTTTTTACCCAAATCGACTTGTTCGAACTGAATCCAGGGATGTGTCCCACTGATAACCCACCTTGGCTCTATGTAATAAACCACTTGACCGAGAAGGCTCTGCTTTGGGCAACGCCCTTATGGGAACTAAAGAATCCCTTCTTGTATAATTATGCGGGATTCATGGCGGATCTTAGGCGCACTTTTGATCCTGCTAGGCGGGCGACTGGTGCTGCCAGGACATTGTGGCGTATTACACAGGGCAACCGTCGAGTTGCAGATTACGCTATTGAGTTCAAGACGGTGGCTGCTGAATTACAATGGCCAAATGAAGTGCTTGTCACAGCATTTTTGGAAGGCATTTCTGAGGTACTTATGTATGAATTCGCTCCTGTATCACTACTCGAGGCACTGGATGATCTAATAGACTATTGCACAGCCCTTGACAATCAGATCCGTGACAGGAGGTCTGGGCGCAATAGGGTTCGCAAACCTCCCCAAGGTCCTTCTACTACCCCCTAGGATGGCTCACACTGTCTCGCCTCCTAGGGTGGTTTCTGCTGAACCTGAGCCTATGCAGTTAGGTTGATCAGGTATCTCAGGGGAGGAAAAGACAATATCGCCTCAGAGAGGGCCTGTGTCTCTATTGTGCTGACAAGGGGCATTTCCGATTACACTGCCCCTAACGGCCCAAGAGGTCTGCCATATCCGGAAAGGAGCACGCCTAGAAACCCCTGAGAGACGGGTTCTAGGGACTACCATGTTGTCTCTCATTTCCAATAACCAAAAGAAAAAACGATCTTGTTTAGTGCTTCCAGTGTCAGTCGCTTGGGAAAGTATCAAGCTTGACACGGAGGCGCTCATTGATTCTGGGTCCGCTGAGAATTTCCTGGGTTCTGGGTTTGCGCTACGCATCAGGTACACCTGGTTGAAAGAGCCATTCCGCTTGTGCTAGAAAATATCGATGGTTGGCAATTACAACGACCCCATGTGAATTATGAGACTATTCCTCTCTCATTTAGTACTGGTGTTCTGCATGAGGAAAAGATGCGATTCCAAATAATAGAATCAACCACGGTGCCTATTGTCCTAGGCTACCCGTGGTTAGCCAAGCATACCCCAGCCTTGAGCTGGACAGAGGGAGAATTGAGCTCTTGGGGACCCAAGAGTTGGTCCAAGTGTCTGGGTTTGAATACTATAGTGGGGAGTCTGAATGTGGCAACAGCACCCCCACTTTCTACCAAGGTACCAGAGTGGTATGTGGACCTCAAGGAGGTCTTTGACAAGGGGAGGTCTGAGATCTTGCCTCCACACAGACCCTATGATTGCGCCATAGTTCTGTTACCTGGTACCATGCCTCCAAGGGGACATGTCTATCCACTCTCTCAGAAAGAGACCGATATAATGGAGGAATATGTATGCGAAAACCTAGCTTGTGGGTTTATTCGTCGCTCTTCATCTCCTGCGGGATCGGGGTTTTTTTTTATTTCGAAAAAAGAGGGTGATTTGAGACCATGTATAGATTACAGAGGGTTAAACAGAATCACGGTATGAAATGCTTACCTCATTCCTCTATCAGAGTTGTTTGACCCCCTTAAAGGTGCAAAGATTTACACAATATTGTACCTACATGGTTCGTACAACTTAGTCAGGATCAAGAAAGATCATGAGTGGAAGACAGCTTTTAACACCAGAAGTGGACACTATGAATACTTGGTTATGCCGTTTGGTTTGTTATGCGCCAGCTGTCTTCCAGGACTTCATTAACGATGTATTGAGAGACTTTTTACAAGTCTTTGTCATTGTCTATTTGAACGACATCCGGATATACTCTCCAGATAAGGAGACACACACATATTCATGTGTGTACAGTGTTTCAAAGATTGTTAGAAAATAACTTGTATTGCAAACTCGAAAAATGTCTGAGATCACCTCTGTTCACTTTTTGGGTTACAGCTTTACTCCAGAGGGCTTCGAAATGGACCCTCATAAGTTGTCCGCGATCAAGGAATGGCTATTGCCCCAAGGGCTAAAAGCCATCCAAAGATTCCCTGGGCTCACAAGTTACTATAGGAAATTCATCAAAGGTTTCTCATCAGTAGTGTCCCCCATTACAGCCATGACCAAAAAGGTTGCTCAGAACCAGGTGTGGAGCCCTCAGGCCATGCAGGCATTTGAACAACTCGAGGAGGCATTCATTTCAGCACCAGTCCTAAGGCATCCAGAGCCAAGCGTGCCGTTTCAGCTTGAGGTGGATGGCTCCGAGATGGGCATTGGTGCTGTCTTATCCCAGAGGCAAAGCATTGAAGGACCATTACATCCCTGTGGGTACTTTTCCAGGAAAATGACACCTACCAAGAAAAACCATGATATAGGTAACAGGGAGTTGCTTGTAGTGATAGCAGCTCTTAAGGAATGACGTTACTTATTAGAAGGTACCAAGGATCCTGTAATCATTATAACGGACCATAAAAATCTGATATATATGGGTGAGGCTAAACGTCTGAATGCTAGACAGGCAAGGTGGTCGTTGTTCTTGTCTAGCTTTAACTTCCTACTGACCTATCGTCCTGGGTCAAAAAATACTAAGGCAGACGCTCTATCAAGACAATATGAGTACTATGAGCAACATACGTTTGATCAAAGCCCCATTGTCCCTCCAGAGAGGATTCTAGGTACTTCGTTCCTCACTGTATTCTCCTCTCCTGAAGAAACTACAATCTGTTCAAGGTAATGCTCCCGCCGAGAGACCCCCCCCCCCCGGGTAAACTTTTTGTACCTGAGAAAGCGCGAATACAGGTTATGGAGGTCCATCACGATACAAAGCCCTTTGGGCACATGGGCATAACCAAGACCTTAGCCACTCTAGAAAAGAATATCACTACCACAAAGGTAAAACGTAACAATATAATACCAGGAAAAATTATATTAAATAGAATTAGATCATGAGAGACCTGAGGGTTTCCCCCTAAATGGTTAATTGAAATACAATTATTCTGATGAAGCCATCAGAATACTGGTGTCTCCCTGAGACCAATAAAATTTTACTTTTAATGAAGGAAAATTAAAATTTTTGTTTGACAACCTTATAAACACAAATCGACAGTGCTCAAGAACAAAAACATGTTAAAAACAAAGCAACAAATTGTGGTATTCATGCAACAATTGGTAGAGATAAAGACTCCATTCAATAAGTGATCTTCAAGGGTCACCTCAATTGATGGTAACTACCATTAAGTAAATGAATGCTAATTAAGCATAATGACATTATGCAACAAGAACCCACAAATGACAAGAACGGCAAGGGGTACCCTTTTAAACAGAGTATTCAGCTAAATTAGCCCAAATCATACCGCAATGATTGACCAAAAATAATATAAAAGACCACTAAACGTTAATAAGGTCACAAAGTAGACCAACACTATATGTTGTATATATAGATTGGTCTACAACACTATATGATGTTTTAAATTAATTCATGATCATCAAGTACAACCGTCATTATTGTATTTAAAAATCAGCTGGTTTGGTGGCAACAAGCACCAACCTCATATAATTCAGTAACAATAATTTACAACCATATACTCAGGTTCTATACTTATTTACTAATTCTTGATTAAACCTGGTTTAGAGATACATATATCTCCTTATATTAATCGTGGTCATACTTGTCCCTTGGAATCATGAAACCTCACTGGTGGAACAACATTTGTCACCTTTTTATAGAAGGCTGTTTATTTCACCGCTTTATTGCCGTTAATCACCGTCATTTGATTCTCGTACCAACAAGATGCATATATATATAAATGACTATAGAATTGGTTACCATAGCGTTTAATTCAACGGTTAAGATCAATCCCTGATTATAAGGTTCAATATCCACTACGCATTTAGTCATACGTTCTCCAATCGTTATAGTCTCTAATGTCATCTAAGCCCATCAATTTTCTACTCTTAAGGTGGATTATAAATTAGAACACATATTTACATGATCGTCTAAATTAATAATAATTTTTCGATCATATGGTTTTTTCCATGGTCTAATTGATTAAATTGCTTCATCGGCAACAATGGGCGCTAATTATTTATAACCCAACCAAACCCTTTCCAATGACACCGCTATATAATGTTCTTAAACTAGTTTTAACAGTTTCAATGAGTTCTATCAGTATGCCAGGCAATAGAACTAAACATCCATTACCATAGGTTGAAATACCTATCAATCACTGTAGCCAATCAATCGTCATGCTAATTACCTATTCTTTGACCCCATTGGCTAATAAGCTGACTCTAGCAGAACAAGCGCAGTTTAAACGGCACCCTTTTTCCTTTCTCCGTAAGCACTCCTGACGAGTCATTCCTGGCGAAACGCGCGTCGGGTGCAGCCGCAGGCAGGGACCCTCCGCTAAATAACTTCTCACTCTGTACTTTGTGACCTTATTAACGTTTAGTGGTCTTTCATATTTTTGGTCAATCATTGCGGTATGATTTGGGCTAATTTAGCTGATTAAAAGGGTACCCCTTGCCGTTCTTGTCATTTGTGGGTTCTTGTTGCATATGTTATTATGCTTAATTATCACTCATTTACTTAATGGTAGTTACCATCAATTGAGGTGATCCTTGAAGATCACTTATTGAATGGCGTCTTTATCTCTAACAATTGTTGCATGAATACCACAATTTGTTGCTTTGATTTTAACATGTTTTTGTTCTTGAGCACTGTCTAGTTGTGTTTATAAGGTTGTCAACCAAAAATTTTAATTTTCCTTCCTTAAAAGTTAAATTTACTGGTGTCTCCCTGAGACCAATAATTCTGATGACTTCATCAGAATAATTGTATTACTCTAGAAAAGAAGTTCTGGTGGGCAGGCATGCGACAGGATGTCAAGGAGTATATAGCCACCTGTGAGGTGTGCTGTAGAAGCAAGATTCCTAAGACTTTGCCTATAGGCTTGTTACGGCCCTTACCAGTCCCTGAAAGACCATGGGCCCACTTGTCGATGGACTTTATTACGGACCTACCTGTATCTCAAGGGAATACGGTAATTCTTACCATTGTGGACAGGTTCTCCAAAATGGCTCATTTTGTAAAGGGATGCACCAAAATTTCGGCGACCGAAAATGGTGTTTTCGGTTTCAGCCGAAAATTTCCATTGTCCCGGCCGATCCAGGGGTTCTAGGCCCAGGCAAAGCTGGGGGTTCGTCTGAGCCTGGATGCCGACCGAGCAAGCGTTGGGGGGGTGTCATACTCGCCTACATCGGCCTCGAGTCCTCCACCGATTGCACACATACGCATACACATATGGGTCAAAGGCTTTCGTGACGTCATACCGGCAACCGAAGGAGAGAAGACACTGGATGTAGGACTGCCATCGCTGGAGGAGCTCCGGGCTGATGTAGGTAAGTATGTGTAGGCAACATCCTCCTACTTCTGCCCTGAGCTCCAGCGGTGACCGTCCTCCGGCTGTCGCAGGCTGCTTGGCCATCCTCAAGGCTCAGGCGAGCCCGGCCAGCCTTCGGGATCAGGCGAGTCCCCGGCCTCCAGGCCCAGGTTCTCATGTCTGATTTTCGGTATCAGTTTTCGGCCAAAACGATCCCGAATTTTCAGTTTCGGTATCGGCCAGAAATTTTTGTTTTGGTGCATCCCTAATTTTGTACCTCTTGCAAAATTGCCCTCTGCCATCGAACTGGTACCTGTCTTCATACGACATGTAGTGAGGCTCCATGGAGTCCCTATGGGGATCGTGTCCGACAGAGGTACCCAGTTTTTGTCCAAGTTTTTGTGGGGATTCTGTGAAAACCTAGGAATCGAGTTAAGCTTCTCCTCAGCATATCATCCTCAAACTAATGGGGCTGCTGAGAGAGCCAACCAAAACGTGGAGCAATACTTTGAGATGTTTTGTATCCGAAAAACAACATGACTGGTCAGATCTTCTGCCTTGGGCCGAGGTTGCCCTCAATAATTTGGTAAGTGAAACTATAAAAACACTCACCCTTCCATACAGTGTACGGATATGATTCCCCCCCATGCTCCCATCTCATCATCAGGAAACCAGGTTGCCAGCTCTGAATGAGCACTTGACTTTATTGAGGGAGACCTGGTAGAAGGTGAAAGAAATCATGGAGACTAGCATTAAGAGACAGAAAGAGAAAGCAGACTGAAAAAGACGTATTGCCCCAGTATATGTAATGGGGGACAGGGTCTGGCTTTCCACGAGAAACATCAAACTCTCGGTCCCAGATCCATAGGCCCCCTATAAGGTTCACGTAGGGTGAATCCTGTGTCTTATGCCTTGGCCTTGCCTCAGTCTTTACACATTCATAACGTGTTTCATGTTAGTCTCCTTAAGCCTCTCGCGTGTAACTGGTACACTAGGGTTACTGTTCCTCCTCCACCTATTCAGTCTAACGGTGAGGAGGAATACGAGGTTCGTGCAATCCTGAAGTTCCAAGTGATCAGAGGTGGTGTCCAGTACCTGGTGGACTGGGAGGGTTATGGTCCCACGGATAGGGCTTGGCTGCCAGCCAGCAATATCCATGCGCCTCGTTTGTTCCGCCAGTTCCATGCTGCCCATCCCTCTGCGTCTGGTGGTTGTCCTGGGGCCGACCGTAGACAGGGGGTTCTGTCAAGTCTCCATGCACCGGGACCCGCTCACCCGGCTGCGTCGCTAGCTGGCCGGGTGCCAGGTCTTCCGGTGGGCAGATAGGAGCGTCAGGGGTGGGGCCTCGGATCACACGGGGACGCCGGATTTAAACATAGAAAATGTCGGCAGATAACCTTTCTGCCCATCTAATCTGCCCAATTACATGAATACTTTACCTGGATTTATCTTTTATTTAGGATAGCCTTATGCCTATTCCATGCCTGCTTAAATTCAATCACTGTTTTGGCCTCTACCACTTCTACTGGAAGGCTGTTCCATGTATCCACCACCCTCTCGTAAAATAATGCTTCCTGATGTTACTTTTAAACCTTTGCCCCTCTAATCTAAGACTATGTCCTCTTGTTTTGCTACTTTGTTTCCTTTTAAATATACTCCCTTCCTCTACCTTGTGGATTCCCTTTACGTATTTAAATGTTTCTATCATATCTCCTCTCTCGTCTTTTTTCCAAGCTATACATGTTAAGATCATTAAGCCTTTCCCGGTAACTTTTCTTCTTCAAGACATACACCATTTTAGTAGCCCTTCTCTGAACTCTCTCTAAGGTGTCTATCCTTCTGGAGATACGGTCTCCAGTACTGCACACAGTACTCCAAGTGAGGTCTCACCAGTGCTCTGTACAGGGGCATGAGCACTTCCCCTTTCCTACTTCTAATACCTCTCCCTACACAACCAAGCATTCTGCTAGCATTTCCTGCTGCTCTATTACATTGACTAAAGGCGAGTATCTGCTCGTCGCCCTGACGTGGAGTGTATTTCCCACATCGCCTGCTAATCTTATCTAATAGCGCATCACATTGTCAACCCAGCGCTCAATATGGAGTTGCAGGGTCTAAGTGGAGGAACTCTGAGATATTGTCACATCCCCTGCGCTGGGACCCAGGCGCCCGGCAGTGTCGCTAGCTGGCTGAGTGCCAGGTCTTCTGGCGGGCGGATCGGAGCGTCGGGGTGGGGTCACGTGGGGACGCTGGGTTTAAAGGCAGGGCGCGAGTATCTGCTAGTCGCCCAGACGTGGAGTGTATTTCCCGCATCGCCTGCTCTCTTTATTTATTCATTGTTGCCACCTAGTTGCTGACCTATTTTTCGTATGAGGACCCTGCTTGCATTTCGACCCGGCTATCCAAACGACCATTCTTTCACTAATCCCTATTGTACCTTTGCCTTATCAATTCTGGTTATTTTGCATTGTGTTGAACATATGGTTTATAGCCGTTGTTTGTTTTTTCTGGTCCAAGTCCTAATTTCAAGGCTTCCAGTTGTTTGTCCTGTCAGTTTGTTTTACACTTATTTCTATACTGCCTGGTGTATTTTTATATCCTGCTTGCAGCCTTACCCCTAAATTGTTGTGTGATGATCTGCAGGCTGCACAACTCACCTACCACGTCTGTATATCTGTTTTCATAGAGTTGTGTTTGCACTAAGCTTTCTGTTTGGTCTTGAAATCAAATTGAGCTTAATTGCTACTCAGGCTTGTTCAATTACTCGCTGGCTTGGGAGATCCGGTCATACTGTCATTGCTGCATTCTGTGTTTAGTAATCTGTCCTAAAGGATCCAAACTACGCTAATCCAGGGTAAGCGCTATAGCGCGCCGTCACAGATATCTCCTGGGGATTAAACAGCGGGTTCCCCGCTGGATCATAGTGTCCCCAACTTGCATAGGGGGATGCTCCAGGTCACCGACCTTCAAAAAGTTTGAGTCGGTCTCTGGTGCGTATAAATCAATGGAATGTCCCCCTCATCTTCCCCGTAATCAGGGTTCGCTTCCCCTGAATTTTTCACCACGGGGTCGAGACTCAAAGTGTCTGCTTTGGGTCTCTTTGCATCGGTCGCTTTTGCTTCCCCGCCGTCAGGGGCTCATTTGCGAGAGACTAGCGCGCCATTCATTTCGGGCATTGGTGCGAAGATGCCAGCCCCTCCCAGAAGCACGCATTGGACCTGAAATTCAGATTCAAATGCCCGGAGGCAGGGGAAGTCTGTGCCCTCCTAACAGAAATCTCACAGGCCTGATCATGACTTGGGGAAGTCCCAGGGCCTGAATTTGGTGATCCAGGGAAAAAACTGCGCAGGAGGCCGTTTGGGTTGGTACCTGTGAAGACATTACAGCGTTCGCCATAGAACGTCTGAGGTGTGCAGGTTTGCCAACTTTCTGCTTCCATCGACTCCGATAAGGAGGAGTGTAGGGAGGCCTAAAGGGCTGCAAATTTAGCCAAAACTTAATCTCTTAGGTTTTCTTTTTTGGGTCGAAGCGGGTGCCGCCTCACAATGAGCGGTTAAAAGCAGCAAGCAGGTCTCTGACCCGGAGCCCCGGGTGGGAGTAGGAGACGGGCGTCTTCGGAGTTTGGAGAGAGACCTTTTACGTGTGTCAGCAGAGACGCGCAATGCAAATGGCACCCTTGCGTGGAAGGGAATGCAACGGATTTGCACGAGAATGCTGAGGTCCACCAGCTGCGAACAATGAGGCTTAAACCAGCAGGGAGGGGGCAGCCCTGAGATGAAGAGAATCCGAACGGGGAAGCCAACGAAGTAAAATACTGGAATGGACTGGAGGTCCTTCACAGGCCCGGCAGGAGCGCCGACCTCCACGGCTATCCCTGGAATGTGACGGCGTCCCGAAGACCACAAAGGGTACAAAAATTACTTACAAAATATCACAAAAAAACGCAAAATACCACACGTAAACAACAAAAATGTTGGAGCACAGAAATAATACTGATCTCTCAGAGGAGCAGTAAAGAGATTATTTGCTACCCTCTAGGAGAGACTATATTGATTGGCTGGGAGATGTTAAATAAATGATCCAATATTCCTATTCATATATACCAAAGCATGCATCCCAGAAGACTTCTGTTATTTCTCTCATAATCAAGAAAGATGCAAAAAATCAGCGCTAGGCTATAGCGGAGATAACTGAAGTCAATCACACAGGATTTGGTGCTTCAAGTATATCTGGGGTGTCTTTGTGCAGCCAGTTCTTTTATTAAAACTCACACATTTATAACCAATAAGATTGTTACAAACACACATAATTTTCATAGCCAAACCCATATTCAAGAAGAATGGCCTCTTTCTAACGGCTTGCTCATGTTACACATTCCTTTTGTCTACATAGGATATGAAGTGAAACATTTTTAGACTGAGCCAAAGGGGGGAGGGGGCATGTCAACTAAGGTATGTATTTGAATCACCATATTTACAGTTGTGTTCAAAATTATTCAACCCCCAATGCTGTAAAGGGTTTTAGGGAATTTAGTGTACATTTGTAATTGTATTCAGAATGAAATCCTACAAGGACTTTTTAAAAGAACCATATGCAACTAAAATGACATCAATTGGTTTTGTAATACAGTAGTAAATGTTTCTTTTGTGAATTCTTCATTGACACAATTATTCAACCCCTTAAAGACTACCACTATGAAGAACAGAGGTTCATTCAAGTGTTTTCAATCAGGTATTGAAAACACCTGTGGATGTCACGGAGCAGCAATAAAGCATAATAAGCACCAATTAGGCAGCTTTAAAATGACTGTGATACTCAGCTCCTTCTAGACATTTACTGGTGTGGTTACAAACATGGTGAAGTCAAGAGAATGGTCCAGGAAGACAAGAGAAGAGGTGATTACTCTTCACAGGAAGGGCAATGGCTATAAGAAGATTGCAAAGATGTTAAACATACCAAGAGAGACCATAGGAAGCATCATTCGCAAATTCAAGGCAAAGGGCACTGTTGAAACGCTACCTGGTCGTGGCAGAAAGAAGATGCTGACTTTGACTGCTGTGCGCTACCTGAAGCGTAGAGTGGAGAAAAGTCCCCCGTGTGACTGCTGAGGAACGGAGAAAAGATTTGTCAGATGTGGGTAGTGAAGTTTCAGCTCAGACAATACGGTGCACACTGAGTAATGAAGGCCTCCATGCCAGAACTTCCAGGCGCACCCCCTTGCTGTCTCCAAAGAATAAGAAGAGTCGACTGCAGTATGCCAAAAGTCATGTGGACAAACCACAGAAGTTTTGGGATAGTGTTCTGTGGACTGATGAAACAAAATTAGAACTGTTTGGGCCCATGGATCAACGCTATGTTTGGAGGAGGAAGAACAAGGCCTATGAAGAAAAGAACACCTTGCCTACTGTGAAGCATGGAGGGGGGGGTCAATCATGCTTTGGGGCTGTTTTGCTTCTGCAGGTACAGGGAAGCTTCAGCGTGTGCAAGGTACCATGAATTCTCTTCAGTACCAGGAGATATTGGATGACAATGTGATGCAGTCCATCACAAACCTGAGGCTTGGGAGACGTTGGACCTTTCAACAGGACAATGATCCCAAGCATACCTCCAAGCCCACTAGAGCATGGTTGCAGATTAAAGGCTGGAACATTTTGGGGTGGCCATCGCAGTCACCTGACTTAAATCCGATTGAGAACCTCTGGTGGGACTTAAAGAAAGCAGTTGCAGTGCGCAAGCCTAAGAATGTGACTGAACTGGAGGCTTTTGCCCATGACGAATGGGCGAAGATACCCGTAGATCGCTGCAAGACACTTGTGTCAAGCTATGCTTCACGTTTAAAAGCTGTTATAACTGTAAAAGGATGTTGTACTAAGACTGAATGTCACTTGAGGGTTGAATAAAACTGATAATGATGTGAGCACAGAAAAGACATTTGTGGTTATTTCATTATAAATGTTATATTTGTCTGACCTACACGTGCCTCTTTGATTTAATTGTAAGCAAGATGACTGAATGATCAAAATCAATGTCAAACTGGCCAAAACACTCAATTTCAGTGGGGGTTGAATAATTTTGAACACAACTGTATATATTCATACAAGAAATGAAAAAGATATGTATCAGGAGAGGGTTGTGGGGCGTGGTTATCCCCGGTTGTGGCGGAAGCCCATTTTGTTCTTACTATGTTAATGTTAACTCTTTGCTGCTGATTGGAAATTAAAGCGAGAGAAGGCAAATATGAGCCAGAGTCCCGTGTTGAAATTAGCATTCGGACTATGTGATCCTAACGCTAATTACTCTCTGTGCTCCCAATGTTAAGCACAGGGAGAGCAAAGTAGAGTAAGCATATGTTAAATAGCACCAAAACCAATTCACTACTGGATTTTTTTAACCTGTTAGCGTGCCGCAAAGATCAATTGCCGATCGCTATCACCGCCATTAACCTAGCCCTAACGCTCATTTGTGTGAGCGCTAGTGTTAAGGAGGTGATAGGGCCCATAGTGTTTAACATGGGATATTGTTGGAAGATGGGGGTTACATTATATTGACCATGGTATGGAGAGAAAGAATAATTTAACCCCTTTTTGTAAAAATCACACAAACTATTGTAGCTCCGAATTGCCATCAGAGTAGGACCCTCTACTGCTCTGGTCTTTGGTTCCTGTGTTTTATCATTTTAATTCCTTGTTTTTTGTAAAGTACTGTGGAAATTGTTGATGTTATATAAATGATGATGATGATAATAGAGTTTCTCATGGTGTATCGTAACATACCCGATGCGTTTCTGAAATCTCCGTTCCTCTGATCAGTCAATTGCTCATTTATCCATTTTTAAATCTGAGCTCTTGCTCGAATAATACAGACTTCATATCTATCACTCATTTTATGTGAGCCGTAGGTTCTATATTTACTTTTTAGAAAAAGCATTTGTGATTATTTTGCAGTTTTTATCATGCATAATATTCTTTCCTTAGTTAACAGTTTACTAATCTGGAATTGTAGGCAAAGTGCTGAGTTACTGGTGTTTCAGCCCAGGATACACTATGCATGATTTGGTGAAACAAGGTGTGAGGAGCATCATTCTGACCAGTGGAACTCTATGTCCACTCTCTTCCTTCACTATGGAAATGCAGATGTGAGTAGATTGAGTACTAATAGCCAGACTATGGTCACTATGTTGGTTTGGAGGGATATACACTATATTGCCAAAAGTATTCGCTCACCTGCCTTGACTCGCATTTGAATTTAAGTGCCATCCCATTCCTAATCCATAGGGTTCAATATGACGTCGGTCCACCCTTTGCAGCTATAACCGCTTCAACTCTTCTGGGAAGGCTGTCCACAAGGTTTAGGATTGTGTTGATGGGAATTTTTGACCATTCTTCCAGAAGCGCATTTGTGAGGTCAGGTCACACACTGATTTTGGACGAGAAGGCCTTGCTCACAGTCTCCGCTCTAATTCATCCCAAAGGTGTTCTATTGGGTTGAGGTCAGGACTCTATGCAGGCCAGTCAAGTTCATCCACACCAGACTCTGTCATCCATGTCTTTATGGACCTTGCTTTGTGCACTGGTGCACAGTCATGTTGGAAGAGGGAGGGGCCAGCTCCAAACTGTTCCCACAAAGTTGGGAGCATGGAATTGTCCAAAATGTCTTGGTATGCTCAAGCATTCAGAATTCCTTTCACTGGAACTAAGGGGCCAAGCCCAGCTCCTGAAAAACAGCCCCACACCATAATCCCCCCTCCACCAAACTTTACACTTGGCAAAATGCAGTCAGGCAAGTACCATTCTCCTGGCAACCGCCAAACCCAGACTCGTCCATCAGATTGCCAGATGGAGAAGCACGATTAGGCAATCCAGAAAACGCTTCTCCACTGCTCTAGAGTCCAGTGGCGGCGTGCTTTACACCACTGCATCCGACGCTTTGCATTGCACTTGGTGATGTATGACTTTGATGCAGCTGCTCGGCCATGGAAACCCATTCCATGAAGCTCTCTGCGCATTGTTCTTGAGCTAATCTGAAGGCCACATGAAGTCTGGAGGTCTGTAGTGATTGACTCTGCAGAATGTTGGCGACCTCTTCGCACTATGCGCCTCAGCATCCGCTGACCCCGCTCCATCATTTTTCGTGGCCTACCACTTCGTGGCTGAGTTGCTGTCGTTCCCAAACACTTCCACATTCTTATAATACAGCTGACAGTTGACTGTGGAATATTTAGGAGCGAGGAAATTTTACGACTGGATTCGTTGCACAGGTGGCATCCTATCACAGTTCCACGCTGGAATTCACTGAGCTCCCGAGAGCGACCCATTCTTTCACAAATGTTTGTAAAAACAGTCTGCATGCCTAGGTGTTTGATTTTTATATACCTGTAGCCATGGAAGTGATTGGAACACCTGATTCTGATTATTTGGATGGGTGAGCGAATACTTTTGGCACTATAGTGTATGTTAAAGGATTTTTTGGCACTGTGAGTCCTTTCCTTCCATATTCCTGTTTTCCCTTGGTGTCATTTCTCGATAAAAGCGTGCTGAAACGTACCTTATTGACGAAGTGATGACCTGGGCAGACCGTTTCTTTTAACAGCAGTTACACTCTATCCGTTCTTATTTTTCAGTCCATTCCCAGTATCCTTAGAGAATCCACATGTGATCGAGAAGCACCAGATTTGGGTAGGGATCGTACCCCATGGTCCTGACGGATCGCAGCTCAGCTCTGCCTTTGACAGACGGTATGTTTTCAGCTTTATCTGCATGATCATACTGTCATATTTTTTATCCCACTTCAATCTCACGTTCTCTCATTTCTGCTCTTAGTGTCTTGCATTTTTAGAGCATGTAACCTCTTCTCTTACTGTTTTGCAGGTTTTCAGAGGATTATTTGTCTTCCCTGGGAAAGACTATTGGTAATACCTGGCTATTCTCATATATGTCCTGTGATTCCTTGTCCTGTAGCTTCTGTGATTCTTATGCGTCAATATCTTGAGTTGATTGCCAATCACACTGCATCTTCCCGTTGGCATGGGCTTTTACATTCCATTATCAATCACTAACCATAGTTTCTCAGTACCATACTGAGATTGACCTCACCGCCTCTTTATTACTTTGTCATATTGCCCTTTGCCCACACATATTCTTTGTGTTCCAGGTAACATTGCTCGTGTGGTGCCTCATGGTCTCTTGGTATTTTTCCCTTCATATCCAGTTTTGGATAAAAGCCTGGAGTTTTGGAAGGTGAGGAACATGCCCTGTTGTGTACAGACTGAATTTCCTCTCCTGTGTACGTTGTTCAATATTTGCTCTCCATGTTCTTTGTAAACCAAAATGTTTACAGAGGTGCTAACCAAAGCAAAGACCTATCCCTATCCCACACAAAAAAGCTTTCTTTGGCTCATCAAACTAAAAGCCAGATTCTGGTCTTTGTTCTTCAAGATAGCTTTAAATATTTTTCTCCACTTTAGGTCAGTTTACTCTTGTTGCCACCTCGTGTATGTCACTCACAAGACAATGTGAAAAAGTTGCTGCTTGAAAAAGTTTCCTTTATATTAAGAGGCTTGTTAAGATTGTATTTCATGCGGGGGAAAAAAATGTGCACTTGTCTTTTTTTTATGCAAGTTATAATTTGGTGAAAGGCAATCCATGCAAACCTACAGTGTACTCACCTGTCTTCACATAGAGATCTATTTTCAATCTAGTGGAGAAAAAAAAAACTACCTGCTGAATTTAAAGTGTGTTTTCACTGGAACGGCCTAAGGAAGCATATTTTTAATCCTGTTAAGTCAGCCTTTTGCTTGCGGTGAGATATGACTAACTGGATATGTGCCGGTCTCAGTGCACGAAGCCAATGTAACCACTTGAACCTATGATGGATTGACTAATTACTAAAGAGTCAAGATTTTAAAGGTCGCATTTAAAAAAATAATTTTTAGATCTTTATCCCCCCCCCATTCAAATCGACAAAAATGTAGAGCTAGAAATGCTGCAAAAGTGTTCTTGACTCCAAAGTCATTGACAAAAGGCCAGAGCATGTCAATGTTGTAAAACTTGTTTGATCCTCAAGGTATTTAAACACATGCTTCCTTTTGCTACTATGGGGTATCTTACAAGACAATCCATAAGCGTGTGAGTAGGATAGCATACCCAAGGCTTTTATTACTCCATTTATTCTAAAATACTGAATTTTGCATATAAAAAAAAATGTCACGGTGTATCATACAGTGTCCGTAACTGCTGCTGTTATCCATAGCTCTACAGACGTTCGTCTTTTGTCGTTGTCAAGGGTGTTATCCGCAAACGATCTGCTCACCATGGCACATAGATATACAAACCTACAGATGCTCGAATTGGAAATGGCGTAATGTATACGCGAAATAGAGAAGCTGCGTCTTCTGCTGGAGGAGAGCCCGGACCAAAAGGGCTCCACTCAGTCTCCACTCGGGGCAGGACGCCACCAATCCCAAATTTCAACAAGGAGAAATAATGAGCAGGACCTCCAGTGGAGTGCGTGCCAGGAGATTTATTCAGGGACAGCAGACCCTATAAACTATATTGTGACGTTTCGACCAACAGGTCTTAATCATACATACCAGTTAAAAACAAACACCTCAATATACTCACTAATTGAATGCATCTGCAATTCATTAAACAATCAAGCAATATGATGAGAATCTGTATAGAGTATAATAATTGAGGCAAGGTTCGAACATAATCATGTATCAAATGTGTGGTTAAAAGCAAAAGGAAGGGGGGATAGAAATATTATGATAAATGCTCAATCATATTTAAAGCATAAATATATATTTAGAAGAGTGCAATATCTGTGTGGCGCCACTAGATGGTTCTATTGTCACAAAATAGGGAACAGCAAAACACACAAAAACAGACTGTGTATATGCAGAATCTAATCAGGATAAAGACTGGTGTGTGGGAGAAATGCTAAAACAATAGCATCTAAATGCAATAGTATAAATAATGAATGAATGAATAAATCAATTTATGGATCAATAGAACGAATGCTATACAGACAGGTGATATCTAAAAGGCACGGTGATATCAGGAAATTAAATGCACACCTAGGATAAGGCTGTATTTATTTATTTATAAAGGATTTTACCAGGAAGTATAAAGTGAATAGAGCTCACAATCAACTAAATGAAATAATTCCAGGGTGTGAGCAGAATTGTCAATTAACCAATTTGGTGCTGGAAATCACGATGGAAGTGCCGAAAATCACAAGAATAAGCTAAAGAAGGTAAAGTGTGTCTTAAATAAAACACTACGAAATTCAACAAAGGCTAAAATCCGTGAAGACGTGTCATGGAGTGGTAAAATTATATACTGTGCAGTATAAGTGAAAAAGTCAATACATGGATAAAAAAGAGCAAAATATGCTAAAAAATAGAACAAAATTGAGTGCTAAAATAAAGAATAATATTAATTAAAAAATTGAGATAAAAATAGGTAAAAAAACAGTCCGAGGAAAATTAAAGGTAAAACAAGATTAATGAAAAACACACAGTCATTACAACACTCAGAGTCTAAAAATAATGGTAATCCGGCATATACAAAAATAGTGGAAATTAGTCCAGACAAAGTGCAATATATACGGAAATGAACAGTAAAGCAAAATTAAGTCTTCTTAGTCCAAAAAAAGGAAGGATAGAAATGTCTATTAGATTCAATACTGGCCAGATAGAAGGTGCAGCAGCCGGACGAACCAGAAACAGCGTCAAATCCCCAAAATCTGCTGAAGTAGACGATCCAGGGTATAGAGCCGGTGTCAGGCGCTAGCAATTTTCTTTCACTTCAACTCCGGTCAGGGCTATCCAGCCCGTTTATACGTCCTCCCAGGAAAAAATGACGAAGGGATGGGGAAACAACAGAAAAATATATAGTGCAGGCTGTATTACTCCAGATAGGAAAATATAGTGCAGGCTGTATTACTCCAGATAGGAAAACACAAGGAGAAGTACTCACACTTTGCGGTGCCAATTTATCCAAATAGGCACCAAATCGCATGCAGATTGGTGGATTTATGAGTCAGGGGCACCGATTCCCCTATCAGCAACCCAAGGAGCAGAAGTTACGAACCTTGGAGATGTCTTTCAGGATATCAGACGGACTAAATCACCAAGAGTCAGTCAAGATGAGATCCATAAATGGTTTAATAAATAAAGTATTAAAATACACCTCAAACGCGTTTCGCTATGAGTAGCTTCATCAGTGGGTGTAATGTGTGTGGTATCTACAACCACTATATATAGCTGTATTGGCACAATCAAATCCCGTAGTTCAACTTCCAGGTAATTCACATAATTAGTGTAATTAGGCATTGACAAAATTATAAAGAGTAAAACGTAATACAATAAAAAAACCGCATATATGCATAAGAAAGACATCTTATTAGTGAAATATAGTTTAACGGAACAAAAAACAATAATAAAAGGTATGCTAATACAAATTAAACGATAGTATATTCAAATGAAGGGAGGGAAAAATGTTAATCACAGAGAAACCGCTGCAATCATTGTTAACAGGAATACAGAAATCTTGGAGAAGTCTTAGGGCTTCTATCCTCAAAGCGGCTGGGGTGATATCTATAAGAAGGGGGGGACCTACAGGGATAAAGTGCAGAATTGCCAAAGTCATATAAATGCTGGTAAAGCCTACCAGCTATCGCGGTCTGAGGTTATCGAAAAAATGTAAAAAATAAATTATATAAATGAATAAAGCAGCATCACAGATATAATGATGAAGGAGCGTATGGACAGTGTAAATATCACCGGAGAGAGAATTCGCCCAATCATAAAGACAATTACTATAAGAACAAGCAGGGATAGAATGATATGACCTGGTAGAGTGGAGAGCCCCAAACCATGGGAGGCAATAAGTACATTAAAAAACTCCTCATCGGAGATGGAAGGTGGAAGTAATCGACTAAATAGTCTGGAAAATGTAAATAACTTAGAGTCCGAATAAGGGGGCATAAAAGCGTGTGTCAGATCGGAATAACGGTAAATAAAACTACACATATACATGTGAACTCAGGAAGCTGGAGAGCGGATACAAAGCTAAAAGAGAATATACCAGAAGTATGCGATAAAAGCTATAAAATAAATACAGAGTATAGACCAGAATAAGCATGACATAAATGATAGGAACGTATAGCCAAGATTGGACTAAGTTAGGGAGGTCTCATAAAAAGGGAGGGAAGGTATCAAAAAAGGGAAAGCTATCCCGTGCGATAAAGGGATATATACACAGTACCACGGAACTGAATAACCTATGGGAAATACAGGGAAGCAATACTAATAAGTGTCAAATCGGTCTGGAGATAGAGAGTAACATAAAAATAGATAACTACAACAAACACTGTAACTCATCATTTCTAAGATGTAATCGGATGATTAAATGAATAGGTAGAGTTTAAATGACAGACCAAAGCTGTACTGATAAATGCACTCAAATTATAATAAATTTAATGCAAGATAAATAGCAATAGACTGAAATAAACTGGACACTGGGTGAAAATCAAGCTAGTGTAACAATGAAACTAGAGGGTCCCAGGGGTACGGACAATAAAAATTGGATAGACGATAGTCGTGCAAGGAACATCAGTCACTACCTTAGCCTAATTGATATGGTGTAGAACCGGCAAGATAGTGTAGGGAATAAATGGTCGATAAGCTAAAAATAAGAAAGCACTCAAAACAAAGGACAGAAATATAGAGGTCTTAGCTGGATATAGAAACCTCAAAACTGAGCCTGATAATAGAATTATGTAAAATAAATTAATCACTGGACTAGGGGGGAATACAGACAGATCGTATGGCAGAAAATAGGGTCAAAATCTTGGTTTACACCTTTTGGAAGGAGGGTTTTCTTCCAAAAGGTCTAAACCAAGATTTTGAGCTATGCCATTTTCTTTAACCCCTTAGTGACCGGGCGGTTTTACACAAATCCGTCCTTTAGTGACCGCTGCTGTTTTTACGTTTCTGCGCTGTTAGTGTTTACGTCAAATTTTCCTCTTACTCGTTTATGTAACCCACACATATTTTACACTGTTTTTCTCGTCACTAAATGGACTTTATAAAGATACCATTTTTTTCATCATTTCATATAATTTACTATAAAAAATATTGTGAAATATGACAAAAAAATTGAAAAAACACCACTTTTTTGAACTTTGACCCCCAAAATTCCTTATGTATCAACAACCGTCAAAAAAAATTAATTCCTTAGTAGTTTCTAAATTTAGTACTGAGTTTAGCAATACCCAATGTTTACATATTCCTCGCTTTTTTCCTTATTTTATGCAACAATAAGTGCAAGTAGCACTTTGCCATTTCCAAAGAGTTTATTTTCAAAACTAGTGCTAGTGACATTGTAACACTGATATCTGTCACTAATTCCTGAATAACCCGCCACATATACATATTTTTTTAAAGTACACAAATCAAGGTATTAAACTTGGGGTATTTTGACTCTTTCCATGCAAACCATTTTACCACAAATCTATGCCAAAGTTTGAAAAAAAAAAATTTTTGGGTGATTTTTTTATTTTGAACGCAATTTAAGAATACATGTACTGTGAACTTTAAGGTTTACTGCCAAAGAGCACCCCAAAATATGTTCAGCAACATCTTCTGAGTAAATTGATACCACCCATGTATAGGTATGTCGGGTCATTTGGGGGCTAATAGGCCTTATTTGGGGGGTGCGCATTTCAGTTTTCCAACTTGGAATTTTCACATTTCGTCATCATGCACCCATGTCCTATTTGGGACATTTTTGAAGCCGGCCAAAGTAATTTACCCCCATCAAACCATATATTTTTAGAAAGGGCACACCCTAGGGTGCTTCAAAGAGTTGTATTTTAACACTTTCCATGCACTAGCTCTATGTCAAACTTTCAGGTAGTCACTTTTTGGGTTATTTTTTCACACACATTGTACTTTAGGCATGAATTGTCAAATCCAGTTATGGGTTACTGCCAAAAAACACCCCAAAATATGTTCAGCAACATCTTCTGAGTAAAGTGATACCACCCATATATAGATTTGTTCTGTTGTTTCTGGGGTGCTACGCCAATCTTTGACATGTGGTTGTCAATTTTCTAATTTGACATACAGTATCTTCTTTGCTTATCTTCTTTTTAGGGGCCTTTTTACATACCCCAGTTTTATGAACGTGCATATATTTGGTAAGCTAACACCCCAAAGTATTGTAAATGGAGTGTTTTTATGCTATGGATGCAACCGTTTGCTCCAAACAAATTGGATACTGTTTGGTGGTCATTTTTCATTTTCACACCCACATCAGTTTTGGACTGTGATTTAGGAGACACGGTTGTTTGTTACTGCATGAAAACTCTCCAGGTTGTTTTCTGCAAGGTCTCCTGAGTACACGCATGCCCCCCATGCATAGGTTTGCCAGGATTTTGGGAAGGTTCAAATACAATTTTTATGACTTTGTCATTGGAGTTGAAATTGAGATTATTTCTTCAGCTAGGCCTAGCTTTGGTTTTGGGTCTACCGCATACCCCAGTTTGAATTATTGCCAGAAAATTGTTTATATTTGTTATGTTGACACCCCAAGGTATTGCATATGGAGTGCTTTGATGCCATGGATGCAACGGTTTTAGCCCAAAACATTTGAGAAGTTGTGTGGTGTAATTTTTCAATTTTCAGATTTTCACACCCACATCAGCTTTGGACTGTGATTTAGGAGACACGGTTGTTTGTTACTGCATGAAAACTCTCCAGGTTGTTTTCTGCAAGGTCTCCTGAGTACACGCATGCCCCCCATGCATAGGTTTGCCAGGATTTTGGGAAGGTTCAAATACAATTTTTATGACTTTGTCATTGGAGTTGAAATTGAGATTATTTCTTCAGCTAGGCCTAGCTTTGGTTTTGGGTCTACCGCATACCCCAGTTTGAATTATTGCCAGAAAATGTTTATATTTGTTATGTTGACACCCCAAGGTATTGCATATGGAGTGCTTTGATGCCATGGATGCAACGGTTTTAGCCCAAAACATTTGAGAAGGTGTGTGGCGGTAATTTTTCAATTTTTTATTTTTACGCCCACATTAGATTGGACTGTGATTTAGGAGACACTGTTGTTTGTTACTGCATGAAAACTCTCCAGGTTGTTTTCTGCAAGGTCTCCTGAGTACACCCATGCCCCCCATGCATAGGTGTGCAAAGATTTTGGCAAAATACAGCACCAATTGTAGAACATAAAATGGTACGAATAAAATGTAAAAGTCTGGTGCAGTAAAAGAAAAAAAAAACTAAACTGAGCTAACTAACTGGAGTGTGAGAAAAAATAGAAAGGAAAAAAAAAATCACAGATCACGCACAGTGTGATATAGCTTGAAACAGTCCCCAAGACACAGACCGGGTTGTCCAGGGCATTCTGGGCAGTAAAAGATTGTGTCTCTCCTCTGCCCCCTCTTGAAACACACCCTGCACCTTTTTTGGGGTTTCTGTTTGCCCTCAGTAGGGGGGATTTTATAAATAAAATGCGTAGCCCCAACTCTGTCCCCCATCACCGCCCGGGGAGCAGGTGCATCCTGGTACAAAAGCCCCGAAATGACCTGGAGCTGAAACTGTAAAAAGGACAGCGTCACTCCGGGGTTTGCCTTTTTGCAGAGCAAAAAGGCATTGTGGGTTGCAATTTGCATCAGGTAAATTGCAACCTTTTTGTACCAGGCCCTTGACTTCCGCATAATCTGGTAGGGCTGGAGCAGCTGATCTGCCAGATCAACCCCACCCATATGCCGGTTATAGTCTTTGATGCACACTGGCTTCCTGATGCGCTCAGGTCTGCCACGTACAGAGACCTCCACAGACCTCTCAGTGTGGATGGTGGATAGAAGGTATACATCCTTCTTGTCTCTGTACTTGACCGCCAACAGCTCCTCTTGGCGCAGAGCTGAGGTCTCCCCCCTTTTTAGCCGGGTGCGGACAAGCTGTGCTGGGAAACCTACGCGGTTCTTGCGAACAGTACCGCATGCTGCTGTATCAAAACAATACAGCAGCTTGAACAAAGGGACACTTGTATAAAAATTATCAACATACAAGTGGTACCCTTTGTTCATCAGGGGAAAAAGTAGGTCCCACACAATCTTGCCACTGGTTCCCATGTGTTCTGGGCAACCTGGAGGGTCAAGGCTACTATCCTTTCCCTCGTACACCCGGAAGGCCTGAGTATACCCACTCTCGCTGTCACAGAGCTTATACACCTTCACTCCATACCTGGAGCGTTTGGAAGGAATATACTGCTTGAATCCCAGCCTTCCTTGTATTTCATTAGGGATTCATCCACGCAGATATTCCTTCCAGGTGTATAAGCCTCTGCAAACCTGGCGGCGAAGTGGGTAATCAAGGGGCGGATTTTATACAGCCTGTCAAAATGGGGATGCTCTCTAGGAGGGCACAGGCTGTTGTCACTGAAGTGCATGAAACGCAAAATGTTTTCATACCTTCTACGTGACATTGATTGGGGGTAAATGGGGGTAGAGCAGATGGGGCTACTGCTCCAGTAGGAGCGAATTGAGGGCTTCTTTATGATGCCCATCAGCATAGTAAGTGCCCAGAATTTCAGAAATTCTGGCACATCTAGCGGGGTCCATTGCTGCCTTGCCAAGTAGGAGTCTGGCTTCGCAGCACAATGCTGATGGGCATACAGATTTGATTGGGCCACGATGTGGCCCAACAAATCATCCCCCATAAACACCTGCAAAAACTGTGTGGCGGTAAATCCTGCAACATCAATATTGATGCCAGGATTTGCCGTGAAAGGAGGGATATCTGGCCTCTGGCGATGAGGCACTACCCACTCCTCAGCTGGAGCTGTGCGTCTCCTGCTGGCAGGTGGTGACCCAGGATCTGCATCAGAAACATCACTAGATACATCAGCCAGCGTTGATGATGTATCTAGCGACGTCTCTGAGCAGTTGGCGGGGTCAAAATCAGGGTCGGAGTCTGACGCAGATGCCTCAGATTCTGATGCCAGGATGGCATATGCCTCCTCGGCGCTGTACACCCTCTCAGACATTATATATAATAGATTATAAAATTTTATAATTATTATATATAATAAGCGGATTGTTGGTTCTTAGAAGAACCGTTGGGTTTCACAAGAAAATACAAATAAACACCTAAATCTCTCTAAATCACTCTAAACCTGCCTCAATTCTTCTAAATCTCCCTAAAATCTCTCTAAATCTGCCTAAATTTTTCTAATCTCACTAAAATCTCTCTAAATCTGCCTCAATTTTTCTAATCTCACTAAAATCTCTAACCTGTCAAATCTGATCTCTCTCTCTCGCTCACCAAAACACAAGTGAGGAGAGGGAGGGAGAATCACAGAGGTCAGAGCCAATATTTACAAAATATTGACCTGACCTGACAAATTAGAAATTTTATTTTGATTTTTTTTACTTCTGATTGGATGTTGCTAGCCTGCCTCTCTGATGAGGCAGGCTAGGAACATCCCACTCAGCTCCAAGATGACCCTGCCCTTAGAAGGGCAGCGCCATCTTGGCTGTCAGTTTATTTTATTTTATACCTCTTTATTGATTTTTTATTTTACTTTTTTTTACTTTTTTTACACTTTTTTTTACTCTGCTGGGTGCCTTGATCCCTCGAGGCACCCAGCAGAGCACCTGATCACTCATGTGATCTTTTTGTACTGAGTGCCACGATACCTCGTGGCACTCAGTACTTCCTGCCGCTACCGGAAGTGATTGCTCGGGGGAGCGATCACTTAGCGGACCGGCGGCAGGTAAGCATATTGCAAGGATGCCTCGATGTCGAGGCATCCCTGCAATATACACAGAGCAGTTGGAAGCGATACCGATCGCTTCCAGCGCTCTCTAGAAGTGCCGGCACCTCTCCGGTGAAACCGGATGTTGATCGCTCCCGGGGAGCGATCACAAGGTGCCCCGGCACTTCTCACCGCCATTGCACGGATGCCTGGACTCCCAGGCATCCTGCAATGGCGTTTGAGCTGCTGGAAGCGATCCGATCGCTTCCAGCGCTCTCTAGAAGTGCCGGGCACCTCTCCGGTAAAACCGGATGTTGATCGCTCCCGGGAAGCGATCACAAGGTGCCCCGGCACTTCTCACCGCCATTGCACGGATGCCTGGACTCCCAGGCATCCTGCAATGGCGTTTGAGCTGCTGGAAGCGATCCGATCGCTTCCAGCGCTCAAAAAACCGCAGGACGTACCATGTACGTCAGCGGGTCTAAAAGAGACCCGCTGCAATGACGTACATGGTACGTCCTAGGTCCCTAAGGGGTTAATAATATAAAATTATCAATACATACTATTTCTTTTGGTTTTTCGTCCTAAGTTCTCTCATTTTATGACCCTATTTTCTGCCATACGATCTGTCTGTATTCCCCCCTAGTCCAGTGATTAATTTATTTTACATAATTCTATTATCAGGCTCAGTTTTGAGGTTTCTATATCCAGCTAAGACCTCTATATTTCTGTCCTTTGTTTTGAGTGCTTTCTTATTTTTAGCTTATCGACCATTTATTCCCTACACTATCTTGCCGGTTCTAGACCATATCTTTTAGGCTAAGGTAGTGACTGATGTTCCTTGCACGACTATCGTCTATCCAATTTTTATTGTCCGTACCCCTGGGACCCTCTAGTTTCATTGTTACACTAGCTTGATTTTCACCCAGTGTCCAGTTTATTTCAGTCTATTGCTATTTATCTTGCATTAAATTTATTATAATTTGAGTGCATTTATCAGTACAGCTTTGGTCTGTCATTTAAACTCTACCTATTCATTTAATCATCCGATTACATCTTAGAAATGATGAGTTACAGTGTTTGTTGTAGTTATCTATTTTTATGTTACTCTCTATCTCCAGACCGATTTGACACTTATTAGTATTGCTTCCCTGTATTTCCCATAGGTTATTCAGTTCCGTGGTACTGTGTATATATCCCTTTATCGCACGGGATAGCTTTCCCTTTTTTGATACCTTCCCTCCCTTTTTATGAGACCTCCCTAACTTAGTCCAATCTTGGCTATACGTTCCTATCATTTATGTCATGCTTATTCTGGTCTATACTCTGTATTTATTTTATAGCTTTTATCGCATACTTCTGGTATATTCTCTTTTAGCTTTGTATCCGCTCTCCAGCTTCCTGAGTTCACATGTATATGTGTAGTTTTATTTACCGTTATTCCGATCTGACACACGCTTTTATGCCCCCTTATTCGGACTCTAAGGTTATTTACATTTTCCAGACTATTTAGTCGATTACTTCCACCTTCCATCTCCGATGAGGAGTTTTTTAATGTACTTATTGCCTCCCATGGTTTGGGGCTCTCCACTCTACCAGGTCATATCATTCTATCCCTGCTTGTTCTTATAGTAATTGTCTTTATGATTGGGCGAATTCTCTCTCCGGTGATATTTACACTGTCCATACGCTCCATCATTATATCTGTGATGGTGCTTTATTCATTTAGATCATTTATTTTTTACATTTTTTTTTCGATAACCTCAGACCGCGATAGCTGGTAGGCTTTACCAGCATTTATATGACTTTGGCAATTCTGCACTTTATCCCTGTAGGTCCCCCCCTTCTTATGGATATCACCCCAGCCGCTTTGAGGATAGAAGCCCTAAGACTTCTCCAAGATTTCTGTATTCCTGTTAACAATGATTGCAGCGGTTTCTCTGTGATTAACATTTTTCCCTCCCTTCATTTGAATATACTATCGTTTAATTTGTATTAGCATACCTTTTTTATATTGTTTTTGTTCTGTTAAACTATATTTCACTAATAAGATGTCTTTCTTATGCATATATGCGGTTTTTTTATTGTATTACGTTTTACTCTTTATAATTTTGTCAATGCCTAATTACACTAATTATGTGAATTACCTGGAAGTTGAACTACGGGATTTGATTGTGCCAATACAGCTATATATAGTGGTTGTAGATACCACACACATTACACCCACTGATGAAGCTACTCATAGCGAAACGCGTTTTGAGGTGTATTTTAATACTTTATTTATTAAACCATTTATGGATTATCTCATCTTGACTGACTCTTGGTGATTTAGTCCGTCTGATATCCTGAAAGACATCTCCAAAGGTTCGTAACTTCTGCTCCTTGGATTGCTGATAGGGGAATCGGTGCCCCTGACTCATAAATCCACCGATCTGCATGCGATTTGGTGCCTATTTGGATAAATTGGCACCGCAGAATGTGAGTACTTCTCCTTCTTTGTGTTTTCCTATCTGGAGTAGTACAGCCTGCACTATATATTTTTCTGTTTGTTTCCCCATCCCTTGGTCATTTTTTCCTGGGAGGACGTATAAGCGGGCTGGATAGCCCTGACCGGAGTTGAAGTGAAAGAAAATTGCTAGCGCCTGACACCGGCTCTATACCCTGGATAATATATATATATAGTTCCACTTCTTTTGTCTGACAAACAATCTGATTTATATCTATGGATGCAGAGGACTGCAGATAAACCTTTCTATACTCATTTCCATATTGTACCATCGCGTGGAGCCCCCATAGAAGTGGGGGACACATGCTGCCATCCTGGGGAGATAAAGGGGTAAAAGGTTATTAAATGGGCCCAGATCAAGATGCTTATAAACAGATACTTATAGAAAGATGTTTGTAAAGAGATACTTGTAAAAGCAGGGGATACACCACCTGTAGAAAAGATGATCAAATTCTCAAAAACATACATGCAAATCAAATTCCCTGTTCAACCCTTTAGGCCATAAGGTGTCGAGCCGATGAATCCACTTTTTTCTTTTTGTTTTAATAAATGTGTAGACATGTGCACAGCACAAAATTTCGTTTTGAACTAATGGATTAGTCCTAAAATACAATTTATTTAGTTGCTAAAGAAATTCGTTTTCAGTTCTTTAGTATGAAAACTAATTTCATTCATCAGAAAACCAGTGGATACAATTACTATTGTAGTGGCTCCTCAGAGGGCTGAGATCGCTACTTGTTACAGTATCTCTCACTCTCAGCACAATGTGGGCCATATTACATAGTTGGTGCTAACTTAACCAGAGCTGTTGTAAACTTCCCAGAGCCATTATAGCCTATGGAGGTTTGCAGTTTACAACAGCTCTGGTTAAGTTAGCACCAACATTGTAATACTGCCCGTGTCAGGCAAAACTGTTACAGTAACTGAGAGCTGCTCATCACAGCGCTCAGAGTTTCAGTAAAACTAGTAAATAATATTTTTATATAGAAGAGGTTAGAACAATATTACTTCCTTGTTTTACTGAAACTGAGTGCTGTTAGTCAGTTACTGTAACAGCTGAGCCTGATACATTGTACTGAGATAATGTAACAAGCAGCCGATCTCCTCCCTCACAGCCACTGGATTTAAAGGGCTGAAAAAAAAGGATCCTCTCTGTATAATGTTTAGAACATCCTCCTGCATTAATTAATACCCCTCTCTGTATAATGTATACAACATCCACCTGCATTAGTACCCCTCTCTGTATAGTATATAGAACATCCTCCTGAATTAATTAATGTCCCTCTCCTGTATAGAACATCCTCCTCAATTTATACCTTTCTCTGTATAATGTATATAACATCCTCCTGCATTAATACCCCTCTCTCTATAGTATAGAACATCCACCTGCTTTAATTAATGCCCCTCTCTGTATAGTACATCCTACTGCATTGGCATGTGGAGTGTGCAGAACTTCGGATGTTGCGATGTTGCGCTCTTCATTGCTGGTCTCCTTCACTCATCAATGTAATATCACAAAAAGGACTGAAACTAAAATGTAGTGCATTTTATTTTAGTTTCTTTCGTTTTTTGTAATGAGCAGTTTCGTTTCTCTTGAGTCATACGAAAACTAAATTATCCCAAAATTCGGACTAAATCGTTTTAGTACTAAAACGAATGCACATGTCTATAAATGTGTCCTATTCCCCCCCCCCACGTCTGAGGGGTGGGACATGGTTCACTACCTGAAAACGTAGCTGAGCTACATTATGAGAACAATTATGAAAATTCTTTGCTACGGGAAGTTTGAGACCTTTGTTCTAATGGTGGATTTATGTTTGCTGATTCTAGCTTTTACTCCCATAGTAGTTACGCCTACATAAAGGAGGCCACAAGGACATTTTGATACATAAACCGGCTGGGTGGAGTAGAGGTAACATCACTGCTCTGCGTGGAGAGAACCTGTGGAGTCATGGGTTCGATCCTGACGAGCACCTCTCCAGTAAGTGTCCTTGGGCAAGACACCTAACGGTTCATACTCGCCACCCAGGACATACTTGAAAACGAGAGAAATCTCAATGTATGCTTCCTGGTAAAATCCTTTCTCTAAAAAAAAAAAAAATAAAAAAAAAATAACAAACGAAAAATAACATGTGAAAAAATCTTGAATGGGGATTTTTGCCCCCGTCTGCGGGTGTAAAAGATGATCACCTCTAATTACTGCATTACATGAGGTACTATGTAGACAGGGGAATGTACCTCGTTTTTGTGGTGTTAGAGTGTTCTGTTGACTCTTTTTCATTGATCCTATATCAGCGTTCACAAGGGAATCCCTCAAATTCCTATTTCTTCTATGCGCAAACATAGGGACCGTCTGAAAGAAAGGAATTTCACTGTATGCTTTCTGCAAAATCTGCCAATGTTTTCTTATAATTTGGTTGATCTACTCACCGGATTATATTTAGATATAAATGGAATACGAGACTCTTTATGTCCATTAGCCTTACGCTGTGAAATGGCAATAGAACGATCAAAAGTTTTTGATCGTGTGTACTCCCTATTTAAGCGGTCCTTAGGGTAACCCCTCTTAATGAACTTTAGTCATTTTTTACAAGCTCACATCACAAGTATCAGGATCCGTGACATTCCTAATCACCCTAGTGAACTGGCTACGGGGCAATGACCTCAATGTGCTTTCAGGGTGAAAGCTACAGAAATGGAGAAGACCATTCCTATCTGTGGGTTTAACCTATAGATCACTAGTAAGATGACCCTCCTGTACTTTCAAAGTGAGATCCAAAAAATTGATCTCTGATGGATTAGATGTCATAGTAAATTTTATGTGTGGATCCACCAAATTCATCTCTGAAAAGTAAATCGCTAGATCAGCCTCACTACCCATCCAAATACCAAAAACATCGTCAATCTATCTCCACCAAGTGTGGGCGAAGTGGGTGAATAAATGATGTGAGTAAATCGATTTTCAAACGCATCCATGTAGATATTTGCATACGCTGGAGCCATATTGGATCCCATAGTCGCCCCCCTAAGTTGTTTGTAGATGGTGTCGCCAAACCAAAAGAAATTGTTTAAAACCCGTTCCACCAATTTCATTAGAAATTTAACCTGCTTCTCAGGGAAAGAGTGTTTCAATAAGGCTGCCTGAATAGCATCCATACCCTCCACATTAGGTATGGAAGTATATAAACTGGTTATGTCCCATGTGAACAATATCACAGGACCCTCAAATGTGAGGTCTTCAATACGTCTCAATACATGCTTACTATCCCATAAAAAAGACTGTGTCTTTGTAACTAGTGGTTGGAGAACGCTATCCAGGAACACCGATATAGGTTGGAGTACGGAATCCGTGCTCGCCACAATCGGCCACCCTGGTGGATTCTCCAGGCTTTTGTGTATCTTGGGTAAGACATAAAACACCGGTAAGATCGTGTGTTCCTTCCGAAGATATTTATGCAAGTATTCGTCTATAGTGCCCTGTTTTAATGCGTCTGAGACAAGTCTCAATCAATTTTTCCAATTGTAGGACGGCCCCAATATGACTGACACAATATGTGTCTGTATCATTCATTAAGCGGTCTGTGGACCTTCTTGATGTAATCTGCCCTATTCAAGACTACCAAGACTCCTTCCTTATCGGTAGGCTTGAATATGATATTTTTATTCTCTTGTAAGGCTTTCAATGCATGCCGTTCTACCCGAGAGAAATTAGGATTCTTACCATCCCTAAAATTACCCAACAGATGATCAATGTTTTGTTTAACAAATTGTACATACACTATATTGCCAAAAGTATTCGCTCACCCATCCAAATAATCAGAATCAGGTGTTCCAATCACTTCCATGGCCACAGGTGTATAAAGTCAAGCACCTAGGCATGCAGACTGGTTTTACAAACCTTTGTGAAAGAATGGATCGCTCTCGAGCTCAGTGAATTCCAGCATAGAACTGTGATAGGATGCCACCTGTGCAACAAATCCAGTCGTGAAATTTCCTGGCTCCTAAATATTCCACAGTCAACTGTCAGCTGTATAAGAACATGGAAGTGTTTGGGAACGACAGCAACTCAGTCACGAAGTGGTAGGCCATGTAAACTGACGGAGCGGGGTCTGCGGATGCTGAGGCGCATAGTGTGAAGAGGTCGCCAACTTTCTGCAGAGTCAATCGCTACAGTCCTCCAAACTTCATGTGGCCTTCAGATTAGCTCAAGAACAGTGCGCAGAGAGCTTCATGGAATGTGTTTCCATGGCCGAGTAGCTGCATCAAAGCCATACATCACAAAGTGCAATGCAAAGCGTCGGACGCAGTGGTGTAAAGCATGCCGCCACTGGACTCTAGAGCAGTGGAGACGCGTTCTCTGGATTGCCTAATCATGCTTCTCCATCTGGCAATCTGATGGACGAGTCTGGGTTTGGCAGTTGCCAGGAGAATGGTACTTGCCTGACTGCATTTTGCCAAGTGTAAAGTTTGGAGGGGGGATTATGGTGTGGGGCTGTTTTTCATGACCTGGGCTTGGCCCCTTACGGTAGTTCCAGTGAAAGGAACTCTGAATGCTTGAGCATACCAAGACATTTTGGACAATTCCATGCTCCCAACTTTGTGGGAACAGTTTGGAGCTGGCCCCTTCCTCTTCCAACATGACTGTGCACCAGTGCACAAAGCAAGGTCCATAAAGACATGGATGACAGAGTCTGGTGTGGATGAACTTGACTGGCCTGCACAGAGTCCTGACCTCAACCCAATAGAATACCTTTGGGATGAATTAGAGTGGAGACTGAGAGCCAGGCCTTCTCGTTCAACATCAGTCTGTGACCTCACAAATGCCCTTCTGGAAGAAAGGTCAAATATTCCCATAAACACACTCCTAAACCTTGTGGACAGCCTTCCCAGAAGAGTTGAAGCGGTTATAGCTGCAAAGGGGACTTCATATTGAACACTATCAGGGTTATCCAAAGAGATCCGAATTGCTTGAGAAAGGTAACCGAACGCTGAAAATCAGCGTTCGGTTACCTTTCCTGGCCATTCGGCTATCCAGAGAGCAGGCAATTCGCCAAATCCTGGCGAATTGCCTGCACATACGGTGCCTGTTCGGTCCCTGTTCGAGGGCAGTGAAATCCCCATAGAGAAGCAATGCTTCGTCTATTCAGAGAACACAAACCAGCAGTGAAAGGTTCCCCTAATGCCCTGCTATTCGGTGGTTTAATTCGGCAAATTTATTCAGGAGAATCCCATAGACTTCAATGTTAAAAATATTCCCGTTTTAATTCAACATCTAATAAACCGTTCATTATAAAATTCTGCAGCAAAAAGTCTCTTTATTTATAGATTTTTTAGGATACTTTAAGCATTTTTCAGATTTTTTTTTTTTTAAAAGTCCGATTTTTTTTTTTTTTTTTTTTTTTTTCAGTTAACTTATTTTTTCTGTAACAGCCCTCTTTATTATCATTCCCTGGACCTCCTGTGAAAATTTCAGACATTTTCGCTCAGTAGTTTCTTTGCAAACAGCGTTTCATTTTCCCAGATTCATACAAATGGTTTTTCTAATTTATTCACTGCCTCCTCTACGTCACAGCTGCTTCGGCTCTGTGTGATTCGGCTCCTTTTCGGCTCCTGTTCGGCTCCTGTTCGAAGGTTAATCCAGATGTTTTTGCTTGTTTTCAGCGTGCATTCGGTTAGTTTTCGTCAGGTTTTCGGCAGCTTTTCCCTGCAATTCGGGGACCCTGTGGTGTTTGCTGAATACACCGCAGGGTCACCGAAATGGGATCGGCAAAAGGAACCGAATTGAAGAGAACGAAAAGTCACAGAACGTGCGGTGACTTTTCGAATCTCTTTGGATAACCCTGTATGGATTAGGAATGGGATGTCACTTATATTCATATGCGAGTCAAGGCAGGTGAGCGAATACTTTTGGCAATATAGTGTATGTCTCTATGGTGAATTTGGTGGATCCACACATAAAATTTACTATGACATCTAATCCATCAGAGATCAATTTTTTGGATCTCACTTTGAAAGTACAGGAGGGTCATCTTACTAGTGATCTATATGTTAAAACCACAGATAGGAATAGTCTTCTCCATTTCTGTAGCTTTCACCCCGAAAGCACATTGAGGTCATTGCCCCATAGCCAGTTCACTAGGGTGATTAGGAATGTCACGGATCCGAATACTTGTGATGAGAGATTGTAAAAAAATGACTAAGGACCTCTTAAATAGGGAGTACACGCGATCAAAAACTCTTGATCGTTCTATTGCCATAAAGAGTCTCGGATTCCATTTATATCTAAATATAATCAGGCGAGTATATCAATCAACCAAATTATAAGAAAACATTGGCAGATTTTGCAGAAAGCATACAGTGAAATTCCTTTCTTTCAGACAGTCCCTATGTTTGCGTTTAGGAGAAATAGGAATTTGAGGGATGATATAGGATCAATGAAAAAGCGTCAACCGAACACTTTAACACCACAAAAACAATGTACATTCCCCTGTCTACATTGTGCCTCATGTAATGCAGTAATTAGAGGTGATCATCTTTTGCACCCGCAGACGGGGGCAAAAATCCCCATTCAAGATTTTTTCACATGTGATTCTTTGTTTTGTGATTTATGTATTAAAATGTCCTTGTGGCCTCCTTTTTATGTAGGCAAAACTACTATGAGAGTAACAGAGTCGGCAAACAGAAATCCACCATTAGAACAAAACGTCTCGAACTCCCTGTTGCAGAGCATTTTCAGAATTATTCTCATAATGTAGCTCCCCTACGTTTTCAGGTAGTGGACCAAGTCCCACCCCTCAGACGTGGGGGGGATGGGACACGTTTATTAAAACAAAAAGAAAAAAGTGGATCCATCGACTCGACACCTTATGGCCTAAAGGGTTGAACAGGGAATTTGATTTGCTTGTATGTTTTTGAGAATATTGTTATCTTGTCTACATGTGGTGTATCCCCTGCTTTTAGGCTCGTGTCAGACGAGCGCAGTGTTCACGTCCGTGTTGCCGCACATAAGTACATCCGTGATAGCATACAATTGTGGTAAATGGAGCCCCACACACAAAGTACGTCCGCACAGACGTGGGGACGCATAACGGATGCGACAAACTGATGCAGGTTAGGCAAGAACGTAATACCGCTAGAATTTCAGGACGTGCAGAGTGCGCCCGTCCGCATAGCTTTGTGTGTGAGTGATGGAACGTGGTCAGATGGACTGCATTTATACGTCCATGATTTTTGACGGACAAAATGTATTTTCATTTTAATTTATTTTCCCTCCTACATCCGTCAAAAATAACGTCAGTCACAAAAACGGACTGCGGCGACTACTGCGTCTTCTCTCAAAAATATAATAACTTTTTACCCCTTTAAATGCCAGGATGGTGGCATGTGTCCCCCACTTCTATGGGGGCTCCACGTGATGATACAATATGGACAGGAGTATAGAAAGTTTATCTGCAGTCCTCTGCATCCATAGATATAAATCAGATTGCTTGTCAGACATAAGAAGTGGAACTATATACTATATATTATATGCTTTAAAGATTATTGATTGAGCATTTATCATAATATTTCTAGCCCCCTCTTCCTTTTGCTTTTAACCACACATTTGATACATGATTTTAAGGCAGGATACGGAGGCTTCGTATTTGCTGTTCTCTCTTAACTGCCCCAACAGCAGCGAAGAAACGTTTATTGAAAAATAACAGAAAACAAGCAGTCCTCCCTTCCCCAACGTGGGGAGGGGGACCTAGCCCCCCAGATCCTCCCCATCCAGTCCATAAACCACTCCCCCGGAAGCAAGCAGCCCCTCCTCATTCTTCGGTGCTCCCGGCGGTAGCAGACATAAGTATAGCTCTCCTGTATTTATCTACTCTTCTATCTCCTTTACTGACAGAGCTTCTCGACCCGGTCTAGACCGCGGCGGTTTGCTCACTCGCCCGATCCTGGCGTCGGCAGTGTTAGCCGGCGCCGGGTTTCGGGCTTCTCCCTATCACTTTACAACTTTTTTTCTCACGCTGCTCGCTATCTCCCTGCATTACGAGCTCCACACGCGGTTCTAGCCACGCCCCTTCAAGCTCCACTGTATTGCGGGTGGCCATCTTGGGGTCCCTCTTACACAGCGCGGCGCACGCACTCACCGCTCAGCTCAGCTCTGCAGACCAATCGCTTCCCCCTTTAAAGCCATGTCTTTATCAAAACCTGGCCACGCTGATGCTCCCTCCTCGGAGGACATACCAGCCTCAGACCCCGGATCTGAACGGAGCTCCCTCACCTCGGAGCAATATGCCCGCAAGAGACATAAAAAATCTAAAAGACTATCTGCCTAGTCCAGATTCGCCTGCATGGAGGCTTCCCTGCAGGCATCCGTCTCCCAGGCAGTGGCTGCAGCAGTCTCTTCCCTCTCTGAGTCATGGCACAAATCCCTTACGGAGGCCATCTTCTCCACCCTTCCCCCCCATCCATGTTGATATGGCTCCAGAGGTCCCTGATGTCCCTACTGGGGACCCTAATATGGGCTTCGGCCCCGCACTCTGTGCACCTGAGATCGGACTTCCCACCAGTAGTCCAGCTGCAAGCAGCAGCAGCAGAGGGGCTGGCACCCCCAGATTACTGCCTAAACCAGCCACCACGGCAGTTGTGCCAAGAAAGTGCACCCTACCCCAAGGGGCTCGGGTTAAGAATACCAAAAAAGTCGGCCGTGCTAAACCCACAGTCACCCTCACTGACTACTCAGACTCAGATCAGGGCGATGCAGATCCAGGGAGGGGATGGCTGAGGGAGAAGTCCTCAAACTCCACGCTCCGGAGGACTCAGATTTGCTGGATGCGGACACACCCACTTGCCAGCCCCGATCTCGGGGTACGGTGGTGTACGATCTGCAGGGCAATCCCCTCTTCGAGCCTGAGGATATTGCTCGCCCTAATTCTACGATCTGGTATGCGTCTCCACACGTGGAGCAATGGGTCGACTCACACATCAGGCGCCCTATGACTAAAGAGGACAGGGCCAAAATGAAATTAGAATGTCCTCGCCCGGTTACTGCCGGTAAATCATGCCTGACTCCCAACGTGGACGTCAGCTTCCAAAAAATTGTGTCTAAACGTGGCTGGAACCCCAAAAGAGGCATTGAATTTGCCATTAAAGGCTGCCAGGACCGTCTCCTGGACACAGCCGGCCCCCTGATAAAGCTCTTCCAACTGGCAGAGGAGGCCAAGACCGCTGGATCACTGATGGACCCTTACGAGGTCACGGAATGGGTCCAACGGTCTCTATGCTTGCTTGGCAACGCCAATGCAGCTCTCTCAAGCGAGAGACGCAAGAGCATACTGCTCAAAATTGACACCGAGATGCTGCACCTAGCCACCAATGACCTAGGTGCCTCCGCACAGGGCTTCCTCTTCGGGAAACCCTTTCTTAAGGACATGGGTGAATACACTCAAGCATTTAACTCCATTGACAAATCAGAGGCATCTCTAAAACGCATTTTTTCACCTAACCGCGTTTTTGGCAGGGCCGGCAGGTTCAGGGGTCGCCCTGTTGGCCGAGCGGGCGCTAATAATTCCCGCATCGTTAGAGGCTCCGCTTCCAACACTCAGCCCACCGTTGGTTCCAGTGGCTTCCGTGGTTCCAGCTCTTTCTACCCATCGAGGTCACGAGCTTGGCGAGCCCATGGATACAGAGGCGGCAGAGGTGGTCCTCCCGTCCCTCAAGGACAAGGTAAGACCAATTTATATTATCCCTTCGTCCCTAGTTGCCGTGGGCGGCCGCCTCACTCAATTCCTCCCAAGGTGGGCTTCCCTCACATCGGACCCGTGGGTCCTCTCCACTGTGATGGGTTACCAGATAGAACTCTGCGGTACCCCCACCCAGGCCCATTCCCCCCACCCTCCTCGGTTCGCAGATGTCCTTCGGACACTCATTCATTCCGAGGTGGCAGACCTCAACCGCAAAAGGACCATAGAACCCGCTTTACCCCATCCAACGGGTTTCATCAGCTCCCTTTTCCTGGTGTCAAAGAAAGGCAGGGGGTTCTGTCCGGTGATCAACCTTCGCTCCCTCAACGATTGGGTCCTTTACCGCCATTTCAAAATGGAGGGCATCCCCACCTTAACCCTTTCACTGCTGAGGACGTGTGGGGAACGTCCTCATTGACTCCTAAGGAAAGATAGGGGTGGAGATAGGGGGTTCCTTTGAACCCCGATATCTCCGGCTGTTTGCAGCTAGAAGGGTCATGATTGATATCATTAGAAAGACCAGAGCATGGCCTTTCCAATGATACCAAACATGATCATGTTTAAAGTAAAGAACAAAAATAATAATAATGAAAAAGAAAAATGTGTTTTTTTAAAGACGTGAAATGGCTCAGCAGTGAAGGGGTTAAACGACATGCTCCTTCTGGGAGATTGGATGGTCAAACTCGACCTCAAAGATGCCTACCTCTCAGTTCCCGTAATGGAATCCCAACAGGACCTCCTACAATTCCTTTGGAACGGCAAATTATGGAGATTCACCTGCCTCCCCTTCGGACTGTCGTCCGCCCCGCGGTGCTTCACCAAGCTACTCAGACCCGTGGTTTCTTCCCTCCGCGCTCGAGGAGTACGATTGGTGATCTACCTGGACGACGTTCTTCTCATGTCCCAGTCACCTCACACCCTTCGGACCCATCTCCACGACACTATTTCCCTATTCCAGGAACTGGGGTTTCTTCTCAATCCAGAGAAATCGATTCTCACTCCCAATCTCTCTATAGAATTCCTAGGCTTCGTGGTGGACTCCGACCTCATGAACCTCAGCCTTCCACTGTCAAAGATCTCCTCGATCAGGAAAGAAGCGAGGATACTGCTCAGGAAGAAGACCTTCCCCCTCCGCTCCTTGACCCGTACGGTAGGTCTCCTAGCGGCGGCCCGCATGGCGGTTCACCCGGGCCGACTACACTACAGGGCCCTCCAACGATTGAAGGCCCATTCACTCCGGGCGGGCTTTGACTATACGGACCACGTGATGCTGACAGAGGATGCCAGATCAGATCTACTATGGTGGATCGACAACATAGTCACCTGGAACGGTCGTTCCCTGGTACCTCCTCCTCCCACGATGACCATCGATTCGGACGCCAGCAGACTGGGCTGGGGTGCGAGATGTGGCTCCCAGGAGACAGGCGGTCGCTGGTCCCCCCCTGGAACAGTTATGGCACATCAATTGCCTAGAACTCCTGCCGGGATTATTCGCACTCCGTTGCTTTACACGGCGATCCCCTCCGGACTCGGTCGTACTTCGGATGGACAACATACCTGCGGTCCGCTACATCAACGGCCTGGGAGGCCCTCGCTCAGCAGACCTGTCAGCCATGGCTCTGGGAATTCTGCCTTCCCCTCGGGATTTTGGTCCACGCCCAGTTCATCCCCGGTCTGACGAACGAAGTGGCCGATTGGAACTCCAGGCACTTTACGGACTCGGGAGACTGGCGACTGTCACGGCACAGTTTCTCTGCGCTATCCGCGCTTTGGGGGCCTTTCCAGATCGACTTGTTCGCCTCCAGGCTCAATACACAGCTGCCAGACTTCTTCAGCTGAGGGCCGGATCCGGACGCCATGGCCACGGATGCGTTTCTTCAGGATTGGTCCAAGGGCCCCCACTACGCCTTCCCACCGTTCGTCCTTATTGCTCGCACTCTGTCACAGATCCGAGCTCAGGAGGCATCGGTGGTCCTAATAACGCCGTTTTGGAAGTCCCAACCGTGGTTCCCAACGCTCCTGAGCATGGCGGTAGATGCCCCGAGACTCGTCCCACCCTCCCCGGACCTTCTACTGGACCACGAGGAGCAACCCCATCCCCTGGTGACCTCCCACCGTCTTCAACTCCTGGCGTGGTGGCTCTCTGGCACCCCCCTACAGGCTCACGCCTTTCAGAACGCACTACAGACCTCTTGCTCCAATCCTGGGCCCCGGGTACCCGACTCGCCTACAAGTCTGCCTGGGATGGGTGGGCTGGCTGGTGTCTGGAACGGGATAGAGATCCCTTTTCGGCCCCTGTGACAGCTCTCCTGGATTTCCTCACACACGCCTTCGACTCCGGTAAGGCTTATCGCACTGTGAATGTCCTTCGTTCAGCCATTTCGGCTGGCCATTCTGGATTTTCGGGAGTCGCCACGGGCTCCCATCCTTTGGTCTGTCGCCTCCTACGAGGCATGCGCTTCTGACGCCCTCCGGCGCCCTAAATACTCCTGTACATGGGCCGTGTCCCAGGTCCTCTCCTTCCTGGATCGCTGGCCTGAGAATGCAGCTCTCTCACTGCAGGCCCTCTCGGCTAAACTCCTTATGCTTTTCTGTTTAGTGGCCTGCAAACGTGTCGGAGATGTTAGGGCGCTGGATTTCGGTGCCCGTTCTTATGTCCCCGAAGGTGTACGCTTTGATATTTCACGTCGCACCAAGACATCCCTGACTTCGGTACTCTTCCCGTCTTTTCGGGTCTCTCCCCGTCTCTGTCCGGTTTCGTGTCTCCGGGAGTACGAATCTCGTACTAACTCCATCAGGGTTCTTCCGGTTTCACCTCTCTTTATATCTTTTCGATCTCCTCATAAACCGGTCTCCTCTCCCACTTTGGCTCGTTGGATGCGATGGCTTATGGCGCAGGCCGGGGTGGATGTGTCAGCTTTCGGGGCCCATTCGGTCCGCAGTGCCTCCGCCTCAAAGGCGGCTTCGATGGGCTGTCGACTGGAAGACCTCTTACGTGCAGCTGACTGGTCTAGGGAGTCCACGTTTCGTACCTTCTATTTCAAGCCCATTGTCCATTGGTCGGATGCGGTTACTGTTCCTCTTTGAACTAGCAAATACGAAGCCTCCTTGTCCTGCCTTAAAATCACAAAATTTTCCTATTCCATAACGGAAAGTTTAGATTTTAATAAGGACACGGAGGCGAGTATTTCCTGCCCTACCCCACCCGGTTTGATTGGATTCCGCATCTCTCCTGGAATGGGATGGACTGTTTTGGCGGCTGCCAGGGCTCCATTTGTTCAATCAGATTTCAGTTTCTCACTGTTCTTTCATGTGCTTTGTCTCTTTCAGCCTTCTGAGTTCCTGATATGGTTCCTCGTTGTTTTGGCTCCCGATCTCCTACTCCAGTTTTGCTTCTGAGGCTCCCACCGTTGTCATGTCGCAGCTTCGAAAGAGGAGGGGCTGCTTCCGGGGGAATGGTTTATGGACTGGATGGGGAGGATCTGGGGAGCTAGGTCCCCCTCCCCACGTTGGGGAAAGGAGGACTGCTTGTTTTCTGTTATTTTTCAATAAAAGTTTCTTCGCTGCTGTTGGGGCAGTTAAGAGAGAACAGCAAATACGAAGCCTCCGTGTCCTTATTAAAATCTAAACTTTCCGTTATGGAATAGGAAAATTTAGTGATTATGTGCCAACCTTGCCTCAATGATTATACTCTATACAGATTCTTATCATATTGCTCGATTGTTTATTGAATTGCAGATGCATTCAATTAGTGAGTGTGTGTGTGTGTATATATATATGTATATATATATATATATATAATAATCTCAAAAAGGTTATGCACTCACAGTTCACCACTTAATTTCAGTACCCGGTGCTCAGCTATGGCCTCAATTGACACAAAACCGCAGGAAAGTCAGCACTCCAGGGACTCTCAAAATTTTCCTTTATTTAATCCATAGAAAAGTCAACGTTTCGGCTCACAATAATGAGCCTTCCTCAGGACATACATGTACACACAATAACATACATCATTTAAATAGATCCTGTAATCAATATACAAACAAGGTTCCTAATCACTCACCACCAGGTGTATCGCAATCCCGGCGTGTCCTCTGTGTTACTGCGCATGCGCCGACTCCCGGCTCCTCCTTCTGACATCACACGGTATGTATACACGCTGGTGTTACCTGGGCAACTGGTGTGATGTCAGAAGGAGGCGCCGGGAGTCGGCGCATGCACAGTAACACAGAGGACACGCCGGGATTGCGATACACCTGGTGGTGAGTGATTAGGAACCTTGTTTGTATATTGATTACAGGATCTTTTTAAATGATTTATGTTATTGTGTGTACATGTATGTCCTGAGGAAGGCTCATTATTGTGAGCCGAAACGTTGACTTTTCTATTGATTAAATAAAGGAAAACTTTTTTTTTCCTGCGGGGGGATATATATATATATATTTATTTTTTGAGGTGTTGGTTTTTAGCAGGTATGTATGATTAGGACCTGTTGGTTGAAACGTCACAATATTGTTTATTTTTATTTATTTATAAAAGGATTTTACCAGGAAGAATACATTGAGATTTCTCTCGTTTTCAAGAACATTGAGTGGTTACAGAAATACAAAATAGTAAAATGCAAGATATTAATACAAGACCAAATATACAGAAAAATAAATATGTAGGAAATAAAGTCATGTTACAGGTGCAATTCGTATTGAGGTATGTTAATAGGGAACTCTTAAGGGACTTAAGACTGGGGGAAGATTTGATGGTGTCTGGGAGGTTATTCCATATTTGCGGTGCTCTGTAGGAAAATGAGGATCGAGCCACTTTCTTTTTGTATTGCAAGTAAGGTGCTGGTCCTGGATCTGAGGTTATAGGATGAGGGAACTGCCGGGGGAAGCAGCATATTCAGGTAGGGTGGTAGCTTCCCAGAAAAGCTCTTAAACACCAGGTTGGAAAGGTGAAGGGTGCGTCTAGATTCCAGCGATGGCCAGTTTAGTTCTTTTAACATGTCCCAATGGTGGGTCTTGTAGTTACATTGTAGCACAAAGCGACAGAATGCGTTATACAATGTAGTAAGTTTCTGGAGGTGTGTTTGAGGGGCAGCTGCATACACTACAACTCCGTATTCAATGGCTGGCATAAACATTTGTTGTACAATCTGCTTTCTTACCGCGGGGCTCAGGCAGGATTTGTTTCTGTACAGGGCACCTAGTTTGGGGTAGAGTTTAGATGAGAGTTTTTCGATGTGGGGGCCAAAAGATAGATTTGGGTCTAACCACATACCTAGATATTTGAGAGAAGTGACTGTGGTCAGCGTGCCATTTGATTTTGTCCTGACACATAGATGGGGTGTTTGCAATTTGTGTAGTTTAGGTGCGGTTCCAAAGAGCATTGTAACAGTTTTGTCAGTATTTAGAAAACGTTTGTTATCTGTGATCCACTTTTCTACCTCTGTGAATTGTTCTTGCAGCACGGCCTCCAGCTGCGGGAGATTTGGTTTGCTGGTATAGATTACAGTGTCGTCTGCGTACATATGTACAGTTGAGGCTTTGCAGACATTGGGCTGATCGTTTATGAATATAGTGAATAGCAGGGGGCCGAGTATCGAGCCTTTGGATACACCGCACGTGACTGGGAGGGGAAGGGAAGTGCTGTCAGAAATGGACACAAATTGTGACCTATCAGACACATATGATTGGAACCAGGTTAACGCGCTATCACCAATACCAGAGTTTTTAAGTTTTTGTAATAGGATGCCATGGTCTACTGTGTCAAAGGTCTTGGCAAAATCAAGGAAGATGGCTCCAGTTAGGTTTCCTTGTTCCATGCCCGCTTGGATATCATTACAAACTTTTAAAAGGGCCGTTGTAGTTGAATGATTTGGACGAAAGCCTGATTGATCTGGGGTTAAATAGTTCTGATACTGATAAAAAAACGTAATTGAGTGTAGACACATTTTTCCAGAATTTTTGACATTACATGGAGCAGTGATATTGGGCGGTAGTTGGATACCAAAGTATTGTCTCCACTTTTATGGATAGGTACCACCCTCGCAGTCTTCCAGAGTTTGGGTATGTATCCAGTCGCCAGTGATTCATTGATTAGGGTTGCGACAGGATTTGCAATTGCTGGCGCACTGATTTTCAGCAGCATTGCTGGGATTTGATCAGGTTTTATGGAGTCTGCTGTCCCTGAATAAATTTCCTGGCACTTACTCCACTGTAGGGCCTGCTCATTATTTCTCCTTGTTGTGTTTTCGTATGCGTCTAGTAATGTTGTCAAGCATATTTACAATTTGCTGTCTTTTCAGCCTGTTTCCAAAGAATGTTAACTGCAGGTAGGAGAAAGCCCTCACATAACTTCAGACTTATGCCTTCCTATATATATTTTTTTATCTTTCCAATAGGCACAGGGTTTGTCTGCACGTATAGAAGATGTGAAACCCATGTTTGTGGAGCCCCGAGGAAAAGGGACCTTTACAGAGGTCAGTGGGGATAATCAATTTTACCCTCCGTTATGAACTTGTTAAAAAACACATAAAAACCTGTATTTCTACTCTTGGGCAGCAGTGTACACAGTATCCAGCCCCACTTAAAAAAAACAACAAAAAACTGTACTTTGAATCGTGTAACACAACACTATACAAAACAACAAAGATTTTTATTTTATTTAAATGTTAATTAAAGCTTTAAGCCCACCTGCCACGTCAAGGCATATCTCTTAAGCCTGAGACACACTGAGTGTGTAGCGACGCACAGCGTAGTGAAGCAAACATTTTGCAGGCTTGACTTCACTCCGCCTCACAGACAGACCACTGCATTATGTTTGTTTCTCTCCGCACTGGACAGGAATCAAATACTCTGCAGATCAAACTAGAGAAATGTTTGTTTCTCCTCAAATGAAGCAAAGCATAGAAAAAAAATCAAGTTTATTGTAAAACAACTTTTAAATTACAATGTAGAACATGCCAAAACTTTATTTTCACAAAGCGCATGTCATTTAGGCAAAATAAAGTTTTGTAATCTCATCTCTGTGATAATTTTATTTAAATGTTTGCAAAATGCTGTGAAGTCAAACAGGGCACAGTAATGACATAAGGTGTACAGTATAGTGCTGGATGTATGGACAGTCCACAGGAGCTCACACTTTATTTATTCAATAAAAGCATTGTGTGAAACTGTGACTAATATTTCATGTATGCCAGAGAGCAGGGTGCAAATGCCCTCCTTGCCAGCTCTCACTTGTTTGCATAGACCTCCTGAAGTAACATAACTCTATTCATGTTTATCTCTCTGCCCATTGACAGGACTGTGTTCAGTTATTTTGCTCTCTGTAGCTCTCCATGGGCACTGGGCGCACATCCCAAGCTCTGTGCTTCTATCCCATTCCCCCCCACACACACCGTTGGTGAAAGTTGCATTTTTTGCGATGCACGTTGCTGGTTGCCAGGGGCACCGGCTGTCACACCATGCACCCACTCCTGACAGCCTGAGTGCGGAGCCGGAGCAGGGCTGGGGGGAGGGATCTAGAGGAGGACCGGCGCTGGTGGGAGGGATCTACAGCACAGGCGCCGTGTGCTGCAGGTCATGCCCCTCCCCTCAACGCGCCGCTCCGCTGAGGGGAGAGTTGGATTTTTCCAAGTCCTGTCGCTCAGCGCCGCATCGTGACGCGGCCGGAGAGTGGGAGGTGGAAAAATCTGTACACACTGAGCGCGTCTCGCCGCGCGGCGCCACCTACAGGCGCTACGCGTTGCAACAAGCTCAATGTGTCTCAGGCTTTAAGGTGGGTCATAGCCTACTGCCAATACTTAGCCTTTTTACCAGAGGTGCTTTTATTTATGAGAAAATTAAGTATCTGGCGCCCCCTAATGGACAGAATTGAACAATGCAATATGTACGTAATGTATCTTAGGGATGAAATTGAACAACGCAATTTATACGTAGTATACCTTTAAGTCCCTCATACATCTAAATCGCAGTTCAACAGTCAGCAGCAAAATAGTCACACACCGATGGTTCACCTCCAACCACCAAAATAGTCAATAGCAGAAAAGGTTGTGGTGACAGTCTGCGCTTCCCTCTTTAGTAACAGATGTTCTTAAATGGGAGATCTTCTTATTAAAAGGATCTTCTTTATTAAATAGATCACCTTTTTCTCATGCAGTCATCAACCCTCGGAACAGAAAGGGATAAAGGCAAAACATAGTGTGATTTTGTATAACTCGTCTGAGCCCCCCAAAAAATTCAATGGTTTAACTCACATATGGGGGTGTCATAAATCAGACACTGGATATTCTGCACCACCGATATTTTAAGGAGATATCGGACTCCCCTTTTTCACCTCCGTTTGACGATATTCCTCCAAGGAAAAAATAAGGTTGCAAGATCTTCGATGTAAATTTAAAATTTATTTATTCCATAAAATAATTAAAACAATTAAAAAACAAGCGCCAATACGCGTTTCGCGATCAAATTCGCTTCATCAGTTGGCAAAAAATAAATGCATAATTCCAGATAGGAATTGGACGGCATCCCGCGCATGGGCGGTGGGGTTTGCGGTGTTGGAGGAAGGAGAAAATTACAAACGGGCGTTCCCCATTCAATTAATTTTTTGAGAAAAGGGAATATAAGGACACTGCAGGGTATCTGGAATTATGCATTTATTTTTTGCCAACTGATGAAGCGAATTTGATCGCGAAACGCGTATTGGCGCTTGTTTTTTAATTGTTTTAATTATTTTATGGAATAAATAAATTTTAAATTTACATCGAAGATCCTGCAACCTTATTTTTTCCTTGGAGGAATATCGTCAAACGGAGGTGAAAAAGGGGAGTCCGATATCTCCTTAAAATATCGGTGGTGCAGAATATCCAGTGTCTGATTTATGACACCACCATATGTGAGTTAAACCATTGAATTTTTTGGGGGGCTCAGACGAGTTATACAAATCACACTATGTTTTGCCTTTATCCCTTTCTGTTCCGAGGGTTGATGACTGCATGAGAAAAACGTGATCTATTTAATAAAGAAGATCCTTTTAATAAGAAGATCTCCCATTTAAGAACATCTGTTACTAAAGAGGGAAGCGCAGACTGTCACCACAACCTTTTGTGCTTTTATTTATACTCTGCACAAAAAAGAAACATGGTGGTAAGATCAGCAATTCTTTTTTTTAAAGACTTTATTTTTTTAGCGACAGAAAGCAATATCACCAGGGATACAAAAAGAAGAAAAAAGGGGGAGGGGAAACCTATCCAGTGCAAAATCATCAAACAAAGTTACCTTGGAACAGAAAGTGCCCCTTCCCCAGCTCCAATACGGGTTTGCCGCTACGTTTATGTATAGATGGAGAAGAAGAGATAAAGGAAAAGAGAGAAAGAAGGGGGGGCGGAGGGGGAGAGGCCTCCCAACTCCATGCACAGAGACAGTAGGCAAAATTCCTTCCGCTATGTTTTACATATGAGGTCAAGCAATTCAAGGGGACAAGGGCAATTAGCAATGCAACGCTGTGGGCGGCGCTTCCATCCGTATCCACCCCACTGCCCTGAGTGCCACCCATAACACGCAGTTTGCACTCCCTATGGGTAAAGTCTGCTATAGGATTCGCCAATAAGAAGGTGTGAGGGGAATCTGACAGGACATGACCTCTCCATAGAGTGTCCATATGCTTGACCAAAAAGAATGGATGTCAGGGTAGGTCCACCACATATGATCGTACGAGCCTTTTGCCCCACATTGCCACCAGCAGTCTCCCGTGAGTGTCCGTTTGATCCTGGCCAGTTGGGCCGGTGTTGTGTACCAGCGCATAAGTAATTTGACCGCCTGCTCCTGGATAGTGGTGCAAACTGAAATCTTCCTGGAGGCTTCCCAGATGTCAAGCAAAGAGTCTCCATCCAATTGACATAGGGGAGTTCCTTCCAGTCCAGTATGCAGGTGACCTATTGGTATAAGGATATCAGTCCTTTAGTGTAACAGCCCCTCAAGCAGAGAGAATCAAATGATTTGGGTTTTGTCGTCGCTGCCTGTGGCTTTAATGCAAATTCCCGTAGCTGAAGAAATCTGGAAAAAGAGGCAGGCGGTAGGTGGGTGCCCTCCTGAAGGTCATCGAATTGAATCAGGGTACCTGGGGGGGACGCAATCCGAAGGCCTGATGTGCTCGGTCCATGAGAAATCTGGAGGGAGAGAGGTCAATGCAACATTTTCCTAAAGATTCCCGTCAGCGTTTCCATCAACTGATCTTGAGTGACTGAGTCCAGGAGACCCCGGAGTCTTACGTTCCGTCGACGACTGCGGTTCGCCATATCCTCCACCTGCGCCTTCAGCCGTCCTATTTTATCCTTTCCACCATGGTGCTAGCGTGGGAGGCGATGGTATCGGTGCGCTCTTCCAGGGCTGCATTGCAACCCCCCAATCGCCTGGACGTCGGCAGAAAGGGCCTGAAAATTGCGGTCCATCTCGGCCGCTAAGAATTCCTGTATGGAACTGAGCTTGTTCCCTAGGACCGAGATGTCGTCCCTGGTAGCCGGTGAGCTGGCTGTGTTGGGGGTCCTACCTCTTCGGGCTCTCGTTGCCGCGCGTCCTTGCCGGCACCATCTTGGGTCTCCACGCTTCTGGCCGTGAAAATCGGCGCCACTGGGACCTTGGAATCCTTTTTTTTTTGTTATTCTACATGCTCAGGGGTTGCGGGGGCTCTCCGGTTCTGGCTGGTGCCGGGAGAAGGTGGTCGGTGGTTTGCTTTTAACAGCAGAAGCAAGAGGGTTCACAAAGCACGTCCTTTCGCATGGCCGTACAGGCTCCGCCCCCCGATATCAGCAATTTTAAGGCATGGACTCGGCGGCTCCTATTTGCTTCTCTTTCTTATATTTAAATCACAGCAGCAAGAGAAAAAGTGAACAAGATAAAAGGTCTAACACAGCTTCCCCTTAACCCCTTCCCCAGTCCAGCTCTGCGGCTCCAGTTTATATATGGAAGTGAACCCGGAAATGCGTCCTCTTTCTTGCTGCTGCAGCAGTGGTTTAAGTATAAGCAGTTTGCACTCTTTCTAATACTATTTATACAGCTTTGCTATTAATATTGTGCTGGCCAGTCGGTTGTCCCGGCTAGGGGCGACTGCCGGCTTGTTTCATTTGCGTAGTGGTTTGGTGAGATATCTTCCTGGGGCTACTGCTCGTAGAGACGAGACGTATTCTCAATATTGTCAAACAAGCAAAGCAGCAAGGGGAAGTGGATGTTCTTGTCCATCTAGGGACAAATGACTTGGCTAGCAATGAGGTTTCTGAGATTAAGGAAGATTTTTGTGTTCTTGGAGGTGAAATACAGCAGATTGCGTCCACTGTGTCATTCTCTGAAGTTTTGCCTGTGCATAACATTCAGGATAGGCAGATGCGCAATAGGGAATTTAATTTGTGGCTTCGGGAATGGTGTCGAGAGCAAGGATTTGGCTTTGTGTCCCATGATAGCTCTAATTGGAGCAGAAAGGAACTGTATAAAAAAGATGGTTTGCATCTTACTCATAGGGGAACATATGTTCTCAGTGAGAAGTTCAAAGGTTTCGCAAAGAAATATTTAAACTAGGAGGGGGGGACAAAAGGGTAAAAAACCAATCTGCCAGATTGTCCCCCAAAACTAAATCGGAGGGTGCAAGCAACATGCGGGGAAAAAAATGACAAGCTCAGAGTCGTGTCTATAAATGCTCGCAGTTTAGTCAATAAAGTCAATGAACTGGAGGCAATGATGGCAGCTGAAAAAGTAGATTTAGTTGCGGTTACTGAGACATGGTTCAGTGAGAAAAATAACTGGGACATAACAATACCGGGTACTCTTTATATAGAAAAGACAGAGAAGGTAGGAAAGGAGGAGGAGTGGCCCTGTATGTGAAAAACAACATAAAAACGAACCAAATAAAAGTGAGCGAGGTGAACATAGAATCAGTTTGGGTTACGCTAACATTTGGCAATCATACAGTAGCTCGTGTAGGTGTGATCTATAGACCCCCTGGACAAGTAGAAGAGCTAGATAATCTGCTGCTTGAGGAAATAGCCAAAATGGCAATGAAGGGGGAAGTTATTATCATGGGGGACTTTAATCTTCCTGAAGTGAACTGGAAAACCAAAACAGCTGGGTGCACCAGGAGTACAAATATTCTAAACTCCCTACTGGGATTATCTCTAACACAAGTAGTTGAGGAGCCGACCCGTAAAGAGGCCATATTGGATTTAATACTCACAAATGGAGGTTTGGTATCGGACGTTGTTGTAGGTGAAAATTTGGGATCTAGTGATCACCAGTCAGTATGGTTTAATATAAGAACAGGGATGGAGCCGCACCACACAAAAACAAAAGTTTTAGACTTTAAAAAAACAGATTTTTCTAAAATGAGATTTTGTGTGAAGGAGTCCTTATCAGACTGGAGGAATTTAAAGGGAGTCCAGGAGAAATGGGATTATTTAAAGGAAGCATTATTGAAGGCCACAGGCAATTACATTCGACTTGTTAGCAAAAACAAAAAAGGGAAGAAACCACTGTGGTACTCTGCAGAAGTGGCCAAAATAGTGAAGAACAAAAAGACAGCATTCAATAATTATAAAACAACTCAGAGTGAAGAAGATAGGCAAACCTATAAGATTAGGCAGAAAGAGGCAAAGCAATTTATAAGGGCTTCCAAAGCACACGCAGAAGAGAAAATAGCTCAGTCAGTAAAAAAGGGGGACAAAACATTTTTTAGATACATAAACGAGAAAAGAAAAGTAAAACAAGGATTAGTTAGATTAAAAACAAAGGAAGGAAGGTATGTAGAAGAGGATAAAAGTCTCGCTGACTGCCTCAATGAATATTTTTGTTCAGTCTTTGCAGAAGAAAAGGAAGGAAAGGGACCTCAGTTAGGAGGAAACACTAACGAGACAATTACATATCAGTTTACAGAGGAGGAGCTGTCTAAAGTAAAGACAAATAAGTCAATGGGGCCTGATGGGATCCACCCTAAATTGTTAAAAGAGCTCAGTGATGTAATAGCAAAACCGTTAGCAAGGATTGGTTAAATAAATCTGTTAACGGGAGTCGTCCCAGAAGACTGGAAATTAGCAAATGTTGTGCCCATTCACAAGAAGGGTAGTAGGGAGGAATCTGGGAACTATAGGCCAGTTAGTCTTACGTCAGTAGTGGGGAAATTAATGGAAACCATGTTAAAGGAAAGGATTGTTGAACATCTAAAAACACATAGATTACAGGATCAGAAACAACATGTGTTTACCTCAGGGAGATCATGCCAAACTAATCTTATTGATTTTTTTGATTGGGTAACAAAAATAATAGACACGGCTGGTGCAGTAGACATTGCTTATTTAGATTTCAGTAAGGCTTTTGATACTGTTCCGCATAGAAGGCTTATCAATAAATTGCAATCTTTGAGCTTGGATTCCAATATTGTTGAATAGATTAGGCAGTGGCTGAGTGACAGGCAACAGAGGGTTGTGGTAAATGGAGTTTATTCGGCGCAAGGTCTTGTTACCAGTGGGGTACCTCAGGGGTCAGTACTTGGACCCATTCTATTTAATATTTTTATTAGTGATATTGCAGAAGGTATTAATGGAAAAGTATGTCTTTTTGCTGATGACACAAAGATTTGCAACAGGGTTGACGTTCCTGGAGGGATCAGCCAAATGACAAATGATTTAGGTAAACTAAAAAAATGGTCGGAGCTGTGGCAATTGAGTTTTAACGTGGATAAGTGCAAGATAATGCACCTGGGACATAAAAACCCAAGGGCTGAATATAGAATATTTGATACAGTCCTAACCTCAACATCTGAGGAAAGGGATTTAGGGGTTATTATTTCAGAGGATCTAAGGGTAAGTAGTCAATGTAATAGAGCAGCAGGAAATGCTGGCAGAATGCTTGGTTGTGTAGGGAGAGGTATTAGCAGTAGGAGAAGGAAAGTGCTCATGCCACTGTACAGAGCACTGGTGAGACCTCACTTGGAGTACTGTGTGCAGTACTGGAGACCGTATCTCCAGAAGGATATAGACATCTTAGAGAGAGTTCAGAGAAGGGCTATTCAATGGTGTACGGCTTGAAGGAGAAAAGTTACCAGGAAAGGCTTAATGATCTTAACATGTACAGCTTGGAAAAAAGACGAGACAGAGGAGATATGACAGAAACATTTAAATACGTAAAGGGAATCCACAAGGTAGAGGACGGGAGTATATTTAAATGGAAACAAAATAGCAAAACAAGAGGACATAGTCTTAGATTAGAGGGGCAAAGGTTTAAAAGTAACATCAGAAAGCATTATTTTACTGAGAGGGTGGTGGATACATGGAACAGTCTTCCAGTTGAAGTGGTAGAGGCCAAAACAGTAATTGAATTTAAGCAAGCATGGGATAGGCATAAGGCTATCCTAAACAAAAGATAAATCCAGGTAAAGTATCCATGTAATTGGGCAGACTAGATGGGCCGAAAGGTTCTTATCTGCCGACATTTTTCTATGTTTCTATTTATTTATTTTGCTTAAAGGGACAAGCATGCTTTGCTAGTGTGCTTTTAAAAATGTGCAATGCCTTTTGAACGAGTCAGTAGTGTCATGAACCTGTGCGTCTGAGTTGCTCCTCCTGCAGTGTGAGCTAGGGGGAGGGCGGGGCTGAACTTTCACCCCCAGCTACTGCAGAAACGGGGAAGGCAAGAAATCCATACACAAGGGGAGAAAAAGAGACAGCAGAGAGAGGGACAACAAAGAAAAGCAGAGACACAGCAAGAAACGGTAAAGAAAGACGGCAAGATAAAGCAGATAAAGCCCAAGAAAAGGTACAGTGAGGGACAGCGCACACGAGACAGAACACAAAGAATGAGAGGGAGTGACTGTGTCAGGGACTTTGAGACAGTGAGTATGGAAAAATCTTGAAAGAGCGCAAGTGAGCGTGTCAGTGAGTGTGTGAGTCTGTCAGCAGGTGAGTGAGTTTTGCTTTCACAGTTGCAGAGATGTTAATATTCAGTTCCTCGGTTTCCCCAGTCTGAGTTCCTGAGCGTGCACAGCTTGTGTTAGTTCATATAGTCACAGGTATTTAAAATGCGCTAGCAAATTCCGTAGCACTGTACAATGGGAGAGGCAGAATAACAAATGTCCATACAAGTTAGACACCCAGAACAGTAGTTCCAGCAGTTCCCTCATCCTATAACCTCCGATCCAGGACCAGCACCTTACTTGCAATACCACAATACAAAAAGAAATTGTCACGATCCTCATTTTCCTACAGAGCATCGCAGTTATGGAATAACCTCCCAGACGACATCAAATCTGGATGTGTGAGCTGAAGAAACACCCCTAGCTGAGGGGCGTCACCGTAGAAGATTAAATTACAGATTTTAACCCCTTCGCTGCGGATGATGTGTGGGGAACGTCCTCATTGACTCTGGCTATATGCGGAGGACGTTCCCCACACGTCATCGGCTTGCGGGAGCCCCGACGTAGATACCTTTCTGTCCGGGGTCCCGCAGCGTTTTGGCTTCAGCGTCCTCAGACGCTAAAGTTCAGCCCCTCCTGACGTCATCGCGCCATGCGCGATGACGTCATTTCCAGGCAACCCCCCGGCAATGCTGGGAGATCGCCTGGAAGAGAGGGGGCGGATCCTTTTGGATCCTCTTCCCTCCCAATCAGGAGGGTTTAAAATAAAAAGAAAGGCACTGTTTTGAAGGGCAGTGTCTGCCCTTCAAAGCGGTGCTTTTTTTTTTTTTAACCCCTGACATTCCAGATCGCGATCTTGGATGGCGGCGCAACCTCTGGGTTCCCCCTTGGCTCCTGACGTATCGTGCATAGCACGATGACGTCAGATAGCCGGGGAACCCCTAGCTGCCTGGGGATTTCCCAAGGAAATCCCCTGGTGGAGATATGGGGTTCCTTTGAACCCCAATATCTCCAGAACCGTGGCAGCTAGGGTCATGGAGGGTATCATTTGAAAGGCCTGAGCATGATACCAAGGCCTGAGCATGATACCAAACATGACCATGTGCAAAGTAAAACAGAAATTAGATAAAATAAAAAACTAATTAAAATAAATAAAAAAAATATTTTTTTTGGTGTGTTTTTTATTAATGCAGCAATATTATTCACATTTCAATTATAATGTGAACAATGATGCTGCACTAATGATTTTTTTCTATGGGGTGTGTTTGCTAAAAATCACGTAATTCCCCCCCCAAAAATGTAACGAGTCCCCATTTCTAATTTTTGTACAAGCGTACCCCATAGAAAATATAACCGCAAACGCTCATGTGATAAAATGTGAAAAAAAACCTTTACACACTGTAGATGATTAAAAATTTAAATTTTATTGCATTTTTTGTTATAATATACAGACGGGACATGACGAATACATCTAAAAATTATATATTATGAATCTGCCGCTTTTAAGGCCCTCCCGATGTAAATGATGTCACCGCATCGGTCGCAATGTCGTTTTCAGGCGACCCCCCCCCCCCCCGTGAGGATCCCTCTCCTTCCTGATCGGGAGGACCTAGCGGGAGAAGGCAGGCACCGCTTAAAAGGGGAGAGTCTCCCCTTTTAAGCGGTGCCTGACTATAACCCCTGAGGCACCGGGCCGCAATCCGGCACTTATGGGGGTCGCCATCTTGGATGGCAGCTCCACCTCCGGGTTCCCCCTCGTCACCTGACGTCATGGCGGAATGATGTCAGTTAGCCGGGGAACCCCTAGCTGCCTGGGGATTACCTAAGGAAATCCTATGGTGGAGATAGGGGGTTACTTTGAAGCTAGAGGGTCATGGTTGTCATTTGAAAGGCCAGAGCATGGCCGTTCGAATGATCTCAAACATGACCATGTTCAAAGTAAAAATATTTTTTTTAAATAAATAAAAATAATTTAAAAAAAATAACGTGTTTTTTTTATTTTTATTATTGCAGCAATATTGTTCCCATTTCAATTATAATGTGAAAAATGATGCTGCACTAACGATTTTTTTCTATTGGGGGGTTTGATAAAAATCACCTAATATCTCCTCCCCCCCCCCACCCCCCAAAATATAACTAGTCCCCATTTCTAATTTTTTTTTTAACAAGCGCACCCGATAGAAGAAAATATAACCGCAAAGGCTCGGATGATAAAATGTGGAAAAAAAAAAACACTTCACACGCTGTAGATGATTTACAATTCAAATTTTGTTGCATTTTTTTGTTAGAATATTCAGGCAGGGCATTACGTATAAATTTAATAATGATATATTATGAATCTGCTGAGTCTGCCGGAAAAAAGGATATATAATATGTCTGGGTCATCTAATAATACGTGCCTTCAAATCGCGTTTAAACATGATGAGCATCTCTACCTCCCCTCCCTCATTTCATATGGTGTACAAACGGATATATGCTATATTTCTGGCCTACTGGTTGGAGGCGTCTGCACACCAGTCTGAGAAGACGCAGGCCTTCTGTGATACACTCATATACACCGCAAATTACTGTTTGTTTTATTGCTGTGGAGCTCTGTAATGTGCAGTGTGTACAAGTGTATCAGTAATCTTATAAACCTGAAAGTGATCGACAAGTTTCCACATTTGCCCCTTATGTGCCGCCGCTCAGCCTTAGCTGCAATGAGTGGGTAATGGCTGCTGCAGCGGAGTGGTCGCCATCTGTAAATCTGGAGGGGGCACAATGTATCCCCCAATAAGCTCGTGGGCCCGAGTGGATTTTCTTAACGTAGTAAAATCATTATTTTGAAACATGTGTGATTAAATTAATTCTTTAACACAATAATGTACATGTCGGTTCTGCGTGTTTTTTGAGTGGGGGGGGGGGTTTGACCTTCTTGGGCATGGCACAAGGGGCCCCATAATCTCCTATTGCCCAGGGCCCCATTCGTTGTCAGTCCGCCCCTGATATTCTTCAAATTTCTTCATCCCTGTTTGATCACTGGTTGAAGTTTTTCTTGTTTTTTCCATATCCTCCTTCTGCAGCCAGAAAGAAGCATTTCCGGGATCACTTCCATATATATAGACTGGAGTTGCAGAGGATTATGGACTGGGGGAGGGGTTACAGGAAAGCGCTATGTTAGACCTTTTATCTTGTTCACTTTTTTCTCTTGCTGCTGTGATTGTAAATGAAAGAGAAGCAAATACTGACCTCCGAGTCATTATTAAAATTTTAACTTCCTCTTATGGTAATAGGAAATCTTTTTAATTTTATCACAGGACTCGGAGGCTCCTATTTTGCCATCTTTCTTTACTTTCCTCATAGCAGCAACGAGTTAACACAGCAAGAAAAAGTCTTTCCCCACAACAGGTGTTAGCCACACCCCACAACCCTCTTCTAGCCAATGAACATAGTCCCACCCAGAGGTCAGCAAATCCTTTTTCTTTCAAAGAAAGGGTGGTATATCTGTGTCGGGCGCTGCCTGTAGATAGATATCTCGCACTTTGTAAAGTGTGATATTCGTGGGGTTAAATCCCTCGGTAATATATTAGAGGTGGGAGATAATGGTGGTGAGATGGTGGTGGAATGAGTGGTGCTTCTTGTTTACAAATTTTGATAGTATTCACTGTGTCCAAAAAACTTTTTAGGGTATTGGTACAATGGTATACAATCAGTACAATCAATAGGGAAGCAGAATTCTCATAGGGAATTGGTTGAAAGTTGCCATCTAGTGGTTCAATATGATATTGCAGGGGACAGATTTTCCAGTCTAAATATAAAAGAGAGTTCCTCAGTATCCTGCTGCCATCTAGTGGCTAAACTTAAAATCGCAGTCTATGTTGGAGAAGAAAGAAGAGGTGTTGCTGGTTCCTTCTTTTCTCCCGTCGTCCTCAATTATCTATTGGGAATATTAAATCTTCATATAGATATTACTGATAGTAGAGATCTTATGGGGCGTATTGAAGCCAATACGATGACGAGAAAGGGAAGAGGGGACTAAAAGTATTTTGTCTGAATAGTCACTGTATTAGGAGGGGAGGGAAATGGGATAGTGTGGAAGAGGAACTAAAAGTGTTTTAATAAGGTTCTTCCCACCAACCGTTTATCCATGGCCTCCCTCCAATCCACTTTTTAGAACCTTATTCAAACACTTTTAGTTCCTCTTCCACACTATCCCATTTCCCTCCCCTCCTAATACATAGTGACTATTCAGACAAAATACTTTTTAGTCCCCTCTTCCCTTTCTCGTCATCGTATTGCCTTCAATACGCCCCATAAGATCTCTACTATCAGTAATATCTATATGAAGATTTAATATTCCCAATAGATAATACCAATCCCTTTAGTTATACACCGTAGCGATGCCCGCCCCATCCCGATACAAGACATCACCTCCACTCTCTACACACCCATAGAACTATGAGTAAGATATGTATATGAAGGTTTCGACCCAATTGAGGAATGATATAGCCCTGTATAATGCGCTCGCATCAGGCATCATCTCCGCATTTTTTTACACACCAATCAGGAAAGAAAGCCTTTTTTTTAATTTTCATATTACGTTACATGAAGGTGTTAGATCCCCTTAAAGAAATAACGTTTCAACATAATCCCGCAAAATAGAATCCAAGAATACACTCCTAAAGAATAACTGATACACATCAGAAGTACAGCACCATATGATGCCCCGGATATGCGCAGCTGTCCCGAACGAACGGAGACAATACGAGAACTTTCACTACGTCTCAAAGAAACATTCCACTACGATTGGACAGCACCTCCACGTGACCGGCCCAATCAGACTCAGACCTGGGCGCATGCGCCATTTTCGGCGCGCTAAATCGAAAATGAAAGTTGCACCAAGCCTACCATATTCTGTATAAAAGCAGGTACACATAGACTGGGAAGCTATCCAGCAGAAGAGGCCTTGTTAGGCGAAATGCATTCTGGATTAACCCATCCACTATTTTATTTGTATTGTTAACTTTTGAAATAAATCCCTTTAAACCCCCTTATTGCTGTTTGTGGTTACTCCGGAGGAAAGGGAGGCACACCATCGGTAGCCACATATCTACCATTGGATTACCAGCCCAGAGAACCAGGAGACCACGGAAAACCTTGTTGCAGCACAGGAGGGATCCGGAAAAAAGAAGGGATCCAGTCACCTTTATGGACCGGCATAGCGAAAAAGTCTGAGCCTGACATTTTCACTAGGCTCTAGACCACGTGAGTTCATCCTACTTTTCCTTTTATCACCATCCATTGTGATACAGTGTTGCACTATGTATGCCTTCTCTCTGTTTTTCTTATGAGGACGACGGGAGAAAAGAAGGAACCAGCAACACATCTTCTTTCTTCTCCAACATAGACTGCGATTTTAAGTTGAGCCACTAGATGGCAGCAGGATACTGAGGAACTCTCTTTTATATTTAGACTGGAAAATCTGTCCCCTGCAATATCATATTGAACCACTAGATGGCAACTTTCAACCAATTCCCTATGAGAATTCTGCTTCCCTATTGATTGTACTGATTGTATACCATTGTACCAATACCCTAAAAAGTTTTTTGGACACGGTGAATACTATCAAAATTTGTACACAAGAAGCACCACTCATTCCACCACCATCATCTCCCACCTCTAATATATTACCGAGGGATTTAACCCCACGAATATCACACTTTACAAAGTGCGAGATAACTATCTACAGGCAGCGCCCGACACAGATATACCACCCTTTCTTTGACATATATATCGGCAGGTGTGTAACACTGCCGTTCTATCTGGGTTAGGCAGCAGCCCGTACTTTTTCAGACAGGCGCCATATAAAGGAATATTCCCCGTGAATTTATCTACAAATCCTTTTTCTTTGCTGCTCCTCTGGCAGATAAGTATCGTTTACTGTATTCTGCACAGAAATTACTGTTTTGTATGATATTTGATTGCTCTTGACTCTGCTTTTCAGCGCTCGCGGGGGTCAGCGCTACCATCGGACCTGGCCGAGAGACCACCAAGGTCTGAGTCAGACTCGGCGTTTGCACGTTTTGTCCGGCTTCCCCGCTCGGACGCATCCTCGTCTGTTCGGGGCTGGCTCCTCTTGCAGCTGCGTGCTTCTGACAGTCTTTTTGCGGCATTCCCGCGCGAGGTGGGTCTGTCCTCACACGCGCCAGCGATAGGACACACCTACTTCCTTCGCGCTGGGTGCCATTTGCCGTTTGGATTTGCGCAGCTAAGTATTATTGCATTCAATCCAGCAACAAGCCTCACCTTCCCTCTGCTCCCTTGTCTCACTTACCCCCGTCCCTTAGATTGTAAGCTCACGGAATGTCTGGCCGGGCACTTGGTTAAAGTGCTCTATTTCCTAGACTGGCTATCCTACGGGCAGGGTTGTCTTTTACTTGTGTATCATGTATGTCTCACGTTTGTGCTCCCCATTGTACAGCGCTGCGGAATATGCTGGCACTTTATAAATAAAGGTTAATTATAAAAGGTTAAGAATTGCAGCATGTCCTAATCCCACCGCAGTTTATCTCATACCCCCTTCCGGGTCAGAGGCCTCTGCACTGGGCTGCTATGTCTGAGGGGACACCCCCTTCTCCTCCCCGCAAACACAAAAAATCCAGGTCTTCCACCAAATTTGTGGCCCTCGTTGCCTTCCTCCGCTCCTCCATCACGGAGTCTGTGTCATCGGCTGTGGCAGTCCTCTATACTTTTAGACGCTCCATGGCGGAGTCTGTAACTGCACTACAGGTGCCCCCACAGGTAGCCCCCTGCTCCACTTTCCCACAGGGGAATATGGTCCAAGCCCCCAAGCCTTCCCAGCTCCAGGAGCAACCCCAGGACGCCTCCCCTCAGAGGGCTCAAGACCCCTCCGCCTCAGGGCATATTGATCCTCTCGTATCACACCCACCGGGTGTTTCTGGAGAGGCTGGCATCCCCGCACCAATGCCTTCTATGATTTGCGAGCCAGACTGTCGCAAAAGAGCTCCTGACCACGGGGCAACCAAAGCGGCTGATATGAAGAGAACTAAGGCTGCCGCCTGGAGTTTCGTCCCTGTCGGGACAAATTCAGGAGAAGGCGATCCTGAGGTTGACAGAGATAACTTCATTGATTTGTATGCCCCTGAGCATGATTCAGACCTCATGCAGGTTGGTGACGTGGAGCCTCCCCCTATGCAGGTTGGGGATACAATATACGACCCAACGGGAAATCACCGGTTTAATCCCCGTGAGATTTCCCACCCAAGCTCTACCGCTTGGACCCCACAGCCCCATATTGAGCGCTGGGTCGACAGCACTATGCACTGCCCACTTGATAAGGGTACAATATTTAACCTGCAGGCCCTGAGGGCCCTGAATGCCCTCGGCCCACCACCACTGGGAAAACTTGTATTACCCCCGAGGTGGATGAAGCCTTCCAGCAATTCGTCGCCAACAAGGTTTGGTCAGCTAAGAAAGGCATAGATTTTGCCATGAAGACCTGTCAGGATAAATTGACACGACTGGCCCGTTGGTTAGGGCCCTTGATATTGTGAACCATGCCAAATTGTCCGATACCCCTCTGAGATTGAGGAATGGCTGCAGCGTTCCCTCTGCCTGCTAGGCAATGCCAACGCTGCGATTAGCGTCAGAGCATAGGAAAACGATCCTCCTTAAGATGGATTCGAACCTGACCCACATGGCCGCCACCGACCTGGGAGCCAAGGCGGACGGCCAGCTCTTTGGTGATCCTTTCGCCAATCGACTCAACACCTATGTGGGGGCCTTCTCCCTGTTAGACAAGGCCGAGACCACGATCAAAAGAGTGTTCCCGGGACAGGTCTCCCACAAAGCCGGCAGAGGCAGGAGTCGCTCTGCCGGCCGTGTGGGCCCTACCTGCTCAGCAGGCTCCTCCTTCAACGCTGCCCACTATGCTGCAGACAATCCTAGCACCAACTCTCGGTTCTTCCAGTCCAGAGCCAGACCCTGGCGCAGCAGAGCTTACCGAGGAGTCAGCTCTTCCTCCTACAAGAGGCCCTCAGGTGAGCGCCTTTCAGATTATCCCTTCCTCGGGGGAGAGGATCGGGAGTCGGCTGGCCAGCTTTGCGCACGTGCGGAAGCGCCTCACAACCGGTGCTTGGGTCCTGGCCACGGTGCGGGGTTTCTCCATGGATTTTGTGGACACGCCTACACAAATACGACCTCCCGCACTCCTCCACTTCGCGCACACGCATGATCTGTTGGTGCAGGTGGAAATACAGGACCTGCTGGTCAAGGGGGCGATAGAACCTGCCCCCCTTTCCACAGAGGGTTTTCTCAGCACCTTGTTTCTGGTGGCCAAGAAGGGCTTAGGGGCCCGCCCGGTCATCAACTTAAAGGAGCTGAACCAATCGGTCACCTACAGGCACTTCAAAATGGAGGGCATCCACACGTTGCGTCACGTCCTCCGAGAATGGATGGTCAAGCTGGACCTGAAGGACGCCTACCTGATGGTTCCAGTCCACAGGGACTTCCTCAGGTTCATGTGGCGGCATTGCGTGTGGTGCTTCACATGCCTGCATTCGGGTTCTCCTCGGCTCCGTGGTACTTCATGAGGCTGCTGAAGCCAGTGGTCGCTTCCCTGTGGGCCAGGGGCGTCCGCCTCATAATATACTTGGGCAATATCCTCCTGATGTCCCACTACAGAGACACACTCCTGCTGCACCATCAGTGGACGATCTCTGATGCAGGAGTTAGGGTTCCTGATAAACGCAGAAAAATCCCTGCTAGCCCCAACAAGTTGGATCGAGTTCCTGGGTTTCCTCCTAGATTCACACAACCTGCTGTTGTTCCTGCCTCCCTCCAAGATTCAGGACATCCACAAGGAGACTTCCTCTCTCCTCCGACACTCAGTGTCTACTCTGAGGATGCTGGCCAGAGGGATTGGTCTCCTGGCGGCAGCGCGTCTGGCGATAGTTACTGCTCCTCTCCCCTTTCAGGCCCTCCAACACCTGAAGGCCCGTTCCTTCCGAGTGGGTTTGGACTACTCTGATGTGGTGTACCTGCCGGAGGACGCTCGAGAGGACCTGACGTGGTGGCACTCCCAGATGTCGACGTAAAACGGCTGTTTCCATCTCCCCCGACCCTATCCATCGACTTGGATGCCAGTGGCCTCGAATGGGGAGCCCACTGCGATGGTACGGAGACGGGGGCCGTTGGTCTCCCACAGAATGGACCCTTCACCTCAACGTACAGGAGTTGCTGGCGGGCCTGTTTGTCATTCGTTGCTTCACGAGGGACTCTTTCCCCCGTCAGATCCTCCTTCGTCTGGACAACTTCCCAGCCGTCAGGACTGTATCCCTTAGTGCCAATAGGAGGCCTGTGATGTCATCAGTGTGCGCCACGGCCTGGGCTCCATATTGTTGGAGACCAGTCGCGCACCTGACCAGAGGCCTAAGCAAGGCCTGAAGCCTGGCGCTGCGGCGGAGGCCGCCAGCCAGCGGCCGAAGAGCTGTCTGCGGGGGATTCGGCGCTCGACTTCCCCGAGGACCCGTCAAGGAGGTGCGCCGGTGACCCTTGTGCCACAAGGCACCGCCAGGCACCCGCGCAGGCTGCCTCGCCAAGACCCGAGCGGAAATGCCGGGAGCATGGAGAGGCTGCCGCGCCAGGCGCCGACGAGCCAGCGGACCTGACACCGGCGGTGCGGTATATCAACCACATGGGGGGGCCCCAGGTCGGAACCTCTGACGCTTATGGCTCTGGAATTCTGGGAGTACTGCCTGCAACACGGCCTCTAGGTTCAGGCCCAATTCATTCCGGGACTCTCCAATCGAGTCGCCAACTGGAATTCCCATCACGTAGCGGATCCCGGAGACTGGCGGATACCATCTTCAGTCTTCGAGAGCATTCACTCACTGTGGGGGCCTCTCCGTTGGGACTTGTTTGCCTCGAGGTTGAACGCTCAGCTATGGGAGTTCTTCACCTGGAGGCTGGTCCCAGACGCCCTGGGCACGGATGCGTTCCTACAGGACTGGTCCGGGGCACGCCACTACGCCTTTCCCCCGTTCGCCCTCATCGCTTGGACAATGATGCAGATCAGGACTCAGAGGGCGACACTGGTTCTGATAACTCCCTATTGGACGGCCCAACCATGGTTCCCAGCTCTACTGGAGATTGCGATAGATGTCCCCAGAATGTTGCCCCGACGGCCGGTCTCTTGCGGGATGCTGAGGACTCCCCTCACCCTCTGTCGTCAGGTGGCAGCCTGGATGTGCTAGCATGGCTGGTTTCCGGTTTGCCTGGCTACGCCAAGAATTTTCGGTCCGAACTGGGGAACTTAGACGTGGGCCCCCGGAACCCAGGGAGCCTACAGATCTGCTTGGAGCCGGTAGACTGCTTGGTGCGTGGGACAGCACCAGGATCCCGTTTCGGCCTCTCTGAACTCTGTTTTTGACTTCCTGACATTGTTGTTTGGTTCTGGCCTGGCTTTTCGGATTTTGAACGTCTATCGTTCGGCGATTTCCGCTGGACACGTGGGTTTCGCTGGCGTGGCGATGGGTCAGCACCCATTGGTTTGCCGTCTGTTGAGGGGCGCTCGTTTTGAGAGCCCTCCCCTTCCTCGGTATTCCATTGCCTGGTATGTCTCCCGGGTGTTGAGGTTCCTGGAGGCCTGGCCGAACAATGGGGATCTGTCCCTACGTCAGTTGTTAGCGAAACTGGTGATGCTTTTCTGTTTTCTCTCAAGCGTGTCGGTGACGTCCGTGCTCTGGACTACCCTTCCAGCTCCTTTGGACCAGACGGTGTTTCTTTTGATGTGATTCGACGTACTAAGACCTCCATTCCGGTGGTGTTCTTTCCATGCTACCTTGATCGCCCATTGTTGTGCCCGGTTCGGTGCCTTAGGGTTTACGAGGGTCGCTTGTCGGGTTTCCGTTCCAGGACCGTTTCTCCTCTGTTCCTGCCGTTCCGTGCCCCGCATCGTCCCGTGTCCTCGGCGACCTTGGCACACTGGTTGCTGGATCTGTCTGGGGTGGTTACTGCTTCATTTGGGGCCCACCCGGTCCATGCCGCCATGGCCTCCTCTGCGGTGGCAGCTGGTTGCAGGCTGGAGGACATCATGCGCTCCGCTGACTGGTCAAGGGAGTCTACTGCTCGCCTCTTCTACATGCGTCTGCTGCGACACTGGACGGAGTTGGTCATTGATCAGCTTTGAATTGGCAAAATAGCCTCTCAGTCCTGTGATAAAATTTGATAATTTTTCCTGTTCAATAACGGAAAGTTTTAATTTTTAATAAGGATTCGGAGGCGATTATCCCCCCCCTGGACTCCCTTCCTATTGACTCTATTTCAGTTTTCTCAATAAAGACCTTTGTTTTGGTTGTCTGTGTTCTTGTCTGTTTCAAGCTGGCGATGTGCTCTCCGCAGCCTGACCGTACACGCCTGATTCTAAATAAACTTATTCGCCTTTGCTATGTCTTTTGTGATTTTGATGCTCGCCTTTGCGTATGCATGCAGTTTGTGGCTCGGTTCTAACCACCGCCCAGTGTTTGTTTTTTCTTTCAGCCTGACTGATCGCTCTGCTTTGGCGGCATTCGTCCTGGTTTCTCCACGCCCGGACGTTTTTGGTTTCTACGCTTCCCCGTTGGGTGGCTACGTCTCATCCTAGAGGTTCTGAGTTGCGGATTGCAAAGAGGATTTGCGGACCTCTGGGCGGGACTATGTTCATTAGCTGGGAGAGGGTTGTGGAGTGTGGCTAACCCCTGTTGTGGGGGGGGGGACTGTTTTTTTCTTACTGTGTAAACTCTTTGCTGCTATGAGGAAAGTAAAGAGATGGAAAAATACTCCGAGTCCTTACTAAAATTAAAACGTTCCTTAATGGAATAGGAAAATTTATCGATTATGGCCTGGCTGCACAATCCAGAAATATAGAAATGAGTTCTGAGTTGACTTTCTTTTACATAGGCTGAAAAAAGACATGCGTCCATCAGGTTCAGCCTCTCACACATCACCTACTGCTGTTGACTCCCACTCACAAATTTGAGTTTATCGGCCTGGTGCGAGTTGCTTTATAATTTATTTTCAGAATGCTTTCTCCTACAGGTAATCGATGCCTATTATGAGAAGGTCCATTGCCCAAAAAATGGTGGAGCCAGCTTTCTGGCAGTCTGCAGGGGAAAGGTGTGTGAAAAACCCATGATTTCTTTCATATGTGCCAAAAGCAATTGGCTATCTCGTAATGACTTATTTCTCTCCTCCTTCTCCAGGCTAGTGAAGGTTTAGACTTTGCGGATTGTAATGGTCGAGGTGTGATTATTACTGGTCTCCCATACCCACCTCGCATGGACCCCCGTGTGGTGCTGAAGATGCAGTTTCTGGATGAGATGAAGCGGGTCCAGGGATCCTCTGGAATGGTACGTATTTATTGTTTTACAATGAGCGTTGATGTCACCTATCCCCATCTTCTTGACTTTCATTACAGTAATGTTCTGTACGTACAGATCAGCTTTTAAAGTGCCTTGCTTTGTATCTGCCTACCGCAGTTTCTTTCAGGGCAGGAGTGGTATCGACAGCAGGCTTCACGAGCAGTGAATCAGGCCATTGGTAGAGTCATCCGACACCGGCAGGACTATGGGGCCATCTTTCTGTGTGACCACAGGTAACAATAATGTTTAGGAATATTCTTGGCAATAGGATAAAATAAAGGAAAAACATTTATTACTAGGGATGCACCGATACCGTCATTTGCATGAGTACTTTGCACTCGTGCAAATGCCCCGATACCGCCCCAGATACCCAGCTGGGCCCGCTTGCTGGTATCCGAGGGGCTGGGGAAGCTGTCCGGATGCATTAAAAGCATTTGTCCGGCGTTCCCCTCCAGCTGGCCACGTTGCCGCCGGGCTGTGGAGGCTGCGACGCTGCCTCCTGCTGATGTGTCACGGGAGTCGCAAGATCTCGCAGGAGCATGTCACAGCGCATCTCTTCCCTCTGCACATTTTATTTATTTTATTTCTAAAGGATTTTACCAGTAACGATACATTGAGATTTCTCTCATTTTCAAGTACGTCCTGGGTTCAAGAACATTAAAATGTTACAGTTGTTACAGAAATACAAAGTAATACAATGCAAGATATTAAAAAAAAAACCACAAATATACAGGATTAACAGAAAATAAGTATGTAGGAAATAGTCACTATGTTACATGTTTATAGGTGCATTCCGTTTTGAGGTATGTTAATAGGGAGCTCTTGAGTGACTTTAGACTGGGGGAAGATTTGATGGCGTCTGGGAGGTTATTCCATAACTGCGGTGCTCTGTAGGAAAATGAGGATCGAACCACTGTCTTTTTGTATTGTGGTATTGTAAGTAAGGTGCTGGTCCTGGATCGGAGGTTATAGGATGAGGGAACTGCTGGAGGAAGCAGTCTATTCAGGTAGGGTGGCAGCTTCCCAGAAAAGCTCTTAAACACCAGGTTGGAAAGGTGAAGGGTACGTTTAGACTCCAGCGACAGCCAGTTTAGCTCTTTTAACATGTCACAATGGTGGGTCATGTAGTTACATTGTAGCGCAAAGCAGCAGAATGAGTTAAACAATGTAGTAAGTTTCTGAAGGTGCGTTTGCGGGGCCGCTGCATACACTAAATCTCCGTAATCAATAGCTGGCATAAGCATTTGTTGTACAATTTGCTTTCTTACCGTGGAGGTTCAGGCAGGATTTGTTTCTGTACAGGGCACCTAGTTTGGGGTAAATTTTAGATGAGTTTTTCGTTGTGAGGGCCAAAGGATAGATTTGGGTCTAACCACATACCTAGATATTTGAGAAGTGACTGTGGTCACTGTGCCATTTGATTTTGTTCTGACACATAGATGGGGATTTTGCAATTTATGTAGTTTAGGTGCGGTTCCAAAGAGCATTGTTACCGTTTTGTCAGTATTTAAAAAAAAGTCTGTGTTTGATCCACTTTTCTACCTCTGTGAATTGTTCTTGCAGCACGGCCTCCAGTTGTGGGAGATTTGGTTTGCTGGTATAGATTATGGTGTCGTCTGCGTACATGTGTACAGTTGAGGCTTTGCAGATGTTAGGCAGATCATTTAAGAATATTGTAAATAGCAGGGGCCCGAGTATTGAGCCTTGGGGTACACCACAAGTGACTGGGAGGGGGAGGGAGGAGCTGCCAGAAATGGATACATATTGCGACCGATCAGATACATATGATTTGAAACCAGGTTAGCGTGCGATCACCAATACCAGAGTCTTTAAGTTTTTTTAACAAGATGCCATGGTCTACTGTGTCAAAGGCTTTGGCAAAATCTATTTATATGTTGTATAGTTGCTTTGTTAGTTACTTTGAAAAAGACAGGGTGCAGGGTCGAAACGTCGGCCATTTTTTAATGCAATTTTGAATAAAAGACACTTTTAACTAAGCCCTGGAGTGCATCCATTTGGATTGATTTATATATATATATATATATATATATCTCAGACCCCAGAGATAGATATCTATATCAAATTTGAACCAGCACTCTCTTTGCCATCCATGTATATGTATCTGGGGTCTGATAGATATATCAGTCCCCAGATATATATTTGATATATATATATACATTGATGACAAAGAGAGTGCTGGTTCAAATTTGGTGTGTGTGCAGATAGATAGATCTATATCTATCTATCTGGAGTCTGATATATATATATATATATATATATATCAATCCAAATGGATGCACTCCAGGGCTTAGTTAAGTGTCTTTTATTCAAAATTGATGGCGTCAATGGATGCCCTCCAGATCGGGAGTAGGAAGAGGTAGGCCCTGCCCCACGGGTCGGATCCCTGGCCACAAGGGAGGACGTAGCCGCTTTAGGGAATAAGCTCACCGCCATTCAGGAGTTCCTGGCGACCGAGATGGACCGCAACTTCCGGGCCCTATCGGCTGATATCCAAGCGATCGGGGCCGAACTGCCGCGCTTGAGCGTTCTGAAGCCATAGTCTCCCACGCTAACGCCCTAGTGGACACAGTTCAGTTCATGGCAGACAAAATCAGGCAGCTTGAATCTCAGGTTGAGGACCTGGCAAGCCGCAGACAGAATATCAGGCTGCGGGGCCTGCCAGACTCGGTCCCCCAGGATCAAGTGATGGAGACGCTGAAGGGCATTTTCAAGAACCTGCTGACTGATCTCCCCCAACCTTGGCTTCTCATGGATAGGGCCCATCGCGCCTTCGGGCTACACCCCCCCCCCCCGGGAGGAAAGTCCCGGGATGCGATTATTAGATTCCGCTTTTACCACACAAAGGAAGCTCTTCTGAAAGAAGGAAGGTCCGTCCATCTATCATGAGGGTCACCCGTTATCACTTCTGCCTGACGTGGCCCCGTCCACCTTGTCTAAATGTAGGGATTGGTGCCCGGTCACGGAGGGCTGGTAATGTTAAGTATACCTGGGGGGTTTCCACTCCGCCTCATTATCTCCAGGGACGGCCATGCCAACACATGCTCCAGAATCCAAGATGCCCCCCAAGTTGCTGGCATCACTTCAGTTACCGGTTCCGGAGGACCTGCCGACTCCCCCGGACCTTTTTCTCTTTGCACGGCTGCCTGTTGAGTGGAGGAAGGCCTCGGGCTGAAGAGGCCAGGCAGGCTAAAGGTTCAATGGACGAGCATCTGATGCTCGCCCTGGTGCAGACCCATGTTGGCGAGGTGTTTTGCTCATCGCCTACTTTATGGGGGTTCCATTCTGTATTTTGTTCAGAGTTTTTTTTTGTTTTGGCTCGGTTGCAAATAATGTTTATCTCGCATGTATAATATGTATGGAATGTTAGTACCTCTATGATGCGATAATATGGTAGCCCGTTCGTATCGGATGGAGATACCTGGGTAGGGGCATAAAGCTGGATCCCTCCGCCCAGGACTAATATAGATTTTATTACGCTACGTTTCCTTAGGCGGGACGGCGACTGGATGAGAATGTCGGGCTTTCAGCTCCCTTTGCATCCATGCGCTCCATGTGCCGTCTCCGTTTACCCTATCTCGACTCCCTTCGTTTTGAGACCCTTCTCTTTCCTTCCCCTCCTCTCTTCGGTTATCTCCTTCTCTTCATGCCCCGGGGGTCGTGCCTCCTCGTCCTCGCATCCATCTTTTTCACCTAGACCCACGGCAGCTTTGAAGTGTCTCAATGTTAAAGGCCCGAATTCACCGCGCAAGCGGCGTCTCCTCTTTAGAGAGCTACGCAGACAAAAAGTAGATATAGCCTTTATCCAGGAGACACGCATCCCGTGAAAGGCGAATTTCAGATTATTGGATGTGAGGTACCAGCGGGTCTTCTCCTCGAACGCGTTGCTTAAACGTAATGGTGTTTCTGTCCTCCTGCATAACTCGTGTCCTTTCCCGGTGGACTCGGTGGAGGGGGATGATTCGGGTAGATATGTTGTGGTTCATGGGCACTTTGACCCTCACCCCTATACCCTCGCCTCAGTATATGCTCCAACTGCCCCAGATAAGGAATTCTGGCCCACCCTCTCTACATTCTTGGGATCTCGCACGCCGGGTGACATCATTATTGGGGGGGACTTTGATGCCACTCTGTGTGCGGCGATTGATAGGTCGGGAGACGTTGCCCCCTTGCCACAGGACAAAAGCCTTCTCTGCTTTCTTGGGGGACATGGGATTAGTGGATGTGTGGAGGGTTCTCCACCCGGGAGAAAGGGACTACATGTTCTTGTCACACCCTCACCAGACGTACTCGCGCATAGATTTCCTTATTTCCCCGAGATGTCTACAGGTAATTAACGCCGCCTCTATCGGCTCCATCTCGTGGTCGGACCACGCAGATATTATGTTGGACCTGGTGGGGATGGGAGGCTCTTTGAATAGGAGATGGCGGCTAGACCAGATCCTCCTCACCAGACAGGTCATCAGGGAAAAGATAATAGCTGACTTGTCTGAATATTTCGAGCTCAACTCGGTGGAGGAGACCCTCCCGTGCCGGTGGTCTGGGCAGTACATAAGGCAGTTATACGAGGTTCTTTTATGAAGTATGCGGCCCATTATAAGAAAGTTTAAGAACGAACAGTTTCTGACCTTGCAAAACTCCTTACGGGACCTGGAGACTGACCCCCTCAGACGTCTTATTTGGCTCTCACGGCTGCAAGGCAGGCTCTAAACAGATTGTTGCTGGACGACGCCAGATGGTCCATGATCTGGTCCAGACGTAAATACTTTGATTGAGGCAATAAAATGGACACATGCCTAGCGCGTAAACTGCGCCCGCGGCCCTCCCAGCCCTGATATGCAAGCTCTGGAATCAGGAGGGCACCATGGTTTCTTCCACCTCGGGCATAAATGACTTGCTATCTAGACATGTGCATTTGTTTTAGTACTAAAACGAATTAGTCTGAATTTTGGGATAATTTCGTTTTCGTATGACTCAAGAGATACGAATCTGCTCGGTCCAAAAAGCGAAAGAAACAAAAAGGAAAATGCATTACATTTTAGTTTCAGTTCTTTTTGTAATATTAATTGATGAGTGAAGGAGACCAGCAATGAGGAGTACAACATCACAAAGCTACAGAAAGTTTGTATGTGTAATCCTTCCCGATCCCTACCGGAAAATCTGACAGTGCTAGAGCTCCAGAATACTCACTTGCAGCGCAGACAGCCAGCACAGGAGAGGAACCCTTTACTTAACCCTTGCATGTCTATGAGACAGACAAGATGATAAAATCAGCTGGAGAGCGAAAACATTCAAACACACTGAAAGCTAATGACAGAGTATAACAGGGAAGGCTGAATAGTAAAAAACCCTTGATAGCAAGCAGCACTGGGAGAGGAGAGGGACTTTATAAAACGTGTGTTATCTCCGCTCCTGCTCTGCATAATATGGGCTTAGGTCTGATACATTCTATATTATCCAGGATCACTATCCCCCTTTCCTCATTTATATAATACACACTTTATACAAGGTGTGGCAGACTAGATCTGTATTTTTATTTATATAAGGGTCTGCCTGTATATATGTGTCTATCTCCTCCATATAGAGTTATATTCATATTTGTGTCTGACCATTTGGTATCCCTCTGTTCACAGCTGAAATGTAATTAACCCGGTTAGCTTTCTCCCCTGGGGGGAGGATATAACACGTAGCTGTAAAAAGGGAATTTCTGTTGTACACTAACATAGAAAATCACACCTTGGCAGCCAGCTCGGCAGCAAGAGATGGGGACACAATCTTCAAAGACAGGAAGCACATCCTTGATCTCTAAGGGGGGTCTGGAGGGAGGAGGGGTGCCTTTAGGCAATTAAAGATTAATTGACAAGCTTACTGAGCACGAGCGAGAATGGCACTCTGGGAAATGGAGTCCAGGACACTGGGCCATTTGTGGGTGGGGGCTGGAAAGATCAGGAAGTGTATAAATTCGTAACACTGGCCATGTGCTTTGGCTGATCACTTGGGGTACCTTCTAAAGAGGACTGATCTGTCCATGCTACATCTCCAGACTCCAGGAGGCCATGGCTGCTAGCGTAAGGAATAGTTCTTTGTAAGTAACGCTCTATGGTTAAACCTTTTTCTTTTTATTTTGCTGTGTAGTGTGTAAATAATTGATTTATTCTAGTTATAATTTTTTATGTAACCAAGCACTGTGATTCTTTCTATATCATAAATAAACAAAAAGTATTTAAGTTTTGACTCTGGCTGATGAAATCCACGCTAACTAAGGGATTGGGAGAATAGCTATTTGCTTTAAGCTCGGTTATATATAAGAAATTGTGTGTTGCGGTCGTCAGGAAATGGCAGGGAATTGTGGGATCCGTAGTCACTGTCCGAGTCTAGGATAGTGCGGCTGCTAAGCCCTGCGTCTCCTGCTGCGACGCGCATAGTGTCGGTGAGGACTGGTGGCAGCGTTACTAATAGAATAAGAAAGTGAGCTCCGGGATTGTGAGAGACGTAGTTAGTACGCGCTTCAGGAAAAGACTTGTACTGCGTTGCAATCCTGGGATCAGTATATCGCGCTCTATGTGCCTGTTGTGAGAGGAAAGTGTGGCCGGGACGGGTAGATAAGTGCGCGTAATTATCTGGGTCTAGGATAGATAGTGCGCGGCTTAACCCGGCGTCTTTGCGCAGCAGCGCGCGTAGTGGGTCCGTGACAACTGGTGGCAGCGGTGGGATATCAGGTTAGTATTTGGATCTGTGAAGCAACATAGATCCAGATACTAAAGAAATTGGTTTTCCAATTTCCAGAGTAGAACTCGGTGCATTTATTAGAATTTACACAATACACAGCAGTTCCATTCCCCTTCTTTGTTTTTCTTTTCTATCTTTTATTTGGCTGGAGTGAGAATGTCGCAGCAATCATCGAAAAAGACCTTGGAACAATTATGTCGAGACAGAAATATTTCGACGAAGGATAAAAAGAAAAACTTTTGCAAGCCCTTGAGGATTATGAGGTGAGGCAAGCAGTCCAGGACGCAGCAGAGCAGGGTACCACGCTTGACCCAGCCAAAGGAAGCGCAAGTCCAGTGGAAAGGACAGTGTCAAGTGCTTTGCCCAAGGGTGATACTGCCCTGGATGTTTACTTGCAGACTGTTTTAAAACATGTGGACTCTGCGGACTCGCAGACGCGGCTTCAGCTCATCCTGCAGTACCAAGAGCGAGAGGAGCGCAGAGCTGAACGCGAAGCTGCGGAGCGCAGAGCTGAGCAAGAGGTGGCAGCGCGCCAAGCGGACCGAGAGGCTGCAGAGCGCAGAGCTGAGCAAGAGGCGGCAGCGCGCCAAGCGGACCGAGAAGCTGCAGAGCGCAGGGCTGTGGGTGAGCGAGAAGCGGCGGAGCGCCAAGGCAAACGGGCACATCAACGGGACCCTGAAACAAATGCTGCGGACGTTTGTGGAGTCGCAGGGTAGAGACTGGGAGCGATACCTACCCCATCTCCTCTTTGCCTACCGGGAGGTACCACAGGAATCCACGGGCTTCTCCCCATTTGAGTTACTCTATGGGCGGAGAGTGCGCGGCCCCCTCGCCCTGATGCGGGAGGGTTGGGAGGGAAAACTGGGGTCCCCCAAGACATCGGTAGTAGAGTATGTGTTGAAGTTCAGAGAGAGAATGCAAGCCATAATGGGAGAGGTGTATGACAATCTGAAAGCTGCCCAGTCCAAACAGAAGCAGTGGTATGACAAAGGTGCCCGGGAGAGAGTGTTTGAGGTGGGCCAGAAGGTGCTTGTGCTGATTCCCACGAGGCAGAACAAACTGCAGGCGGCCTGGGAGGGCCCGTTTTACTATACTCCAGAGGATGAATGACGTGAACTATGTGGTGGCTCTGGATGAGAGGGGAAAGCGTAACAAGGTTTATCACATTAATATGATCAAGGCCTACTACGAAAGGGACCCCGCGGTCCTAACCGTGTGCAGTCTGCCTGGGGATGAGCCAGAAACTGACCCCCTCCTTGATCTGTTGGCTGCAGCCAGGGCTCCAGACGACTTAGACGCTGCCCAGATCAATGCGGACTTAAGCGAGAGTCAGAGGGGGCAGCTATCTCGCGCACTGGCCCCCTACCGCAGCATCTTCACGGGAAAACCGGGCCGAACCTCTCTGGTGGCCCACCACGTGGATACGGGAGACCACATCCCCTCCGACAAGCTGCATACAGGGTGTCTCTGAAGGTGAAGGTGGACATTAGAAGGGAGATAGAGGAAATGGTAACGCTAGGCGTGATCCGCAAATCGCACAGCCCCTGGGCCTTCCCCGTGGTACTGGTCCCCAAGAAGGATAAGACCACCCGATTCTGTGTGGACTACCGGCGGTTGAATCTAATAACTGCATTCGACGCGTATCCTATGCCCCACTTTGATGCATTACTTGACCAACTAGCTGGGGCCAAGTTCCTCAGCATTATGGATCTGAGTCGGGCCTATTGGCAGATCCCAATGACTCCGGAAGCTCAAGAGCGGTCTGCCTTTATCACCCCCTTTGGGTTGTATGAGTTCCAAGTCATGTCCTTTGGGATGAAAAATGCTCCTGCCACCTTCCAACGGCTAGTTAACCACCTCCTAGAGGGGCATGCGGTGGCCTATCTGGATGATATAGCGGTGTTCAGTGACAGCTGGGAGCAGCACCTGGGTCACCTGACCAGAGTCCTAGACCGCATATCAGCAGCTGGGCTAACCATCAGACCTGACAAGTGCCAGCTGGGCATGGCAGAGGTACACTACCTGGGACATAGGGTGGGAGGGGGGACCCTACGCCCCGAGCCCACTAAAGTAGAAGCCATAGTGGCCTGGCCAGTCCCCACTACAAAAAAGCAGGTGATGTCTTTTCTGGGTACAGCAGGCTATTATCGAAAGTTTGTGCCCCATTATAGCACGCTAGCAAAGCCCCTGACAGACCTAACAAAAAGGCTCTTCCCCGTTTGGTGGAATGGACCCCTGCATGTGGAACAGCCTTTGATAGTTTAAAGCAAGCCCTCATGGCCTCCCCAGTCCTGCAGGCCCCAGACTTCAACCGACGGTTTGTAGTCCAAACAGATGCTTCCAACTATGGCCTGAGAGCCGTATTAAGCCAGGTGGATGGGAAGGGCGAGGAACACCCCGTGGTATACCTCAGTCGCAACTGTTGACCCGGGAAGTGGCCTATGCCACTGTAGAGAAAGAGTGTCTGGCGATTGTCTGGGCCCTACAGAAACTACAGCCCTACCTAATATGGGCGCCAGTTCACAGTGATAACTGACCATAATCCCCTACACTGGCTACATACGGTGGCTGGAACGAATGGGAAGCTCCTCCGGTGGAGCATTTCCCTCCAGCAATATGAATTCTCCATACAGCATAAGAAGGGCAGCATGCATGGTAATGCGGATGGGCTCTCCCGGCAAGGGGAAGACATGTGTTAAGACGCACGTGAGAGGCATGGTAGCCTCCCTTGCTGCGTCTCCATTTGTATGGGAGATGTGGCAGACTAGATCTGTATTTTTATTTATATAAGGGTCTGCCTGTATATATGTGTCTATCGCCTCCATATAGAGTTATATTCATATTTGTGAAAAAAGAAAATTGGGTACTAGACCCAGTGTGAGCGCACTTAACTTTAAAGTGGAAACTTTTCCGCAATGAGACTGGATATTCTTGATGTAAAAATCATAGTTGCTGGAACCTAATAGTGGAAAATATAAACCGCTCCATGGTGCAATAACATTTAGATGAACACATGAAAAATAAATCACAATGGTGGATATTGTACGCTATAAACTCAAAGGTGGAGCCCTATAGGCTCAGATGGTAGCGCCTTTTGACCACTCTGGGGGGTCACACCCCTTGTGTTAGATGTTCACACTTGAAGCAGCAGTGGATACAACCATAGACGGTGGGTACAACCATAAAATATCTTTTTACGATGCAGTGGATACAACCATAGGTGGTGGGTACGACCATAAAGATCTTCTTTAAAACCTCTGATTAAATCTTAGAAGAGAGAGAAGAGACCTCCATTGCGCAGATATCAGTTTGCTCAGAATATAAAGTAACAGATGGGTACTCACGATCTCAAGAGCCTCTTGGAATAGTGGCTCAGTATGTAATCATGCAATGGACCAATAAACAATTCTCAGGCTGTAATTCTTGTTGCAAAATTGGCGATAAATTTATTCTAAAATTAAAACCATAAAACGATAGAGACGCGTTTCGCCTACACAGTCTGTAGGCTTCCTCAGTCCTGTAAAAATAAAACGTTCATGATCATCCATTAAATAGCCATTAAATGACGGTTGGTAATGAGCACCTGCAGTTCTCAAGCGTTTATGCGTTTCAACTGTAATTCCGGCGTGCGTTCCACTACATGCCTTCCGGTCACGTGACCGGATATCGGATCGCGTTCCGGTTTTCAGTTGCGTTTCAAAGTGCGTTCCAACAAGTTATTTCCTTCGAATGGGGCTTCCGGTTTCTTCTGTGCAATAACGAATCTTCATTCCATGCATCCTTCCTTTAACCACTTCCATGCGGAGGACGCGCTCAGCTTAGCGCGTCCTCCCTTTGGGGTCAGCGTACGGCCGGGTTCCGGCCGATCGCTGGCCCCTCCGGTGAGGGCTGACATCCTCGATGTCAGCCCAGCATCCGGAACCGCCGCCGATGAAATTAGGTGTCATCGCGGCAGCGCGATGACACCTAATTCAGGCGCCCCCCTCCCCGCATGTGCGGAGGAGGCGCCTGAAAGGGAGGGGGGGAGGTCCTTCGGACCTCTCTCCCTCCCGATCGGCGGCGTTGCGGGGGTTAACCCAGGCACCATTTGGAAGGGCACAGCCTGCCCTTCCAAATGGTGCCTGGCATTAACCCCTGGGGAGCTGGATCGCGAATCGGCGCTGAAAAGCGCCGGTTCGTGATCCTTTCCCGGAGCTGGCCAACATCTTGGATGTCGGCCAAGCCTCCGGGAACTCCCCCTGAGGACTGGCGTCATCGTGCATAGCACGATGACGCCAGTCCTAGAGTTAACCCCTAACTGCCACCAACGGTGGAGATAGGGAGTTCATTGGAACTCCCTATCTCCCGATCTGTGGCAGCTAGGGGTTAAAGTTTGGTATGGTTGGATCGGCCAGAGCATGGCCGTTCCAACGATACCAAACACGAAAGTGAATAAAGTTTTTTAAAAAAAATTAAAAATAAAAATATATTTTAAAAAAAAATTATAAAAAAAAATTTTTTTTTTTTTTTTTTTTTTTTTTGGTTCGTTAATGCAGCAATATTGTTCCCATTTCAATTATAATGTGAACAATGATGCTGCACTAACTATTTTTGTATGCGGTGCGTTTGTTAAAAATCGTGTAATTTTCCCCAAAAAAAAAGTAACGAGACCCCATCTCTAATTTTTTTAACAAGTGCACCCCATACAAAATATAACCGCAATTGCTCGCATGTTAAAATGTGAAAAAAAAACACTTTACACGTTGTAAATTATTGAAAATACATCTTTTATTGCATTTTTTGTTATAATATACAGACATGACATAACGTATACATATAATAATGACATATTATGAATCTACCGAGTCTGACGGAAAGAACGATATATAATATGTCTGGGTCATATACTAAAATAAGCCTTCAAAACACGTTTAAACATGATGAGCAAAACCGGTAAAAATGACCTCAGCACAGAGGTGTGAAAAGCCTCAGCAGCGAAAGGGTTAAATAGTTACAAATGCCACTAGAAACAACCCAATAACAAAAGTATCTAACTTTAGTAAGAAGATAAGATCTAAGCAGTCAGTTAACTATTAGTTAGCGGAATATCCGTAATTTACTTAGCAAAAGCAATATGACTATATAAATTATGAATCCTGTACTGCTTAAATTAAACCATATAATTTTGGACCATTTGATTTGTCATATAGGGAAGGAAATGGGCCAGATAATCCCAATATCAGATCCTAACGGTGTAATATTTATAAAAATTAAAAATAACCAATATATTGATTAAATTGGTGTTATTAAAGGAAATGACAAATTTCAAAATCGGCATTTAAGCCATTCGGTTCAAGAGTGTTTAGTTTATAAATCCATTTCATTTCAGTTTTTGACAATTTTAAATCAAGATCTTTCTCCTCTCCAGTTTTTAGTTACTTTCTCAATACCAAAAAATTCTAAACCTATTGGGTTATTGTTGTGTTTGAGTTTAAAATGATTAGAGACACAGTGTTTTCATAACTTCTATTAATATTATTGATATGCAACTCAGAAGTATGCTATTGAATTATAAAGTTAAAGATAAAACCGATAAAATTGAACTTCCGTTTGTCATGGACTACAATACTGGAAATAGGAACATCAAACGATACATTCAGAAGTATTGGCCAATACTAAAAGAAGATCCTGTACTTAGGGATATTTTGCCAACCCAACCTCGGGTCATATATAGGAGTTTAAGACAAAAACTAGTTAAAAATCATTTATGGGAACAAAAAACACAGACAAATTGGTTTGGACTCACTTCTGGATTTTATGGTTGCGGAGACTGTATCAGTTGTAGAAAATCACATAAGAAGAAGAGACATATCACTACATTCTGTGCTGGTCAAAACAACTATAAAATTAAAGATAAATTAGAAACTTGTTTCTCTAAATATCTGATATATGTGCTAAGATGTCCTTGCAATAAATATTATGTAGGTAAAACCACACGGGCAATACAGGTCCGTGTAAATGAGCATATCAATAATATTAATAGAAGCTATGAAAAACACTGTCTCAAATCATTTTAAACTCAAACACAACAATAACCCAATAGGTTTAGAATTTTTTGGTATCGAGAAAGTAACTAAAAACTGGAGAGGAGAAGATCTTGATTTAAAATTGGCAAAAACTGAAATGAAATGGATTTATAAACTAAACACTCTTGAACCGAATGGCTTAAATGCCGATTTTGAAAATTGTCATTTCCTTTAATAACACCAATTTATCAATATATTGGTTATTTTTAATTCTTTTATAAATATTACACCGTTAGGATCTGATATTGGGATTATCTGGCCCATTTCCTTCCCTATATGACAATCAAATGGTCCAATATTATATGGTTTAATTTAAGCAGTACATGATTCATAATTTATATAGTCATATTGTTTTTGCTAAGTAAATTACGGATATTCCGCTAACTAATAAACTGCTTAGATCTTCTTACTAAAGTTAGATACTTTTGTTATTGGGTTGTTTCTAGTGGCATTTGTAACTATTTAAAGGAAAGATGCATGGAATGAAGATTCGTTATTGCACAGAAGAAATCGGAAGCCCCATTCGAAGGAAATAACTCGTTGGAACGCACTTTGAAACGCAACTGAAAACCGGAATGCGATCCGATATCCGGTCACGTGACCGGAAGGCATGTAGTGGAACGCACGCCGGAATTACAGTTGAAACGCATAAACGCTTGAGAACTGCAGGTGCTCATTACCAACCGTCATTTAATGGCTATTTAATGGATGATCATGAACGTTTTATTTTTACAGGACTGAGGAAGCCTACAGACTGTGTAGGCGAAACGCGTCTCTATCGTTTTATGGTTTTAATTTTAGAATAAATTTATCGCCAATTTTGCAACAAGAATTACAGCCTGAGAATTTTTATTGGTCCATTGCATGATTACATACTGAGCCACTATTCCAAGAGGCTCTTGAGATCGTGAGTACCCATCTGTTACTTTATATTCTGAGCAAACTGATATCTGCACAATGGAGGTCTCTTCTCTCTCTTCTAAGATTTAATCAGAGGTTTTAAAGAAGATATTTATGGTCGTACCCACCACCTATGGTTGTATCCACTGCATCGTAAAAGAAGCTATTTTATGATTGTACCCACCGTCTATGGTTTTATCCACTGCTGCTTCAAGTGTGAACCTCTAACACAAGGGGTGTGACCCCCCAGAGTGGTCAAAAGGCGCTACCATCTGAGCCTATAGGGCTCCACCTTTGTGAGTTTATAGCGTCCAATATCCACCCTTGTGATTTATTTTTCATGTGTTCATCTAAATGTTATTGCACCATGGAGCTGTTTATATTTTCCACTATTAGGTTCCAGCAACTATGATTTTTACATCAAGAATATCCAGTCTCATTGCGGAAAAGTTTCCACTTTAAAGTTAAGTGCGCTCACACTGGGTCTAGTACCCAATTTTCTTTTATCTGAATCATTGTAAAGGGTATACATAAGTGTTTGGAGCTGCATATATATGTTAACTAGCGCCAATTGTCTCTCTATTTTTTCTTTTGCTTTAATATTCATATTTGTGTCTGACCATTTGGTATCCCTATGTTCACAGCTGAAATGTAATTAACCCGGTTAGCTTTCTCCCCTGGGGGGAGGATATAACACGTAGCTGTAAAAAGGGAATTTCTGTTGCACACTAACATAGAAAATCACACCTTGGCAGCCAGCTCGGCACCAAGAGATGGGGACACAATCTTCAAAGACAGGAAGCACATCCTTGATCTCTAAGGGGGGTCTGGAGGGAGGAGGGGTGCCTTTAGGCAATTAACGATTAATTGACAAGCTTACTGAGCACGAGAGAGAATGGCACTCTGGGAAATGGAGTCCAGGACACTGGGCCATTTGTGGGTGGGGGCTGGAAAGATCAGGAAGTGTTTAAATTCAGAACACTGGCCATGTGCTTTGGCTGATCACTTGGGGTACCTTCTAAAGAGGACTGATCTGTCCATGCTACATCTCCAGACTCCAGGAGGCCATGGCTGCTAGCGTAAGGAATAGTTCTTCGTAAGTAACGCTCTATGGTTAAACCTTTATCTTTTTATTTTGCTGTGTAGTGTGTAAATAATTGATTTATTCTAGTTATAATTTTTTATGTAACCAAGCACTGTGATTCTTTCTATATCATAAATAAACAAAAAGTATTTAAGTTTTGACTCTGGCTGATGAAATCCACGCTAACTAAGGGATTGGGAGAATAGCTATTTGCTTTAAGCTCGGTTATATATAAGAAATTGCGTGTTGCGGTCGTCAGGAAATGGCAGGGAATTGTGGGATCCGTAGTCACTGTCCGAGTCTAGGATAGTGCGGCTGCTAAGCCCGGCGTCTCCTGCTGCGACGCGCGTAGTGTCCGTGAGGACTGGTGGCAGCGTTACTAATAGAATAAGAAAGTGAGCTCCTGGATTGTGAGAGACGTAGTTAGTACGCGCTTCAGGAGAAGACTTGTACTGCGTTGCAATCCTGGGATCAGTATATCGCGCTCTACGTGCCTGTTGTGAGAGGAAAGTGTGGCCGGGACGGGTAGATAAGTGCGCGTAATTATCTGGGTCTAGGATAGATAGTGCGCGGCTTAACCCGGCGTCTTTGCGCAGCAGCGCGCGTAGTGGGTCCGTGACACAAGGTCCCTCCCTTTGCTGCTTGTTATAAAGGGGTTTTTAAGTTACTCTGTCATTATGAGCCTTCAGTGTGATTTATTTGAATGTTTTCCCTGGATTTAAAGTGCTTTATTTTACAAATTTGCACCAGTCATCTCTTCTCTGAGCTTTCAGACCGATTTATGTTAATATTTTCCCTCTCCCCTTCTTTTATAATCCTGTCTGTCTCCCCCACAGAGATACAAAGTTTAAGTAAAAGTTTCCTCTCCTGTGCTGGATAAGCACTGCATTCCGAAGTTCTGCGCCCTCGACATTCCAATGCAGTAGGATGTTCTATACAAAGAGGGGCATTAATTAATGCAGGAGGATGTCCCTCTCTGTATATAACACCCTACTGCATTAATATATACAGAGGGGTATAAATTGAGAAGGATGTTCTATACAGAGAGGGATATTAATTAATGCAGGAGGATGTTCTATACATTATACAGAGAGAATTTTTTTTTTTTTTTAGCCCTTTAAATCCAGTGGCTGTTTGTGCTGAGATTGGCTGATTGTTACATTATCTCTCAGTACAATGTATCAGGCTCAGCTGTCACAGTAACTGACTGCTGCTCATCACAGCGCTCAGAGTTTCAGTAAAACAAGGAAATAATATTGTTATAACCTCTTATATTATTTACTAGTTTTACTGAAACTCTGAGCACTATGATGAGCAGCAGTCACTGTAACAGCTTTGCCTGACACATTGTTACAGTATCTCTTACTCTTAGCACAATCTGCCGATCTCAGCCCTGAGGAGCCACCACTACAATATTAATTGTATCCGCTGGTTTTCGGATGAATGAAATTCGTTTTCATACTAAAGAACTGAAAACAAATTTATTTTGCAACTAAACTGCGTTTTAGGACAAATCCATTCGTCCAGAACGAAATTTTGTGCTGTGCACATGTCTATTACTAACTTCCTTTTTATTGGACCTATACAACCATTCCCCAACCCACACTACTGACAACCGGCCCCTATGTCATGAAATTAGAGACTTTCTATCCTCCCTTCATTTACCCACCTTTGAGGGGGAGCGGGCTGGGGCGCTGGAGGTGCCATTTTCCTCTGAGGAGATTGAAGACGTTCTTAAAGACATGAAGCCACATAAAGCCCCGGGCCCTGACGGCCTCACTGTGGCTTACTATGAAACGTTTTCGGCCCTGCTGATACCTCGTCTGCTCCCCCCTCTTTAATGCCCTACTAACGGGAGAACAGCTCACTCCGGAATCGTTGGCGGCCTCCATTGTGCTGATACCCAAACCGGGAAGAGACCCATTATACTCTAACACCAACATAAAATTTTTTGCAAAACGCTTTGCCACCAGACTGGACACCCTCCTCCCTCGCTTGGTCCATCCGGACCAAGTTGGTTTTATCCCAGGCAGACAGGCCTTTGATAGCACTCGCAGGATCGTCTACCTGTGGCATGCTGCCTCCTCTCGATTACCCTCTTTTCTTGTCGCTTGATACAGAAAAGGCCTTCGACAGGGTGGAATGGCTTTATCTACTTTTGGTCCTGGAACTCTTTGGCTTCCCAGAGAAGTTTATCGCGGCAATACTCACTATACGGCTCCTATACAGCATCCTGTTACCTAAAGCCCTCCCTATTCCCTTCCCAATACATAATGTCACACGCCAGGGATGCCCTCTTTCCCCAGATCTTTTCGCCCTTATACTGGAACTCCTCTTGCATTCACTTCGACACTCTGACAATATCTCCGGGATTGGCGTAGGGGACCGCTCTTATGTGGTCTCAGCATATGCGGACGTCATTCTCCTCTCCTTAACAGACCCTGCCCGCTCCCTTGCTGCGACTTCTGACTTACTGAAGCGATTTTCACACCTCTTGGGATACAAGGTAAACTTATCTAAGTCGGAGGCCCTGGCTGTTCACCTCTCGACTGATGTGAGTGCTCAGGTTTCCGCCACTTACCGGTTCCGTCTACAAAGTTCCCAGTTTAAATTCTTGGATATCCTTAACCCCCCAAGCGGAGGATCTATATACTGTGAACAATTCCCCCCCCCCCCAACTCCAATCAGATTTGCATGGATGGTCGAAACACACTTTCATGTTAGGCCGGGTACACTGCGTGAAGATTAATCTCTTACCAAGGCTGTTGTACCTGTTTCAAACCTTACCCATCCCCCTGGTGGGTGAGGATTTCCAGCTGTTGCAAAGGCAGATCGACTATTTTGTCTAAAAGGGGGGGGGGAGACGTATTGGGCGGCGGCCGCTATACCGTCCCCAGGACAGGGGCAGTTTGAGATTGCCGTGCTTGTATTCCTATTATGCCTCTCAACTTTCTCAGATAGTTGTCTGGCACTTCCCTGGTACCGACCGCAGATGGGTTGAGCTGGAACATGCCCTGGCTCAGCTGCACTATTGGATATGGCTTGCCAGGCCACACAGACCGATATTGGGAACCTCCTGCCCAGCCATTCTCAACTCCCTCCGCATCTGGAATAAGTTAGCACTGAAATGTGAACTGACTTACTTCCCTACCCTTCTGACTCCACTTTGCCACAACAAAGAGTTTGTTCTGAGCCTCCAGCCTGCACTGTTTTCCACACTGACCGATAGCGGACTGCACCGCGTTTGCCACCTATTCTCGAAAGGGACCCTGCTCTAGTTCCATGAGCTCCTTGCCACCCGCTACATTCTTCAGGTATCTGCAATTGCGAGGCTTTGCTTCACGACCGCACATCTAACAGGCCGCCACCTCGAAACTCCCCTCCTTTGAATCCCTCTGTGCTCGGGGCCATTACCCCAAAGGACTGATCTCGCTCTATCAACAGATCACCTGCATGCTGGATTGGTCAGAACTGCCATACGTACATGCCTGGCATGCAGACTTGCAAGGTCCACTAGAGGGGGACGCGTGGTTCGACATCTGGGAGGCCTCCAGAAAGGTTTCAATCTGCGCTATCACTCAGTAACAGGCAGTCAAGCTCCTCATGCGATGGTATACTATGCCTGCTCAGCTTGCCAAGATTAAGCAGACCCCGACGGACGACTGCTGGAGGCAGTGCAGGGCCCCGGGCACATACTTCTATATTTGGTGGACCTGTCCAGTCATCTTCTCTTATTGGTCCTGCATTCAAGTCCTACTCGAGGAAGTGATGTCCCGCTCCGTCCCCCTCACACCGGATTTATTTTTATTAGCGAATCCATTGGAAGACGTCACGAGAAGGGTACACAAACTCCTCCTAAAGCTGGTGGCGGCGCACCGTGCAGTTGCAGAGGGGTGGTTACGAATGGAGGCTCCGTCCACGGGACGGGTTCTTGGCATCATCAGAGACACTATCCTAATGGAAAAACTGACGGCTATAGTGCACATGACAATGGACTCCTTCACTAATACGTGGGCTCCTTGGCTCTCTTATGGTCCAGTTTGCGCCATTTGAGGGTGGCTCTCTGTAACGATATTTCTTGATATTCTGGGTACTATTGTGTATGCTGTTTATATTGTGGTAGCCTTCTTCAAAACTGGACGCTTACTGACCAAAATAATAGAATTAAACCTTAAGACATTATCGGGCACACGGGTGGGGGTGTTAGATGTTGTAAATCGCCAAATGGCATGGTCAAAGTGTGGAAAGAAAAAAGCGAAAAAAAAAAAAAACGTTGCGGGATCTCAGGCCCATAAGACAACAGTGATAAGATCATGACCACTTCAAATGGAAAGTAGGAAACGACTCGAGGGAATTCTCAAAATCATCAAATATCTGCAACCACTGGTCACGGAGGACCCTGTGCTCAAAGAAATATTCCCACAGCCCCCTTACTGCCATTCAAGCAACCCCCAAACCTGAGGCAAAACCTGGTCTGCAGCAAACTCACTCAGGAACAGTATGACATACAGAATGGGACCAAATGCTGCAACAAGTCCAGCTGCAAACTGAGCCAACATATATGTGACAGCAGCACTGCTTGGCACAACACCACCACATACAGCATCAAGGGCTCGTATCTCTGCACGTCTGTCAATGTGGTGTACATGATCCAGTGCACGGCGTGTGAAAAGGGCTGCTATATCTAGCCTTAAACTAGATCTCAGGATGACCCTGCACAGACACTCCAAGAACCACCAGGAAAATACATTTTTTTACTCCGGTGGGACATCACTTCAATCTAACAGACCACTCTATCCAAAACCTCAGAATTAAAATCCTCAAAGGTAAGACCACCGTGAACGCAAAACATATGAAATGAAAATGATCACATATTTTTTTATTTTATTTTGAGAAAGGATTTTATCAGGAAGAATTCATTGAGATTTCTCTCGTTTTCAATTATGTCCTGGGAGGCGAGTATGTACCGTTAGGTGTCTTGCCCAAGGACACTTACTGGAGAGGTGCTCTTGCTGGGATCGAACCCATGTCTCCACAGGCTCTCTCCATGCAGAGCAGTGATGGTACCTCTACTCCACCCAGCCAGCACACACAACACTATAAAAGAAAGACTTAATGTGGATTCCAGTTTTTTAACTCCTTATCATAACGTCACATAATATTCAGGATTCTGGCTGGGGTTTGGTTTTCTTTTTTCCTTTTTTTTTTTCTTTTTTTTCCTCCTGTCTTCAGACTTCACTGATTTGTGTTTTTTTTTTTACTTTCCCTTTGAATTGGTCATGATCTTATCACTCTTATGGGCCTGAGATCCCTCAATGTTTTTTTTTTCTTTCCTCACTTTGACCATGCCATTTGGTGATTTACAACATCTAACACCCCCACTCGTGTGCCTGATGATAATGTCTTAATGTTTAATTCTATTATTTTGGTCAGTAAGCTTCCAGACCTGAAGCAGAGAGGAACACTCTTGAAAGCTTGTCTTTTAAATGTAACCGTAGTCCAATAAAAAAGGTATCCCTACAGGCTGCTATACTCGTGATTTTGGCATCTGGACTAACATGGCCTACCTAATATAAATTTTATATATGTATGTATGAGAAAGGATTTTAGGAGGAAGGATACATTGAGATTTCTCTCATTTTCAAGTATGTCCTGGGTGGCGAGTTAGGTGTCTTGCCCAAGGACACTTACTGGAGAGGTGCTCTTGCTGGGATCAAACCCATGTCTCCACAGGCTCTCTCCACGCAGAGCAGTTACCTCTACCCCACCCAGCCTGTACATACAAAACAGCAGAAGGTCGCCCTCAACCTCAAAATTAAGCGGCTGCATCTAAGACATTAAACACAAAACACCAAGGAAGAGCACTCCATATTATTGACCACCTTCTTCCATCATTTTCTGTGGCAAAAAAAAGCAGTTTTAAAAATGTTAAAAAAAAACTGACTGCGGTAAAATGATGGATTCAGTTCACGAAGTATGATCATAATTTGCTTGTCAGTCGCCAATGTACCCCATCTTTGACAGGTCCTATCTAACTTGACCGGTTCTGCACTTACAGGATCAACTCACCCTGGAGCTCCCGGCAGGGATATATATATATATATTTATATATATCGATCTCTAGCTCTACAGGAGAATGAAAAATTCTAGGTCAAAATAGCCAAACAAGAAAAAATCTCCCTTTCATCTCACTTTCCAAATCGGCTATTTTAACCTAGAATTTTTCATACTCCAGTCATTCTGCTTTTCCCGCTCTCTGAATAACCCTGATAGTCATGGCCGAAATTGTTGGCTCCCCAGACATTTTTCCAGAAAATCAAGTATTTCTCACAGAAAAGTATTGCAGTAACACATGTTTTGCTATACACATGTTTATTCCCTTTGTGTGTATTGGAACAAAACAAAAAAAGGAGGAAAAAAGCAAATTGGACATAATGTCACACAAAACTCCAAAAATCCGCTAGACAAAATTCTCGGCACCCTTTCAAAATTGTGGATAAAAAAGATTGTTTCAAGCATGTGATGCTCCTGTAAACTCACCTGGGGCAAGTAACAGGTGTGGGCAATATAAAAATCACACCTGAAAGCGGATAAAAAGGAGAGAAGTTCACTTAGTCTTTGCATTGTGTGTCTGTGTGTGCTACACTAAGCATGGACAACAGAAAGAAGAGAACTGTCTGAGGACTTGAGAACCAAAATTGTGGAAAAATATCAACAATCTCAAGGTTACAAGTCCATCTCCAGAGATCTAGATTTGCCTTTGTCCACAGTGCGCAACATTATCAAGAAGTTTGCAACCCATGGCACTGTAGCTAATCTCTCTGGGCGTGGACGGAAGAGAAAAATTGATGAAAGGTTGCAACGCAGGATAGTCCGGATTGGTGGATAAGCAGCCCCAAACAAGTTTCAAAGAAATTCAAGCTGTCCTGCAGGCTCAGGGAGCATCAGTGTCAGCGTGAACTATCCGTCGACAGTTAAATGAAATGAAACGCTATGGCAGGAGACCCAGGAGGACCCCACTGCTGACACAGAGACATAAAAAAGCAAGACTACAGTTTGTCAAAATGTACTTGAGTAAGCCAAAATCCTTCTGGGAAAACGTATTGTGGACGGAGGAGACCAAGATAGAGCTTTTTGGTAAAGCACATCATTCTACTGTTTACCGAAAACGGAATGAGACCTACAAAGAAAAGAACAAGGGTACCTACAGTGAAATATGGTGGAGGTTCAATGATGTTTTGGGGTTGTTTTGATGCCTCTCACACTGGGTGCCTTGAATGTGTGCAAGACATCATGAAATCTGAGGATTACCAATGGAATTTGGGTCGCACTGTAGAGCCCAGTGTCAGAAAGCTTGGTTTGCATCTGAGATCTTGGGTCTTCCGGCAGGACAATGACCCCAAACATGCGTCAAAAAGCACCCAGAAATGAATGGCAACAAAGCGCTGTAGAGTTTTGAAGTGACCAGCAAGGAGTCCAGATCGAAATCCCATTGAACACCTGTGGAGAGATCTTAAAATTTCTGTTGGGAAAAGGCGCCCTTCCAATAAGAGAGACCTGGAACAGTTTGCAAAGGAAGAGTGGTCCAAAATTACAGGTGAGAGGTGGAAGAAGCTTATTGATGGTTATAGGACGCGACTGATTTCAGTTATTTTTTCCAAAGGGTGTGCAACCAAATATTAAGTTAAGGGTGCCAAGAATTTTGTGCAGCCCATTTTTGAATTGAAGAGTTTTTTTATTTCAACTACAAGCGATACAGAGTGGCATAAAACAGTTTCAAATAAGTAAAAGCTTAACAGTGTGATACCGTGTGATATGCCTACCATTCAGTTGAGACTGTAAGTAGCGTCCATGGCAACACGATAAAGCATGACGCTTATTGCACCATGGACCTGTCAATTCCATGCAGTTCACCCAGTTACATTTGGGGCCGTGTGTATGGCCAAAACAAAATGGGCAGAGAGCTGTCATATCCAGGTCTGTGATAGGATGTTATCCTTGTCTATCTTGACATTCAGATCCAATTATACACATTGCTCTTTGATTGGTTAATATGAGACTCCAGCCCCCATAGGGCTGGCTTTATAAGGTACATTGTATCACTCTAATACTTACGCATTCCTGACGAGCCTGTACGGGCGAAACGCGCGTCGGGTGCTCTCTTTAGAGCAGGGCAGTTTATTTGGAATTCTCCTTTGGTAGGGTTACCGCATTTATACGGTTCCATGGTTTTTGGCTAGCACCCTTTCCCCAAATCTCCTATATGCGCTCTGTTAATGAGTTGATATTGTGGATCACTATTTGCTAAGTCTAATTATTGTTAGCAGATTAGGGCTGGTGAATGGGCATTTTCTGCCACCTACCAAACATATATACATACCTACACTGGTATCTCGTCATCCCCAGTAATTGATCCTGGTTGACCGCGATATGGGTTTTGTGTTGACGTATTTGGAGAAAGATTTCCTACAACCCTGACTCTCAAATTTATTCTTTCTTTCACTGTTTTTGCCTTTGCACCTCTGAATGTTTTTTCAGGAACAAATATTGCAAACCATCGTGTTTGGTGCATATATCTAAATTACCTACTGGATAATCTCTGCAGCAGTGAAAAGTTTTCCTTTAATTTCGTAGGGTTGTTCGCTAATCATGATCATGATTTGTATTGTGTGTTTTGTGTTTTTATTAAAACAGATTAAAAGTTATATTTTAATTTCAATTCCTATCAGGTAGAATTTTGGTTTACCTGCCCCTCAGGTAAATTCATTTGTCACATGGATATATTGCCCCAGCTCATATGGATATATTGCCCCAGCTCATATGGATATATTGCCCCAGCTCATATGGATATATTGCCCCAGCTCATATGGATATATTGCCCCAGCTCATATGGATATATTGCCCCAGCTCATATGGATATATTGCCCCAGCTCATATGGATATATTGCCCCAGTTCATATGGATATATTGCCCCCAACTCACTCATGGATATATATTGCCCCCAGCTCGCATGGATCTATTTCCCCCAGCTCATACATGGAAATATTGCCCCAGCTCACGTCCTCTGCCGTCTCCAACTTGTCATTGCCGGCGGCCGCGTGCTTTTCCTCCGAGCGGCCGCCAGCATAAAGCTCTGCCGCTCGCTGCCTGGGTGGGATCTATCCACCAGCCAGCCGCGAGTATGCGACTGGCTGGTGGATAGATCCCACTCAGGCAGCGAGAGGCAGAGCTTTATGCTGGCGGCCGCTCGTAGGAGGATAGTAACGCGGCCGCCAGCAATATTTTCTGGTTTTGGGGATTTTTATCGCTGGCCGGTTGTCTGTGATTTTATCACAGACACCCGCGGGCCTTAGCAACAGGGGCGGCAGGCCGTATACGGCCCGCGGGCCATAGGTTGCTGACCCCTGACATACAGCATGTCAATGCTCCATGAATAGTCTGTGTCATACTCCCCCATAGTCTGTAGTCATGAGGCTGTCATTCGCTCTTTTCCAAGGGAAACATTCTATATGTAGTGCGGGCAATGCTGTGAGTGCCCGTGCCAGCCAGTCTCTGATACCGGGAATCCAAGTCCCTCAGAAGGTGGCGGAGGTCGTCGTCACGCCCACAAATTGATTCTAGTAAGAAAGCCAGACTGCATGGCGGTCGCCTTAGGGGTTGTACACTAGCCTTCTGATTGGCCAGGCATTGCACTGAAAGGTGAATTTCACCTTTTTGGTGAAATTTCATGGCAATTTGTCTAATCATAAGCTGTCAATTTGCCAAATACTGGCGAATTGACGGGAAATACGGCACAACTTGGTGTCACCAAAATTGTCCCATAGACTTTTGTCTTCTATTCGCAGAACGTCAAAATGCCCTAACGCTAATGTTAGCACTCAACTGTGCAAGCGTTAACGTTAGGGTGACGGATCGGCCGCCACAGGATTGATGTAGTTTAATTTCATTCTTATTTTGTTATATTTCGTTTACCCTTTACTTATAGGAACGAATTACCTTTGTTAGATTTAGTGTAAAACTGTTGCTAGACTTCTAATTAATCATGTTTTTCCCCTGCGCCGATCCTGCTAGTAACCATGGAGTACATGCTTGCTACAATGTATCAGTCACTGACGTAGCGCTACATGCTTCAAACTCCAGGATGCTTTATGTTCAGTTATGTTGTGTGGTTTTAAATTTATTGTAAGTTGCTCATTTTTGGTTTTGGATAGACTGATGTTTCTTTGGGTAAATGTGTTGGTTTTTTTTTTTTTTAAAGATACTACCTGCCGCTAGTGTCACATGCTTTCCTTCGTATAGAATGTACAATAGGTTTGAGTAACTTGTGGATTGTGCAAAAGTGCTTTCTCTTTGGGGATCTGTTTACATGTCTGAGAGGTTGGGAGTCACCATTGTCTCAGCCACCCACTATCTGATTCCCTTTACAATGGGTTATGTAAATCACTGTGTGTGGTCACTGTGGGGTCAAGACTTCATCTGCATACAACCAGTGGACCAAAGTGAAGCCTGAAGAGGACCTGAAAGAAGCCTGCATTGGTCTTAGAACCAACCAATCAAAACTGTTGGGGTGGGCGGGAAGTCTGTGTATTGCTGTATTTTGTATATAAGCACTGTCTGTTCCCATTCTAAATACACTCTGATTTACCTTCAACCTACACTTTTGTCTCGACTAAGTGATTGGGGAGGGATACAGGGCTATTCTCACAGAGCCTCGGTATTCTCGGATCCAGGCAGAGACAAGCAGCGGATTGATGCCCTCTTAATAGTGGCATTACAGGCTCCATCCAGCAGATTGGCTGATTCGGAGCAGCCGCCTTCACTGCATCCAGGGCAGACACCTCGGTTGGCATGCTACCTCCCAGTGCTCCAAGGCAAGGACGGAGTTAATGGCGAATCTACTCCTGCTGAGTAGCGGATTTTGTTAGTTTAAGGGGCCGTAGTGTGGACCATATTACATTCCAAACGCGAACGGGTTAAAAAAAAAAAGTTAGCGATTCGGAGATTGTGCTATTCAGCATGAGCTTTACTGTACTTTGCGTTCCCTATGCTTAACATGGGGAACGCAAAGAGTTAATTAGCGTTAGGATTCCAAAGTCCTTACGCTAATTACGCCCCGCTGTGGTTAATTGAAAAGTTAACCACAGCTAGAAGCTGCTGATTCTGCTTCTGTGGAATGAATTATCGTCAGTTTCAAATCCCCTAAAAAAAAAACCACAATCTCGCCTCTCATCCCGCGGCAAGAACGGCGGCCCAATCTGCCTCTTCTGGCTGCCGAGAGCAGAGTGAGACTGGGGAGAAAAGTCCCTTGTAAATCACTCCGCCAACCTGCAGGATGTTGCGAGAGGTATCCTGAGGCTTAGCGATGCGTTATGGGCAGGCTGCTGAATTAGCGCCTGCCACGTAATATGGAGCTAAAACAGGAATGCGAAGTAGAAACCTGCAGGTTTTCCTCCTTGGCGTCCCCGTTTTAGTGGGCAGTATGTAATACTGCCCTCTGATTTTCCGAGTTTCAATTAAACAGGTTTAAACAGGCGAGTCCCATAGGTTTTAACCCCTTAGGGACCTTGGACGTACCATGTACGTCATGGCCGCGGGTCTCTTTTAGACCCGCTGACGTACATGGTACGTCCTGCGGTCTTTTGAGCGCTGGAAGCGATCGGATCGCTTCCAGCAGCTCAAACGCCATTGCAGGCTGTCTGGGAGTCCAGGCATCCATGCAATGGCGGTTACAAGTGCCGGGGCACCTTGTGATCGCTCCCCGGGAGCGATCAACATCCGGTTTCACCGGAGAGGTGCCCGGCACTTCTAGAGAGCGGTGGAAGCGATCGGTATCGCTTCCAGCTGCTCTGTGTATATTGCAGGGATGCCTCGACATCGAGGCATCCCTGCAATATGCTTACCTGCCGCCGGTCCGTCCGTGATCGCTCCCCCCGAGCGATCACTTCCGGTAGCGGCAGGAAGTACTGAGTGCCACGAGGTATCGTGGCACTCAGTACATAATAGATCACATGAGTGATCAGGTGCTCTGCTGGGTGCCTCGAGGGATCAAGGCACCCAGCAGAGTAAAAAAAAGTGTAAAAAAAGAAAAAAAAGTTAAATAAAAATAAATAAAAAGGTATAAAATAAACTGACAGCCAAGATGGCGCTGCCCTTCTAAGGGCAGGGTCATCTTGGGGCTGAGTGGGATGTTCCTAGCCTGCCTCATCAGAGAGGCAGGCTAGCAACATCCAATCAGAAGTTCTAAAAAATCAAAATAAAATTTCTAATTTGTCAGGTCAGGTCAATATTTTGTATATATTGGATCTGACCTCTGATTCTCCCTCCCTCTCCTCACTTGTGTTTTGGTGAGCGAGAGAGAGAGATCAGATTTGACAGGTTAGAGATTTTAGGTAGATTTAGTGAGATTAGAAAAATTGAGGCAGATTTAGAGAGATTTTAGGGAGATTTAGAAGAATTGAGGCAGGTTTAGAGAGATTTAGGTGTTTATTTGTATTTTCTTGTGAAACCCAACGGTTCTTCTAAGAACCAATAATCCGCTTATATATATAATAATTATAAAATTTTATAATCTATTATATATAATGTCTGAGAGGGTGTACAGCGCCGAGGAGGCATATGCCATCCTGGCGTCAGAATCTGAGGCATCTGTGTCAGACTCAGACCCTGATTTCGACCCCGCTAACTGCTCAGAGACGTCGCTAGATACATTATCTACGCTGGCTGATGTATCTAGTGATGTTTCTGATGCAGATCCTGGGTCACCACCTGCCAGCAGGAGACGCACAGCTCCAGCTGAGGAGTGGGTAGTGCCTCATCGCCAGAGGCCAGATATCCCTCCTTTCACGGCAAATCCTGGCATCAATATTGATGTTGCAGGATTTACCGCCACACAGTTTTTGCAGGTGTTTATGGGGGATGATTTGTTGGGCCACATCGTGGCCCAATCAAATCTGTATGCCCATCAGTATTGTGCTGCGAAGCCAGACTCCTACTTGGCAAGGCAGCAATGGACCCCGCTAGATGTGCCAGAATTTCTGAAATTCTGGGCACTTACTATGCTGATGGGCATCATAAAGAAGCCCTCAATTCGCTCCTACTGGAGCAGTAGCCCCATCTGCTCTACCCCCATTTACCCCCAATCAATGTCACGTAGAAGGTATGAAAACATTTTGCGTTTCATGCACTTCAGTGACAACAGCCTGTGCCCTCCTAGAGAGCATCCCCAGTTTGACAGGCTGTATAAAATCCGCCCCCTGATTACCCACTTCGCCGCCAGGTTTGCAGAGGCTTATACACCTGGAAGGAATATCTGCGTGGATGAATCCCTAATGAAATACAAGGGAAGGCTGGGATTCAAGCAGTATATTCCTTCCAAACGCTCCAGGTATGGAGTGAAGGTGTATAAGCTCTGTGACAGCGAGAGTGGGTATACTCAGGCCTTCCGGGTGTACGAGGGAAAGGATAGTAGCCTTGACCCTCCAGGTTGCCCAGAACAAATGGGAACCAGTGGCAAGATTGTGTGGGACCTACTTTTTCCCCTGATGAACAAAGGGTACCACTTGTATGTTGATAATTTTTATACGAGTGTCCCTTTGTTCAAGCTGCTGTATTGTTTTGATACAGCAGCATGCGGTACTGTTCGCAAGAACCGCGTTGGTTTCCCTGGACAGCTTGTCCGCACCGGTTAAAAAGGGGGGAGACCTCAGCTCTGCGCCAAGAGGAGCTGTTGGCGGTCAAGTACAGAGACAAGAAGGATGTATACCTTCTATCCACCATCCACTCTGAGAGGTCTGTGGAGGTCTCTGTACGTGGCAGAGCTGAGCGCATCAGGAAGCCAGTGTGCATCAAAGCCTATAACCGGCATATGGGTGGGGTTAATCTGGCAGATCAGCTGCTCCAGCCCTACCAGATTATGCGGAAGTCAAGGGCCTGGTACAAAAAGGTTGCAATTTACCTAATGCAAATTGCAACCCACAATGCCTTTTTTGCTCTGCAAAAAGGCAAACCCCGGAGTGACGCTGTCCTTTTTACAGTTTAAGCTCCAGGTCATTTCGGGGTTTTTGTACCAGGATGCACCTGCTCCCCGGGCGGTGATGGGGGACAGAGTTGGGGCTACACATTTTATTTATAAAATCCCCCTACTGAGGGCAAACAGAAACCCCAAAAAAGATGCAGGGAGTGTTTCAAGAGGGGGCAGAGGAGAGACACAATCTTTTACTGCCCAGAATGCCCTGGACAACCCGGTCTGTGTCTTGGGGACTGTTTCAAGATATATCACACTGTGCGTGATCTGTGATTTTTTATTTTTTTTCCTTTCTATTTTTTCTCACACTCCAGTTAGTTAGTTCAGTTTAGTTTTTTTTTTCTTTTACTGCACCAGACTTTTACATTTTATTCGTACATTTTTATGTTCTACAATTGGTGCTGTATTTTGCCAAAATCTTTGCACACCTATGCATGGGGGGCATGGGTGTACTCAGGAGACCTTGCAGAAAACAACCTGGAGAGTTTTCATGCAGTAACAAACAACAGTGTCTCCTAAATCACAGTCCAAAACTACTGTGGGCGTAAAAATCTGAAAATTGAAAAATTACCGCCACACACCTTCTCAAATGTTTTGGGCTAAAACCGTTGCATCCATGGCATCAAAGCACTCCATATGCAATACCTTGTGGTGTCAACATAACAAATCTAAACAATTTTCTGGCAATAATTCAAACTGGGGTATGCGGTTGACCCAAAACCAAAGATAGGCCTAGCTGAAGAAATAATCTCAATTTCAACTCCAATGACAAAGTCATAAAAATTGTATTTGAACCTTCCCAAAATCCTGGCAAACCTATGCATGGGGGGCATGGGTGTACTCAGGAGACCTTGCAGAAAACATCCTGGAGAGTTTTCATGCAGTAACAAACAACAGTGTCTCCTAAATCACAGTCCAAAACTACTGTGGGCGTAAAAATGAAAAATGACCACCAAACAGTATCCAGTTTGTTTGGAGCAAACGGTTGCATCCATGGCATAAAAACACTCCATTTACAATACTTTGGGGTGTTAGCTTACCAAATATATGCACGTTAATAAAATTGGGTTATGTAAAAAGGCCCCTAAAAAGAAGATAAGCAAAGAAGATACTGTATGTCAAATTAGAAAATTGACAAGCACATGTCAAAAGATTGGCGTAGCACCCCAAAAACAACAGAACAAATCTATATATGGGTGGTATCAATTTACTCAGAAGATGTTGCTGAACATATTTTGGGGTGTGTTTTGGCAGTAACCCATAACTGGATTTGACAATTCATGCCTAAAGTACAATGTGTGTGAAAAAATAACACAAAAAGTGACTACCTGAAAGTTTGACATAGAGCTAGTGCATGGAAAGTGTTAAAATACAACTCTTTGAAGCACCCTAGGGTGTGCCCTTTCTAAAAATATATGGTTTGATGGGGGTAAATTACTTTGGCCGGCTTCAAAAATGTCCCAAATAGGACATGGGTGCATGATGACGAAATGTGAAAATTCCAAGTTGGAAAACTGAAATGCGCACCCCCCAAATAAGGCCTATTAGCCCCCAAATGACCCGACATACCTATACATGGGTGGTATCAATTTACTCAGAAGATGTTGCTGAACATATTTTGGGTGCTTTTTGGCAGTAAACCTTAAAGTTCACAGTACATGTATTCTTAAATTGCGTTAAAAAAAAAAAAATTACCAAAACTTTTTTTTTCTCAAACTTTGGCATAGATTTGTGGTAAAATGGTTGCATGGAAAGAGTCAAAATACCCCAAGTTTAATACCTTTATTTGTGTACTTTAAAAAAATATGTATATGTGGAGGGTTATTCAGAAATTAGTGACAGATATCAGTGTTACAATGTCACTATCACTAGTTTTGAAAATAAACTCTTTGGAAATGGCAAAGTGCTACTTGCACTTATTGTTGCATAAAATAAGGAAAAAAGCGAGGAATATGTAAACATTGGGTATTGCTAAACTCAGGACTAAATTTAGAAACTACTAAGGAATTACATTTTTTTGACGGTTGTTGATACATAAGAAATTTTGGGGGTCAAAGTTCGAAAAAGTGGTGTTTTTTCAATTTTTTTCTCATATTTCACAATGTTTTTTATAGTAAATTATAGGAAATGATGAAAAAAATGATATCTTTATAAAGTCCATTTAATGACGAGAAAAACAGTGTAAAATATGTGTAGGTTGCATAAACGAGTAAGAGGAAAATTTGTCCTAAACACTAACAGCGCAGAAACGTAAAAACAGCAGCGGTCACTAAAGGACGGATTTGTGTAAAACCGCCCGGTCACTAAGGGGTTAATGTACAAAAGTAATGTTTTTTATGACCTTACATTCTTTTTATTTTTTAAAAGCTTTTTTTTATTTTGTAACGGACCTTTTTTGTCTTCAGTTTGGTGGAATTGGCCAATGCCAATTTGGCAGTTTTCTCTGTTGTCCAATAAATGCTTGGCGACTCCAATTAGGGCCAAATGCGATGAACATTCTCTAAATAGTGAAATCACTATTTTTTTTCTTGTGAAATGGAATCATTGAAATGCGCCAAAAACAAATTTGCACTCAATTTCAGCGCTTTGTGAATCAACCCTTATGATTCTGGCTTATCAGCAATGTCTCTAACTTTTATTGCCTTGAAGGTAAGATGCTCTTTGTAGCATTTAATGTCACATTCTGATAAGTCTGCAATGATCATTGCTGCTTAGTAATAGTTTATACTTTATGGCCCTATTCTGACAGTTTTACTCCATTAGACCAGAGGTGGTCATCAACTTTGTAACTAAGTTTCTAATGAGGTAAAGCCAGTATAAGGGGGTACCTGAGCATCACGGGAAATGTAGTCTCAAAACATTTGGAGGTCCAAGGTTTCTGATACCTGATTATCATGCAGCTGCGAACTTTAACCGATTGAGACGCTATTGTGACCGAGAACCACATTTTGCTTATGGCTCAGATGTTGCGGCTGATCACTTCTATTTTACATCAGAGCTGATACTCTGCAGCTAACAGGAGAAGAACAAGCTGTTCCCTGGTAGCTTTTTCTTGGCTAGAGCCGCTATTCTGCAAAGAATGCTGCTCTCAGGCCCTTGTATTTATTTAATTTTAAGAGCTTTTTGCTAAAGCACTTTAATTAGCATAAAAATCCCAAACTAGTCGCTGATCCCACGATGCAGAGGGTGAGACGATCCACTACCTCCACTCTCTGTGTGCAGCAGAACACAGAACAAATAGATCTTGGTGACCTTCCAGGCTCCCGGTGCGACCTTACTTGTGTGAGCTTGCACAGGGTCGTATTGCTCCCCGTGCAATCGGAATAGAGCACAATTCATCCATTGTAGAGTTTATATTAAGAATAGGACTTGGGACACTTCATTAGTCTAGACACGCACTTAATGGGGCATAAAAAAAAGGGGTGTAGATGGGCGCTGATGGTAAACCTTGGTAGATGGTAAGTCCTAATGCTGCTGTCCACTTAGGGGGATTGTCCTTGTTCGACACAATCAAAAGAAACAACTCGAGGATAGCTAGTGTAGCGCAGAGGGAAATTCCAATCTCGGATAATTATTCACTTTCTTGATGTCTCCAATTGGACCTCAGAAGAAATAAGGGGAGAAGAATCATAGTGCACACTATATCAATCAGGAATCCATAACTTATGATTATGTCTCGCTGACATTTTTCTGAGCCAGCCGGCTCTAGGGTCTAGAACTTTAGGGTACTTATTGGCCACCCAATCGCCCTCTTGCAATCACAGTCAATCGCGGGGTCTTAAATAGAAATACAAAACGTAGTGCAGACGGACTAATAATTAAATCGCCTTATAATGAAAACCGGAATCACTCACGTGGTTCAGGACCTAAATTCAGGTCCGACGAGAAGGCACCTGGATAGTTGTTTTAAAGGAACACTCTAATCAAAAATCCCCCCCGTTTTTTTACATTAAACTAACCCTATTCCCTCACTAACTAGGTAGGGATTATTTTTTTTTTTAACTGTAATACTTACCCTTAAAAGCCAATCGGCAGGTTTCCTCCCGGCTCCATCTGCTGAGGATTAGTGTTGCGCGCAAGAGGATGCGCGCAACACTAATCCTCAGGCTGCCGCCAGCTACTGCGGCGAGTTGGAGACGTCATCGCGCTGAAAGCGCGATGACGTCTCCTACTCAGCAATAGTCGGCAGAAGTGGGATATATGAAACCCGCTCTGCTGACTGACAGCTGGGAGGGCGGAGTAAACTCCTCCGCCTCTCAGCTGTTTTCAGCTGATCGGCTGAGCGGAGGGAGGGGGGGACAGACAAGGACATACTCAGGGCATCATGACCACCTAAAAAAGCTTAGGTGGTCATGTTGCCTAGAGTATCCCTTTAAGTTGGTACAACTTTCCAAAAAACAATCTCCATAGGAAAGCTGCAAAGGTTCAGCAGTATATAAAATAAAATAATTTTATTCCATAAAACATAAAACGGCTAAAACGCATTTCACCTAGGATATAACATCCCTAAGGTTTCATCAGTTGGCTCCTAATACTTCCTGCTGCTTAACTTCCTTAAATGTGTCTTTCTATCAGTGCTGTTGCTTTGGACAGGAAAATGAGGGGGGGAAGATACCACCTCCCTTTACTTTCGGATCCGTTTATGGTATTGCCCTTAATCAGTAATCCGTTATGGGCAAACGGAAAGCAAGGGGAGATGATCCTGCTTTTATCTTTGCAACAATGCCCTAATTATATAATATATGGTGTGCCATCCCTATTCCATTAGTTAATGCGGCGTGATCAAGGTAAACCCTTGGTCATTAGCCGTTTATCCTCCAATGGACCAGACTTCCGGTCAGGCGCACAAATGTGTACCCAGCCATCCACACCCCGAGGATCGAGGAGCACAGTCTGACGGTTCCGGATCTCTGTTTCCGGTCACGTGTGCGGAAGTGGCTGCTCGTCATAGCAGCTGGACCGAAAACAGAACCGCGAGTCTGCGCTCTTGATGTTGCTCCAATGCAGGCGTTATATAAAGCTGTCAGTGGTTTTCAATTTGGCGATCAGCAACTAGCCATATATTGCCCAGTGATGAAACCGATCATAATGGTTTAAAACTTATTCCTAAAGGTCTACACTGTGACTCTAATAATACAGTTAAGGTTATATTATAACATGGATTGATTGCTAGCCCTATAACATCAAAAAGAGGGCCCAATTCTCAGTGACAAGTATTTTTATGACCATTTGTCCTACATCTAATGGGAGCTTAATACTAAGGACATAATCAATGTTCTTCTAGCATAGACCTTTATTTACCATTAAGCAATATATATTTTGGTTAACTCAATAATTCCCTGGTATTATTATAATTTACAGCAAAAACACTGGTGGGTAGCGCACAACAGGTTCTTTTAGATCAAAGGAAATGGCATACCTCAAAATCTAAATGGCGTCCGACCGGTGCCAATGTATTTAGTCTATATACCCATTCCATCTCTGCACAGTTAATGTTCTTATTAAAATCGCCTCCTCTCCAATCCCTAGTTATTAACTGTATAGCTTTAAATTTCAAACCCTCCGGGGAATTATGTACTTTTTTAAAATGGGCCGGAACCGACTGTTTCTATGCCCTTGCGTATGGTATAAATATGTTCCCTTATCCTCACCGTTAGTGGTCTAGTTGTATGGCCAATGTATTGGAGGCTGCATGGGCAAGTAACTTGATATATTACATTCTTGGTCCTGTAAGTGATGACTTCTTTAATTTTGTACTCTTTTTTCCCATGTTGTCTTCAAACGACGGGAAGGTTTTCTTGCTTTGATGTAGAGCCTTGCATGTCGGACAATTCCCATATTGGTAAAACCCACCTGGAAGGTTAAACATCTTTTTCTGCCTACGTTTAATGGAATTCTTTACGAGAGTACCTCAAGCTTTTAGCCCCTCTATTATTTCTTTCAGAAGGGGATCTTGTCGCAGAAGGGACCAGTGTTTCTTGATATTATGTACAGCATTGGTGTGACTATTAAAGTTACTAATGAATGGTACAGCAGTCATCTTTTTATCGGTGGATTTAGGTTTGTAGCTTAAAATCTCCCTACGTTCTATTTTACCCACTTTCTCTATCACACTATTCAGATCTGATTCTATATAACCTTTTTCCAGGAAATCTCGTTTTAATTTTTGAGCCGGAATCAAAAATTGTCCTTTTTCTGTGCAATTTCTTTTTATCCTCTGAAATTCTCCCTTGGGAATACTCCTTAGCCAGGACTTAGAATGACAGCTTGTTTGATCGATTATAGCTGTTGACATCCACTTTTTTAAAGTGGGTCTTGGTCTTAATGCGGTTTGCTTCTATATAGATATTCAGGTCCAGGAAATTGGCGGATGATGTACTGATCTCATGGTCCAATTTTATCCCCCAATCGTTGTGGTTTAGAAGTCAAAAAATTGATGGAGCTTCTCCATACCACCCCCCCCCCCCCCAGATGATGATGATGATGTTGTCAATATATCTTTTAAAGAGGACCAGGTGTTGCGCCCAGTCACGCCATCCGTAAATGAACCGATTTTCCCAATCGGCCATGAACAGATTGGCGTAACTGGGTGCAAACCGAGATCCGGAACCGTCGGACTGTGCTCCTCTATCCTCGGGGTGTGGATGGCTGGGTACACATTTGAGCACCTGACCGGAAGTCTGGACCATTGGAGGATAAACGGCTTATGACCAAGGGTTTACCTTGATCTCGCCGTATTAACTAATGCAATAGGGTTGGCACCCCATATATTATATAATTAGGGCATTGTTGTAAAGATAAAAGTAGGATCATCTCCCCTTGCTTTCCGTTTGCCCATAACGGATTACTGATTAAGGGCAATACCATAAACGGATCCGAAAGTAAAGGGAGGTGGTATCTTCCCCCCCTCATTTTCCTGTCCAAAGCAACAGCACTGATAGGAAGACACATTTAAGGAAGTTAAGCAGCAGGAAGTATTAGGAGCCAACTGATGAAGCCTTAAGGATGTTATATCCTAGGTGAAACGCGTCTTGGCTGTTTTATCTTATGTTTTATGGAATAAAATTATTTTATTTTGTATACTGCTGAACCTTTGCATCTTTCCTTTGGAGATTGTTTTTTGGAAAGTTGTACCAACTTAAAACAACCATCCAGGCGCCTACTCTTAAGACCTGGATTTAGGTCCTGAACCACGTGAGTGATTCCTGTTTTTATTATAAGGCGATTTAATTATTAGTCTGCACTACGTTTTGTATTTCTATTTAAGACCCCGTGATTGACTGTGATTGCAAGAGGGCGATTTGGTGGCCAATAAGTGCCCTAAAGTTCAAGACCCTAGAGCCAGCTGGCTCAGAAAAATGTGAGACATGATCATAAGTTATGGATTCCTGATTGATATAGTCTGCACTATGATTCTTCTCCCCTTATTTCTAATGTGGTATAAAGGTTAGGGTACGGTCATGTGCTGCATGGATGTGTTTTCACATCACTAGGTAATCATTACTCTCATTTTATTGGTCTAATTGAATGGAACTGGTCTCTGTTTGAAAGGATCACACCTTATTAAGCATTTTATTTTTTCTTTTAAAGGAAAACATGCTAACTTAATCTGTGGTGTATATCAAGGAATGAACCCTTAAATACATAGTAACATAAAAATAGCTACCTTGCTTTGAGCACTGTATCCAGCCATGTATTGTGTGTGTGTGCGCGTTCGCAGAGGTCTTTGCTCCTGGATATCGATGTTCAGTGTCCCTGTATCCTTTTCTTTTTTTATAGGTTTGGCAACAGCAATGCCCGTTCTCAGCTGCCCTCATGGGTACGGCCCTATGTACGAGTCTATGAAAACTTTGGGCACATCATCCGGGACGTAGCACAGTTTTTTCGGGTTGCAGAAAAGATTGTAAGTTTGAACTAGGGACAGCACTTGCCAGTGGGCTTGAATTTAGTTTTCTGATTTGCTGTTACTAAGCTATCTCTCACATTTATTTCTGGTCTGTTGTGATAGTTTGTCTGCTTCCTATCTCAACAATTCAGCTGCTCGATTTGTGAAAGATGGAGACTCCAATGTGCAAAGATTGATCATGGATCTTTGTAAAGTATTTCTGAAATTGACCAGAAATACTTTACAAAGATCCATGATCAATCTTTGCAGAGATCTGATTTATGAATCACAGAGACCTTGATTCACTCAATGCCTGGCTCGTCCTAAAGGGATGCTTCAAGCAGGAATTACTCTCCTGATAATTTATTAAAATTAATGCATCTGTCATAGAAAATATGAAACCATGATACCCTGCTGATATCTATGTAGTGAGAAAAGAGAGGTTTGTGAGGGTCCTGAGGACGAGCAACGGCACTAGTGGCCTGCTCTGCGGTGGTTCCCGCTCAGGTCTCACAGGGTTTTTGCTCGATTGTGCCATTACAGGGACGAATGCGCCATATACAAATCGGCCTGCTCTCACCCAGAAAGGGTGGCCAGTACTGATTGCCAAGGTATAGATGGTTATCTATACAAAGAACTATATCCTTACATATTTTTTGACAATGCCAGGTGGTGGGAATAGTCTACCGCTCATTCTCGGGACTGTAGTAAAATTCATTTTAGCTTCAAAAGCTGTTTTTACCTTCGTAAAGAAGCTCTGAAGTCCTAAATAAAAGTTGGCACTCGGACAGTTTTTTTGCACCTTAATAGCCTTAAAAAGCTGAAGGTATCTGGGTTAATCCAGGGACCAGGTGGACCCAGGGTCCTTTTAATAAAATAAAGTGTGTGTGTGTGTGTGTGTGTGTGTGTGTGTGTGTGTGTGTGTGTGTTTATTCTTTCTGACCAAACTGAACATTCCGTACTACAATGTAAATCTTCGTTTATGTACAGTATGTTTGCTCTCTCATTCCGCAGATGCCCCCGCCTGCAGTCAGACGGAGTCAAAAATATAGGGGGCAATCAGTGTGTCTCTCCAGCACACCCCCGGTGTTTGAGTCCTTGGAGAATGCCTCTGCAATGCAGAATGTGACCAGAAAAGCAAAGAACTTGGACGCCCATGTCCCGAGCCTTAAAAGGAAAAGAGAGGGTACGTGGACTTTGCCATTTATCATTGGGGTAAACCTGCTATAAAGCACACAATTTAAGCTACATATACAGACTCTAAATCTCCCAAGTCTTTTTGCCAAGCTTAAAAAGAATTCAGTGAAATCTAGTTTATTTAGTGTGGATGATATGTTTTTTTATGTCCTTGACAATTCCACTTAACATTTGCATGTGTATTAAAAGCAGGGGTCACCAACCTTGGCCCTCCAAATCTTTTGGATCTAGATTTCTCATGAGGTTCAGCCAGCCTAATGAATGGCTGAACATCATGAGAGATGTAATTCCAAAAGATCTGGGTAGATCTTTGGGGAGGTTGCTGATTCCTGATTTAAAAAGTCATGTTCGCTGTCTGTGGGAATCTAATGAAGCCAGTGATGTTACATTGATCGTAATTGGTCAATTCACTGTCTCACAGCTTAATGAGACTAACAAGACCATCTTGTGCTGGTGGTCAGTCTCGTTCATGCCCTTTCTCTCTAGTGATGCTGACTCGGATGGTTGGCGGCCGCTGACTGGCTTTACAAAGCAAGAGTACTGCCTGCAGGCTGGCTCTTCTGCTTTTATCAGGCTCCTTAGTCTGCCGAGACCACTGTACCAAAGGTTTAACAGAGCGGTGCAGGGTGTGTGAGTGCATTTCATCTGTTTAAATGCTGCTAGCTCGACAACACATTGTACAAATGTAATTTTAAATCCATCTTAGTGCACATGAAATTGTGTCCTTTATTTTCCAACCTGTCCCTGTTATTGGTCAGGAAGCCATGAAGATGTAGCACAAGGCACGGATTCCAATTTCTGTGATGGGTATGAAGAGGTAGTGAGCTCAAACACGTGCCGCCCAGTTGGGCTTTTGGATGCTTTGGATCACACGGAGAGGATGCAGCATGAGGAGCTGCTTTCCGGGGAAAAGGTGAATCATCTGTTTTGGAAAGGCCTTGTGCTGAAAGGGCCTCAAAGTCTAGGATTAATTTATATTATTCTTTTGTCAGACCTCGCGGTACTCCACCCTGTCCTTGCGGTATGACAAGCGACTGTTAGATGAGCAGAAAGGCATGAAGCGAAAGCTAAAGATTGTGCCGAATCGGGTATGTTTACAATGGCTTTTTATTTGGTCCTTCTGTTTTCATCTCTCATTTTTCTAATGTTTTGTGAACCTGTCCTATATCTGTTGTTTGCACAGGATTTGGATGAGTGTGGTCTTCCCAGCCCAAAAATGAGCAGCGCCTCTCTGTTTCTCCAGTCTGTGAAGGAATGTCTCAGCCAGTCAAACTATGACCTATTCATGGCAGCTATGACAGATTACAAGAAGGACGACGACCTGCAGAAACTCATACCCCCGCTCCAATCCTTATTCTGTCAGGAACCAGGGAAGCATGGACTAATGCAAGGTAGCCCTCCCTCTGATGCCCACACCTCCACATCTCTTCCTGTTGTATCACCTTCCTAAAGAATATCCATGTTACCTATCCCCCCTAGTATTAACATGAAATATACTTCAGTCCTTATAGCAAGTGAGCAATCCTCATGGTACACTGATGGAGTCTGATGCTTTTTGCCACTTTGTTTTTCAGGATTCTATCAATTTATTCGGCCCCATCACAAAAAGGAGTTCGATGCTATCTGCCAGAAGTTAACTGGTAGAAGCTGTGGCTATAAACCCGACCACAGTATCCCAAGGACTGACAGAGAGAAGGGTAAACTTTCCTTTTTTTTTCTTTCTGTATGTGCATTTTAATCTCCAGTTGCCACTTGTCCCCATGTCTCCTTGCTTTTGCACCACCACTGCAGTTGTAACAGAACCAATTTCAGAATTTTCCTATTCCATAACGGAAAGTTCAAATTTTATTAATGACTCCGAGGCGAGTATTTGCCTTCTCTTTCTTTATATTCTCTCAGCAGAAAGAGCTTTAACATGTTCATAATAATAATAAGAAAAAACTGTTTCCCCCCCCACATCAGGGGATAACCACACCCCCAACAGTCCCCATAGGGTAATCCTTATAGTCCCGCCTAAAGTGTAGTGCCTCCTCTTTCTTGCGAATATACGGTCAACGGAACCCAAACAAACAAGGTCGTCCCAACGGGGAGAGGAGGAAGCCATCTAACGAAAACTTCTTGTCAGAATACGACTATCATCCAAACAACGGAAGGAGACTTTCACTGTTCTGGAAAGGAAGCAGAAACACGGAGATGTGTTTAGAATTGGAACCGCAACTATGTGCATATCAACAACAGTAGCGAAAACAAACCACAATGAAGTCAGAAATCAGCGAGTTTTAATCAGAAACGGTGAACCCGGAGCGCGCATAGAGTAACAGCGCTAGCTTACCATAGGTGACAAACATAAAAACAAAATCGAAACAAGTCGTGTATGTATACATATTTATTAGGGATGCACCGAAACGAAAGTTTCCAGTTCGACCGAAAACTGATACCAAAAATCAGACATGAGAACCTGGGTCTGGAGGCCGGGGACTCGCCTGATCCCGAAGGCTGGCTGAGCAAGCTGCCAAGCAGCTTGCTTGGCTGGGCCTCCAGCCCAGGTTCGCATGGCTGATTGGTTGCACCTAACTCACCTACATCCTACTTCGGTCCTGCACTCCAGCGGTGACAGTCTTCCAGCTGTCGCAGGCTGCTTGGCCGTCCTCCAGACTCAGGCGAGCCCCCGGGGCTCGCCTGAGCCTGGAGGCCGGCCGAGCAGCCTGCGACAGTCGGAGGACAGTCACCGCTGGAGCTCAGGGCCGAAAGTAGGAGGATGTTACCTACACTCCTCCAGCGATGGCAATCCTCCTGCATCCAGTGCCCGCTCTCTGTGTCGGTCGCCGGGATGACGTCACAAAAGCCTTTGCCCCCCCCCCAACAAAATCCGTCACCTGGGCCTGGAGGCCCACCCGAGCCCCCTGCTGGCCTTCAGACTCAGGCGAGCCCCCTGCGCGGTTGGCCCTCCGGCCGAACCGGGACTCGCCTGAGCCCGGAGGACGGGTGGGCCTCCAAGCTCAGGTGAGCCCCAGGCTCGGCTGGGCCTCTGGGCAGGTGAGCCCCCGGCTCGGATGGGTCTCTAGGCCCAGGCCAAGCCGGGGGCTCGCCTGAGCCTGGATGCTGGCCGAGCAGGCACGCCCAATTTTTTAATGGAAATCTTCGGCCGTTTTTTTTCTTCTTTTTTCAGCTGAATTTCCATTTCGGCCGAAACAGAAAACACAATTTTCGGCAGATAGTTTTCGGCAGCCAAAATTTTGGTGCATCCCTAATATTTATTTATCAAGTATTTTACCAGGAAGGATACATTGAGATTTCTCTCGTTTTCAAGTATGTCCTGGGGTCAAGAACATTGAAATGTTAGTCGTTACAGAAATACAAAGTAATAAATGCAAGCTATTAAAAACAAACCACAAATATACAGATTAACACAGAAAATAAATATGTAGGAAATATAATCACGGTTTCATGTTTGCATGAATGCAGGTGCATTCTGTATTGAAGTATGTTCATAGGGAGCTCTTGAGTGAGTTAAGACTGGGGGAAGATTTGATGGGGTCTGGCAGGTTATTCCATAACTGCGGTGCTCTGTAGGAAAATGAGGATCGAAACACTTTATTTTTGTATTGTGCTATTGTAAGTATGGTGTATATACATATTGTTTATTTGAAATGCAAAGCAGTGCAGTATAATATCACAGAAGAAGGGGGGGGGATGGCAGGGAATTACTCACCTCAGAGTCCTTATTAAATTTGAACTTTCCGTTATGGAATAGGAAAACTCAGAAATTTTACCACAGGACTCGGAGCCTCCTATTTGCCAATTTAAAGCTGGTACATTATGGATGCTGTCCAATGAGGAACCGGGCGAACATAGAAGAGATGGGTCGTAGATTCCCTAGACCAGTCGGCAGATCTCATGATATCCTCCAAGCGGCATCCAGCTGCCACCTCGGAGGAGGCCATTGCACCACGAACAGTGCGTGCCGGAACAAGAGGTATCTACCCCAGACCAATCCAACAGCCAACGTACCCATCCGACCAAGGTCGCAGAGGACACGGGGGCATGTGGTGTGCGAAAAGACCGGAACAAGGGGGAAACTGAACCCGTTCTAAAATTAGAAGATCTAGATTCATAGATCTGTAGACATCTAACCAGGCATAACAAAGGTTTATCTGGGAAACCCGGAAAAAACACTAAAGTGATTGACGTCTTGGTCCTGTGCATTTATATATCAGACTGCCGGAAAATTGTCCATGTGAAAGAGGATCTGATGATGTGCTGGTCTTTGTAGCATCGGACTGCAAAGAATCACGCCAGAAATTCCAGTACATTTGTGATTCATGCTTTCCACGGGTGACCATCGTCCCCGTTTCCATCCCTTCACAATGGGCTCCCCAGCCCTGATTGCTGGCATCTGAGTCTATGGTGAGGTTTGTTTGCAATGGAAAAAGACTTTTCCCGTTCCATTCTGACATGTGGGTATGCCACCACTGTAGGTCTTCCTGAGCATCCTCTGACAGGTGAATGGTGTCTGTGTAATACAATTCTGCTCGGAGGGAATGGGCCTTCAGGCGTTGGAGGGCCCAATAATGTAGTGGAGCTGGAATAATCGCCAGTCTCGCCACTGCTAGAAGACCAATCCAGATTCCTCAGAGTAGTGGCTGAGTGCTGTAGGAGAGAGGCTATTTCTTTCTTTATGTTGTGTGTCTTGGGGGTTGGAAGAAATAGCATTAGGTTGTAGGAATCAGGATTAACTCCAGGAACTCGATCCGTTGCGTCGGAGTCAGGAGCGGTTTCTCGGTATTTATTAGGAAGTCCAGCTCTTGCGACAGGGAGATCGTCCATTGAAAATGGGTCAGAAGCGGGTCTCGTGAGTGGGACATCAGGAGGATGTCGTCCAAGTACATAACTAACCTTACGCCCCTTGATCATAAGGAGGCACCACGGAGCTGATGAGAGACCGAAGGGGAGACATGTGAAACACCATGTGTGTCCCAGCCAGCTGAATCTGAGAAAATCCCGATGGGAAATGTGCACCGGGACTGTCAGATATGCATCCTTCATGTCCAGATTGACCATCCAGTCGCTTTGGAGAAGGATGTGTTGTAATGTGTGCATGCCTTCCATCTTGAAGTGTCTGTGCATGACGAAGAGGTTCAGGTCCAGGAGATTTATCACAGGGCACGTACCACCGCCTTTCTTTGCCACCAGGAAAATAGTGCTCAAAAATCCTTCGGAAGAAGTGGGGGAAAGCTCTATTGCCCCTTTTTTGGAGGAGGCCTTTAACCTCCTAGTATCAGTAGTGACTGTGTGGGAAGTGTAATGGCGCTGGAGCGTGATGCTGTTTAGGGATGTCTACAAAATCTATCAAGAACCCAGGACAGTGTTCAGAATCCACGGGTCTGTCGTAAGGCGTGTCCATGCGTGGTAAAATTGGGAAATGCGACCCCCCCACCCTCATCTGAGAGAAAGGAATAATGTGAAGGTTGCTCACCTGCGGGTCTCCTGAAGGAGGAACTTCTGCCTCCACGGAAGGGCCTGTTGCGCCAAGGCCTGGCTCTGGACAGGAAGAAACTTGAACTTGTGCTGGCACTATTATCTGTTATAAGTGGCGCCTGCAGAGCGGGAAGGTCCAGCGCGGACAGAAAAGCGATCCCTGCCTCTTCTGGCCCTGTGGGAGACCCAGCCAGGTTAAACTCTTTTAATGGTTGTCTCAACCTTGTCAAGTAGGGAGAAAGAACCTACATAAGTGTTCAGTCGCTTAGCGAATGGGTCTCCGAACAATTGACCTCCCGCTTTGACACCCAGGTCAGTTGTAGCCATGTGAGTGAGCTTGGGATCCATTTTCAAAAAGATTGTCTTTCTGCGCTTTGCTGCGAGAGTGGAGTTGGTATTCTCTAGCAGACAAAGGGATCTTTGCAGCAATCCGGCTATTTCAGCATGGTTTAGTGGAGTACAGGGTAGTTTTGCCTGATCCACTATGGTCCAGTTGCATTTAGTAACTTGTCTTGACAAGTGCGTATCGCAAAATCGATTCTTTTTTTAGGACACCATCCCTCATTAGCAACAAATTTCTGGAATGCTTCATCTACATCTGGAGTGATGCATGTTTTTCCTGATGTTGTGGGTCGAGGACCCTCTGCCTTTATGGTTTGGCGCGTTCCCTTATCTATGTGTGGTTGTGGGGTCCACCCTGAGGATGCTGGGTGGGAAATGTCTCTGGGATTAAACAAAGCGTTCCCTTCAGGATCATAAATGTTGTCCCCGACCTGCATTGGAGGCGATTCTTCTTCTCCCCAAATCATCAGGTCATCATCCTCGTCAGGTGCATAAATCTCTAGGGGATAATCCCCATCATCTTCCCCGTACTCAGGATCAACTAAACCTGAGCCTTTCTTCACGGGGACGAGACTCCACGCATCAGCAGGTGGGCCTCTTAACATCGGCCGCAACATTAGCCCCGCGGTCAGGTGCTCTCTTGCGAGAAGCATGCTTGCCATCTATATCAGGCATTGGTGCAGGGATGCCAGCCCCTCCACAAGCACCTATGGGGTTATTAATCACCTGGGGACCCATATTGCCAAAGGAGGTGAAAATTGGTGGCCCACTAGGGGAGATCTCAACTGCCTGTTCTTGGTCTCTGACAGGGGTATGCTTATGGGCTTGCCGCGGGAACGCAGCGCAAGAAGTCTCCTTTGGTGGGATGCGAAGTGAAGCCACAGCGTCACAGAGTGCCTGATGGAGGTATGAATATTTGCTGCCGCCACTGTATCAGAAATAGATGACCGCAGGGAAGCCTCGAGGGCTGCAAATTTCTGTTTGCTTGTTTTTTTGTTGCGGTGTCTCGACGGAGATGTGGCTGCAGGTTGCTCATGTATAGACGAATGCTGAAGGGAGCTTCCTTCCGACCCGTGGCAGAGAAGAAGAGTTCCCTTTTGGTTTGGAGAGAGACCTTTTAAAGCGTGCGCAACAGTAGAGAACCGTGCAAACAAAATGGCGGCAAAGTATCTGAGGTAAAAAAGGGGCGGACTAGCCGCTATCGCCAGAAGCCGTAAAAGGGCATTTGAAGCTGGCGGAACGAAGGAAAAGCTTTTTTTTTTATTTACTTTATTTTCCATCATCATATCATTTGTATACTTATACAATCTTTTTTACAGATACATATTCAAAACATTTGTTTTCTTATTTTAACACACATAGTTAAAAACGAACTAAAGACCGAAACAAAAAAAAATAAAAAATGGATGTACAAAACCATAAACTCATGATTAAAGTCACAGTTCATTACCTATTTGCGTTTTTATATAATGTATAAACTCCTCTCAATCCGACAAAACCCAGTTAAACCAAACCGCTGAAGACATTTGAGGATTAGACCCATTTCCAATCATATGAGCCCCTACTATCAATAGCCTGAGGGACCCAACCTTCCCATATTTTATCAAACATATGCATAGTATGATGAACTTTAGCTGATGGATTATATCCAATTAATGGATCAACTATTATTCTATACAGGTGACTCAATGAAGGTAAATGAGGGGATCTCCATTTTTCTGCAATTGCTTTCCGTGCAGCTAAACATATCTTTTTTTGTATTCAAGATTTTATTTTGGAAAAATAGAAAAGGTCACATGTCAACCTGTAAAGATAGCCTCGCAGGGCCAATATATGAGCATGTAAGAGAAATAAACAAGGGTAAACAATCAAACGTAGTCCTAAGAGAATTAGCGCATAGGAAACAGGAAAGAAAAGAGAGTAACAAAATAGGGAGGGGGAACAAAAAGGAGGGTATAAACAGGATGATAACGTCAACAAGGTCCACACGGAGGGGCCACGAAGGCAGCTCAGGGCAGTGGTGCGTACAAAAATAAATAAATGAACCAAGTGGGGAGAAAAAGTGGAGGATTGCCAATACAAGGACGCGACTTTCCCGGCTCACCCCTGCTTCTTATCAAAAGGACAAGGGGCCATGGAAGAGGCCGCATGGCCGGGCGACCCAGGGCCAAAAGAGCAGGTAGAGCCATGGTGCCCACTCAGTCAGCTCACCTGTTGCCACCCTTATTCCTGCCACAAAAAAAAAAAAAAGGGGGGGGGTCGGGAAAAAAGGCCCAGAGCCGCCGCTGGAGCCCCATAAGCAGCCAAGTCCTGCACATCAATTACAAACTGGGAGAGGGGGGGAGAGTAAAAGAGTCTCTGTTCATCATGCAGCATTGTACCGTAAGGGAGACAAAACAAGACTGTATAGTCTTCCAAGGGATATAGCATCAGAAATGGGGGAAAGATGTGGAGGGGCAACTACGTCCAAGTAAGAACTGGGGCAGCCGACTATACTGAGGGCCTCAGCCCGGGTCCATCAGCGGGGCCATCGGGGTCAGTGGTGAAGGCTCAAGTCCCACTGCTGCGAGCAAGACTCTCGCCTCCTCTAAGGTCGCCGCAGGGTGTGGTTTACCGTCAAGCAGCACTATGAGGGAACCAGAAGCCCCCCATCTATAGCGGACTCCCCGGTCTCGCAATTGGGAGGTGACCTCACGGAAGCGCCTCCGAGCCACCAACGCCAGAAAGGAAAGGTCACGGAAGAAAATAAGACAGCTGGAGGCGTAGGTAACTCGGAACAATGGGCCGGCGGCTGCAAGGATCCGGGAGTGAACATCCACAGAGCGTGTTGTAACAAGGACATCGCGAGGAGCCGTCTCCGGCGCGGCAGCAGCTTTACGAAGTCGCAGGACCGACAGGATCGGAGACTCCACAGGAACACCCCCGGCAGATAGGAGGTGAGAAATCAGGCCCATCACATAGGGCAGCAGGTCCTCGGTCCGTACCTCTTCAGGTATCCCTCGTACCCGGAGGTTCCGCCGGCGGTGACGATCTTCCAGCGACAACACCGTAGAGCTTAAACGGGCCACTTGTAAATGAAGGTCATCTAATCGAGATGTAGCTTCAGCCTGCGTCTTCTCCGTCTCCTGTACCCGCACCTGGATGGCACCGAGCTGGGTCTGCAGAGGCTCCAACGCTGCACGCACCTCGCACAGGTCCTGTCGCCACAAGGATCGAAAATCCTCCATGACTGCATGTAAATCCGCTGCAGTAAGCGGCCGCTCAGGGGGCAGCTCTCCCAAGTCCTCTCCCGGTGCAGGCAGGGACCCTCCACCAGGGGGCCCCGGCGGCGTTCCAGATCCCCGGCGCCGCATTCCTACCTCGCGGCTGGCGCCCAGCGATGTGCGGATGTCCGGGGTGAGTGTGCCTGCCGCCCCCGTCCTGCCGGTCTTCTTACCCATCCAGGTAGGTATGCGGAGGCAGCACCCGTGTAAGCGCCGGTTCGCAGGAGCACCAATCTAGGCCACAAAATGGCCGCCGCCTGCAGCACGTTGAGGCAAGAAGGGGCCCAATCTTTACTCCACTCCCTCGTTTCAGCCGCTAATGAATACAGTCGTGTCCCAGGGTCTTCAGTGATCTACCGGAGGAGAGCACGTCGGGTTTAGAGTAAGGTAATGGTTGTATACAATTAAATATCAGAGTCTCAACCCGGAGCTCCACAGGAAGACGTCTGCTCTCCTCGAGGTCTGGACACGCCCCCCCAGCTAAACATATCTTTGCCAGCAAACGGTTTTGGAAATGCGTCAATTCGGTGACCGGTTTTGAAAATAGATATGTCCACGGGTCTCATGGGACAACTGCCCCAAAAATACCTTCCACCAATATCTGCACCAAGTCCCAGTATACTTTATCCAGTGGGCAAAGCCACCACATATGAGACTGGGAGCCTCTTTGCCCACAGTTCCTCCAACAGATATCCGGAGTTGAAGGATACATTTTATGGAGAGATACTGGAGTGATATACCACCTCATAAGTGTCTTAATTGGTTGTTCTTGTAATGTGGTGCAAATAGATACCAATTGTTGAGCCTCCCAGATTTCCAACCAGTCTTCATTATCTAATGAAACACCCAGTTCCCTTTCCCATGCTGCCACATACCCTAAAACTGACGAAGAGGACCTGGCTAATAAATGAGTATATATAGTTGAAATCAACCCTTTAGGGATAAAACCCCTAAAACACATTGATTCTAAGAAGGTTAAACTAGCAGTTGCAGCCTCTCTAATCTCTGGTAATATCACATAATGCCGGAGTTGGAGAAACCGGAAAAAATCATGTGGTCTAAGATCACCCTTCTCGTGTAAATTATCAAAGTTTAGACTAGTCTGTCCCCTGTACATATCTTTAATTCTACACACCCCGTTTTGCAAGTTTTATAAATTGTTAGCAGGTCATCCCTGGTTGAAACTGCATATTCCTCCATAATGGTAAGAGAGGTGATAATACTCTTCTTAAACCCCTCTTAAGCGATCGCTTATCCCATAGCAAAACACTGTTAATCAATGATGGACATTGGACTAGCAAAGGGGGGCGATAGATCTTTGGGAGCCACAGCCAGTTCTTAGGTGTCTCGGGCCAAACCAAGGCCGACTCAAAATCTACCCATCGATGCCTACCTGAAGGGGCGTGCAGCACAACCACTTGTGCCAGTTGTGCCGCTTGATAATACATAATACAGGAAAACCTTTAAACTAAAAAGTGACCACATATAAGAAATCATTTTAACATAATATTATATGTATGTATGTGTGTGGAAAGCGCCGGAGCCGGGAGGCCCCGTGAGAGGACCAGAACTCCGACCTCCGCGGCTAACACCGTGAATAGTCAGCGTCCCAGTGAATTTTTCTTACCAATACAATGAAACTTAAAATTGAAAGATATATATATATATCAGCACATCGGGATTTGGATAAAACAAAAAACTTTTATTGGCACAGATTAAAATACCTGTCCATAGACCAACGTTTCGGCCCCACTGGGCCTTTATCAAGGAATACAGGCATAAACAAAACTACAAACATTTATATTAAAATACATAAGAGCTCACCCAATGACGACCTGGATCCAAATGAGCGCCGAAGCGCGTAGATCCAGCGTCTACTTCCGGGTTTGATGCCAAGCGTCAGGATAATTACAAATTGGACCTGTGTGTGTAGGTAACCATGGGGATAACCAAAACAAAAAACCTGGGTGGACCGGAGACAAAAGCAATAGACAGTAACATAGTGAGCAGCAAAATGTTACTACAAAATTTGGGAACAGAGCATGAAACGGAAGAAAGGAAAAGGATGGGTTAGGTTTGGGTAAATGACATAAGCCAAATTTAAACTGAGTATACAGCAACAAAAAAATACCATACATCCACAGGCCAAGGGTCGTTGAATAACTCGAAAGGGTAACACTGTGAAGCACAAAGGCTATAACCGTAAACGCCCCACTGTAACCCTATGATAGGTGTAACAACATGTCTAATTAGCTGAATGTGTAAAGATGTTTAAATATGACAAGTGCCAATAAGAAAAAAATAATGATAATAATATCATGTATGTAAACACCTACACATACAACACCTACAGCAAAAAATCAAGACAGCGCTACCCAGAGGTTAGAAACGGAGTATAAGAAATATATTCGTTGAGGCCACGGGGAGATAAAGTATCGAGGGTCTTAATCCAGAATGTTTCCCGCTGAAGCAACAGTCGTGAGCGATCTCCTCCTCTAGGAAGGGGGGCACATGGTCAATAGCAACCACACATAGTGTGGTGAGCTGATGTTTGCTGGCCAAAAAGTGTCTAGCAACAGGTTGTTCTGAATGATTATTGCGGAACGCCACAGTGATAGACCGATGACAACGGATCCTATCCCGTAGAGGTCTGTCGGTTTTGCCAACATAGGCAAGACCGCATGGGCAAGTCAGTAGGTATACCACGAATTCAGTGGTGCATGTAATATGCTGTCGGATCTTAAACCTTTTACCAGAATGCGGATGGGGAAATTAACCTGTAGTTGTCATGTGGCTGCAGGTGACACAGTTGGGACAACAAAAGTAACCTGGTCTAGGAGGCTGAATAACGGTTGAATAAGCATTGACAGGGTCCGCTTTAACCAAAAGGTCGCGGATATTCTTGGACTTTTTATAACTAATAACCGGAGTTTGTAGAAATTTTTTGGGAAGTGATCTGTCACCCTGAAAAAGAGACCAATTCGAACGAATGGCCTTGGCGATGGCCTGACTTGACGTGTGGTAGGTAAGTGGAACAAAGATCCGGGTTGTGGATTTAGGGAAACTAGGTGTAGGAGATTTAAATTTGACTTGGGCTTTAGAAAGAGCTTGTTGAAGATCATGTGGTTTGTAACCTCTAGCCACAAAACGTTGGAACATTTCATCCAATTGTATCAACCTAGTCTGACTATCGGAATTGTTAAGTAAAACCCGTAAGAATTGAGAAATGGGTAAAGAACGAATTAAGTGTGGGGGATGGAAACTATCTGCATGAAGCAGAGTATTCCTATCTGTGTCTTTGCGGTATAATGAGTGTGTAAGCACTCCATTCTGGATGCCAACCCACACATCAAGAAAACTAATAGACGTCTTGCTAGAAGTACAGGTAAAACGAACAGGAGAATCAAGGGCATTAAGAGACTGAACCATATCTAATAGAGACTGTATAGACCCCTGCCAAATCAAAAAGACATCATCAATAAATCTTCTGTAGAAGATAATGTTAGCAAAACATGGCAAAATATGTAGTTGTTCATAGTGGTACATGTACGCTTTGGCGTATGCTGGCGCCATAGAGGCTCCCATTGAAGTGCCAGCCAATTGCAAGTACACCTTTTCGAAGCGGAAAAAATTGCATTCCAAAGTAATCAGCAAGATTTCCCTCAAAAATTCTAGGGGCGGCCCTTGATACACTGTTGACGTTTGAAGAATCCCAAGGAGGGCTGAAATTCCCTCCTCATGGGGGATAATAGTATATAGACTCTTGACGTCTAGAGTAGCTAATGTTACCCTTTGGAGTTCTTCAACGACCCTTGGCCTGTGGATGTATGGGGGTTTTTTGTTGCTGTATACTCAGTTTAAATTTGGCTTATGTCAGTCAAGTGCATTTATTTGATTTTTTTTGAAGAAAATAAATCAAGAGAGGATGAAACTCATCTTTCATTTTGATACATTAATTCCCAAAGGTCTTAATAAAGATTTTGAGATGTGCCATTTTCTGTGAGTTCCCCTATGTACAGTGTTCACTTTCACCTTTTTTCCCTCAAAATGTATGAGAGATCTTTTTTGGAGGGAAGGTGCTTGTTAGGACTCTTTTTCGGGGTAATAATATGGGATAACTCCCAATTGGTTAAACTAATATCTATTCAAATAGATGGTGTAAACCTTAAAGACAACTTAGCGACTAGTTAAGCATAGTGAGTTCTTTTTTTTTTATGTCTTTGGAATATGACACTTTAGAGACCTATAAAGGTTTTTTATAAGAGGGATTGTTTTTATTGAAATATTTTTTTAGGACCCCTTTTGGGGTAATGATATGGGATAACCCCCAATTGGTTAAATTAATATCTATCTCATTGGACGGTGTAAACCTTAAAGGTAACTTAGCGACCAGTTAAGCGGAATAAATTATATCAGATGACTGTGTTTTTGTGTTTGTGGAATATGATAATTTAGAGACCTATAAAGGTCCTTAATATGAGGGAGTGTTTTTACTGAAATATTTTCTTGTTTTATATGTATGTTCTGGGGCTTGATGTGCTGCAATTTCCAATGATTTTTGTGAGGAAAACAGGGATGTACCTCGGATGCTGATGAGACCCGGTATACTTAGAAAATGAAACTGGAAGGGATAGTATGCCGGCATACATGCGCAGAGATCCGGGAGAAGGAAGAAAAAAAACCCCGTTCACCCGGAAGTGGAGCTCTGCAGACACACTGTGCGGGACCGGAAACCGGAAGTGGAGCTCTGCAGACACACTGTGCAGGACCAGAAACAGGAAGTGGAGCTCTGCAGACGTACTTTGCGGGACCGGAAACCGGAAGTGGAGCTCCACAGACGTACTATGTGGGACCGGAAACCGGAAGTGGAGCTCCACAGACGTACTGTGTGGGACCGGAAACCGGGAGTGGAGATTTGGTGATTTGGTGATCTTAAGGGGGGTATATATATAAGAGACACACATGAGGCTGCAAATCTCTTTTTTTTTTTTGCCACTGATGAAGAGCTTGAAGCGCGAAACGCGTCTGGTAGTTCCTTATTTGTTTGTTTATAGTGATATTGGAAATCTTATATTTTTATATCATCTCCGCTGATCTGCATAATATCTGGTCAGAAAGAGGCTTTTCTAATTGTGCCAAACAATTTGGATACGCTGAACACTTAGAGCTGGGTCAAGCTCCTAAAAGGGTGAGTGTGTTCTCCTTTTCCTCATTTGGTACCGATAAAATCAAGATGATACTGTGCCATGAAAACTCTCTTTTCCTTTGAGTGATGAGAGAAGGGGAGAAATCCTTGCTAAACAAAAGTCTGGATGACGGGCTGGCCCACAACAGTCCATGATACGTCCAGTATAGAGCTAGAGAGCGCTCATAAATTGTGAGTGCGTTGTAGTATTGAATATACCCATACACTGCCATACTAGTCTGCACCATTGTTGTTTTTTTCTCTTATTTCTGAGGTCAATTTTGGTTCTCTAAATCAAAGAAAATCAATTACTGGAAAAGAGTAATTTCACCTGTACTGTATAAATGTAAGATAGTGGTTGTTTTATTATATACACTGAGGTGTTTACGACTGGGGAGAGGTAACCCTACCTTGAGAAGGAGCGCTGTTCTCCCACCTACTTCACTTTCTATCTTGTCTTATTTGTGGTGAAGGGAACACCATATTTGGGAGAACGTGTAGCGATCCGTCCAATAGTTTTGAGCGCCTTTTCTTACAACCTATCGTCCGCACTACAATTTGTCCGCATAGCTTTGTGTGTGAGTGATGAACGAGGTCAGACGGACTGCATTTGTGCGTCCAGTATTTTTGACGGACAAAATGTTTTTTCATATTAATTTATTTTCCCTGCTACATCAGTCAAAAATAACATCCGTTAAAAAACGGACTGGGTGGCCACTACCTTGTTGTAAGTCAGAAAGTACGTCCGTTGAGCACGGACGCACATTCAGTACAAAATGCGTTCGTCTGACCCTAGCCTTAAACATGATGAGCAAAAGCGGTAAAAATTAGCTCCGCACACAGACGTGAAATCGCTCAACAGTGAAGGGGTTAAAGGTACATGTCTTGTAGCCAGTCATTCCAAATTTCAAGATGGTATTGTAACCGGAATCTGCTAGGTTCACTCGGGACGAGACCGGACACAAGCAAGGATTGTCTGAACACGAGTCTCTTCAGGAAAGGCAAACTTTATTTTGATATCACAACAGATGCTCAAACAGGATTCAATCGTAAACAATGAGCATCGATTATACAGTGTCCTGAGGTTTTATACCTCAAATACATAATTAGGTACATCCCAATTAGCCCACCTCCCGGTGACTCTATCCCACCCCACATGGGTTAGTACCTCCCTTAGTCTAATACAATGGCCGTAAATTGGCAAACTTTGTGTTAGTAACAATAAATCATGATTAGTTACTCTTACTGTTCCGGGCTGTGCCTGGCTCCCTAGTGTCTTCAATTACTTGTTACAGATGGCACCTGGTCTGATCTCTATACTCCTTTGTATTTCTGCGGGCCCCAACGACCTTGATGTATCTTTCTTCTGTGCCGGGAACAGCAGAGATCTTTCTCAGCGCTTTAATTGTTTTTGTGCTAATCTCAGCACATTCCTAAATTTCTATGTATGCCTGAGTTTCAACTAAAAACTACCTAATTATTTTCAAGTGAACCAATATTCTGAACAAGATGGTCGCCTGGCTTACAATGGTGGCCATCTTCCAGCCTATTTCCACTACAGTATCTCAATGGCATCATACAAAAAATAAATTAACTTATTGGTAGTGACAAAGAAACCTCTCAAGTCCATTTTTCTACAATTTACGTTAATAAAATTATGTGAACTGAAATTAATCCAAAATAATAACAGGATTTTTACATAGAGTGAGAGAGGTGTGTAGATAAACTATCTTTGTAAAGGAACTGTGCAAAACAAGCCCTGACATGTTTGCGCCCGTTTCTTCATGTGCCCTTCCCCCACCATTTTACTTTTCAGAGTGCTTTGTTGTGATCTGGCTCTCTGTGTGTGCACTTCAGTTCATTTGGTGGTGTGTTTTTAGCGAAGCTTTCTAGGCCTGTTGTTGTGAAGCTGCTTTATTAGTCTTAAGTTTAATTCATTAACTGTATGATAAATTTACATTCTAATTTGAAATATGGAGGAGAATAAGCGGTCAAAAAACTGTTGCAAAACTTTACTAACCGTGTCTTTTTTTAAAGACTTGAGGAAAGTAACTGGATGGTTTCACTAAATCTTGAAATCAAACTTCACCTGAAAGTATTCCCTTCCAGGGCCGTCTTTAATATTGACTGGGCCTTGGGCAAACATTTTCTTGGGCCCCTCCATGCAATTTTGCTCTCCACCACAACATCCTAAAAAAATAAATAAAAATCGCACTGAGGCTTGTCTAAAAAAACAACTTTATTTTATATATTTTTTTACAATTACACATCATATACACATCTTTAATACACATACACATCATATATAAACACACTATCAGGGTTATTCAGAGAGCGGTGAAAAGCAGGAGAATGACTGGAGAATGGAAAATTTGAGGTCAAAATAGCCGATTTGGAAAGTGAGATGAATGGGAGAATTTTTCTGGTTTGGCTATTTTGACCTAGAATTTTCACTTCTCCAGTCATTCTCCTGCTTTTCACCGCTCTCTGAATAACTCTGTATATCTCTGTGCACACACATGCTATATACACGTACCATTGTATGCACAACCTGAATACACATACATATCTTATGTATGTAGCGCTCACTCCCGGAGGAGCTGCTGAATTTAACCTCGGGTTAGTCTCACCACACTAGGGAATAAATATACACCAGCACTGTTGTGGATTTTATAGATTATATACTTTACTGATCCCAATAAAGTGGCATATATAAAGTGAACACGGTATATGAGCGACAGGATTTTCGTAATGCGGGAAAACACGCGGCGGCAAAAAGGAAAGTTTAACCCCTTCGTTTCTGGAGTGTAAGTCCCGTAAAAGCAGTGTCCCAAAAAGGTGTTTGTGTGTTTTTGTGTGTGTGTTATCTCAGGTACCCGGGTACTATATTCTACTGGCCAGTGAATGGATTGAGCAAATCTTCGACTAGTCACGTTGGGGCCCTGTAGATTTAAACAATACTGCAGCGTGCTTTGTTTCAACTTTGACTGTGGCCTGGAAGGCCTCTCACCCATCCGCTAGACAATCTGTTCCGCTGTCTGATCAAGGATCTCTCTCCGCTTGTTTATACTGGAACTCTGTGCTTCGATAGTGGCCAACCCCCCACAATTGTAGCAGATCAACGAACCAGAGGGTTCTCCAGCAGGAACACTCTGCACTGCCTCTCCCTCCTCAGGTATGGCAATCCTAGCAGACAGCAACGTCATCAACTCCATCATTTTCGACATCTGAGTTTTCAAAGCCATCACTTCGGCCTGTATGTCCGCTACACCAAGAGTTCCTACTTCTGCGGTGAAAACTGCATCTGAAGCATTAGCAATCGTTTTAGCCTTAATTAAAGCCTCTTCTTCTCGGATGGCTTTGACCAGTTTGGAATATGTCCGTCTCTTGCTCTGGTATCTAGTCTGAAATTTCAACATTATGGGATCCAGTGGGAGTGCTCCTTTTGAAAATTTGATCCATCAAAGCTTTGCTTGCATGACTCGGTTCCATGCTTCCTTTTAGAATAACCTGATGGATGATTTTATCCAGCCGCCAGAAATAGGTGGACAATTCTTCTCCTTCCTTTTTGATAGGTGTGAGAGAACTTGTGGATAAGCTCGGCACAATCCTACACTCCCCCGAAAATTTCCTGTAAAGCTTCTAGATACTCCGCAGCAGTGCAGCCTGGCTTGTCCCTTTTCAGATTTCGGATGACATCTGAAGCAGGACCTCTTAGGCTCTCGATCAACCTTTGTCTCTTCACGGTGTCAGCAACTTCCCATTCTTCCACAGCTTGCACTGCCTGATCTATCCAAGTGTCACAGTCCTCTTCTCCAGCTGGCACAGGGACCTTACCGGAACAGAACCCCAACTTGCGATATCCATAATTTGCAGACGCGGCTGCGTTTTGGGCCAACGTTTCCACCAGCTTCCCCATAGTGGTAAAGAATGTAGCGGGAGGGAACCCTGCAATTGAGGTAGGGGTAGCATCGGGTATCTCGTCTCCTGACGTTGTTGGTCAAGTCACGGGAACATTCGTGGGATCACCACATGGTGTACTTGGCTGGACCAGTCGAACTTCCACATCGTCGGTCAGCTTCACAGTCGCGCCCTGAAAATACACTGGAACACCCTTTCTCCACTCAAAAAGAACATACGTGTGAGAAGTCTCTGGGTTCACTTTAACGTCCACTATGAATCCCTGCGGGTCAGGTGCCAACGCTGCTACGGCCCGGCGGATCTGTTCTTCTGCCCAGGTGCCTGCAGGGATGTCCTTTACTACACTCAACCCTAGCTGGCCATTTTGTGCTTTACACCACTCTGCTGCTTCTTCTGGATCCATATTAACCCCTTAATTGCGGTATTTTACAGAGACTGGAATCCCAGACGAGCCCCCACGTGTAGCGCTCACTCCCGGAGGAGCCGCTGAATTTAACCTCGGGTTAGGCTAGGGACAGATGAGCGCATTTTCTGCGGCCACCGTCAAAATGTACGTCGATGCGTGCGCACGCATTTTTTCACGGAATACGCTTAAGTGGTCAGACGATGCGCAATTCTGGACGTATTTCATGACGGTGGGGTAAAAAGAAGTCTAGGGAAATCCGGCTGTTTGAACGTTATGTAGGCCGCACACTAGCAGCGTCTGACGTCTCCTAATCACGCACACACGCTGCCATGCGGCCGCAGCGCACTCTGTACGTCAGTAGCAGCGGTTTCACGTTCTGAGAAAAATGCGTTCATTTGCTGGTTGCGTGGTGTCGGCGCACTTTCGTACGCACGTACTGCGTATATTGGCCGTCATTGGCCGTTATGTGCTGCTACTGCCGCCGTGATTTAGTGCGTCTGCACGCGCGTTCCGACTGCCCCACTCTGACCCTAGCCTAAGTCTCGCCGCAATAGGGAATAAATATACACTAGCACTGTTGTGGATTTTATAGATTATATTCTTTACTGATCCCAATAAAGTGGCATATATAATGTGAACACGGTATATGAGCGACAGGATTTTCGTAATGCGGGAAAATACGCGGCGGCAAAAAGCGTTTAACCCCTTAGTTTCTGGAGTGTAAGTCCCGTAAAAGCAGTGTCTCAAAAAGGGGTGTGTGTGTTATCTCAGGTACCCGGGTACTATATTCAACTGGCCAGTGAATGGATTGAGCAAATCTTCGACTAGTCACGTTGGGGTCCTGTAGATTTAAACAATACTGCAGCGTACTTTGACTGTGGCCTGGAAGGCCTCTCACCCATCCGCTAGACAATCTGTTCCGCTGTCCGATCAAGGATCTCTCTCCGCTTGGTTATACTGGAAATCTGTGCCACCGGATCCGCTTCTCCCGCTTGTCCGATTTCGGTAACGAGAACTACGGCCTACCGCCTGCACTCCCAGTGGATCATCACGGTCTCCTTACTCGGGGTCCAAACTGGAAAGTTGTGTCTGCGCAAAACCTCTGTGAAGTGTGGATAGATCTCCGACAGCACTGTCTCTGATTCTTAGCACCCGCAAGGCAGCTCCTGCTCTCCGGCCTGGTCTTAATCTCTGGCAGTCTCACGTGCGTCTTCGAGGCTGCGGATGTCCTTCGCTCTCTCCCACCCACTTCCTGTCCCTGCCGCAAAGTCTGATGGAAAACGTAGTCCCGTTGTGTCCAGTATACTCTACATTGCGCTTGTCTCCCTCCGGTGGCCAAACCCGAGCAATACATCAGTTTTTAAACAACGCTACATGTACATCATATATATACATCATATACAGGTATATACACTCACATTTCCACATCATATATATATATATATATTTTATTGGAAATGTGTGTGTGTGTGTGTATATATATATATATATATGTTTAAATGTGTGTATATAATGTGGAAATTGTGTGTGTGTATATGTGTATATATATATATATATATATATATATGTGTATATATATATATATATATATATATATATACACACACACAATTTCCACATTTAAACTAATATATATACATATACACATACATTTCCACATCATATATGCACATTTAGGCAGCATATGCACAGATATTCATCATATGCACATTTCTACATCATATATGTATTTAATTAACAAATAAAATTAAATTGGGAAAAAATTAAGTGGGAGATGGAGGGAGGTGGTGGGGGAGCTGGAGGGTCCTATAAACAGTTACTTGTTTAGGCCCATGCTTATTACCTGCATAGTGCTGTATTTTTCATGAAGCTGAAGTTAGCTCCTTATTCAGGCAGCTTCTTATTCGCACTCTGAAGATAGCTTCTTATTCAGGCAGCTTCTTATTCAGTGACTGAAATTAACTGCTTATTCGCCCAGGATCTTATTCCTGAAAGAATAGTGTCAATAAAAAGTAGTTCGAACAATTGGACAATTCTAACCCATTCATATGATGAAATAAATGTATCCAGATAACTGGCACCCCCCCCCCACTCCACTTGTTTCAATGGTAAAAAATGAATAAGTAACTGGGGATTTTCTCTATGAAAATCATCTTGGCTCAACCCAAACTGTCTAGTTTTCTATTAATTAGACTGTTCTCTATCAGAAAAAACATAACCTAGCCTGAGCCAAACATTATTAAGAAAACTGGCATCAAACCTAGCCGCCCCGCTCCATTAAATGCAATGAGAAAAAATAAGTGGTGATTTTCTCTATGAAAATCATCTTAGCTCAACCCAAACTGACTAATTTTCTATTAGACTGTTCTCTATCAGAAAAAACATGATCTAGCCTGAGCCAAACATTATTGATTAAGCAAACTGGCATCAAACCTAGCCCTTTTACATCCTCCCCCATTTCCCCTTTTTTTCTTTTTTTGTTTAAGTAGCTTGACTTATGCTTAAGGCATTTTTGATTTCTCCTCATTTGCTGTGACATTCTGATGATGTTTTTGATTTCCCCCATTTTTCGCCCTCCTCACCGCCCAACTATTTATGCGGGGTTCCCTGTGTGACTATTTTATCCAGGATTGACGTGGGAGTCCGGCTGGGGGTGCTGATCCCCCTTTTATATTTTTTTGGTATGGGACACTGGTTAAACACCTGTGCTAGCCGCTAGGGTGGCAGCCTAGGCTCTGGCCACCCTCCTGGCCCCAGATCTCCCAGCCTTGTGGCCTCTTCCCAGGCCCCCGGTTTCAGTTAGGTAGCTTGGGTGAGCAGGGTACGCCATGATTTACTGGGCAGTCCCTTGCCTCCCCCCCTTTTGATTTCCCCCCCCTCCCTTCCTGATGCCCCCACCCTGCCAGACTACACCACTTTTTTTGGTCTGCCCCGCTCTATTTGTTTGGATTTGTTTTACTCCACTTACTCCTTTACCCCCTTCCCCTCCATTTTATTTTTACTATTTCATGACTCTATAGATGACATTTTATGGTTCTGCATGGCCATTGTTCATCGCTTACTTTTTTTTTTACTATCTGTATTCAAATTCTAAAATAAATAATTCAAAAGAAAGAGTTTTCATTGAAAAAGTCATTGATTTGATCATTTTAATTTAGCATTTAAAAGAATTAATGTGAGGGTTCGAGTTGTATCAATATTGTTTGGCTCAGGCAAAATTTAGATTTTTATTTTTTTTTTCCAATGGAAGAGAAGCCACTTAATAAAAAACAATTCGATCTTGGGTGAGCCAAAATGATTGTCATTGAACAGTTGTTCCCAAAGTGGGATATGTGAACAGACAAAGGAGTACACGAACTGCACATGGGTGAGCCAGTGAGTTGGTGGTGACATGGAAGAGTCAGTGAGAATGCTGGCTTACATTACCAGCCGAGAGAGGTGCAGCCAGTAGTAAAGTAAACAATGTTCATAGAATGCTGGTGTCTCTGTCCGTATGCTGCCCGCATTTGTGATGAATAAAGCAAGATGCCAAGACTGCAATGCAAGGCAGTTTTATTAGTGATGTTCTACCTCATTCCACCCCATTCTCCTGCACTACTAATCAGGACTAATCAGGACTGGGATCACTTTCTGGACCACTGTCAGGGCAACCTGACCGCCAATTCGCCCTCCTCATTTTAGCCCCTTTTACGACCTTGGGCTAATCATATCCCAGTCATTAACTGGGATCCACAATTGGAAAAAAGCTGCAAGATTTTATTTTCTATTTGTGGCTCACCATTAACGATGCTATTCTGGCTTGAGCCAGCATATTTTTCAGCTACTGATCCATAAAAGCAGTGCGGATCTCACCAGTATCGGCTCCTAGAGTGCAATGGACTCCAAGGAGCTCAGGGCAGTCCTGCAAAAGTCCTGCATGTTCACTTCAGTGGGGTTGCGTAGAACCAAAAAATAATGCTGAGGAATATTTGTTCACAATTGTCTGTTGATAATGGCCAGAGAAAGCAGCAGGTCACTCCACCCCCTTCACCTATGGATCTTAGGTAAGTGAGCGATTTTTCAAGCTCTGTTGATTGAAGTATCAAATGTTTGGTGCAAAACAAAAATCACTTAAAATGACACTCTATTGAAAATAGATTTTACCCTTTTCCATAAAATAATTGGGCAATTGCTGCCGACAGCCTCTGCACAATTATTTTTTTTTTTTATTTTGGGGTGATTTTGTCTGTGGAGCTTCAGAGTCCGAAGTTTAGGCGAATTGCCAGCAAATATGGTGTCTGTTTGAAGCCAGTGAAATCCCCCATAGAGAAGTAATTGTTAATCTATTCACAGACACCAAACAGCAGAGAAATGTCAGTGAAATGCCCTGCTATTCGGTGGTTTCAGTCGGCAGGTTTATTCAGGAGAATCCCATAGGTTTCAATGTTAAAAATATTCCTGTTCTGGTTCAATATCTAATAGACTGTTTATTCCTTTAATCTGCAGCAAAAAGTCAATCTATTTTTTAAGATTTTTTTAGGCATTTTTCATGTTTTTTCGGATTTTATTTTAAATAGCGTTTTTTTTTGTAACAGACCTTTTTTTTAAATTATTTATAGGACCCTATGTTAATTCCATACATTTTCCTTTTTTTTTTTTTTTTGCAAACAGCATTTCAAATTCGCCACTTTCTGTAAATGATTTTACAAGTTATCCAGAATATAAATAATTGGAACATGCAATTAAGCCATCTGTCCCAAACCCCCCTGTGCCTGCTAAATCGTGCTCTGCTGTATGTGAGACCCCACCCGACGGTTTGGTTATACCCCTGAGGCAAATTCCTTAAAACCTGCTCCCATTGGCATATTGTATATGGAGATGGGGGGACATACGGAGACCGGAGATGGGAAAAGAGAGCTGTTCAGACCTATCACTTTCAATTGCTTTTCTTTACCCGTCTGGCGGCTTGGCTGCGTTTTCCGACAGATGGTCGGCGCTGTGTGCGGCGGCTCATCTGCTGCTTTTGGCAGCTGCTCAGCAGCATTGGTGGCAGAGCGTTTACAGCAGCTCTCTGGCAGCGACCAATTCACTCCTGGGAGCCTGTGGTGAATGCTGAATTCACTGCAGGGTGAGCGAATCCGACTCGCCGTAGTGTGGCGAATCAGAGAGCACCGACATGTCAGTGACATTTCGGTGCTCGCTGTATAACCCTGTATGGAATTTTGCTCCTATGCAAATAGCATAGCAAAGAAACCGCTAATTGGGCATCGATGCAGACGTGCACATTTTATGTAAAATTATATATATATGTGTGACGGACGCCGCTACTCGGAGTATATCCGCCGCAGGTGCCTGGATTTCTCTGCCGTGAGCCGCGGTAGCGAGCCGGCGTCAGGTCCCTTGCTGGAAGCTAGCGAGTCAGACGTAGGTAATACCTAGCAGATAGTTCCTCTTATCAAATACTCGTTGAGGTGTAGTTAAGCACATTGGTTTATTTTTGAACAGCACAGACACGGTACATTTATATGGTACAGTCCCATTTGTTCTCTCCCATGCCCGCCCTCAGACATCCCCGCGCCAGTATTAACACTGCCTCCTGCCATAGCCCTTTTCGTATACTTAACATGGGCTGCCACGACCCTAGCTCGAGCCCTGCTCTTGGTGCCACACTGTCTGGCCCGCCCTGGGCTGTTCCCTGCCCGGGAAATTCCACCCTCCTGGAGCGCAGGCTCTGATTCCGAACCCAGGATTTTCTCTGCGCCTGGAAGCCCGGCCTGAGTTTAGCAGCTGATTTGAGGGGTGATCTCGGTGGCGCTCCCCTTTAGAACTCACCCCACAGTGGCACCATGTTCTCAGGGCCCTTCTGACAAAAAAGCACTCTGGTGGCATGTACAGGGGCTGAGCGGTGCAGGGTGTAAGGCATGTCGCCTGTGCTAGGTCTTGGCTGGTGGCAGCTGTATCAGGGTTGCGCTGGGCAGATAAACCACGGTGGCTGGGCAAGGCAGGGGTGTCAAAGAACTTAATAAACATCAGGGTCATACAACCACAAATTGTACAAACAAATTATAAACTTGGGGGAACAAGAACTGGGCAATTTAGGTGGTATTAAATTGTGAGGGATTACAGGTGCGTTTGGTGCGGGGAATTGCAAGGGGAAACACAATACACACAGGGATCATACAGACATAAATTGTATAAACGAAATTTAACATTGAACCAACAAACTTTTAACGTTTTATGTGCCAATAACTTGAAAGTGACGGCTGTTCTGTCACACTAACGTTAGCGCTCACCTGCGTGAGCGTTAACGTTAGCCCAAGTAGTTAACGCAAATTACAATCCGAACGCTAACAGGTTAAGTAACCCATTTGCGTTGGTATCTTGTGCTTCACTGCGCGAGGTTACTGTACTTTGCGCTCCCTATACTTAACATGGGGAGTGCAAAGTGTTAATCAGCGTTAGGATTACAATGTCCCAGCGCTGATTAACGTCTGGCTGCGGTTAACAAAAAGTTAACCAGAGCAAGGACTTGGTGCTAACAGATTCCGCTTCTGCAGAATAAGTTAACACCAGCCTAAATTTTTTTAAAAAAAATACTCACCTCCTGGTCCACGGCGAGGACTGCGGCTCTGTCCGCCTCCTCAGTACGGCGGGAGCAGGGAAAGATTATGTTTTTTCTGATAGAGAACAGTCTAATTAATAGAAAACTAGTCAGTTTGGGTTGAGCCAATATGATTTTCATAGAGAAAATCCCCAGTTACTTATTCCTTTTTTACCATTGAAACAAGTGGAGTGGGGGGGGGGGGTTGCCAGTTATCTGGATACATTTATTTCATCATATGAATGTGTTAGAATTGTCCAATTGTTCGAACTACTTTTTATTGACTCTATTCTTTCAGGAATAAGGTCCTGGGCGAATAAGCTGTTAATTTCAGTCACTGAATAAGAAGCTGCCTAAATAAGAAGCTATCTTCAGTGTGCGAATAAGAAGCTGGCCGAATAAGGAGCTAACTTCAGCTTCATGTATTTTTCAGGCAGGCAAGGCAGAGCACTGCCTGTCTTCTCCTTGCTAGGTGGACACAGCATGGTGATTAGGGGAGGAGCCAATCACATCTCCCATGGGGCCTCAAGGAGAGCTCCAGTCCAGAGTCGGCGTGCTGTTCGTACAGCTGCAGCTCCATGTCCCACATTGGGATGATGTCACTTCCACTCTGTGGTCACCTGTCACCACGGAGAGGAGGCAGCCTGCGAGATCATGATTTCTGCGGGCTGAAGGAAGTGGGACTGTTGAGCTTCCGAATTGGGCCCCTCAACAATGAATGGGCCTGGGGCAGTTGCCCCTCGTTAAAGACGGCCCTGTTCCCTTCATGCAGATTGCAGGCAGGAAAAGGGAAGCCATGTCAGATGGAAAACAAGATACTTGAAAAGGAAATTCCTTCTGAGAATTGAGATTCTTGGTCCTGTTTGTATTAACCCCATCACTGCTGAGCCATTTCACCTCTGTGTGCTGAGCTCATTTTTAAAGTTTTTGCCCATCCTGTTTTAAACGCGATTTGAAGTCACGTTTTTTTATAGGACACAGCCAAATTATATATCCATTTTTTGACAGATTCATAATATATCATTATTCTATGTATACGTCATGCCCGTCTGAATGTTCTAACAAAAATGCAATAAAGTTTGAATTTTCAATCATCTACAGGGTGTAAAATTCCGGATTTCCCCATTTTCCTTGACGGGAAGTCCTAATTTTATTAAAGACGAGGCACGTAATATTATGCCAAATTCTTTTAATAAGAAGCAAGGGGGGATGTTTGCATGGGTCCTGAGAACGAGCAACAGCACAATGGTCTGCTGTACGGTGGGTGCCCGCTCAGGTCTCACAAACAAGGTTTTAGCTTGCTTGTGCCATTACAGGGATGAATTTTCCATATGCAAATCAGCCTGCTCTCACCCAGAAAGGGTGGCCAGTGCTGACTGCCAAGGACGTCATCCCTGCACGAGAGGTGCAGCAACCCCCGACGATCGTTTCGGCCTTCTTGGGCCTCGTCAGGAGGGTATAGCTGACACCCCTCTAGGCACATCAAGCAAGGGGTCCACGTCTGGATGACCCTTTACAATTATAGTGAGAAGCAAGGGGGGGGGTGTTTGTGAGGGTCCTGAGAACGAGCAACAGCACAATGGCCTGCTCTACGTATTCTTTTAATACCACTTCCAGCAGCAAGAAGAAAAACAGAAACTTTGTAGGGACACCCCTGTAACATGTAATGGTAGTGGCTGTAGCCCTAGCAACCCTCCCCATGAAACGTCCAGAATCCTCCTCTTTTTTTGGGATCGATGACAGGAAACGAACTTGAACTTTATAAGGAAGACGGAAATGGCTGGAATACAGAAAACATATGCATCAGAAGAAGCGAATAGAGCCAGGAAAACTGCAACAGGCACCACCAAGGCAACTCAGCAACTTAAGGGACTGGATGTTACGGTTGGCACCTGCTTGGGCCATCGTGTTGGCTTGAAACAGGGAGTGTAGCCCTTTAGGCAGATGAGCTACTGACTAGACACAGGACAGATCAATAATACAGACTTATTTCTCCAAAACCAAGGAGCATAAGAGCAGGACTGATTTGCATCTAAGCTCAAATGGTTTCCAGACCAAAGGACAACTTAGGTATTGTTTGGTGTTTCTGAAGGTGCACTAAGTCTGTAATACTTGAATAGGCGTACCGGGATGGTAATCTGGCAACAATGTATGACAGATGATGAATTGTGTAGGCTGCAGGTCAGCCCACAAACTGACAGACTGATCAATACGGGAGCTGAATTCCACGTCAGGACTATGCAGGAACCAGACCGACACCAGGGACAGGAGGACCAGAAGAACTAAAGGAATACTAAGCTGGGGTAGGTCCTTTAGTTGGCCTCTAACTAGGGAGAATACCTCACAAAGTATGACAGAGCAGTGGGAACAAGAAGAGCGAGGGTTAACACAATATACAAAAATCCTGCACTAAAGAGGTCCTTGTAATGGCCTCAGAGAATATACTAAACTAAGACAAACAAGGTTCATGAAACCTATGAATGGTCAGGCAGGCAAAGGTTGGCAAAAGATTAGAATGCAGAGTACCAGGAGCAGGCAGGAAAGGAACGTCAGAAATACAGCCGAGGTCAAAACCTGAATAATCAGACTAGAATGCTTTGCAGCAACTCAGGAACAAACACCACACAACCACTATCAAACTCCACAAATCGTCAACCAGCCAGCAATTGCACCGATGGCGAGTGCGCGAGAGGATAAAACACAATCTCAGGCTGAATCAAGTAGTTTAATATGATACTGACAACATAATGAAAGGTGAAAAAGGGTGGGCCAGAAAGAGGGCGGGAATATTACTCGCCTCTGATTGTCTTTAATAAAATTAGGACTTCCCGTCATGGTAATAGGGAAATCCAGAATTTTATCACAAGACACGGAGGCTCACATTATTATGCCAGTTCAAAGCTTAAGGCAGAACCGAGGCAGCCCAGTGACTGTCAGAGCGGAAATAGAAGTGCCGAAATGTGTATTCCCGGGACCAGTCCGTAGAAAACATAATATCCTCCAGCCTGCAACCCACCGTGAGGGCACGAGAGGCCATAGCGCCACGCATGGAGTGAGCCCCATAGAGTGAGACATCAGCCAATGTGAGAGGGTAGTGGAGGACACCGGTTGAAAAGGGAGATGAAGGGCCACAAAGAGGGGACCCACAGGAGACTGACCCGCCGCCGCTGTGACCAACTCGTATTGCTGAATGCAACGCACTGGGCACAGCAAAGGAGTCGACAGGAAGGAGGGATAAAATATCCTCTTAGGGTCTTAGTATGCCTGGACACCCGGAACTCCACCCCATCGGGGTGGAAAGTCCGAGCATGGACATCCAAGGCCCGTACATCCAACAACTGAACTTGCAGAGGAAGTTTTCCCAGTTTTTGATGATACTTTGGGAACTGTTAAGGGACGGCAAATGTCCCTAAATAGGAGGGAAAATGCTGTTCCAAAATTTTTTAAGGCACAAACTATACCTTTTGCACTTAAAGCTGGGGTTGAGGCGGAATTGACCTGTCTGGAGAGCCTTGGGATAATTTCCAGAGTACGCTGCAGTGAATGGGCCTCTTGCATTGTGCCTGTGCGTAAAAAGAATGAGACATTCGGATATGTGGGGATTTCCGTATGGCCATTCTCAACTTGCTGTAGATAAATATCCACTTCCAAAGATTGAGGACATTTTTGCGACTTTGGCAGGGGGACAGCAGTTCACCAAGCTGGATCTCAAACATGCATACCTGCAGCTACCAGTACATCCAGAATCCAGGCACGATAAGGGGCTGTTCCAATATAACAGAATGGTATTTGGGATAGCACCAGCAATTTGGCAGCGTACAATCGATGAATTGCTTGCTGGAGTTTCTGGAACACAATGTCTGCTGGATGACATACTGATCACTGGCCAAACGGAGAGGGAGCACTGAAGAAGTTTCACTTTTATATTTATGGTTGTTCTTTTACGCTGTTGAACGATCATAAGCCACTATTGGCAATATTCAATCCTAGATAGAGTATTTCTTAAACCACCGCTGCTTACGAAATTCGCTGCTTACGAAATTCGGTACAGGCCCCATGATAAACATACAAATGCAGATGTGTTTTCATGCCTTCCTCTTCCACTCTCCACCAATTATGTTCAGGATTCACCAACTTCCATTTACTTTAGTAAAACACTTACTGCTGTTGAAATAGCCCAAGAGACCAGTAAGGATGCTGATCTTCAAGAAGTCTTGTCTTATGTACAACATGGTTGGCCATTTCAAACCTCTCTATCTCCGGCCTTTTCACTCCAGGAATCTTGAGCTGTCAGAGAGGGATGCCTGCTATGGGGAGAGCGGGTAATTGTTCCTCCAGCCACGTTACAAATTTTGCATGAAGGGCATCCAGGAATAGTCCGGATGAAACAAAAAGCCAGGGGTCCTGTATGGTGGCCAGGTTTGGATGAAGAGAACTGTAATTATGTTGCAGCCTGTTCAGGATGTGCCCAGGCTCAGAGATTCTATCCTAGGGTTGCAGTAATGCCCTGGTTTTGGCCTCTTAACCCATGGGAGAGGATTAGTATTGACTTTGCAGGACCAGTGAATGGACAGATGTTCTTAGTAGTGGTGGATGCACATTTCAAGTGGCCTGAAGTGATATTACTGCATCAGACTACAACTGATGCCACCATTGATGTCCTGGAGAAGTTATTAGCTCAGAAATTTCAAAGTTTCTTTAAGGATCATGGTATCCATCTCCGTACAGCTCCTTATCATCCGGCTACCAATGGTCTAGCTGAAAGATTTGTCCAGACTCAAAGGATTTTTAAGGAGTACTGTGACAGACCGCAAAAACTTGCCTCAACAACTCCAACAATTCTTGTTGCAGTACAGAAACACAACTCACTGTTTGAAAGACCAATCAGGACAAAGTTAGACTTATTGCAACCGGACAAGGAGGGTCAAATGGACATCTCACAGGAACGAAGTCATGTACAGAAACTGCAGGAAAAGATGAAGCACGGAAAGTCTTCATGCACATACAATATAGGGAATCCAGTCTGGATACGGATGTATAGTGGGCCAAACCGTTGTTCTTCGGCAGCGATTTCCAAGGTTTTGGGATTCCTCACCTATGAGGTTAGCATGGCCAGTGGTTTGCACACCAAAAGACATTCAACCCAGCTACGGCCCAGACCTGTTTTTGACAAACTGAATGACCAGGCTGAAGAGTCGAAAGACGGATATATGGATGGGGGTCTGGCATGATAATGGAGATGTATTTTCACAAGAAGAGGATTGTGCCCTTCCTAGGGAAGAAATAGATAGTGTTTGTCTCAGTGAAGCAGATTCCACTTCACATGATCTGGCTGGAAATGTCAGTTTAGCTCGGAATCAAAGAGTCAGGCATCCTCCAGAACGCTGGCAAGCTCCAGACCCATTGAGGGATTTCCACCAGAGGAGTAATGCCCATGTCAGACGAACGCAGTGATCACGTCAGTGTTGCCGCACAGTTTAACGTCCGTCGTAACATAGAAGCATGATCAATTGAGACCCACACACGAAGTACATGCGCATCGAACTGCGCACGCACAACGCATGTGGCAAACGGACGCAAGTTAGGCGAGAACGTAAAAACGCTACCACGGATGCATAGAGTGCGCCACGTCTGCGTAGCGTTCTGTGTGAATGATGAGTCAGATGCAGCGCATTTGCGACGTCCAGCACCTTGACGCACAAAATGGCTTTTCATATCCTTTTCAAATTCTAATTTTTCATATTCATTTTGTTTCCCATAATTCCCTTTTTTTTTCCTACGTCCGTCAACAAAAACGGACCGTGTGGTGTCTACAGTATCTTCCGTCAGTACATCTGTCCGTTATGCACGCACGCAGAGTGCGCTCTGACTGCGTTCATCTGACATTAGCCTAAAAAGCTTGCGTAACCACAGATTCTATGTGAGCCGAAAGCACAGATTACAGAATGGAAGTCAGGAGGGTCTGGAAAATACATAAGACTTGTACTGGACATTTTTTGGTTTTCTTTTGTTTTTTGTTGTTTTGTTTGTTTTGTTTTTCTTTTAAGAAAAGGGAGGAGGTGTGGTGTAGTTGTACTGGCTGCCAATGGGGGGGTTGGGTGTTTCTTTTGGCGGTTGGCTGTTGACTGGGGATATTGCCCCAGCTCGCATGGATATGCCCCAGCTCGCATGGATATGCCCCAGCTTGCATAGATACACTGCCCCAGCTCTCATGGATATGCCCCCATCTCTCATGGATAAGCCCCCAGCTCTCACGGGTATGCCCCCAGCTCACATGGATATGCCCCCAGCTCACATGGATATGCCCCCAGCTCTCATGGATATGCCCCCAGCTCTCATGGATATGCCCCCAGCTCACAAGGTTATGCCCCCAGCTCGCATGGATATGCCCCAGCATGCATGGATATACTGCCCCCAGCTCTCATGGATATGCCCCAGCACGCATTGATATACTGCCCCAGCTTACTTCCTGCCGCCGCTTGATAGTCTCCCTCTGAGCGTCCGGTGGCATGGAGCTTGGGCGCTCGCCTGCGGGAGCCACGTGACCAGCCACGATCTTGCGGGAACTCGGCTGATGACGTGGTTCCCCCAGTCGAGCACTGAAGCTCCATGCCTTCATACGCTCACAGGGAGCCGAACACATGGCGCACAGCACGCGCCGCCGCCCCTGTTGTTAAGGCCCACAGGTGTCTGTGATAAAATCATGGACACCCGGCCCGCAATAAAAATCCAAAACTGTAGGTTGCCGACCTCTGGTCTACATCCTTCTTTCAGCTGCGGTTAAAGTTTGGATGGGCCATTAGGGAAGATTGCTCTGGCGAAGGTGGGGACTGTTTAAAGGGAAGAGAGCCCGCTAACGGAGGTACTCATTTAGGGTACAGCCGCTCTGTTACAGGAGGTAAATGAGGTGCATAGAATAAAAATATGTGCAGTATATGGAATAAATTATAACTGCAAGAGGAAAATACATTGCTGTGGTGACATTCTATATTGTGCATTGCCCAATAACACATAAGAGTGGTATTGCACAGGAAAACCTGGAGGATTTGAGATTGGTTGTAATGTTGCCTCCTTTTGAGGGGGCTCAGGTAGTGTTGCACCTCTAATTTACATTCTTTAATTCCTCCTTTCGCAGCACCTAGCAGCAACTCTGCTACGGACCCACCAAGGCAGGAAGGCCAGAGTCAGGCGTCTGTGTACCTGCACCAAGTGAGAGATGTCCTTGGAGCTGCCAACTACGAACGATTCTCAACTGCCCTGGCTTCCTACAAGAAAACAGACAACTATCAAAATATGGTATCTGAGATTGCAGGTTTACTCACTGAGAAGCAGGAAAATTACGCTCTCCTGAGAGGTGAGGAATTTTGGAAGGGACAGACACCAAGCGATGTCACATTTAGACTTTGTGTATTTTTCACAATGGAACGTTTTGCTTATACGTGGGGGGGTTCTTCCAAGATTTTTAGGCCATAGATAATCTGGTCCTTATGATAACCTGGTGGGTAATAAAGTATTATTAGCCAAGTGATGACTTTTCATGGCTATGCAGTAAAAGCACACTTGACCCTCGGATAAAGAAATGGAATTTATGGTTAGGAGGTTATCACATGCTTTTATATGTATTGCCTTGATGATTTAGTAACGAAGGTGAGAGACAGAATAACAACAAAAACATACAGAAAAACACACTTTTTTGAAATGCGTTTTTCTGGATCTTTTTGTTATTCTGTCTCTCACCGTTAGAATAATCCTACCATTTAAAACTATACACCGATCATTTCTTTCTCAGTGGGCAAACATACAAAACCAGCAGGGGATCAAATAATTTTTTCCCTCTCTACATAAATTTCCAAATTTTCCTATTCCTTATGACGGAAAGTTTGGATTTTAATAAGGAGTATTTGCTATCTCTTAATTTCACTCGCAGCAGCAAGAAGAAAACAGAAATAACGTACAAACCCATCCTCAACATGGAATGTTCCCTTTCCAGTAGCTACCAGCCACTCCACTTAGTGAGTCCATATAAGGCCGCGCACAGAGCAGCCCCTCTTTCGACCTCCGAACAGCCGAACGATCAAAACAAGCTAAATGGAAACGTCAACAGGAAAGAAGATCTGAGACCATTTGCATGAAGCAGAAGCATCTCCAAACAAAAGAGCTCTACAGAAGGAAAGTTCAAGACGCTGCAATGAAAAAATAACATGGAGGGAAGTTACATAAGAACCGTTACAAAAAGGGAACAAATCAAATGCCCCAAACACAAACGTCAACACAGCACGCACACCAGACATGCAAAGCCAGTATAGTGCAAGCGCCCCACAAAAACCAAAAACAAGGTTATCATGGCGGTAACATCAAAACCAAGAAACCCTCACACGGGAGGGAGCGGAGGGAAATACTTGCCTCTGAGTCCTTAGTAAAATCCAAACTTCCGTCATAAGGAATAGGAAAATTTGGAAATTTTAAAACACTACTCAGAGGCTCATATTTGCTAGTTCAATGCAACAACGTTCCAGACCAATGCGACACCTGCCTGAAAGAAAAGGTGTGGAACCGTTGATTCCCATGACCAGTCTGCCATCTCCAAAATATCCTCTAAAATGACAACCCACAGAAAAAGCCTTGGATGCGGCTGCACCCCTCTTAGAATGGGCACCAAAACATGAGGCATCCACACCAGCAAGCGACAACAACCAGTTAACCCATTGAGCCAAAGAGACAGAAGGTAACAGGCGATGATGAGCCTGAAAAGCTACAAAGGGGACACAGGCAGAACGAAGTGCTTGCAAACGGGACGCTTAGTCCTGAAGACACCGAACAGGACACAACCATGGATCAATGGGAAATGCGGGGCAGAAAACAGAGGTAAGTACAGTATTTGTGCACCCAGACACATCAAAACAAACACCTTCAGGAAGAATAGAGCGAACCTGAAAATCCAACGCTCTGATGTCACTAACCCTCTTAGTAACCCTTCTTGGTAGAAAACCAAGCAAAGCAGCACCAACAGTGTCGCCAACAAGTGTTGCATGGAAAGAGCCTCATTATCAGGCTGCAAAGTCAAAACTAAAACATGAGTTCGATCCCAGCAAGAGCACCTCTCCAGTAAGTGTCCTTGGGCAAGACACCTAACGGTACATACTCGCCACCCAGGACATACTTGAAAACGAGAGAAATCTCAATGTATCCTTCCTGGTAAAATCCTTTCTCAAACAAAAAAAACACTATAGACACATCCCAAGTCGAGGGTAACTGAGGAAGTGGCAGACGAGACAGACCAAAGACCCTCAACAAGCGGCAAACCAAAGGGTGCCGACCTACAGATTCACCTTGGAAAACCACATGACCGACCAAAGTAGCCGAACGATAGACATCGACTGTATGAAAACTAACCATGAGTCAAATCATGACGCCAAAAATTCCAGAATTGAAATCAGAGGGGCAACACAGGAATCCTGACTCAGTCCAGGACACTAATAATGCCATTCATCCCATACAGAGCGATATGCCCCTCTCAACATTGATCAGGAACCCCAGATCCTGTAAGTGGTCGATTGTCCACCGTAGGTTGGTAAGCACCATTGACCTGATGACGCCATGATCAGAACGTCGACCAGGCAAAGCACCACGGAGCGGACGATAGGCCAAAAGGGAGACATAGGCACTTCCATAAGCGGTTCGACCATGGGAAACAGAGGAAGCTGCGACACTCCACCGACATGCGGAAGGACAGGTAAGCATCCTTTAAATCCAACCTCACAATCCAGTCCCCCACTCGCAACCTATTGCAGCGTATGAACGCCTTCCATCATGAAATATCTGTAGATAATCTAATCGTTTAGATCCCGGAGATTTATAACCAATCTAAAGCCTTGCCTGTTCTTGGACACCAGAGACAAATTGCTGACAAAGTGTTTGTAGGAATCCGTAACCTCTCCTATAGCCCCGAGCAGAAAAGGTCCGAAACCTCGGAACATGCTAAAAATCGCTGAATGGCGGGAAAGCGCAGCGGTCTAGGAGGAAGAAAGTGCGGAGGGGGGGTCGGACACAAAATCTATGTGAAAGCCCCGGACTGTGTGAAGGACCAAAGGATCTGACGATACCCATTCCCAAGCACAGGCGAAATAGCGTACGTGACCCTCAACGTGGACCGTATGATCCAGAAACAACATGTGGAGTCTTACCTGTGGGACGTCTGGACTGAAAGCGCCACTGTTACAAAATCCCCGGCTGTGCCAGAGTTGTCCTCAGTAGGTGAGGGACTGGTTGGAAGAACCAGAGTACTCCAGGAGAAATTTTGGTAGGAGGTACGGAAGTAACCCGCACAGCTGGCAGATTGGCCCTGCCAAAACTCTGGTATGGGAGAACACCTTTTTCATAGAGGTCTTTACCTTGTCCAGGGCAGAGAAGGCAGAGAACGTTCCAGCATACATGCCCATGTATTTTATAAATTTGCCTCCAAAGAGGAGATCCTGGTCCATGACTCCCAGATCCTTAGTGGTCATGGCTTATAATTGGGGATACATTTTTGAATAAATGCTTTTGTGTCATTCTGCGGCAAGAGCTGCGTTAGCTCCCCCTAACAAGAAAGGGACCTTTGCATCCAATCACTGACAGCAGTGGGGTCCAACACATTGTAAATTAGACGGGAATCCTCAGCTGCATCGAACAGGAGTATTAATGGTGCTGACAAATCCAACACCTTGTCCTCAAATGCACGCAGAGCATGATCAATGCCCCGTCTGGCCGACCACCCTCTTCTGGCTATATACTGTTGAACGTCCACATCCACCTCAGGTGTAATGCAGGACATAACAGAAGTTGTGGGCGAGGACATTCCACCCTGAGGTTGAGCCTGGTCTCCCGACCCATGGGAAGATGCAAATGTGCAGCGACCCATTGTTCGACATGGGGCTGTGGGGTCCCAGGCATTGGACAGAGGGTGGAGAACCCTGGTAGGGTCGAACATAGATTGTCCTCCAGGATCATATACCACATTGGCCTTAGACAAGAGGTGGTGGGCCTTGCTCCTCATTGACCAACAGGTCGTTATCCTCTGGGGCGTGAAGTGTTACCGCTTTTGGATCTTCCCCTTCCTTGGATTACTCTGAGTCACCATAGATGGGAAGCAGACTCTGACCCATAGGCCTGAGTCCTTTCTCATAGACCGCTATGTGCGCCCCGCGGTCAGGGGCTCTCTTGCGCGAGACAGACTCGCAATCTTGTATAGGCAGTGATGCGGGGTTGCCAGTCCCTCGGAGTAGGATCACAGTGCTTTGATTTAGCACAGGCCTTGGACCCAGGTGGGTCGGACTCTGAACCCACCGCCAGAGTGGGGTCAATAACAATGGGAAGTGGCCGTGGGGTTGTATGAATATCAGGCACATTAGCAGTGGAGGCTCTGACAGAGGCCACCACATCATCCATCGATTTGTTTAAATGAATACTAAGAACTTAGAGATTTTCAGTGGAGCGCACTCAATAAGCAAAAGACATACACTATTCTGAACAGATCTTCTCAAAGTCAGCTCATCGCATAGGAGACAAAATCTTGGAGAAATAATTGCGCAATACGTTTGTATAACACATGAGTAATATATAGTGATCACACACTTACAAATAGGGAGCCATTACTGGCTCTGGTGTGATGTGCCTCATGGGTGTTTTAATTTTTCACAGGTGCCCATCCACCCTCAAAGATTCTTAATAAGGATCTTGTAAATGGAAAATATAAGCAGAAAAGAGGGAGAATCTCCCTAGTGCAATTCTGTTAAACACGTATTCCACAGAGAATGACGGAGTTTGTCAAGTCTGCAATGATATCCAAGCTGGCATGGAACAAGGAAACCTAACTGGAGCCATCTTCCTTGATTTTGCCAAAGCCTTTGACACAGTAGACCATGGCATCTTGTTTAAAAAACTTAGACTCTGGTATTGGTGATCTCACGCTAACCTGGTTTCAATCATATGTATCTGATCGGTTGCAATATGTGTCCATTGCTGGCAGCTCCTCCCTCCCCCTCCCAGTCACTTGCGCTGTACCCCAAGGCTCAATACTCGGTCCCCTGCTATTTACAATATTCTTAAATGATCTGCCTAACATCTGCAAAGCCTCAACTGTACATATGTACGCAGACGACACCGTAATCTATACCAGCAAACCAAATCTCCCACAACTGGAGGCCGTGCTGCAAGAACAATTCACAGAGGTAGAAAAGTGGATCAAACACAACAGACTTTTTTTAAATACTGACAAAATGGTAACGATGCTCTTTGGAACAGCACCTAAACTACATAAATTGCAAAATCCCCATCTGTGTGTCAGGACAAAATCAGATGGCACGCTGACCACAGTCACTTCTCTCAAATATCTAGGTATGTGGTTAGACCCAAATCTATTCTTTGGCCCCCACATCGAAAAACTCTCCTCTTATTATTATTATTATTATTCTTTATTTATAAAGCGCCAGCATATTCCGCAGCGCTGTACAATAAACACAGTATAGACAGGGTTACAATACATTGAACAACATTTGACAAACAGTACAGGAGGAGATGAGGGCCCTATTCCCGTAGGAACTCACAATCTAGGAGGGTTGGGGTTGGAAACAGGAGGAGAAGACTGTAAGGTGAGAGTGATTGATGGTTGTGTCAGTGAGTTGGGTGGTAGGCTTCCCTAAATAGGAATGTTTTAAGGGAACGTTTGAAGGAAGAGAAGTTAGGGGAAAGTCTGACAGTACGAGGGAGAGCGTTCCAGAGAGTGGGGGCTGCGCGTGAGAAATCCTGCAGTCTATCATGGGAAGAGGTGATGCGGGGAGAAGCTAGGCGCAGGTCACTGTTTGACCTTAGGGAGCGGGCTGGGGTGTATCTGGTGATTAGTGAGGACAGGTAGTGGGGAGCTGAGTTAGTGAGGGTTTTGTAGGTAAGGATAAGGATTTTGAACTTAATTCTGCAGTCCTCTAAACTTTACCCCAAACTAGGTGCCCTTTACAGAAACAAATTCTTCCTGAACCCCACGATAAGAAAGCAAATTGTACAACAAATGCTTATGCCGGATATTGAATACGGAGATGTAGTGTATGCAGCGGCCCCACAGACACACCTTCAGAAACTTACCACATTGTATAAATCATGCTGCCGCTTTGCGCTACAATGTAACTACATGACCCACCATTGTGACATGTTAAAAGAGCTAAACTGGCCGTCGCTGGAGTCTAAACGTACCCTTCACCTTTCCAACCTGGTGTTTAAGAGCTTTTCTGGGAAGCTGCCACCCTACCTGAATAGACTGCTTCCTCCAGCAGTTCCCTCGTCCTATAACCTCCGATCCAGGACCAGCACCTTACTTGCAATACTATAATACAAAAAGAAAGTGGTTAGATCCTCCTTTTCCTACGGAGCACTGCAGTTATGGAATAACCTCCCAGACGCCATCAAATCTTCCCCCTATTTACATACCTCAATACGGAATGCACCTTTAAACATGTAACATAATGACCATTTCCTACATATTTATTTTCTGTTAATCTGTAGATTGTGGGGGGTTTTTTTTAACCCCTTTAAGGACGGGAGTAATTTTACAAGTTTGGAACACTTTTGAACACTTCTAAAAGTAGAATTTCAGCTATTCGCTGTTCAACCATAATTTACCTCTTACATATTAAGTGTACCCACCCTTATTATATATCATTTTGTTCAGGAGAAATAGGGCTTTCATCTTCCTTCAAAGATTTATATATAAAATATATAGTAGTATGAAAAAAAACCTAAAAACTATGAAGAAAAAGGAAATTTTGCAATTTTCAAAGTTCTCCATTGTATTTTTAGTGGAATGACATTGTACGCTTAGCATTAAATGAAATAAAATACATATATTTCTGGTCGGCAAGGTATTACGAGTTCAACGGTACCCCCCATGTAGAGGTTTTAGGGGTTTTTGGAAGTTACAGGGTCAAATATAGAGTTTGCCCATTTCACGTTTTACAACTTGAAATTTGCCAGATTGGTTTCCTGGCCCTATGTTGACTTTGAGAGGTTATGGCAGCCCAGGTATGAAAAGTACCCCAACATGTCATACCATTTTGAAAAGTAGACAACCCAGGCTATTCCAAATGGTGTACGTTTTGTGTTTTTTATAGTAGTCTCTTAGTCGCAAACTTGGTCTTCATGTTTGTGTTTTGCATTTTTCACACAAAAACTGTTATTTTGCTGCTAATATCATGCTCAGTCAACCTTTTCCTGGCCTACAACATTGATATTTGTGGTCGGCAATGTGTTACGAGATCAACGGTACCCTCCATTTAGCATTTTTAATTTGCTTTTTGGAAAGTTACACGATACAATGTAGAGTTTGCCAGATTGGTTTCTGGGCCTAGGTTGAATTTGAGAGGGTATGGCAGCCCAGGTTTGAGAAGTACCCCATCATGGCATATTCATTTTGAGAAGTAGACAACCCAGAGTGTTGAAAATGGGGTATGTCCAGTTTTGTATAGTAGCCACTTGGTCACAAACCCTGGCCACACTTAGTTTTCAAGATTGTGTTTTGCATTTGTTTTACACGAAATGTCATTTTGCTGCTAATATCCTGCTCGGTCAACTTTTACTGGCCTATAACATTGATATTTGTGTTCGGCAATGTGTTCGAATTCAACGGTACCCCATATGTAGCATTTTTATTTACTTTTTGGAAAGTTACACGGTCAAATGTAGAGTTTGCCCATTTCAGGTTTTACAACTTGAAATTTGCCAGATTGGTTTGCTGGCCTAGGTTGAATTTGAGAGGGTATGGCAGCCCAGGTATAAAAAGTACCCCAACATGGCATATCATTTTTGAGAAGTAGACAACCCAGAGTGTTGAAAATGGGGTATGTCCAGTTTTGTATAGTAGACACTTGGTCACAAACCCTGGCCACACTTAGTTTTCAAGATTGTGTTTTGCATTTGTTTTACACGAAAACTGTCATTTTGCTGCTAATATCCTGCTCGGTCAACCTTTTACTGGCCTATAACATTGATATTTGTGTTCGGCAATGTGTTACGAATTCAACGGTACCCCATATGTAGCATTTTTATTTAGTTTTTTGGTAATTTGACAAGTGATTTTCAGGATTTATGTCGACTTTGAGAGAACATGGCACGCCAAGAAAGAATATTGCTCCAAAGATGACGCGCCAATGATTCTAAATTAGTATTTTGAGTTGTTTGGTCCAGCCACTTTAGAATAGCTGGGCTTAACGTAAACAGGGACATGCCAAATTCAGGGTATTCCAGAAGTCAGAGTAGTCATTATAACAAGCCAATGAGTCGGTACAGGCAGCAAACAAGAGTAGTCGGTTAATAACCAAGCCAATGAGTCGGTACAGGCAGCAAACAAAGGGTAGTCGGTATAACAAGCCAATGAGTCGGTACAGGCAGCAAAGGGTAATCGGGACAAAGCAGAAAAGGGGATTTAGTAATTTAGCTCGGTATGATAAATTTTGAAGCACTCGGTTATGCAGAGGCCAGGTAGAGATGGGCAGGTAGGGCAATAATAACTAGAATCCTTTCGGATTCCCTTGCGGCAGACACGACACTTTTTCTGGGGGACTTTTTACAGCGGGTGGGAGGGACTCGGGAAGGAAAGTGTCTGCCGCTTAATCTTTGGAGATCTCCTGATTCCAAAGCGGATGTAACGGGGCCGGGGTTAGGATAAGTTGGGATATGATCTCAAGCATGAATTCTAGGAAGGGATATGGCTTTTGTACTGCTGCCTGCTTGTAGAGCACGTACGCATTAAAATTGCTATCTCGGTCAAATAGATGGCAATCTTCTTGTACCATGCCCTAGTCTTTCGGTTCACCAGATAAGGCTGTATACATTGATCAGCCAAGTCTACTCCCCCCATAAACTTGCTGTAATCTACAATGCACTTCGGCTTTTCCAGTGGCTCAGTCCTCCCTCTCACAGGCACTGGCACTGTACTTTCGTCATGCACTGTAGATAACATGTATACATCCTTCTTATCGGTGAACCGAAGGGCTAGCACTTCTTCCTGACGTAGAGATGAAGAGGAGCCTCTACTTTTTTTGCCTGCTGTCAGGATTTGGGGAAAACCTCTGCGATTCTTCCGCACTGTGCCACACGCAAGGGTCTCGAAACAATATAAATTTTTAAATAGGTCGATACTGGTGTAATAGTTATCGACCCATAAATGATAGCCCTTGTTGAATAGGGGATAGACCAGATCCCACACAATTTTTCCACTGGTGCCAATACAATCGGGGCATCCTGGGGGTCAAGGTGGCTATCTTTCCCTTCGTATATTCTAAACGCCCAGGTGTAGCCTGTTGTGGACTCACACAATTTATAAAATTTGACGCCATACCGGGATCGCTTGCTAGGGATATACTGCTTGAAGAGCAGTCTGCCTTTGAATTTCATAAGGGACTCGTCTACAGATATATTTTGGTCGGGAACATAATTATCGGTGAATTTGGCAGATATAAGACTGATCAGGGGCCGAATTTTATAGAGGCGGTCATGCATTGGGTCGTTTCTTGGTGGGCACAGTGCGTTATCATTAAAATGGAGGAATCGCATGAGATTTTCGTATCTATCCCTCTTCATAACCCTTGGGAATAGTGGAGTAGCCAGGATGGGGTTTTTGTGCCAGTAAGACCGGATACTTGGCTTCTTCACTATTCCCATTACGAGGGTTAGAGCCCAAATTTTTTTAACTCCATCACATCCGTTGGGTGCCACTTGTTACGTCTGTGGCGATGTGAATCCGGATGCGCATCAAGATACTGGTTGGCAAACAGGTTGGTTTGCTCAACCACCATCTCGAATACATCGTCCGACATAAACAGGTTAAAAAAGCTCACTGGCTCACAGTCCTCTACCCTTACTGTGATGCCAGGAGTCGCCAGAAATGGGGGTATTTCTGGGGCAGCCATATTTGGGGGTACCCAATGCTCTCGTGCCTCCCAGTAGATGGTGGGGGGTCACCATCACTGGAGGGTTCACTAAGGGGCTCTATATCAGAGGCTGTGAGGGTGTCACTGTCGGCGAGAGCGTCGCTCTCAGAGGCAGCCAGGATCTCATATGCCTCTTCTGGGGAATAAAAGCGGGAGGACATTTTTATGGGAGGTCGGGGAACTGATGGGGTCAAGTACACAAATAAAATATTAGAACACCTAAACTAAGCCCTTCCGGTCCTTGTAGTGGCCGGTACTTCTATCTATCTAGACAAGGGTAGTCAGGAATGCCAAGGGTCGTATGCCAATGCGGGTAGTCAGAAATGCCAGGGGTCGTATGCCAATGTGGGTAGTCAGAAATGCCAGGGGTCGTATGCCAATGCGGGTAGTCAGAAATGCCAGGGGTCGTATGCCAATGCGGGTAGTCAGAAATGCCAAAGGGTCGTATGCCAATGCGGGTTCTCAATCAGGGGTACACTGCAGGCCAGGGGGTACAGTGCCTGGTTTTTTTTCAGGTTTTTTTCAGTTATTTTTTTCAGCCAGGGGGTACTGTGCCAGGAGGGTACAGTGCCAGTCTGGAGAGTACAGTGCCAGCCAGGAGGTACTGTACCTGGGGGTTTTTTTTTTTTCAGCCAGGGGGTACTGTGCCTGGGGATTTTTTTTTTCAGCCAGGGGGTACTGTGCCTGGTTTTTTTTTTTCAGCCAGGGGGTACTGTGCCAGGAGGGTACAGTGCCAGTAGGTGCCTGGGGGTACAGTGCCAGGTGGGGTACAGTGCCAGTGGGGGTACAGTGCCAGGTGGGATACACTGCCAGGTGGGGTACACTGCCAGGTGGGGTACAGTGCCAGGTGGGGTACACTGCCAGGTGGGGTACACTGCCAGGAGGGTACAGTGCCAGTAGGTAGTGCCTGGGGGGTACAGTGCCTGGGGGGTACAGTGCCAGTAGGTGCCTGGGGGGTACAGTGCCAGGTGGGGTACAGTGCCAGTGGGGGTACAGTGCCAGGTGGGGTAAAGCCAGGTGGGGTACACTGCCAGGTGGGGTACACTGCCAGGTGGGGTACACTGCCAGGAGGGTACAGTGCCAGTAGGTAGTGCCTGGGGGGTACAGTGCCTGGGGGTACAGTGCCAGTAGGTGCTTGGGGGGTACAGTGCCAGGTGGGATACTGCCAGGTGGGGTACACTGCCAGGTGGGGTAGTGCCAGGTGGGGTACAGCCAGGTGGGGTACAGCCAGGTGGGGTACAGCCAGGTGGGGTAGTGCCAGGTGGGGTACACTGCCTGGGGTGTGGGGTACAGTGCCTGGGGTTTTAGGTAGTTTTTCTCTCTGCTCTCTCTGCTCTCTCTGCTCTCTCTGCTCCTCAGATCGCAATGAGGAGCAGGAGAAAGGGGCAGAGACAATGTCTTAGCCAATGCAACCTCATTGGCTGAGACATTCTGACAGTTGCAGAGGTGACAGCTTGTCACCGCTGCAACTGACAGCTCCAGGCGCCGGATTGGCTGCCTTGGCGATTCCACGAGGGAAACGGCCCGCCTCCCTTCCCACAATGCCGATCGCCAGCTGGGAGGGTCTGCCCGGGTGTCAGACAGACCCCCAGCCAGCGATCAGCATTGTGGGAAGGGAGGCGGGCCGTTTTTCGCGCCCAGAGGCAGCAAACACCGCGGGGCGTACCATGCCGTCCTGCGGCATTAAAGCCCACGTGGTGCAGGACGGCATGGTACGCCCTGCGTCCTTAAGGGGTTAATATCTTGCATTGTATTACTTTGTATTTCTGTAACAACTAACATTTTAATGTTCTTGAACCCAGGACATACTTGAAAACGAGAGAAATCTCAATGTATCCTTCCTGGTAAAATCCTTTATAAATAAATAAAGTCAGCTCATAGCATAGGAGACAAAATCATAGAGAAATAATTGCGCAATACGTTTGTATAACACAAGAGTAATTAATATATAGTGATCACACACTTACAAATAGGGAGCCAATACTGGCTCTGGTGTGATGTGCCTCATGGGTGTTTTAATTTTTCACAGGTGCCCATCCACCCTCAAAGATTCTTAATAAGGATCTTGTAAATGGAAAATATAAGCAGAAAAGAGTGAGAATCTCCCTAGTGCAATTCTGTTAAACACGTATTCCACAGAGAACGACCGAGTTTCCACTTACTTTAGGTGGAGCCTGCCAGCCTCTTGGGACAGCAGCAAGTGGGTTTTTATGGGAAAACCTCTCCCATACGAGAAGCAGGAAACAGCAGGGTAAAAACAAGTGCTTTAACCCTTTCGCTGCTGAGGCTTTTCACACCTCTGTGCTGAGGTCATTTTTATCGCTTTCGCTCATCATGTTTAACCGCGTTTTGTAGCCATATTTTGATATATGACCCAGACATATTATATATCGTTCTTTCCGGCAGACTCCACAGATTCATAATATGTCTTTATTATATGTATACGTTATGTCATGTCTGTATATTATAACAAAAAAATGCAATAAAATTTGAATTTTCAATAATTTATGTGTAAAGTGTTTTTTTTCACATTTTAACATGCGATCGTTTAACATGTGATTTTTTTCATTATCATGTTTGATATCGTTGGAAAGGCCATGCTCTGGCCGATCCAACGATATCAAGTATTAACCCCTAGCTGCCACGGATTGGGAGATAGGGGGTTCATTGGAACCCCCTATCTCCACCATTGGTGGCAGCTAGGGGTTAACTCCAGGACTGGCGTCATCGTGCTATGCTATGCACGATGATGCCAGTCCTCAGGGGGAGTTACCGGAGGCTTGGCCGACATCCAAGATGTCGGCCAGCTCCAGGAAACGGATCACGAACTGGTGCTTTTCAGCACCGATTCGTGATCCATTTCCCCAGGGGTTAATGACCTCCACCGTTTGGAAGGGCAGGCTGTGCCCTTCCAAACGGTGCCTGGATTAACCCCCTGCCCCGGGGATCGGGAGGGAGAGAGGTCCGAAGGACCTCCCCCTCTTCCTTTCAGACGCCTCCTTCGCACATGCGGGGGGGGTGCCCTGAATTAGATGTCATCGGCCGCCGCGATGACATCTAATTGTTGCTCCGCCGGAGTGCTGGGCTGACATCCAAGATGTCAGCCCGCACCGGGGGGGCGCAGCAATCCGCCGGAATCCTCAGCGCGTCCATAGCACAGGAGAACCACTTGGCTGGACGCGCTGAGCAGCCAAGTGGTTAATAAAATATAAAATGTATCCAGGACACATTTCGTCGAAGTACCGACTTCATCAGCTGGTAAAACAAAGTATAACAAACTGATTCTCCCCTGCCGTTTAAATGCACAACCAATTAAAACAATTAAAAACACCAGTGGTAATTACTTAATGAGACTCCATGCAAAAGGCATTTCTTAATGCTTTAACATGCCCATCCCACCTTTGAAACCCCAACAGGGACATAAATTTCATCCCATAAATTGCGCAAACGCGCCTCCATATATTGCATATCGAAACCTAGACCATAGTCCAGTTTATTATGCTACCACATCGGGCTGTGGTTCCTTGGCGTTGCATTATAGGTAGTCCTCATCTTGCAAACACGTCCATAATCTCATTCTATTTTGAAAATAACGGGTGTTCCTCTTCTTATACTTCCCAATGGATGTCCTCCTCAGTATATAACAGGGTTATTCAAAGAGATCCGAATGGCTGTCGAAAGGGAACTGAACGCTGAAAATCAGCATTCGGTTACTTTTCTTGGCCATTCGGCTATCCAGAGAGCAGGCAATTCGCCAAATCCTGGCGAATTGCCTGCACATACGGTACCTGTTCGGTGCCTGTTTGAGGGCAGTGTATTCCCCATAGAGAAGCAATGCTTCAGCTATTCAGAGAGCAAAAGCCAGCAGCGAAAAGTTGCCGAACTGTCTTGCCATTCGGTGGCTTCATGCGGCAGATTTATTCAGGCCAATCCCATAGGCTTCAATGTTAAAAATATTCCCATTTTAATACAATATCTAATAAACCGTGGATTAGAATATTCTGCAGTAAAGAGTCTCTATAGATATTTTTTTAGGATATTTTAAGCATTTTTCAGGATTATTTTATTTTTTTTAAAAAAACGATTTTTTTTTTTAAATTTTGTTTTTAACTTTATTTTTTCTGTAACAGCCCTTTTTATTATCATTCATTGGACCTCATATGTAAATTTCAGACATTTTCGCTCAGTAGTTTCTTTGCAAACAGCCTTTCACTTTTCAAACTGTTTTTCTACCTTATTCACTCCATTCGTCTGCGGTGTCGGCTTTTTCTGGCGGCTGTGTTGCGTGTGATTGGCTCCTGCTCGGGGTTTTCGGCGGGGTTAATCCAGATGTTTTTGCGGGTTTTCAGCGTGCATTCACCAGGTTTTGCGGTTAGTTTTCAGCGGGTTTGTGGTGACCTTTCCCTGCAATTCGGGGACCCTGTGGTGCTTGCTGAATACACCGCAGGGTTGCCGAAATTGGATCGCCAAATCAGAGGGGGTCCCTCCTCACCCAGGAAACGATAGTAATTAACCGTTGATAATGGATTCCAGGGAAACCGTCATCCGTTTTAAATAAAAGATTTAATAGCATAAATTAAAACCGTAATAGACACAAAGTGGCCCGAGACGCGTTTCGCTTGTGTCCTGCAAGCCTCCTCAGTCAGGAAATTTCTCCGGGATCTCTGTGCCTTGTGCTCATCTCAGTTGTACCGTGTTATTACTCGTGTGTCTCACTCACCCGTTGTGCAGCACTATGGTTTGTGTTTATTATTAAAAAAAAAGGTTGAAATGTTAAATTTGTAAAGATTAATTCTGGTGTTTCCTCAGTTTTGTAAAATCTTGCTCGTTCCATCTTTAAATATATGTTCCCAATTATAAGAATGATGGTTCATTGGTAAAGCGTATTCATTTCATGGAGTTTTGTGTTTACTAGTTTTACAAAAATGCAAATCATGACAATTTTGTGGCAAAAGAGGAATACCAGAGTACTCCGGTATTCAGCAGCAATGGGCCATGGCAGACAATTTTTTAACACCCCCCCCCCCCCCGCATATCAATTGTCAATGGCAGACAGGAGTTTATTAACCCAGGCTCCTGTCTGCCATTGACAATTGATATGCTGGGGGGGGGGGGGTTAATAAAATGTCTGCCATGGCCCATTGCTGCTGGGGAGGGGGGTTAATAAACTCTGCCCATGTCTGTCACGCTAATACGCAGTGCACATTTAATTGAGGTTTATTGGTGTGGTGCTCTGTTACGCTCATGTGCAGTGCTCATTGCTGTGAGATTTATTGGTGTGGTGCTGTTACGCTCGTATGCAGTGCACATTGCTGTGATGTTTATTGCTGTGGTGCTCTGTCACGCTCATACACACTGCACATTACAGTGAGTTTTATTGCTGTGGGTGCTCTGTGATACTATAATACCATATGAGTGTGGGTGCCCAGTGGTACACACACATTGTGTATCATGTCAGTAGATGGTGCTGACCTGGCAGAGGGATGCCATGCTTCACATTCAGGAGTCGGTAATTATTCTTTGGAGTGTTTGGGATTGGAAGTGTGTCCTTGCAGACTGGTGGTTCCTTGCTGGTTGCAACATACATTCGTGCAGTGTATTTATTAGGATACGAAAAATAGTCAAACTCCTAATCAGTTTTTTCCTGGGCGTGAAAGTACCCCCACCTATTTTTTCAGAAAAAAAGCACTGTGATATATATATAATTTATACTGAGCGCTATTTATAGTGTGTTATACGGAGCGCTATATATAGTGTGTGTGTTATACGGAGCGCTATATATAGTGTGTGTGTTATACTGAGCGCTATATATAGTGTGTGTTATACTGAGCGCTATATATAGTTGTGTGTTATACTGAGCGCTATATATAGTGTGTGTGTTATACTGAGCGCTATATATAGTGTGTGTTATACTGAACGCTATATATATAGTGTGTTATACTGAACGCTATATATAGTATGTTATACCGAACGCTATATATAGTGTGTATTATACTGAGCGCTATATATAGTGTGTGTTATACTGAGCGCTATATATATAGTGTTTTACTGAGCGCTATTTATAGTGTGTTATACTGAGCGCTATTTATAGTGTTATACTGAGCGCTATATATAATGTGTTATGCTGAGCTCTATCTCTATATATAAAAACGTTTGTGTCCGTCACCGTCGTCCTAGGACGCAATGTGCATGCGCGTCGTAAACAAACCACCTATTCCTCTGCGCTTGCAATCTAAAAGGGAAAACGGGGGTCTGTTCCTGTGAGTTTACAATCTAAAATGAGAAAAAGGAGCTGCTCCCAGGAGTTTACAATCTAAGAGGGAAAAGAGGAGCCCTTGAGCTTACAATCGAAGAGGGAAAAGAAGAGCTGCTTACAATCCAAGAGGGAAGAGGAGCCTGCTCTAATATATAAATGCGTTTAATGCGCTGTCAGCTGCATATGCACTCATCACAGCTGCTCACTCGGCCCTCCTGTCGTGGACGGGACCGTGACGGACGTGTTACAAACGCATTTATATATGGAGATACTCTTGGATATGACATTGCGGACACGGATTCTGAGCTGGCAACAACAATAGACTGCCCTCCGGGCAGGCTTAACAACTAGTAGATTTACCGCACTTCAGGCGTTATCCGTACTATATATATATATAACAAAACCATGGAGAGAGCACTCCAGACAAACACATTCAAAAACCTGCAACAGCTCCATGCATGGGTACATAATACCAGCTTTTACCACATAGTGAAAATTTCTTAACTCAGAGCTTTGCTGAATAAAATGGTGGAAATTTGGTTCGCAATGAACGGCCGTGAATTGCTTAAGCCTGCCAAAGGCGTCAATGTAATCCACCCTCTGGCAGGTCCTACTCTGCAAACCTAATGACTGCCCATCATGGGATAAACTCACTTACTGAGGAACAGGTCCCCTTCATGGAGCTCCCGCAGATCAAAGTTAATTAGAACCTGGAGGAGGAGTACCTGTGGCAGGGAGGGTTGCATACCCAGGAAATTCATATGAAAAACACATGGGGGGGGGTTGCACTCAGCCTAAACTAAGCATTCAGTGCGGGTGCGTCTCAAAAATAAAATACTAAACAAAACCATGGAGAGAACACTCCAGACAAACACATTCAAAAACCTGCTCCATGCATGGGTACATAATACCAGCTTTTACCGCATGGTGAAAATTTCTTAACTCTGAGCTATGTACCCATGCATGGAGCTGTTGCAGGTTTTTGAATGTGTTTGTCTGGAGTGCTCTCTCCATGGTTTTGTTTTGTATTTTATTTTTGAGACGCACCCGCACTGAATGCTTAGTTTAGGCTGAGTGCAACCCCCCCCCCCCCATGTGTTTTTCATATGAATTTCCTGGGTATGCAGATTACCCAGGTGAAGCTGTGGATAGTCCTCAGATTACCCGGGTGAAGCTTCAGACTTGCACATTATCCGGGTAAAGTGCGCATTTTTCAGCTCTTCCAGACTGTTACCCAAGGGCAGTTGGTTAGTCCTAAAATTACCTGGGTGAAGTCCGAAATTTTCAGATTTTTTTTTACAGCTTTACCCAGCGGTTTAGGGTAATGTCAGGATTACCTGGGTAATGTCAGGATTACCCGTGTAATCCTAGGATTAACCGCACTTCGGGCTTTACCCGTAACATCTATATATAATATATATTTTGTTATATACGGAGGAGAACATCCATTGGGAAGTCTAAGAAGAGGGACACCCGTTATTTGCAAAATAGAATGAGAGTATGGACTTGTTTGTAAGATGAGGACTACCTATAATGCAGCTCCTAGGAAACACAACCTGATGTGGTAGCAGAATAATACGACACACATTTAACTAACGGGCACAATGAAGCGTCAGGAAAGTTACTAAGGGGATGTGGGTCCCCACCAGGAACACAATTTATTAGAGTCAAGCAGTAGCCCCATCTGATTTACCCCCAATCAATGTCACGTAGACGGTATGAAAACATTTTGCGTTTCATGCACTTCAGTGACAACAGCCTGTGCCCCCCTAGAGAGCATCCCCAGTTTGACAGGCTGTATAAAATCTGCCCCCTGATTACCCACTTCGCCGCCAGGTTTGCAGTGGCTTATACACCTGGAAGAAATATCTGCGTGGATGAATCCCTAATGAAATACAAGGGAAGGCTGGGATTCAAGCAGTATATTCCTTCCAAACGCTCCAGGTATGGAGTGAAGGTGTATAAACTCTGTGACAGCGATAGTGGGTATACTCAGGCCTTCCAGGTGTACGAGGGAAAGGATAGTAACCTTGGCCCTCCAGGTTGCCCAGAACACATGGGAACCAGTGGCAAGATTGTGTGCGACCTACTTTTTACCCTGATGAACAAAGGGTACCACTTGTATGTTGATAATTTTTATAGTGTCCTTCAGGCTGTACTGTCCGCAAGAACCGCGTAGGTTTCACAGCACAGCTTGTCCGCACCCGGTTAAAAGGGGGGGAGACCTCAGTTCTGCGCCAAGAGGAGCTGTTGGTGGTCAAGTACAGAGACAAGAAGGATGTATACCTTCTGTCCGCCATCCACTCTGAGAGGTCTGTGGAGGTCTCTGTACGTGGCAGAGCTGAGCGCATCAGGAAGCCAGTGAGCATCAAAGCCTATAACCGGCATATGGGTGGGGTTAATCTGGCAGATCAGCTGCTCCAGCCCTACCAGATTATGTGGAAATCAAGGGCCTGGTACAAAAAGGTTGCAATTTACCTAATGCAAATTGCAACCCACAATGCCTTTTTTGCTCTGCAAAAAGGCAAACCCTGGAGTGACACTGTCCTTTTTACAGTTTCAGCTCCAGGTCATTTCGGGGTTTTCGTACCAGGATGCACCTGCTCCCCGGGCGGTGATGGGGGACAGAGTTGGGGCTACACATTTTATTTTTAAAAGTCCCCCCCTACTGAGGGCAAACAGAAACCCCAAAAAAGATGCAGGGTGTGTTTCAAGAGGGGGCAGAGGAGAGACCCAACCTTTTACTGCCCAGAATGCCCTGGACAACCCGGTCTGTGTCTTGGAGACTGTTTCAAGGTATATCACACTGTGCGTGATCTGTGATTTTTTTAATTTTTTCCTTTCTATTTTTTCTTACAGTCTAGTTAGTTAGTTCAATTTAGTTTTTTTTTTTCTCTCACTGTACCAGACTTTTACATTTTATTCCTACATTTTTATGTTCTACAATTGGTGCTGTATTTTGCCAAAATCTTGGCAAACCTATGCATGGGGGGCATGGGTGTACTCAGGAGACCTTGCAGAAAACAACCTGGAGAGTTTTCATGCAGTAACCGACAACAGTGTCTCCTAAATCACAGTCCAAAAGTAATGTGGGTGTAGAAATGAAAAATGACCACCAAACAGTATCCAATTTGTTTGGGGCAAACGGTTGCATCCATGGCATAAAATAACTCCATTTACAATACTTTGGGGTGTTAGCTTACCAAATATATGCACGTTCATGGCAATAAAAAAAATTGGGGTATGTAAAAAGGCGGCTAAAAAGAAGATAAGCAAAGAAGATATGTCAAATTAGAAAAATGACAAGCACATGTTAGCAGATTGGCGTAGCACCCCAAAAACAACCCAACAAATCTATATATGGGTGATATCACTTTACTCAGAAGATGTTGCTGAACATATTTTGGGGTGTTTTTTGGCAGTAACCCATAACTGGATTTGACAATTCATGCCTAAAGTACAATGTGTGTGAAAAAATAACACAAAAAGTGACTACCTGAAAGTTTGACAAAGAGCTAGTGCATGGAAAGTGTTAAAGTACAACTCTTTGAAGTACCCTAGGGTGTGCCCTTTCTAAAAATATATGGTTTTATGGGGGTAAATTACTTTGGCTGGCTTCAAAAATGTCCCAAATAGGACATGGGTGCATGATGACGAAATGTGAAAATTCCAAGTTGGAAAACTGAAATGCACACCACCCAAATAAGGCCTATTAGCCCCCAAATGACCCGACATACCTATACATGGGTGGTATCAATTTACTCATAAGATGTTGCTGAACATATTTTGGGTGCTTTTTGGCAGTAAACCTTAAAGTTCACAGTACATGTATTTTTAAATTGCATTAAAACAAAATCACCAAAAAAAGTTTTTTTTTCTCAAACTTTGGCATAGATTTGTGGTAAATTTGTGGTTGCATGGAAATAGTCAAATGCCCCAAGTTTAATACCTTGATTTGTGTACTTTAAAAAAATATGTATATGTGCAGGGTTATTCAGGAATTAGTGACAGATATCCGTGTTACAATGTTTTGAAAATAAACCCTTTGGAAATGGCAAAGTGCTACTTGCACTTATTGTTGCATAAGATAAGGAAAAAAGCGAGGAATATGTAAACATTGGGTATTGCTAAACTCAGGACTAAATTTAGAAACTACTAAGGAATTAAATTTTTTTATAGTAAATTATATGAAATTATGAAAAAAATTGTATCTTTATAAAGTCTGTTTAATGACGAGAAAAACAGTGTAAAATATGTGTGGGTTGCATAAACGAGTAAGAGGAAAATTTGCAGAGTATATAACCTGAATTGGCGCATATGATGCTTTCTGGGATCCTGGATTCCCTCGTATATATGGAAGAAATAATAAACAATAATAGTGCAATGCAGTAAATATTATTTTGGAGCTATTAAATGGTGCTAGGATTATCCCACTCACAAGTGTAGAGCCTAGTCACTGGCTCTGAGTAGGTCCAGGCCTGCAGGTATATTGTCTTCAAATGCTTCTCAGGTGACCCCCACCTTGTAAAAGAGTGCTTTGTCCGGGATCATGTAATAAAGAGAAGGAAGACCAAGAACTCCTTGTGCAGATCTGCAAAGGTTCTCGATATGGTGTTCCAGAGACTTTGTACTCACATTTCGTTCTGAAGGTACACGCTCATGGGTTAATTCTGGTGAAGGAAAACCCAAAGGAAAACATTCATGAATCCAAAGAATGAATGCAGCAGCAACAGGAACAAGGATAATAAAATTTATTTAAAATATAAAAACATGCTCCAGAACGCGTTTCGCTGCATGGAGTAGCGGCTTCATCAGCTGCTAGCAAATGCATGGACCTATAGGTCTTTATATAGTGTCCATTAATGATTTAAGAATGTCCCCATGTGTCCTGTTGATGTTTAATTGTTGCTTCCGGTTTTCTTTCGATTTTTCTGCCTTGTGCGCCGCCATCTTGCGCATGCGCAGTTCATTTCCGCGTTCCATTTGCGTTCCAACCGCTGTTGTATTGCTTCCGGTTTGCGTTTCCTCAGCTTGCGTGTGTCAGTTCGTGATTTAAAACTCAATTTTGGCATTTTCTTCCTCTCGGCGGCGTATCTCAGATTAGAGGGACACACATTTTAAAAATACAAATAGATGTGAGTCTGATACTCATCGCAGTACATATCACAGTACCCTCCATTGATACATGATAGTATATGTATATATATATTCCAATCATTATGTTTAAATTGGTAAAACTTTTCTTTTTCCATCCTTTTAACTTATATGTTCCCTCAATTCTATCAATTAAAGTGCATAAGCCATAAAGTACTATTTTTTGTTTTTTACTATTTACACAACCATGTCTTTCTCACGGCATATCTAAAATTTATGTACAGCATGATTAGAAACATATTAATAAAGTGATTACACTGTGTGCCCCGCAAGATCGCTCACTAAGAATAAAAAACATATACAAATATATGTGCTATTGTTACTAGAAATCTTATATCTTTGTTATTTTAATTTACCAAGCCTTATCCAATTTAAGTGCATTATTATGTTTGATTAGTGAATGGATAAGGTGGTTTAGTCTATCATAACCTTAACAATCATCTATAATGTGGTTACTGCCTGATATAAAATGTGCATAATATCTTTAATAAACAAGTTAGAACTTGGCAAGGTTATATAGGGTTTTATAAAACAGTTTGATAAAGGTGGGCCAATGTCTATAGATTTCCAATATGTGCAAATTGTTTTATAGCTAGATACCATGATTATAACAAAAATCTGTCTAATATATTAATATTATAGGTGCTAATCAAATGGTCTTGTAGGTGTATATAATATTTATAAAATTGCATTGTGTCTTTAGATACTGCTACTATTAATTGAATGACTTTGTGGCCATATCCATATTGTATGGCCACAAAATATGTTTTTTTGCAGTGTATATAACTTGATATGTGTTAAAAAATGCAGTGGTTACATTAAAGTGCCAATTTTATAAAAAAATAAATATTTTATACTCTTATTGTGTGACTTGTATTGTGTTAAAATTTTATTTATGTGGATAAATAAAAAATACACAGAAAAAAAAAAAAAGGAGGGTGATAATTTGTGGGTACCATCAAAGTGCTGGTTCCGTGCAGTTTGCATATTTATTTTATGTGACTTGGATAAAGTGCATAGTTCATTTGAATTAATTACTTACTGTGAAAATGTATTTCTATTTTTACTTCTATGTGACTAACACATTATAATATGTTATCGTTCATTGTATTTTCTATGAAATATATAATTTTTTCTTTTCTTCTCCCTTTCTTTCCCCTTTCCTTTCTTCCCCTTTTATCTCTTTCTTCTTTGGAGACCTGGTCTCTCTGTGTTGATAGATCTTTTACATTAATAGCTATATACAAAAAAGAGGGGGAGGGACCTTTTCTAATTGAAATGTGAACAATATTGCTGCATTAATAAAAACAACACACACAAAAAAAACTTTTTAATTTTTTTTTCTTTGAACATTGTCATGTTTGGTATCATTCGAAAGGCCATGCTCCCCTAGCTGCCAAGGTTCTGGAGATATCGGGGTTCAAAGGAACCCTGTATCTCCACCAGGGGATTTCCTTGGGAAATCCCTGAGCAGCTAGGGGTTCCCCAGCTATCTGACGTCATCGCGCTATGTGCGATACGTCAGGAGGCGAGGGGGAACCCGATGGTGGAGCTGCCATCCAAGATGGCGGCCTCCACCGAAGCTAGATCGTGATCTGGCGCCGAACAGCGCTGGATCGCGATCTGGCGCGTAAGGGGTTAAAAAAAGCCACCGCTTTAAAGGGCAGACACTGCCCTTCAAAGCGGTGCATTTTTTTTTTTTACTGTAAACCCGATCGGGAGGGAGAGGGATCCAAAAGGATCCCCCCCCCTTTCAGGCGATCTCCCGCCTGGAAATGACGTCATGGTGTGTTGACGTCGGGAGGGGCTTAATTTCAGCTTCTGACTTCGCTCCCGCTTGCAGATGACATGTGGGGAACGTCCTCCGCATATAGCGGGAGTCAATGAGGACTTTACCCACACGTCATCCGCAGCAAAGGGGTTAAAGCACTTGTTTTTACCCTGCTGTTTCCTGCTTCTCGTATGGGAGAGGTTTTCCCATAAAAGCCCACTTGCTGCTGTCCCAAGAGGCTGGCAGGCTCCACCTAAAGTAAGTGGAAACTCGGTCGTTCTCTGTGGAATACGTGTTTAACAGAATTGTACTAGGGAGATTCTCCCTCTTTTCTGCTTATATTTTCCATTTACAAGATCCTTATTAAGAATCTTTGAGGGTGGATGGGCACCTGTGAAAAAGAAAAACACCCATGAGGCACATCACAGCAGAGCCAGTATTGGCTCCCTATTTGTAAGTGTGTGATCACTATATATTAATTACTCTTGTGTTATACAAACGTATTGCGCAATTATTTCTCTATGATTTTGTCTCCTATGCTATGAGCTGACTTTATTTATTTATAAAGGATTTTACCAGGAAGAATACATTGAGATTTCTCTCGTTTTCAAGTATGTCCTGGGTTCAAGAACATTAAAATGTTAGTTGTTACAGAAATACAAAGTAATACAATGCAAGATATTAAAAAAAAAAAACCACAAATATACAGATTAACAGAAAATAAATATGTAGGAAATGGTCATTATGTTACATGTTTACAGGTGCATTCCGTATTGAGGTATGTAAATAGGGGGAAGATTTGATGGCGTCTGGGAGGTTATTCCATAACTGCGGTGCTCCGTAGGAAAATGAGGATCTAACCACTTTCTTTTTGTATTATAGTATTGCAAGTAAGGTGCTGGTCGTCTGCGTACATGTGTACAGTTGAGGCTTTGCAGATGTTAGGCAGATCATTTATGAACATTGTAAATAGCAGGGGGCCGAGTATTGAGCCTTGGGGTACACCACAAGTGAGTGGGAGGGGGAGGGAGGAGCTGCCAGAAATGGACACATATTGCAACCGATCAGATACATATGATTGAAACCATGTTAGCGTGAGATCACCAATACCAGAGTCTCTAAGTTTTTTTAACAAGATTCCATGGTCTACTGTGTCAAAGGCTTTGGCAAAAGTCAAGGAAGATGGCTCCAGTTAGGTTTCCTTGTTCCATGCCAGCTTGGATATCATTGCAGACTTTTAAAAGGGCGGTTGTAGTTGAGTGATTTGGACGAAAGCCGGATTGATCCGTGGTTAAATAGTTCCAATATTGATAATAATCACGTAATTGTGTGTAGACGCATTTTTCCCAAATTTTTGACATTGAGAAGATCTGTTCAGAAAAGTGTATGTCTTTTGCTTATTGAGTGCGCTGTACCATCACAGATTGTTTAAATGATTGTAACAAGTGCATAGCGGAGGACTTAGACTCCACTAATGGATGCCCTCAGAGAGGCCTCCATGGCGGCAAAGCAGGCCTTCTTAAAAGGTTTAGAATGGCACTGTGGGGAACCCGGAGTCTGCTCAGGAAGGCTCCCAAACACAGGCAGCTCCCTGCAGAATCTGAATCTATCAAGGCTCTAGAGCAGTGTTTCTCAACTCGTATCCTCAGGACCCACTAACAGGCCTGGTTTGTGGGATAACCGAAGCTCAGCACAGGTGATCTAATTAGCTGCTCGGTGATTGCAGTATTCAGTCTGCATTTCCCCAAGGTGATCTGCAAAATCTGGCCTGGAGTGGGTCCCGAGGACTGGAGTTGAGAAGCCCTGCTCTAGAGGGACACCTAGTGGACATTTTAGAAAAGGACAGGATGTCTACCGGCAGGACCAAGTAAATGCAGCTCCCGGCAATGATGTTATCCAAATACAAGGTGGCGCCAAGTGGAGAGAGCATGCGGCTACCTCATGAGGGAAGGCACCTCCCCCGCCACATCCCTGGGAAACCAGGCCCCGCCGTGGCCTACTAGCAGAACTTTGGGCTGGAGTGGTAGAGCGAACACTGCCAGGACCGCAGAACAGCCGAACAGTAAGCACAGCTCTCTGCCGGTGCTGAAACCTAGTTGGGTATGTGACTCTGTATCGGGGAATAACCTATGCACAGGAACCTGTTTAATTCTGACCAGGTACCCAAGCGCAAGGCACTGATTTCCACAGTGCGAGCCGGGCAAATCAGTCCTTGATAACGAAACCGAGTAAAAACCCAATTATAGTCACATACAAACAACAAATACACACTATTGTAATATAAAGACATTGAGCACGTATCTGAGGGTGTGAGGAGCAGTAAAGAAAGGCGGGGCTGCTCTGTGCACGGCCTTATATGGACTCACTAAGTGGGGTGGCTGGTAGCTACTGGGGAGGGAATATCCCATGGTTTGTGTGTTTTTTCTGTTTTCTTGTTGCGAGTGAAAATAAAGAGATGGCAAATATGAGCCTCCGAGTCGTGTTTTAAAATTACTTTTTTCTTTTGCTTAATGTGTTTTGTTAGTGATTTGTGTTTTGCAAAGTCGGATTATGTCAAAATATACTTTTTCTTTTATGTGTATTTTTTTTTTTTTTTTAACCCTTAAGAATTTCACAGGTTTGTGCGCCCCCATCACAAAAAGCCTTTTAATCAGTTGTGCATGGATTTGACTGGGGAAAGCTGCATCAAAAAAACACACTGCCTACCTCCTGGCAATGACAAAAAGCTGTCCTCCCTGCAGAACGTGAGAAAGACAAGTGACGCAGATAGGAACCAGCAAGCTGCCACAGTAACCTTAGACTGCCACCTGTCAGAAGACCAACTGGGACCTGTGAATGGAGTGAGACTCAAAGATGCTATAAGCTGTGAGTAGACAAAGTGTAAACACACAGCCTTTGTAAAAAATATATATAATTGCACACAATATTTATGCTTTCTTAGAAAGCTTGGAGATTAAAGCAAACCTTATTTTAAATATTGTTCTTAAGTGCTTGCTGAAAGAGCTCTTGTGAAGTTGGATATACTGTTTTTCAAAACAAAAAATCCAAATAATTTACAGCTCTAAGGCATCTTGTAATTATTCAAATAAAGCATTCAATCATAATCCTAAAGCCTGAGATACACTGAGCGCATAGCGGCGCACCGCGTAGCAAAGTGAAGCAAACCTTTTGCAGGCATGACTTCACTCCGCTCTGCTCCGCCATGCAGCCTGTATACACTGGATTACGTTTGCTTCTCTCCACACTGGACAGGAATCCAATACTTTGCAGATCAAACTAGAGAAATGTTTGTTTCTCATCAAATGAAGCAAAGCCCATTTCATAGAAAATAACAAGTTTATTTATTTATAAAGGATTTTACCAGGAAGGATACATTGAGATTTCTCTCGTTTTCAAGTATGTCCTGGGTTCAAGAACATTGAATTGTTACAGTGTACAGAAATACAAAGTAGTAGAATGCAAGATATTAACACAAAACCAATATACAGATTAACCTTAAATAAATATGTAGGAAACAGTCATTATGTTACATGTTTACAGGTGCATAACTGTGTTGAGGTATGTTAATAGGGAGCTCTTGAGTGACTTTAGACTGGGGGAAGATTTGATGGCGTCTGGGAGGTTATTCCATAATTGTGGTGCTCTGTAGGAAAATGAGGATCGAGACACTTTCTTTTTGAATTGTGGTATTGCAAGTAAGGTGCAGGTCCTGGATCGGAGGTTATAGGATGAGGGAACTGCTGGGGGAAGCAGTCTATTCAGGTAGGGTGGCAGCTTTCCAGAAAAGCTCTTAAACATCAGGTTGGAAAGGTGAAGGGTGCGTCTAGATTCCAGTGATGGCCAGTTTAGTTCTTTTAACCTCCCTGGCGGTCTAATTTTTTCAAAAGTTCGTGTCTAAAAGCGTCTCAATTTTTTTTTTTCCTTTTTTTTAGGAAACGTGGTTTTGTACATAGTTAGCCTGTAATAATTAGGAATCACGCATTGAAATCCGTGCAATCGAGTCCTTACTGGTAAAATCCTTTATAAATAAATACATTTAAAAAAATAGTAAATACACGGAGTCCGATAAAGTTTGAAACATGACATAATAATTTATTATCCCAAAATAATGCAAATAAATGAGATTCAATAAAATACAACAAAAAACACTGAAATCTGTCTGAAAACCAGGGTGAGACGATGTATGGTCTGTTTCTTATCAGGTAGTGCCACCTAGTGGCCATTCATAAACATTGCACATTGGATTATACAGTGTATTATAATTTTTTTCTAAATTTGCTGCTGGTCCCGCCCCCCCTGCATCGTGTGACTCACAGGGAGCCTTACCAGGAAGCCACTCGCCGGGATCACACTGCGGGGGACAGCCAGGGAGCGCAGGAGGAGGTGAGTATGCATCCAGCCCGAGTGTGGCTCTGGGTTACCGTTCGCGGTAGTGAAATTTAGCTGGCTACTGCGGGGGATATATATGTATGTATATATATATATATATATGCGCGCACACACGTTACCACTGATTTAAGACCCAGTACGTGTACCAATACTTTTTTTCTTCAGGTACTCGTTGATATCATGCCCACTCAGATACATATATACAGACCAGATCATGCCCAGATACAGACCTCACACCAGATCATGCCCAGATACATAGACCTCACACCAGATCATGCCCAGATACATAGACCTCACACCAGATCATGCCCAGATACAAAGACCTCACACCAGATCATGCCCAGATACATAGACCTCACACCAGATCATGCCCAGATACATAGACCTCACATCAGATCATGCCCAGATACACAGACCTCACACCAGATCATGCACAGATACATAGACCTCACACCAGATCATGCCCAGATACACAAACCTCAGACCAGACCTTTTAAATCGCCACTGACAGACTCAGCCAGAGTCGGTGGCGTTACGAGGCTTCTGTAGCTACATCCCGGCAGGTTGACACGATTGTAGGTGCGAGGGGTCTACAGGACACGGTACATGCACCATGTGCTGCAGATCCTGCCCCTCCTCTCATCGCTCCGCAAAGGGGAAAGTTTGGATTTTTCCAACTCCTGGCGCTCAGTGACGCAGCCTGAGCGAGGGACCTAGAAATACCTGGACACACTGAGTGTGCCTCAACGCGCAGCGCCGCCTATAGGCAGACGCTTATTTCTTGTTATGCTGTCAGACTGAGCATTAATTCCTGCATGCTCCTGAGGATGCCAGTGTCTATGGCGAAATGCGTCGAGTGATGGAGTGCTTACTCCTATGCAGATTGTTTTTGACTTTAATATTTTTTTAGTCTCTGTAGCTTGGTGTTAATCTTGGGGTGGGTTGGCTTTAAGCTGGCAGCGCTCCCAGCATTGATTTTGGGCCTCAACCTTTCCTTTACCTCAGGGCTACATTAAGATCTCTACAGGCCTGGAGCTGACGATTTTGGTGGCTTATTTGGAATTTAGTGAAATGAAAACACATTTTAGGTTATATTTGATAGTTCAGATACGGGTATATATAACCAGGCAGTTACTGTGGGAGGAACTTTCCATTCAGATTTCAATTTTTTCACATTTTATCATCCAAACCTTTGTGGTTATATATTTGTAAGACTGTCAATTCATACATATTCTATAGGGAATTCTTGTTATAAAAATTTGAAATTGGAACCTGTTACTGCATTTTGTTTAAGAAAATACACACTTCTAACCCCCCAAAATTTTTTTTTTTTAAATATTTCCCTTGTTGGAGGATTTTGTTTTATGACTAATATGACTGCATAAAATACTGAACTTGCTCCCAGCCTGGAAAATGATAATGGCAGTGGTATTGCTCATTTTATACGTGACAATTGGACAATGCGATGGCTTTGGAACTAAAAATATATTAATTAAAAAAAGTTTTTTATTTATTTTACATGGTCACATTTAGACTCTGACCTGTCCAATGACGCCTCACTTAACCTTGTGAGGTGTAAAAATTAGTAACAAAGGGTTCCAACTCGTCCCCCCAGTGCTCTTTGCCGCAGTGCGGCATTTAGGTGTTTGATGTAACAATGTATAATAATGGATTGTGCCATCACCTCCACACTTGATGACATGAAAAATTAGATGGTGAGTTAGTGCAGTATCATTGTTCACTTTATAATTAAAAAGTGAAAAATATTGCTGCGTTAGAAAGAAAAAATAAGCAAATATTTATTATTTTAATTGTTACATAAAACCTGGTCATGTTTGGTATCATTGGAAAAGCCAGTGTTACGTCCTCAGCCCCTGCTGTGCTTCCTGGGGTCTGGGCAAGGGTCAGTGCGAGGGCTGGTCAGTGCCGAGGGCTGGTCGAGTGCCAGTACCAGGTAATGGCCGAGCGGCATCTGAGGGGGTGGAGCCTGGCGTGGTCACGTGGAGCCGCTGGGTTTAAAACAGGGCGTGAGGAGTTGCCCTGACGTGGAGTTCAGTTCCCGCATAGCTTCCTAATATTCGTTGTTTCTTTATCTGTTGCCGACCCAGCTTGTCTACGATTCCTGTTCCTGTTTTTGACCCGGCTTGTCTCTGAACATTCTAGGTTCTCTGCAATAGCTGTGACTAGTGTTGTGTGCTGTAGGTTTAACCCCATGCACGCCATTTGGGGTTTTACTCGTTTCTTGGGGAGATTCCCCTCTCACCCTGGTTTTCGTACTGCAGCCTTATCGGGGGTTTGCTCCAGCTCAAAGGGGCCTGAGTTACAATCTAATACGCTAGTGCCATCTGCGAATACGAAAGACTGTGGGTTACCAGCTTGCGTTCGGCTTGCTTGTTTTGCCAAAAGTACCCAGGCTAGTACCATCCCTAAACCTGTGTGTGTGTCTACAGACCCTGGTAACCACAAGTCAGAAAGTACCCGATCAAGGTGGTCTGATAACGTAATATATGTCAGTGTGTTGACTGCACTGCAGTCTGATCAATTCATTGCCTGTCCTGGCGAATGTCTCAGTACTAACGTTTCTGTCTTGTAATCTGATGTCTTGTTGTGTGCTCGAAGTTGTCCGTTGGTCTCAAAACCTTTGGAGCTTAGTAGCAGTTCTCTTGTGTTGTCATACTCCTTGGCTTTGGAGTATAGGTTTAAAAGTACTGTTTATTTCACGAACGTCGAACTGATAAATCTGTCCAAAAGGATCTCAACCTCGTTACTCTTGTGTGAGCGCCACTGCGCCCGTTACAGCCATGCTCTGGTCTTTCCAGTAATACCTCAAAGGACCCTGTAGCTGCTATGGAGTTGGAGATACAGGGGTCCAAATGCCAATCAATGCCTACAAATGCCAATACTTTTCCCCAAAAATAAGACCTACCCCGAAAATAAGACCTAGTTTGATGATTCCCAGAGCTGGTGGTGGCATAAAGGGCAATTTGAAGAGAGGCGGGAGAGAATCAGCGATGCCGGCGCCAGAGGGAGCAGAGCCGCATAAGCCGATGCTTCCTCCAGCACCGGCTCCTGTCACAGGTGGAGTGATACCAGATGTACACAGTCTGTGAGGAATCAATAGTGAAAGCGCGCTTCGCTCATTCTGGCCAGTGATTGGTTGCCAAATTGCTATTGAAAATGTAGAGCACTCCCGATTGCCACTGACTCCTGTCTTGAAAGTCTTCTACTGGTATTAAAAAAATAATAATAATAATAATAATAAAGACCTACCCCGAAAATAAGACCTACAGGGCTATTCAGAGAGGTGGAAACCTTGAATTGCCAGGAGAATGAACAATCTAGACTAAATAACCAATTTGGAAAGTGAGATAAATGGTTTGACTATTTTGACCTAAACTTTTCAATTCTCCAGTCATTGTGAAGGTTTTCACCTCTTTCTAATTAGCCCTGCTAGTGTGTTTTTTTGAGGCCAAAATAATAAAAGACAGTGTCTTATTTTCAGGGGAAACACGGTAGTTATCCTTTCTCTGGGCCTATTTTGGGACATGGGCCTGGAGCGGCTCCATCAGCCCCTATGTTAATCCGGCCCTGCTTTAACTATTGCAATTTCACTGGCCACTCATCCTATTGGGAACTCTCTATAGAAGGCTTCTCTCTGTCCTATTATGTGGATCCCACAAAGGCCCGTTTCTTCACTTTGATAGTTGACAGAATTTAGGTTGTCTGTTTGTATCCCCTGTGAGAGACTTATCTAGGTCCACCTAGTACCCTATGTATGTGACATTTATTACGCTGACTGGAGCCTCAGAGACTTCTCTTTTCCTTGGTTTGTCATTATGTTGTTCTGTGTTTTAGTTTTGAATAAAAGTAAAATTTTACTTACAAGCTCCTATCTCGGTCAATCCTTTGTTTTATCCATGTTCCAGGGTTACCCCCATTTCTGTTGCTGGATATTGACTGACACCATTCCTGCAGGAGTTTTCTTTCGTGCTTCCACTTATTTACCTGCCTTAGTATAGACCATATATTTCCAAAAGTATTACATACTGCCCGCTAAAACGGGGACACTGAGGAAAACCTGCGCCTGCAGGTTTTTCCTTAGCATCCCTGTTTCAGCTCCATATTACAGTGCAGGCGCTGATTCACCAGCCTGCCCCGTAATGTAGCGCTAAGCCTCTGGATACTCGAGGCAGCGCTAATGCGCCACCACGAGCATCCCCTCCATGGAGTCCATAGGGCTCCATTGAGGCTTTGACTTCTGGGTCACATGACCTGCAGGATCTCGCCTCTCTCTCGAGATCTTTCAGGATGGCGGAGTGATCTCGGAGGAAGATTGGGGACTTTTTTCCCCCAGTCTCACTCTGCTCCCAGCAGCCAGAAGTGGCAGATTGGGCCACCATTCTCGCCTCGGGATGAGAGGGGAGTCATTTTTGGGGGATTTGTAGCTGTTGAAGTGGACGCGGCCTCAGCTCCAAGGTTTGGTTAACTTTTGCGTTAACCGTAGTGGTGAGCAATTAGCGTTAGGACTTTGTAATCCTAACGCTAATTAACTTTTTGCACTCCCCATGTTAACATGGGGAGTGCAAAGTACAGTAAGCTCACGCTGAAAAGCGCAATCTCCGAATCGCTAATGGGTCTTTTAACCAGTTAGCATTCGGAATGTAATATGGGTGGCCCGCTCTAGGGCCACTTAACCTAACGTCGTTAGCACTCACACAGCTGAACGCTAGCGTTAAATATGTAATATTGCTCTTAGTTTCCTTTAAACATTTCCCTAATTAATGGCATTTTTATGGCTACTCTTCATTGCTAACTTAATTAAATCTGTAACATCTGTTCCACGCTGTCGATACCTGCATGCTGAAGAGCAGAATACCATGCTGAAGAAGTTTATTTAATCACTGTAAGATTTGACACAACTCTTAAACCCCCTGGCATGTTTCTGTATGGCGGAGTAAGTAATAAATAATGGAAGTAAAAGTAGCATACAGGCCATATGGAAACTGGAAATACGGCCAGGGCTGCGGCCAAAAGATCTCTCAATATTATTACTGTTGCAAGTGGTCACTAGTGTCAGTCCAGAATATATCAGAGCTCTGCTACCTGGATATTTAATGATGGATCCGCCTTGAAGGAGGTGTTAACCACTTGGCAACATAGACTGGATAACCAAGGGATGTCTGATGCCCTCAGGAGTGCCAAGGCTGAGGCATTCGGCTCCAACCCCAGCCTGGTTCATCTACACTATATTGCCAAAAGTATTCGCTCACCCATCCAAATAATCAGAATCCGGTGTTCCAATCACTTCCATGGCCACAGGTATATAAAATCAAGCACCGAGGCATGCAGACTGTTTTTACAAACATTTGTGAAAGAATGGGTCGCTCTCAGGAGCTCAGTGAATTCCAGCGTGGAACTGTGATAGGATGCCACCTGTGCAACAAATCCAGTCGTGAAATGTCCTCGTTCCTTAATATTCCACAATCAACTGTCAGCTGTATTATAAGAATGTGGAAGTGTTTGGGAATAGGGATGAGCCGAACACCCCCGAGCTCGGTTCGCATTCGAACTCGAACTTTTCAAAAGTTCGAACACGAGCTCAATACAAGTCAATGGGACTCAAAGTTCGATTTTTAGAGTGCCCTCCAAGAGGGCATATATGCTAGATATTTGTCATAAAAGGTGTATGGGGGTCCGGGTAGTGCCCTAGGGGACAGGAAACCAGGACAGTTAAAAAAAAAAACGTTTTAAAGGGACAGGGAGTTTTCCATGAAATAAGGGTTAAAAATGAAAAATTCCTTCATATATCGTGCCTAGGAGGTCCCCATAACCTGTCCGTGAAGTGGCGGATTTCTAGGATGTATAGAAACATTTTTTTTAAAAAAATGACGTTCTAAATGACGGTAAATGCTTTTCCTTTAATCTATTCATAAACAACTGCTTGGGGCGGCAGCCTGTATGAAAAGACATTTTAGGACACACAGTGTGGTCAGGTGCAAGGCTGTAGCCAATTACAAGCTTCAGGCCAGTGGAAAAGTCCATTGTGGTGCATTGTGGGCGAACATGCGGAAATGTTCGTAGTTCGCGAACAGGTGATGTTCGAATCGAACTCCGAACCGAACAGCTCATCCCTATTTGGGAACGACAGCAACTCAGCCACGAAGTGGTAGGCCACGTAAACTGACGGAGCGGGGTCAGCGGATGCTGAGCCGCATAGTGCGTAGAGGTCGCCAACTTTCTGCAGAGTCAATCGCTACAGACCTCCAAACTTCATGTGGCCTTCAGATTAGCTCAAGAACAGTGTGCAGAGAGCTTCATGGAATGGGTTTCCATGGCTGAGCAGCTGCATCCAAGCCATACATCACTAAGTGCAATGCAAAGTGTCGGATGCAGTGGTGTATAGCACGCCGCCACTGGACTCTAGAGCAGTGGAGACGTGTTCTCTGGAGTGACGAATCGCGCTTCTCCATCTGGCAATCTGATGGACGAGTCTGGGTTTGGCGATTGCCAGGAGAACGTTACTTGACTGACTGCATTGTGCCAAGTGTAAAGTTTGGTGGAGGGGGGATTATAGCGTGGGGTTGTTTTTCAGGAGCTGGACTTGGCCCCTTAGTTCCAGTGAAAGGAACTCTGCTTCATCATACCAAGACATTTTGGACAATTCCATGCTCCCAACTTTGTGGGAACAGTTTGGAGCTGGCCCCTTCCTCTTCCAACATGACTGTGCACCAGTGCACAAAGCAAGGTCCATAAAGACATGGATGACAGAGTCTGGTGTGGATGAACTTGACTGGCCTGCACAGAGTCCTGACCTCAACCCAATAGAACACCTTTGGGATGAATTAGAGCGGAGACTGAGAGCCAGGCCTTCTCGTCCAAAATCAGTGTGTGACCTGACCTCACAAATGCACTTCCCATAAACACAATCCTAAACCTTGTGGACAGCCTTCCCAGAAGAGTTGAAGCGGTTATAGCTGCAAAGGGTGGACCGACGTCATATTGAACCCTATGAATTAGGAATGGGATGTCACTTAAATTCATATGCGAGTCAAGGCAGGTGAGCGAATACTTTTGGCAATATATTGTATATTAAAAATATTTCACGTAACTGACTAGTGGCGGAACTACCATAGTCGCACTTTCGACTGGGCCCTGGCATTTCGCCACTTGAGGGGGGGGCCAGGCAGTACTGGGTCTTTAATTAGGATCGCGGCCGTGTTATTTTTTTGGGCCGGACTCGGAGACTCTAATGGCAGCCCTCTCTGCTGCCGGAACCACAGACTGCACAGCGGTGGCGCCCACTGATGCAGTTCTGGCTATGCGTTCACCAGAGAATGCCGGACTTCCGTATCTGGCTCCTCCCCAATTGTGTCATCAACTTCCTGTCCCCGCACAGCACACTGTGTGCACATAGGGGCTGCTTAGGAAGAGATGGAGCTCCTTGCTACAGCTGGACAGCAGCCAGGGAGGGACAAGTCAAGAGGTAATTGCCAATGCCTCCCCAGGTTACACAAGCCCCCCCATGTTACTCCTGTGTGCCCCCACCAGGGATCGGCATTCAGGTGCCCCCCCCCCACACCATCAGCTGCAGCACAGAATCACACAGGGAGGCAGAGATACGTGGATGCTCTCTGCTCCCAAAGCTTTCCTTGTCTCCAACAGATGCACCCTGCCCAGTGATGGGGAAACGCTAGATCAGCGTCCCGACATAGAGGCAGGGAGAGAGGCTCTGTACTGCCTGTCCCTCACTAGCCAAGAGGCACCGGGGTCCTTCGGAACACTGTAGCTCCATATCAATGCGTGGCACATGGTTGATTGAAGCATAAGGGCAGAATCTGGCCTTTCCAATGATGTCCATCATGACCATATTCAGTGTAATCAATGTAAAGAAAATCATAAATAAAAACATCTCCTTTTTTTTCCCACAGGGTTGAAATGGGTCAGCAGTGAAGGAGTTAACGGTCAGGATATATATCACATTGTGTATTACTTTCAATTTTCCCTTAGTTTACTTTTCGGGCCCTATTACAATCTTCACGCAAACGTTAACGCTCACTTGTGTGAGCGTTAACGTTTGCTGCGGTGTTTACCACATATTACAATCCAAACTAGGGCTGTGCAATTAATTGCAATCGCAATCGAATCGCGATTTCCGACCATGCAATTAATAAATCGCATAAGGCTAGGGACAGATGAGCGCATTTTCTGCAGCCACCGTCAAAATGTACGTCGATGCGTGCGCACGCATTTTTTCACGGAATACGCTTAAGTGGTCAGACGATGCGCAATTCTGGACGTATTTCATGACGATGGGGTGAAAAGAAGTCTAGGGAAATCCGGCTGTTTGAACGTTATGTTGGCCGCACACTAGCAGCGTCTGACGTCTCCTAATCACGCACACACGCTGCTATGCGGCCGCAGCGCACTTTGTACGTCAGTAGCAGCGGTTTCACGTTCTGATAAAAATGCGTTCATTTGCTGGTTGCGTGGTGTCGGCGCACTTTCGTACGCACGTACTGTGTATATTGGCCGTCATTGGCCGTTATGTGCTGCTACTGCCGCCGTGATTTAGTGCGCCTGCACGCGCGTTCCGACTGCCCCACTCTGACCCTAGCCTAAGGCTGCAATTTTCGGCTCCCTGTTAACTTCCGGCGGCATGGTGCTTTGGGCGCTCGCAGGGGGAACCACGTGACGAGCCACGTTCTCGCGGCTCGTCACATGGTTCCCCCAGGCGAGCGCCCAAGCTCCATGCCGCCAGAAGTTAACAGGGAGCCGAACACGTGGCGCTCAGAGGTGAGCTGGGGCAGTATATCCATGAGCTGGGGCAGTATATCCATGAGCTGGGGCAGTATATCCATGAGCTGGGGCAGTATATCCATGAGCTGGGGCAGTATATCCATGAGCTGGGGCAGTATATCCATGTGCTGGGGCAGTATATCCATGTGCTGGGGCAGTATATCCATGTGCTGGGGCAGTATATCCATGTGCTGGGGCAGTATTTCCATGTGCTGAATACTGAATACATTTAGAATGTATGTAGCATGTTTGAAAAAGCAAAAAACAATTGGCTAAATCGCAAATAAAATCGCAATCGCAATATTCATTCAAGAAATCGCAATATGATTATTTTGTCAATATTGCACAGCCCTAATCCAAACGCAAATGGGTTAAAGAACCCAATTGCGTTTGGTACCTTGCGCTCTTCAGCGCGAGGTTACTGTATTTTGTGCTCCCTATACTTAACATAGGGAGCGCAAAAGTGTTAATCAGCGCTGGATTATAAAGTCCCAGCGCTGATTAACGTCTGGCTCTGGTTAGCGGAAAGTTAACCAGAGCCAGGACTTGGTGGTAAGGATTCCGCTTCTGCAGAATCCGTTCACACCAGGCTAAAAAAACAAATCCTATACTCAACTCCTGTCCCGCGGCGAGGACCGCGCCTCCAACCGCCTCCTCCAGCCAGCGGGAGCAGGGAAAGACTGGGGGAAAAGGTTGGGAAAAGGTCCCCCAGTCTCTCCCTGCGAGGCGAGATCCGGCTGGTCATGTGACCAGCAGGGGGGAACTCAATGGAGTCCTATGGACTCCATCGAGTGGATGCTCGCGGCTGCGCTCAGCGCCGCCGGCAGCATCCCTGATGTTACATAGTTACATAGTTATATAGGCTGAAAAAAGACATGCGTCCATCGGGTTCAGCCTCTCCCACATAACCTACTGCTGTTGATCCAAAAGAAGGCAAAAAACCCAGTCTGAATGCTTGCCAATATGCAACATACTGGGAAAAAATTCCTTCTTGACCCCAGAATGGCAGTCAGATTTCTCCTTGGATAAAGAAGCTTTTACCCACATATTAAATATTATAACCCTTAATATTCTGTGTCTGCAGGAAGTCATCCAGTCGTTTTTTAAAAGTCTGTACAGACTCTGACCCAACCACCTCAACAGGCAGAGAATTCCACAGCTTTATTGTTCTCACCGTAAAATAACCCTTCCTATGCTTTAAGCTAAATTTTCTTTCTTCCAGTCTAAATGGATGACCCCTTATCCTATGTATAGTCCTGTTAATGAATAGGTTATCAGACAATGGTTGATAATGGCCCCGTATATATTTATATAAGGTTATCAGATCCCCTCTAAGGCGCCTTTTCTCTAAACTAAACAGGTTTAAGCTTGTTAGTCTTTCCTCATAACTTAACCCTTCCATCCCCCTTATTAATTTAGTCGCCCGTCTCTGCACTTTTTCTAGCGATATAATATCTTTTTTTAAGACAGGTGCCCAAAATTGCACGGCATATTCAAGGTGCGGCCTGACCATTGATTTATACAGAGGCAAAATTATGTTTTCATCCCGTGAGTGAACTCCCCTTTTAATGCATGCCAGTACTTTGCTGGCCTTGGCGGCTGCTGTTTGACATTGCACATTGTTACTTAGTTTGAAGTCTATGATTATTCCCAAATCCTTCTCCTGCTTGGATTTCCCTAACTCCGTACCATTTAGGGTATAAATTGCTTGTGTGTTCTTCACTCCAAAGTGCATAACTTTACATTTATCTAGATTAAATTTCATCTGCCATTTAAGTGCCCAGTCCCCCGGGTGGTAACAATGCAGGCAGCATTTTTTGCGAGTGCAGTTTTTCTTCCCTTGCACCTGCGTTTTAACGCGAAGATTGTAATAGAGCCCTTCATGTTTTACCTTGAATACTGGCATTTTAGGGGTTAATGGGTAGGCTACACACCTCAGTATTCATTTAATGTTTTCCCTTGACTATTGCCATTTTAGGGGTTAAAGGGTTTAGGGGTACATGCCACATTGTTTATTAATTTTTATTGTATTTCCTTGGTTTTATGGCATTTTAGGGGTTATTATGGAAGTTAGAGCCTAACGGGTCTATTCCTCTATAGACCCTTTGCTTTTTTACAATTTTTATTTTTACAAATCAAGTAAGTTGAAGTAATTTAAATTGCATTCTATTTTTTTAGATTTCAGGAAAAAAATGTGTTTTTTTTTGTGGGGGGGCCTTCATGGATTCTCGCACCGGGGCCCTGAGGTTTCTAGTTACGCCTCTGTAACTGACGCAACAGATATTTAGTGTTCTGTATATGGGGGGAAAGCTGCAACATCTCTGAGGCTTAAAATATGTAAATACCAGCAGCATCCTCCACAGTAAAGGGTTAGGACCAATAGTCATAAATGCAAGAACAATAAAAGCAGATTGCACTGCTGCCTCCACAATTATTGCCACATAGAGGTGGAGGGGCTTTCTTTATAAGCAGTGGCGACTCTAGGAATAATATTTAGGGGGGGCACATAGGATACCGCAGTCAAAACTGGGGGGGCACTAATAATTTTCACCACTAAATCAAACCACTGAATAAAACTAAGGGCCCTATCACCTGGTGTGAGCTAAAACACCATCGCTAAAGGAAAGATTTATCACGAGTCGCTAAAACCTAGTGCCTGACGACCTACTAACATCCCCTTGTCCGCGATAGTCCATGAACAAGGTCGTTAAGCACACGCTAGGGAAACTAATGCGGTTGTGTACAGGATAGAACTGTTTTTTTTCCAGTGCAGAGTGCCGGGCCATACCTATCCCCCGCCCTCACAAGGTAAACACATCCAGTGAATAACCTCACACCCCTGCATTATTAAAATCCTCCAAGGTGGTCATATCATCCATGTTTTGATGCACACATATATTAAGGCTGATGGGCATTGCATGATAAATGCCACCCAACAGCATGTAGAATCCTTACACTGCATTTAATAGATCCAAAAGGAAGGCCAGGTGACGAGCCACAATAACTACCCTGCTGCAGCATATAAATAATACATGTTTCAAGGCAAGACTTATTGTCCCTTTAAACATGGTCCACAGTCACCCTAATTATCAACTGCTTCCATACTATGAATAACACCCAGCATAAAATGTTTAAAATTAGGCAATATATTAGAATTAGGATACATGTGGATAAAGAATACATTTATAATAGAGCCGACTGCAACAGCAGTGACATTGCTGACCAGATCCATTACCATGGTGTATGGAGCTAGAGAACACCTGTGCTGCATCCTTTCACATTGCCTGTTAATTTTGGGCGAGGACCTTTTTTCTGTTTTTATGGAGCTGGCACCATGGTTGAGCAGTAGGTAAAATTTTGCGATTAGCGCCCCTCAAAAAATTACCGCTGCCACCAAGTGATCTGTTAGCTGCAAAAGCGCTAGAGATCTCTAGCGCTCCTCATGTTAAGTAAAGGACGCAGAAAGTACAGTAAGCTTGCGCAACAAAATGCTAATAGCAAAGCGCGAAGTGATTTTTCCCGTTTGTAGCAGAGGCAAACGATCTGTTGGTCAGGCGCTAGACTCAATTAGCCTGGCGCTAACGCAAAACCATGCTGACGCAAGGGTTAGCTCACACCAGGTAATAGTGCCCTAAATAAGTATATATATATATATAAATAAGATTCCATAACACCAGAGTAATGTGATGCAATGATGCCTTTTTATTGTACTAACCTGATACTTAAATTGGCTTCAGCGACTCCACTTTTAGCAAATTACAGTGACCATACGCTAAATAGGGAATTCACCTTATTTTCAGCAAAATAAATTCCCCTAAATGTGACGAAAAGCAGAGGATCTAAAAATGAATAGACCCTTTAGATTCTAACTTCCATAATAACCTCTAAAATGCCATAAACCCAGGGAAATACAATAAACGTAATAAACAATGTGGCATTTAGCTACCCCTTAACCCCTAAAATGCCATTAAATCAAAGATTAATCTCCAGGAACCTGAAAGCAGGAAATAGTTCCCTTCGGAAGAAACCTTTCTAAACTAGTTATTCTCGCTTTTAATTTACTGTTGACCTAAGGACAAAGTAGCTTTTATTTACTTTTCAATTTCAGTGCCAATACTTTATTTCTGAATTCATGACTTTGAAAGCAATAAAAAGAATTCAAACAAAAATAACTCATAGCATTTCTAAATATAACTTTGGTGTGCACAGGGTGTTTTCAGGTCTTGACGTCAGTTTAAAATGTTTTATAATCGCCTTACTGATGACACAGCTTTGACGTCACGGTTAAAATCTGTTGGTTTCTACAGAGCAGGTTTGCTTTGAGGCTAGGTTATCAGAAAAACAAACCATGCGCTGAATGTCTGAGAATCTGAGACCTCTTTTCACCGATGCTATTCTTCAAGGCAAAAAGAAATGTTTGGGTCGTTCACTGACCCTTAAGGGTTTATTCACGAAGCACCAAACTTGCCACTGAATTGCACCAAACTGTAAATTTCACTGTACGGTGCAATTTCAGGGCAGTTTGTCTGTTCACTAAGCTGTCAATTGTCCGGTCAGCAATTTTGGACCTTAATAATTAATAAATAAAACTTGATAAAATAGTGCCTCCAGCCTTACGGCGCGCTAATAGCACAATTATATATAATGATTCAGTTAGCGTAATATATTCAGAAATCGGAGTTCTTTAGACTCTTTCTGGATATTTTAAGATAATAAAATAGCAATGAAAGCATAGATTGCGTAACATAAAATAATCAAGGATAAAATTTTATTGTCAAGTCCTTAGCAATCACAGTACCTCCATTGACGACGTAAACACCTTCACCAATATATACCACCATAAAACAACACAGATCCCACAACAGGTCACTCTTTAAAGGGTAATGGGGTAGACAAGCTAAACCGTTAATCATCACAGTCACAATAATTAGCCAATACTCTATCCTGGCACTGGATAACCAAGGAGTTATGAGTGTCAGAACCAACCAACCGTGAAACAATGCAGTGTATTCAAAAGTATCAAATGCCTGCTTTATTTTTTTGGTTATACTATGGCTTGCAATGCAAATCAGTAATGATTTAGGAATGGGTTTGTCAAATTACCATTTTAATCTCAACCCTTTGTGTGACGTAGGAACCTATATCTGTAATTCTCATACAAGGATACAACTCCCACTTTCGGAATATAAGTGTGACAGATCTCTGTACCCCAACAGGATCACATCTGCCAAAGCCGCTTTCTCACCGGACCTCCCGTGTTCTAAACCAGCCAGACTCCCATGCCTTCCTCCAGTCCTTAGATGACGATTAAGGACCGGTACACATAGAGCCTGCTAGCACCCCCAGAAATAAGGCGACGCTGTAGACCTGTGGTCTTTCAGGGTTAGAATGAATTGCTTTAATCAGAGGCACATTTATACAGTTAAACATAGGTAATTTTAATACAAGGACTCAGAGGCTCCTATTGCAATCTCTTTTCTTGCTTTTATTACAGCAGCAAACACAAAGATGTCGAAACACAGACATTTAAAGAATAAAACATATGCTAACAATGGACCAGTCTAACCCCCCTTCCCCAGTGAGTCAGTCCAAAGTCCATAAATAGATCCCAGTACCCGCCTTTTCTCCCTCTTTTTTTGCTGCTGGAGAGATAAGTATTATTTATTTTACTGTCTGTTCTTAATTGTGTTTATCTGTCGCCAGGCTATAACCGAGGCGACAGGAGTATTGTTAGAAGGTTTTGTAGCGTTAACTTTATTATAGGAAAGTCGAGGGACTTTTCGTTTTAATTTACGAGCGTTGTAAGTTTTTCCCAGTGCTGAGGTACCTCGCGGCGGCTGTTGCTAGGGGGCGGTGCGCATGCGTGTAATTTTGCGCTCTTGCTTCCACCGTCTGGCGTGTTAACTCACGAGACCTTGTAAAATGCCATGTTCTAAACAAGCTCCTCGCTGGGCATCAAGATTCTTCCCCGACAAGGGAATCGGAGGACAGCTCCAACCGCGTTGATGATATTCCCGATAAGGCTGGTATCACCCCACCCGGCCTTAGGGCCACTGGTTCTGCGACCCCTGATGCAAGTTCTTTAGAGCCCCAAGTACAGGCCTCTGTTGAGTCAGCCGTTTTTAAGGCGGTTTCAGCCCTTTCAAATTCATTTAAACAATCACTTCAGGAGGCTATCTCTGAAGCTAGGCATGAGGTTACCACAAATACTGATTTGGGCAATGTTCTCCCCGCGGTGAGGCCCACTGATCCTCCCCTGACCACGGGGTAAAACAGCCCACTGATAAAAATAAGTGCTGGGCTGGAGGGGCTGGCATCCCCGCAACACTGCCCGGGGATTCAATGTCAGGGACTCCCACTCACAAAAAGCGCACTCCTAAGACTCATCATACAGAGTCAGATTATGCTAAGCGTATCAAACACGCTGAATCCTCTCAATCAAATATTTACCCTTCCACCTCTCCTGGCCGTGAGAATCCCTCCCTTTCAGAGGATGAATCTAACAAAGAGGATGCTTAGAAGTTTACGCTTCAGATGATGATTTTGCAGACACTGCTTTAAAACCCCGTCAAACATCTGACACCACTGTTGCTATTTACGACCCAATGGGGAACCCTATGTTCACCCCAGAGGATCTAACTCACCCTCGCTTGGCTGAGTGGACCCACATTCCACATGTGGAGAATTGGATAGATGTGCGAGTGCGCAGGCCACTAGACAAGGCCACAAGAAAATCGAATGAGAGCGGAGTGTCCCCATCCTACTACCGTAGGAAAAACATGCTTGACCCCGGAAATTGACCCAAAATTTATAAAATGTGTTGAGCCTAAAGGCTGGTCCCAGAAAAGGGGCATTGACCTAGCGTTTAAAAATTGCCAGGATAAGTTGCTGGACACGGTGGGTCTGCTGGCAAAATTACTTGATGTAGCCGAACAGGCAAAATTGGCTGATGCCACTCTTGACCCATATGAAGTGACCAATTGGGTACAAAGAGCCTGAGTATTGTTGGAAATACCAACACTGCTCTGGCTAAAGAATGGCGTAAGTGCATATTATTAAAGATGGACCCGCAACTGGCGGCAGTAGCTGACAATGAGCTAGGGGTTAAAGCCCAAGGAATGCTTTTTGGTCCTGGTTTCCTACGTGATAAGTCCGAATACACGGGAGCTTTTACGACCATGGAAAAGGTCACTACCTCGATAAAAAAAGGTTTTCACTGCGGGGATTTTTGCACGGGCCGGCAGGGTCAGGGGTCGCGCTGCCGGCCGTGCAAGGGCAGGTTTTTCCCACCAATATACAGGCTTATGACGCCTCCCAATCTGAGACGAGAGTCTCAAATTATTTCCCCCTCCCGTTCCTGGCGTGTCAGAGGGTATCGAGGAGGACTTAACTACCGCTACAGGTCACCAGGTATTTCAACCGTTGATTCATTATTTAGAGGTTCAAGTGGGGAGACGTTTGTCTACATCAATTAAATTAGAGATAGATATATGGCGCTTATTTATAATTCAATGTTGTTATTTACTTTTGCAGCTCAAAACACCCATGTATACCCCATACACATATTGAACAGCAAAAACAAATGGGCACTAGGCCCGGTGTGAGCGCACTTAACTGATCTGAATATCTTCGGCAATGTTCGTCTTATTCTTTAAAAAAGAACTTCAACATAAAACCTATTAGTTGAAACAGAGAGAACTTGATGGTGCAATAACGTTTAAATCGAACACAATTGAATGGATACACTTTATAAATGGAACTCACAAGGGGGAGCCCTATATGGTTCAAGGTGAATCGCCTCTTGACCACTCTGGGGGGGGGGTCACACCCCTTGACATACGATAGATCTTGAATCTTCAATGGGTGACACTTGAGGTACTTTAAAGAAATGAAAAAATCTCCATTGCGCAAATATCCTTGTTCTTATACCCCAACAGTTGATGTGTGGTATATATACTCACGATTTTCTGAGCCTCTCCCAGTCAAGTAAGAAAGCTGATCCACTGAACAAGTCAGTGGGGACACAATGCATCAGTGAAAGTATGTTGGAGATAATAGAATACTTGATAGTAAAATAATGATGTGAGCAGGGGCAAACCTGTACACAGATAACCCTCAATTTATCATATATATTGAGAACGGTGCCCCAAAGAAATCCACCAAAATCTTACTTCAATGCTGCCACGCAGTAAGCTAGTGAATGGTGAAGCTGTGTAACGAAATGCCCACAATTCGGTTCAAAATGACCAACAGCAGCAACCAAATACACTATAGTAATAAGCCATACACTGGCATAATATTCAAAAAAGAGGAGATTTGGGGGATAGGGTAAATAGCTCACAGCCAAAAGAAAATGCACCTGATGCGCGTCAGGAGTGTCACAGGCACAGGCTCGTCAGAAGTGCCGGGAATAAAAAATGAAAATGTATGTGTATTTAAACCCACTTGCCGGTAGGCGCGTCCCATAATCAACCAATGAGGCTGTAGAAATGCAATCAATAGAATGGCCATCACTTGGTTGAGTGATAGGCGAAAGGCTGGTCCAATGACAAAGCGGTATCCGCGATGTTGCTCAGTGACCAAATGATTGGCGGGCGTATGTTCCAATCAGTGCCTTCTATTGCACACTCCTAACTCCACCTCTGTGTGATCGGCAGTTGGACCATCCAATCAGTATCCCACACCAATCTAATAGCTTGGAAATCTCCGAGCGCTCCATGAACACGGGTGCTGTAGAAATGCTTGATGTGATCCACCAAAGCTGGAGGATTGCACTGTGGTTACAATATGCCAAATTGTAAACAAAACAAATTAGTAAAATAAAAAAACTACATTGCCGCCATGATCACAGGAGGGGGGGAGGGAAACGGGGACAGGGAAGGGGATTGAGGATTACTAAACCATGGTCTATATTGGTAAAGATAACACATTTATAGATCTAGACTGAAAAGTGCCCTGTATGAGGATAGATATATACAATATGTGTTAAAATAGTATGCTGATGTAATCACATATCCTCCATAGATTATGTATTAGGGTACACAAAATAGTCAGTGAACCTATTGTTACCTGTGAGCAGCACAATAGACATGTTGAGGGTTTGTAATACCCATATATTGGGTTTGGCTAGCAAGGGATATAGGAAAAATGGCTAACTTAAAAGGAATAATTTATTAATATAACCCATGATGGTAAATGGTACATAAACAGGGAGGGAAGAGGGAAAGGAGGGGGAAAGTAGTGAATACAGGACGTTAGTGCCTTTCAAGTGCGTAACAATATATTAAAGGTCTCTGTATAAGTGCAACAGTTTGAATGGAATATCAATTGATTGTAAATAGACGCCTGTGGATATAGTAGGTGATAATACCAAACCCAAAAGATCTGCCAAATGTGTTCCTACAGAAAAATCAAACAATGTTTGTTCAATTATAAAAGGGAATTTGTCCATATATGATTTCTGTAACCGTTTGTCCGATAACAATTACATTGTTGTAAAGAATATCCATTAGCAGTTGGGACGTGTAAATCTAGTGGGGACTGTAGAACCGCATAAAGAAAATAATAAGACGCGGTAAATTCAAGAATGGTGATTAGTCATAACTTGGAAGGAATAAATAATAAATGTGTATGTTTAATATATATAATACCATCTCAGGAAAAGTTAGAGATACATGACGGATCTTAAATGATGTGTAATTGAAATCCTCATTCAAACCTTGTGGATATAGAGTTTTAAGGGTGTATATCCAAAATGACTCTCTGCGACACAGGAACCTGTCAAAATTTCCTTTCCTGGGTCCCAAATGTACTTTTGCAATGGCTTGAAAAGTAAGGCAACTGGGGTCAGACTCGTGTTGTAATCTTACATGTCTGGAAACGGACGTTTCTAATGAATTATAGATGGAGTTAACGTGTTGTAAAATTCTCCGTCTAAATTGTTGGATAGTTTTACCTACATACTGTAGCCCAGATTGACAGGTAATCGTTCAATATTTTACTGAAGCAATTCATATAATCTCTTATACTGTATTTCCTTTGCGTCATGTTACTTTGAAATATGTTGGATTTTTTAACAAAATTGCATGCCTTGCAATGTGTGCATTTATAAGTACCCTTAGGTTGTTGGAGCCAGGTACGTGAAGTTTTCGCTGTTTTAAGAAAACTATGTGTTAAAGGGATACTCTAAGCAACATGACCACCTAAGCTATTTTAGGTGGTCATGATGCCCGGAGTATCCTGCCCTCTGTCCCCCCTCCCTCCGCTCAGCCGATCAGCTGAAAATGCTGAAAACAGCTGAGAGAGGCGGAGAACTTTACTCCGCCCTCCCAGCTGTCAGTCAGCAGAGCGGGAATCATATTTCCCGCTTCTGCTGACTTTTGCCGACGTCTCCAACTCACCGCAGAAGCTGGCGGTTCTCTCTGAGGGTTAGTGTTGCGCGCATCCTCTTGCGCGCAACACTAATCCTCAGAGGGAGTCGGGAGGAAGCCTGCCGATTGGCTGGCTTATGTGAGAGGCGCGCATGCTCGCTTCTCACGTAAACCAGAAGCCAAGAAGCAAGAAGAAGGACGGGAGCGGAAGAGGAGGGAGGTGAGTTTAAAAAAAAACGCCGCTGGAAAGAAGAGGATTTTAGGGTAAGTATTACAGTTACAAGAAAAAAAATAAAAACAAAAGTTTTATTAAGGGAATAGGGATAGGTTAGGATAAAAAAACGGGGGGTGATTTTTTTTTGTTAGTGTTCCTTTAAGTGTTCGCGTAAGTTCTTAGATCGCCTGGCGGTGAGAGATGGTTTGGTAGGGAGAATGGTGTCTAAAGGTTTCTCCATCTGAAGGATGGGCCAAAACTTTTAACAAATTGATTTAATTTTGTACCAACCACTATTGTAGCTAGCTATAAATCTTAATTCGGTTTTGATTTCTTTTTTCAGAGGGAGTATCAACTCATCTCTTGAAGTATGAAGTGCTCTCTGATAGGCACGTTTTAAGCATTTTTTAGGGTAACCTTTGGCTAGAAACATATTTTTTAGTAGGTCTGCTTCAATTTGGAAGTCAATGTCAGTAGAACAATTTCTCCTAGCGCGGAGATATTGGCCGATGGGGATGCCTCTCTTCAGACTTGGCGGATGATGTGAAGTCCATTCAAGAAAGCTATTGGTGGCTGTTGATTTTCTGTGGAGTTTGGTTGTAATATGGGTATTGTCGATCGTAATAAGCAAATCCAAAAACTCAATTTTGTTGCCACCTATTACTAAAGTAAGTTGAAGGCCAATGTCATTGATATTTAAGATGGTAAAGAATTCATTAAAATCCTCAACAGTCCCATACCAGAGTATCAAAACGTCATCAATGTACCTCATCCACTTAATGATATTACAGGTGAGATGAGATTTCTCATGCGTGAACACACATAATTTCTCCCACCATGCTAGATATAGATTAGCATAACTGGGGGCACAGCATGTTCCCATTGCAGAGACAGTTCATTCAGGCTACTGCATATAGGAAGCCGGTTCCTGTATGCAATAGCCTGAATGAACTGTCTCTTCAACTGTGACCTTTAATCAAATAACCAACACTAGAAGCCAAGTAACTATATGGTATATCGATTTTATACTGGAATAAATGTTTTAATTTTGACACCCACTTGAAGTGCAGATTGGTGATTCCAATTGGCGTACTCCGGTTCAAAGAAGCTGATAACATTGATATTCCACTGCCCAATATACTGAGCCACTTGACTGGGAGAGGCTCAGAAAATCGTGAGTATATATACCACACATCAACTGTTGGGGTATAAGAACAGCGATATTTGCGCAATGGAGATTTTTTCATTTCTTTAAAGTACCTCAAGTGTCACCCATTGAAGATTCAAGATCTATCGTATGTCAAGGGGTGTGACCCCCCCCAGAGTGGTCAAGAGGCGCTTCACCTTGAGCCATATAGTGCTCCCCCTTGTGAGTTCCATTTATAAAGTGTATCCATTCATTTGTGTTCGATTTTAAACGTTATTGCACCATCAAGTTCTCTCTGTTTCAACTAATCGGTTTTATGTTGAAGTTCTTTTTTAAAGAACAAGACGAACATTGGCGAAGATATTCAGATCAGTTAAGTGCACACACACGTTTGTCTACATGTCTGCCACAATGGCAGGAGATTACGTCAAACGCATGTATCTTACACACGATACAAGGCTTTGCCATAGATTTCATCTCGGCACCCGTTCAGCGCTCCCTTCCCACCAACGTTGATTTTCAGCATGGAGGAGAGAGAGCTGGTGGACGAAGAGATTGCAGATCTCCTTCGGAAAAGGAGCAATAGAACGGTCCTCACGGGAGGACATAGAGTTTTTGAGCAATTTATTTCTGGTTCCCAAGAAGAGCGGGGGGAGTCGTCCCATCCTCAATCTGAAAGCGTTAAATTTGTCAGTAAATTACAATAATTTTCAAATGGAAGGCTTACATCTGCTAAAAGATATTCTTCGACAAGGAGACTGGTTGGCGAAGATAGATTTGAAGGACGCCTATCTGACCGTGCCCATGGCGGAGTAATCCAAAAAAATTCCTCCGTTTCCAGTGGAACACCGTCACGTGGTGGTTCTGGTGCCTGCCTTTCGGACTCTCTTCAGCTCCTTGGTGTTTTACCAAGCTCCTGAAGCCAGTAGTGTGTTGTCTCAGATCGCAAGGGGTTCGCCTCATCATTTATCTGGACGACATCCTCCTGATGGCGGAGTCAGCTCGACTGCTGCAAAGGTATATCCTACAGACAGTGAATCTTTTGCAAGAATTGGGCTTTCTAGTGAACTCAGCAAAGTCAGTTCTTCACCCAGTTCGGTCTCTGGAGTTCCTTGGATTCTTGGTTCTACAGTTATTGATGTCACTGATGCTCCCAGAGCACAAATGCAAGTCTATCTTGAAGGAGGTGCGTGCGCTTCTCAACAATGTCTCCCTGACCTTGCGAGATGATAGGGCTTTTGGGGACCACAAAACTGGCGGTGCATCCAGCACCTCTCCATTTTCGGGCCCTCCAATGCCCGATGGCCCTTTTCCTATGGGAGGGACGGGATTATTCAGATCAGGTTCAATTCTCGAGGAGGGCGCAGGAAGACCTCCTTTGGTGGACCAAGAACCTCCGGTGTTGTAACAGCAGGTCTATCACAACATCACCCCCCACAGTGACGATAGACTCCGATGCCTGTCTGTCAGGTTGTGGAGCCAGATACGGGACCTTAATGACAGGGGGACCTTGGTCGGCACAGGAGGTTCGTCTCCATATCAATGGTCGGGAGTTGTTGGCGGGTCTCTTCGCTCTGCAGAGCTTTCTCAAACCGGCGGGTCAGGTGTCCGTCCTCCTCCAGATGGACAACTTTCCCGCCGTGCGATACATCAATGCCCTGGGAGGCCCTCGCTCCTTGCTCCTGACAGATATATGGCGACGCGCCTCTGGGATTGGTGATTTTAGAGAGAAATTTTGGTTCACACTCAGTTCATTCTGGGTGTGTCGAATCTCCTGGCGGATTGGAGCTCGAGGCACACGGAAGACTCCGTGGATTGGTGTTTGCTCTCGTCATTCTTTGCCGTCGTGGAGGATCTTTGGGGTCCGTTTCAGATCGACCTCTTTGCGTCCCGACTGAATGCCAAGGTACCCATCTTTTACAATTGGCATCCGGATCCCATGGCCCAGGCTATGGATGCGTTCTTTCAAGACTGGACGGGGTATCGGCAGTATGCGTTTCCACCATTTCAGTTGGTGGCGCAGACACTGCACCAGGTTCGGATGCAGGAGGCAGAGTAGGTTCTTGTGGCTCCATTCTGGCCCAACCAACCATGGTTTCCCCTGTATCTAGAACTCCTGGTGGATGTCCCGCGGCTATTACCGAGCAGTCACGATCTGTTGAAGGACAGTCAAGGATTGCCTCATCCACTGTTATCACACGGATCGTGTCTCATCCTGGCTTCCCTGGTCTCGGGGAGGCCGGGACGCCAGGAAGCGTTTCGAGCTGTGCTAGAGCACTCCTCTAAGCCGCATGGGCCCCGGGCACATTGTCATGTTATGACTCGGCCTGGGCCCAGTGGTCTAATTGGTGTGTGCCGCGGGGTCTGGGTCCCTTTCAAGCCCCTATTGCTTCCGTCTTAAATTTCTTTTCGGAATGTTTTGATGAGGGAAAAGCCTATAGAACTATTAACGTATATCGTTCAGCCTTCTCAGTTTATCACTAAGGTTTCCACGGAGTCCCGGTGGGCAAACATCCCTTGATCTGCCGCTTACGGAGAGGCATTCGGTGTTCCAGAATCCTGCTCCAATTCTTGATTGCCTGGCCCTCTAATCCAGACCTGTCTTTGAGGCAGATCTCGGCCAAACCTTTGGCCCTCCTCTGTCTCATCTCATGTAAAAGGATAGGGGATGTCCTTGCTTTGGATTGCAAGGTCAGGTCCTTTATTCCGTAAGGGGTTAGATTTGATGTTTCCCGCCGTACTAAAACGTCAATAACATCAGTATTTTATCCTGCGTTCCCCTCCCAACCGGCCCTTTTGTCCGGTGCTTTGTTTACAAGTGTATGAATCACGTACGATGTCGATGCGAACAGGTGATGTGTCTCCACTGTTTATTTCTTTTCGATCTCTGCATGCAGCGGTCAGTTCCACTACATTGGCGCGTTGGCTTAAGTGGTTGCTAGCACTGGCAGGAGTGGATACTTCTCGATTTGGGGCTCACTCCGTTCGTAGCGCAGCGGCGTCTTCCGCAATGCTAGCAGGTTGTCGTTTGGAGGATTTGCTCAGGTCGGCTGATTGGTCTAGAGAGACCACCTTTCAAACCTTTTATTTTAAGCCGATAGTTCATTGGTCGTCCGCTCTTATGGACCAGCTTTGAACTTGCAATAGGAGCCTCTGAGTCCTTGTATTAAAATTATAGAATTTAGCTAAGTATGATGGTAAGTTAGAATTTTAATAAAGGACTCAGAGGCGAGTATTGTCCACCCTGCCCTCCCGGGGTGGACTCTGGTTTAGCTGCGCGTTCTCAATGTCACGCTGGTGTCTCACCCTTCTTTTTATTTCAGCTCAGTGAGCTGTTGCGGTCCATCTGTTGGCAGTTCCTGCTCTTCTGACGTCCGGCTGGATCATCTTTCTTCACTTATTCTACGCCCATTGACCCGTTGTTGGTAAAGAAAAGCGGGAGAAAAGGCAGGACCTGGGATCTATTTATGGACTTTGGACTGACTCACTAGGGAAGGGGGGGTTAGACTGGTCCATTGTTAGCATATGTTTTATTCTTTAAATGTCTGTTTTTTTCGACATTTTTGTGTTTGCTGCTGTAATAAAAGCAAGAAAAGAGATTGCAATACTCGCCTCTGAGTCCTTTATTAAAATTCTAATTTACGGTCATACTTGGCTAAATTCTATTATTTACATACACAAAATCACAACATCTTCCAGTGGGACCTAATTACACTGACACATAATTGAACAAACATTGAGTTCATGGAATGATAAATCTAATTCCATTAGGTCAGTTACAGTAAACATTACTTAACATTTCTAACAAGGATGGACAAACAGAAAACTAATTACATTACCTACAGACAGCAGATTACAAACTATTCAGATAGAAACAGAGAGCAGGTAAACAAAGACTCGACAATGCATTCATACATAATCACAGATCACACATTCTGCACGCAAGAGGGCAATGAAAATAATATTGAAAGTCAGGCCTGCACCCCAAACCCATCTCCATGCCCACACACCCCCAAGTCTAAAGTGACGCACGTCTCAATAAGTAATTCAATTATATTTAAGGAGCACAAGTAGTCTCCCGTAGTTGAATATTATCTGTGGGTTTCCTGCAGTAAAATCCACGATTAAAATTATTCTGATATTTACCACTGACCCCAGAGTGATTGAATTACTCTTTATCCCTCAGGGAGAATGACACCTTGTATGGTGGATACAATATATTATTAAAAATAACCTACTACAATGGCACATAACCTTTTATCACATTAATTTCAGATGTGGGGCAATAGTACAGGAGAATAAAAGTTCTACTTTACCGATCTAGATAAGTTAGGCTGCTCGGGTAGGGTCTGGTCTGAGATCTGGGATCGCCAATTATCAAGAGAGATATGGATCCATGAATGGAGTCTCTGGATGGAGTTTTGGATTTTTTTCTTGACACCCAATGCCTGGAATAATTTCCTCTTTTTATAGTTATCTCCCACCCATCTGAATCTAATTATCAGTATGTGTCCTCATTTGTTTGGCGCATAGATATATTGATTAACTCCAGGTATCTGTCCAGGTGTTATACTAACTGGCCAGTAGATGGCACTCTCAGACCAAGAGTCAATGGTGTGGGGTCTTTTAAAAAATTTAAGTGGTGACTAAGAGTTAATAGGTCTGTAAGACTAAACAAACAAACAGAGGTACAGGATGGCCTGAAGTCATGTAGTACACAAAGGGGAAAACCAGTGATATTAGACCAACAGTGGAAAGCAATGCTACTCTATTTATAAGGAGATGACTGGCTATCATTTTGGCATTTCATGTGCATGCTGACAGTGGCAGAATTTGCCAATTCTAAATCTTTGTGGATATTTATTTACTGCTGCATCCTGCAAGGATAAGATCTTTTTGTATTGCCCACAAGTGGAATTTTCTATTGGCTGATTACCAGCAGGGAAAGAATAGAAATCAATTTTTTCTAGGGTCAGAAACTATCGCTCTGTAGGTGCATGATCAGTGTTATCCCACTATGGTCCTAGGCCCCCTCGTTTTTCCTTAATATGTGAGTTGAAGCCAGGATTTATAATTGGCATTTAAGCCTGAAATACATACTGTATGATTTGCACTTCAATATTCTCACTAATGTTGTACAGTTTTCCTGACACCAGCTGTGTCCAGTACATTTCCTACTAAATCATTAATTTTGGTCTCCTCTGCAGTGTTGTCTTCTGTTACTGGTCAAATATTTTATGAGCATGGTTTTAATGTGAGTATGGTTCTAATATTGCCAATATTTCACACTTAAGCATAGCAGGTTCATTTTTTAGTGACGTCACTGGCAACCAATTTGGCATTTCATGTGCATGCTGACAGGGTGGCAGACATTGCCAATCTGAAACCTTTGTGGATATTTGACATGTGCACAGCACAAAATTTAGTTTTGGACGAATGGATTTGTCCTAAAACGCAGTTTATTTAGTTGCTAAAGAAATTCGTTTTCAGTTCTTTAGTATGAAAACGAATTTCATTCATCCGAAAACCAGCGGATACAATTAATATTGTAGTGGCGGCTCCTCAGAGCGCTGAGATCGGCTGATTGTTACTGTATCTCTCGCTCTCAGCACAATGTGTCAGGCAAAGCTGTTACAGTATCTAACTGCTGCTCATCACAGCGCTCAGAGTTTTCACTAAAACTAGTAAATAATATTTTTTTTATATATAAGAAGGTTATAACAATATTATTTCCTTGCTTTACTGAAACTCTGAGTGCTGTGATGAGTTACTGTAACAGCTGAGCCTGATACATTGTACTGAGAGATAATGTAACAAGCAGCCAATCTCAGCTCTCACAGCCACTGGATTTAAAGGGCTCAAAGAAAAAAATGCTCCTCTGTATAATGTCTAGAACATCCTCCTGCATTAATTAATACCCCTCTCTTTATAATGTATATAACATCCTCCTGCATTAATGCCCCTCTCTGTATAATGTATAGAACCTCCTCCTGAATTAATTAATGTCCCTCTCTGTATAAAACATCCTCCTCAATTTATACATTTTATGTCCCTCTCTGTATATATTAATGCAGTAGGGTGTTATATACAGAGAGGGACATCCTCCTGCATTAATTAATGCCCCTCTCTGTATAGAACATCCTACTGCACTGGCATGTGGAGGATGCAGAACTTCGGAATGCAATGTTTATCCAGCACAGGAGACAGAACTTTTACTTAAATTTTGTATCTCTGTGGGGGAGACAGACAGGATTATAAAAGCAGGGGAGAGGGAAAATATTAGCGTAAATCTGTCTGAAAGCTCAGAGAAGAGATGACTGGCACAAATTTTTTTTTTTATAAAATAAAGCACTTTAAATCCAGGGAAAACATTCAAATAAATCCCACTGAAGGCTCAAAATTACAGAGTAACTGGGAGAGCTGGATACTAAATGTATCCTATGTAAAAAACCTTTATAACAAGCAGCACTGGAAGAGGAGAGGGACTTTATATAAAACGTGTATTATAGATGAGGAAAGGGATAGTGATCCTGGATAATATAAAATGTATCAGACCTGAGGGGAGATAACACATGTTTTATAAAGTCCCTCTCTTCTCCCAGCGTTGCTTGTTATTAAGGGGTTTTTACCATCCAGCGCTCCATGTTATACTCTGTCATTAGCTTTCAGTGTGATTTATTTTAATGTTTTCCCTCTCCAGCTACTTTTATCATCTTGTCTGTCTCATAGATATGCAAGGGTTAAGTAAAGGTTTCCTCTCCTGTGCTGGCTGTCTGCGCTGCGAGTGAGTATTCTGGAGCTCTATCACTGTCAGATTTTCGAGTAGGGGTCGGGAAGGATTACACATACAAACTTTTTCTGTTGCTTTGCGATGTTGCGCTCCTCATTGCTGGTCTCCACTCCTCAATGTAATATTACAAAAAGAACTGAAACTAAAATGTAATGCATTTTCTTTTCGTTTTTTGGACCGAGCAGTTTCATATCTCTTGAGTCATACGAAAACGAAATTATTCCAAAATTCGGACGAAATCGTTTTAGTACTAAAACGAATAGACATGTCTAATATTTATTCACTGCTGCATCCTATATGGATAAGATCTCTCTATATGGCCCATTAGTTGTATGTCTCATTAGCTGATTACCTGCAGGGAAAGAATAAGAATAAAAATCTACATTTTCTAGGGTCAGCAACTAGTCCTCTGCAGGTGCATGATCCGTTACATCCCACTATGGTCTTAGGCCCCCTGGTCTAGCAGGTTCATGCCTATATAATGTCAGGTCTTGTATTATAATATATGTTTAAGTTGTGAGTTGAAGCCATGATTTATAATTGGCATTTAAGCCTGTGATACATATCCAATGATTTGCACTACAATATTCTCACTAGTATCGTACAGTTCCCCTGACATAAGCACTGCCCAGCACGTCAATGTATTAAATTTGGTCTCCTCTGCAGCGTTGCTTTCCACTGTTGGTCTAATATCCCCTGGTCTTCCCCTTTGTGTACTACATGGCTTCAGGCCATCCTGTACCTCTGTCTGTTTGGTAATTTATTATAGGTTCAATCCTTTCTGGGGAAGTACTACCCTTTTTTGGTTACAGGTGATCACCCACACCTTTTTCCATCATTGGTGTTGTTTTGTTTTTGTGTTAGGTCTTTAAGACCTAGTTTTCTTTATATAAAACTATTTTATATTGGTTGGCACTGTCTTCCCCCAAAATATAACATATTGGTCCTAAAATTAGTAGTCTGTATTAGCTTTAGATATTGGTCACTGACAGTTAATTAACAAATATACCGTTAGTTTAGTAACAAGCGTCATTAAAGTTTGGTTCACACGTGCTTACAATTCTACGAATTATTAGATAAAACATTTTCAAACTCAATTCTGGTATCATGAAATGTCATTGATTTACACATATGCCAATTTAGGTATGATACATAAAGATCCCATCCTTTTGTCAGGGTCTATCAGATCTTGATAACATTTTCAAATTATGAGATTCTAGTTCTCTGAAAAAAACTTTTCCAAATGTTTTTTTTTTTTTTTTTTTTTTTTTTTTTTTCTTCAGTTGGAATTCTGGTTGTACAACAAGGTCTTTGATTTTCGTCTTGTCGATAGCTTTAAGTTTCTTTCCTGGCCTTACAATGGGGAGATGTTTGACAAGTAAATTTGTTGAGTTTCTATGGCTGAGTAGATCAAAAAGTTTCCTTAGTTTAAACTGGTCAGTTTATTAATTTGAACTCTTGTAGACAATGGACAAGTTTGCACCTGGAGATAAGATAGGTTTTTTTTCTTTTGTCCTTTATTGCTCAAATAGTTTCCACATGTGCTGCAAGGGAGAGCAGATGAGCACGGCAAACATTTATTTTTTTTTGGTGGTGAGGGTTGAAAAGGTCATATCAAAACCTTGAATTTTCATTTTTCCTCTTGATAATTTATTTATAGGGACAGAAACCCTGACAGTGCAAATACCGGCTAACTGACAGCGAAATATGTTGCAGTTCGGCGGTCTTCAGTGACAATGAAATTGTCCCATAGAGAACATTAGTTTAGTGAAAAGCACCGAAATTTCTATGAAATTTCAGTGTTTTGTGAATAACCCCTTAATTGAAGGAACGTTCGTTTTCATTGCAGAACTGTTGGATCATGTACGGTGAAATTTCGGTGAATTCACTTTTTAGGTAACGGTCACCGTTATTTCTGCTGCTGTAGTTTCTGATGTAAAGTAATTCAGCATAAATTTCACCCTAGTTTCCATTGTAACTTCAGTCAAAGTTGTCTAGCTTTTTTCTTCAGTTGTTTCCGTTCACATTCATTGGAAATCGGCTCTTTGATACCACCGAAGTGTATTCACTGTTGTGAAAACGTTAGAAAAATTTATGGAGAATAGCCTCTGTGACCGGAGTAACGTCATACGAAACATGACCAGTTATCAATCATTCATATTTCTTGTTTATAAATTGAAAATACAACGCTTCTGCCTAGGCAAGCCTGTTTTTCTGATGTATTTCAGGAATTAATTAAAAATATTAATGGACTTTTGTCTCTTTGCTGGCCACTAAGTTTCCTTTTGGGGGGATATCAAAGGCTATTGTAGATTACCAGGTATGGGCCGTTCTGTCACAGCATGGTTGGCTAAGTTAACACCTTTTTGAAATGTTAAAGGAAAGCCTTTCTGCTGGCCAAAGATAGGTGACGGAGTGTTCTTTGATTTGCAGGACACTTGAGATTACAGGAAAGACCACCCTTGGTGGGGGCCAAGCTAGCCCATATCGAGGGGTAAAGCCAGTCGGAGCGGCACCGACGTGGCCAAAAGTGCATTTCAAAAGAAGCAAATATGCCCTTTGATAGCAAGAGACAATCTTTTGATAATTGTTATAAGTTTGAATTAAATTAAATAATAAGTGAACTGAGCATGCCCACGCATTACCAGAAGTGAGCGGACCACCCAACCTCTGCCATGAGGTCTGTCTAAAGCATGAGTGTATAAATATCGGGACCCAAGCCAGGCTCATTGCTTATTCTTTGGGGGGGGGGGTCAATCGAAAAATTTAAATATTGCCATCTCCTACTAGTGCCCCCCTAGTGGCTGATCGTTTAGCTTGTATTGTAAGTAACTAGAATCTGCTGTTTATCTCCTTTTTATTTCTCTGCTTGTGTGTGTAACTATTAGTTGTAATATCTTGCTCCATATGCCTGTGACATTTTTCGTCATAATAAATATAAAAATTACTAAGATTTGCCTCTGTATGATATAAGAACTCGCTAACTGGAGAGATGGGCTTATCATAGTGGCTTTTTAGCTCGGATCGATCTTCCAAGAGTGAGTTGGGGTGAAGTCAGTTGTTTGAACGGTTTTCTGTTTTGGGGTGCGTAACCAGAGTCTCAGGTCCATTCTGGTTTAGAGATTAGGCATCTGGGATACACCTACCTGTGGTGGCAGTGTGGATGCAAGAGAAGTGAGTGCAGGGGGGATTGTGTGCAACGTAATCATTATTCTGGGTCTAGTGCAGACGGATAGTGAGTTGTACTCCTGCGTCCACTTTGCCATGTCGCGTGCCCTGCTGGAGTGAAGGCGTTGATGTGATAGGCAAGCGCGTGCGGGGGATTGTGGGCCACGTAGTAATTATTCTGGGTCTAGTGCAGACTGATAGTGATTTTTAACCCTGCGTCCTCCTCGCGGGGTCACGCATCCTTCTGGAGTAGGGGCGCGTTCGTGACAGCCACAGGTTGTTCCACAGAACTTTGCCTGCCAGTGTTGAGTTTTCCTGCTCTGGATAGCTGATCTCATAATTGGTGAATAACCCCTAAAATGTCACTTAGAAACGCTAAAGAGTAAGTGTTGCAGCTTTCACACAATACAAATGCCTGTTTAAAAATGAAACTTAAACTCAATCTTGGCATTAAGGGGAAAAAATCCTGATTGTGAGGTGATATTATTGTATCTGTTTTTTTACTTGCTAGCAAGAATGTAAACGAAAACGCATGTAACCTGAACCACATCCCGGGGGGGGTTATTTGTCGTGTATGAATCGATGTTTACGAATCAAAGATTGCTTTTCTAATGATAGACAAGATTACTTTCTAAAATATGATTTATTTCAGTATCCAGGGAATTGGCAAAGCTCATCAGCTGTTGTAGAATGGGGAATTCTGATGATGCTCTGTACCATTTAGGCTAGGGTCAGACGAACGCATTTTTTGCATCGTCCATAAAAAAGTGCATCCAAACGCATGGACGTACTTTTTCACAGAATACGCGATAGATGTCATAAGTTGTGCAATTACGACCGTGATTTTTTACGGATCCAAACCAGGAAACTTTGGGTGTCTGGACGTTATGTAGGCCGGACATGAGCAGCGTCTGATGTCTCCTAATCACTCACACACCGCTATGCAGACGCAGCGCACTCTGTACGTCCGTACTAGCGGTTCGACATTCTTGCAAAAATGTGTTTGTTTGCCACTTGCGTTGCGCGGCCAAACTTTCGTGCGGCCGTACTTCGTGTGTGTGCCTGCGCTGGACGTCATTTGCTGCTACCACGGCCGTAATAAAGTGCAGCTAAACGCACGTTCGTCTGACCCCAGCCTTAAAGCTGTTGCAAAAGTGTCATGGGACCTGTAGTTCTACACCAGCTGGGTGAATGCACCTTTTTGATCAACTAGAATAGATTTATTGTGCACCCCCCCCCCCCCCATGATATGGGGCAGCCACAGATATAAATAAAAAATTTAGCATGAATAATCTGCGCAGAATGCAGGTTCAGGTCAGCTGAACCCTTCAGGTGGGTCCTGTCTTGCACCTGAAATGTTAAATCTTTGTAAGTGGTGAGAGTAGAGATGTTAAATTTCTGGAAATTTTTAAGCCATGGAAAAAAAAACTTTTTTTTTTCCAGAAAAATTGGAAATTTTCAGAAAAATTGAAAATATGCACCATGGAGTAGGTTTACAAATTAAAATGAATTTTGTCACACTTGAAATAAAAGTAGTTTATTTAGTAACTTGAATTTGCTTTTTATAATTTTATCTTTTGTTTCAAATGGAATAACAAGCAAGGACTGTATATGATAGTAGGAGAATTAACAACTATGAGAACAAGTAACTACCCCTCCGTTTCCTTAAGAACAACAATAAAAGCAAGCAGCCATCAACATAAAAACACCGAAATATACACAGTGGCAAGAAAAAGTATGTGAACCCTTTGGGATTACGTGGAGTTTTGCATGAATTGGTCATAAAATGCTGAAAGCTGTCCTGCCCTTTAAAAACACACACCAGTTTTGGGTTTACTGGTTTCAAGAAGCACTGCCTGATGTGAACCATGCCTCGCAGAAAAGAGCTCTCAGAAGACCTACGATCAAGAATTGTTGACTTGCATGAAGCTGGAAAGGGTTACAAAAGTATCTCCAAAAGCCTTGATGTTCATGTGTCCACGGTAAGACAGACTGTCTACAAATGGAGAAAGTTCAGCACTGTTGCTACTCTCCCTAGGCATGGTCGTCCTGTAAAGATGACTGCAAGAGAACAGCGCAGAATGCTTAATGAGGTAAAGAAGAATCCTAGCGTGTCAGCTAAAGACTTACAGAAATCTCTGGCACATGCTAACATTTATGTTGACACAATCTACAATAAGGAAAACATTAAACAAGAATGGAGTACATGGGAGGACACCACGGAGGAAGCCATTGCTGTCCAAAAAGAATATTGCAGCACGTTTGAAGTTTGCAAACGAGCACCTGGATGTTCCACAGCACTACTGGCAAAATATTCTGTGGACAGATGAAACCAAAATTGAGTTGTTTGGATAAAACACACAACACTATGTGTGGAGAAAAACAGGCACAGCACGCCAACATCAAAACCTCATCCCCACTGTAAAACATGGCGGAGGGAGCATCATGGTTTGGGGCTGCTTTGCTGCCTCAGGGCCTGGACGGATTGTTGCCATTGATGGAAAAATGAATTCCTGAGTTTATCAAGACATTTTGCAGGAAAACTTAAGACCATCTGTCCGCCAACTGAAGCTCTGCAGAGGATGGGTGATGCAACAGGACAATGACCCAAAGCATACAAGTAATTCAACAAAAGAATAGCTTCAACAGAACAAAATGCGCCTTCTGGAGTGGCCCAGTCAGAGTCCGGACCTCAACCCGATTGAAATGCTGTGGCATGACCTTAAGAGAGCGATTCACACCAGACATCCCAAGAATTTTGCTACACTGAAACAGTTTTGTGAAGAGGAGTGGTCCAAAATTACTCCAGATCGTTGTGCAAGTCTGATCTGCAACTACAGGAAACATTTGGTTGAGGTTATTGCTGCCAAAGGAGGGTCAACCAGTTAAGTACAAAGGTTCACATACTTTTCCACCCTGCACTGTGAATGTTTACATGTTCTGTTCAATAAAAACATGAAAACATATAATCTTTGTGTTGTATTATTTTAAGCAGACTGTGTTTTTTTCAAATTGTTGTGACCTAGATGAAGATCAGAGCACATTTTATGACCAATTCATGCAAAACTCCACGTAATCCCAAAGGGTTCACATACTTTTTCTTGCCACTGTATATTTCTATATCAAATGTGCCCCTTAGCACCAATAGCAAAAGGAAGTAACTGCATTATTTGTGCCTGGTAGGATATCGATACATCAATATTTATGTTAAGGTTTAACTTTCGAATGGTGCTTTAAAAAAAGAGAAAAGGAAACAAAAGACCCAACATATACAATACATGCAATTTAATCTCATTTTCCGATCTTTCATTTTCTGTGTCTTCTTCCTCTCCATATTTGTCATATTTCCCATTGACTTCTAAAGTCGTAAGGTTTGCACTAATTGAAACCAGCATTTCTCCCCTTTTACGGGTTAGTTTGTTCCTTGATTTGGTATGAGTGTTTGTAAACATAGACCAGATTCTTTCACATGCAGCAACAGAAGATGCAGGAATCTGCAGGATGCAAGAGGTGTCAGAGGTCGTGTTGTGCAGAGACCTTGTCACCATGTTGCAGGAGGGATATATTTTGCAGACTCCCAGACTGACTGTACTGGAGAGAACATTAATAGGGATCAAATGGGGGCAAATTTAACCTCTTAACTGTCAATTAAAGCTTGAGAAGACCGAAACTATCAACTGTATCATAAAAAACACTGTAGGGGTACAAGATGCAGGACCGTCTTTAACGCAGGGCAAAAGGGGCAGTCATTGTTAAGGGGCCCAGAGCAGCTGCCCCTTAGGCTCAAGTAAACCGTGGATGACCGCTGCTAGCGGAATGCATTAACAGCATTTCGCTAGCAACCCCCTCGACTGGCCGTGTCTTCTTGCGAGCGCCAGTTTGCTCCCTCGCTTGGCCGCTATCCTGCGAAGGCTGTGACGCGACCTACTGGCAAGATCTCACGAGAGCGCATCACAGCCTTCAGAAGCCGGAGGACATGTGGAGCAAAATGCTGGTGCTCGGAGGAACACACGGGTCACCTGATCCTGAGGTCTGTGCTGGGTAAGTTTTTAATTCTGGGGGGCCTGTGCTGGATACATATATTTCTGGGGGGCCTGTGCTGGATACATATATTTGTGGGGGCCTGTGCTGGATACATATATTTCTGGGGGCCTGTGCTGGATACATATATTTGTGGGGGCCTTTGCTGGATACATATATTTGTGGGGGCCTGTGCTAGATACATATATTTGTGGGGGCCTGTGCTGGATATATTTATGGGGGGCCTGTGCTGGATATATTTATGGGGGGTCTGTGCTGGATACATATATTTATGGGGGCCTTTGCTGGATACATATTTCTGGGGGCCTGTGCTGCATACATATATTTCTGGGTACCTGTGTTGCATACATATATTTCTGGGGGCCTGTGCTAGATATATATATTTCTGGGGGCCTGTGCTAGATATATATATTTCTGGGGGCCTGTGCTAGATATATATTTTGGGGGGGCCTGTGCTGGATATATTTTGGGGGGGCCTGTGCTGGATATATTTCGGGGGGCCTGTGCTGGATATATTTCTGGGTGGTCTGCTGGATACATATTTTTCTGGGGGGCCTGTGCTGGATATATTACTGGGTGGTCTGCTGGATACATATTTTTCTGGGGGGCCTGTGCTGGATACATATATTTCTGGGGGCCTGTGCTGGATACATATATTTCTGGGGGCCTGTGATGGATACATATATTTGTGGGTACCTGTGCTGCATACATATATTTCTGGGTACCTGTGCTGCATACATATATTTCTGGGGGCCTATGCTAGATCTATATATTTCTGGGGGCCTGTGCTGGATATATTTCGGGGGGGCCTGTGCTGGATATATTTCTGGGTGGTCTGCTGGATACATATTTTTCTGGGGGGCCTGTGCTGGATACATATTTTTCTGGGGGGCCTGTGCTGGATACATATATTTCTGGGGGGCCTGTGCTGGATACATATATTTCTGGGGGGCCTGTGCTGGATACATATATTTCTGGGAGGCCTGTGCTGGATACATATATTTCTGGGGGGCCTGTGCTGGATACATATTGTCATGGAGCTGATGTAATGCTCCATGCTTCAAACCCCAAGAGACTTTATGTTCATTTATATTGTGTGGTTTTAAATATATTTTACATCGTTTGGTTTTAGTTTAATTTAGTTTAGTGTAAAATGGCATAGCTTTGGTTTTAAAAATACTTATATTCCTGTAGGTAAATGTGTTTTTGTGTAAAACCGTAAACAAGCTTTACTGCTGTGTAATTTATGCACCAGGGCTTTTCCCATTGTCTAGCTGCATGTTTGATTCAAGGGATCTCTGATAGTGTGTGTTTGATCTGATGTGTTAGAACAATGGATATACAAATGTTGTGTGAGTTGAAGGCTAGAGAATGCAAAGAATGTTTATTGTAAATAACTGACATAATGTAATTAGTATGGGTATGCAAATTATGACTGTTGGACTTCAGCATAAATGGTGGTTGTTCATTAAAAAGTCAGAGAACTCTCAGAGCTCAGAGAGAGAGGATCCTGTTTTAAAGCATACAGCCGCGCCTGGTGTCTTTATTACAAACTACGCTACACTCCACACTCACCCTCAGAAGGCAGAGAGCGGCCTTCTGGAGATTCCTAAAGGCTCCAGGGCAGAGGAACAGAAGCAGGCAGGTCAAGCCGCTCGAGGCGCTGAGGACAGCGCTCCCAGTAGCCGGGCTGACCGCAACGAAGGGGTGTCTGGAGAGCCAGGAAAGACGGAAGGGAACGGTTCCTTCACACATTTTTCTGGGGGGCCTGTGCTGGATACATATATTTCTGGGGGGCCTGTGCTGGATACATATATTTCTGGGGGGCCTGTGCTGGATATATATATTTCTGGGGGGCCTGTGCTGGATATATTTATTTCTGGGGGGCCTGTGCTGGATACATATATTTCTGGGGGGCCTGTGCTGGATACATATATTTCTGGGTGGTCTGCTGGATACATATTTGTGGGGGCCTGTGCTGGATATATTTCTGGGGGGCCTGTGCTGGATATATTTCTGGGGGGCCTGTGCTGGATATATTTCTGGTGGTCTGCTGGATACATAGAATTCTTATTTTTGTATTACTAGACTATATAGCGATTTGTTTTACACTTGAAACATAATAATGTTCATTTGTACTTTATTACTGAAAGTTATTAAGATATTAACATGCCTTTTCTCCCAAGAACATGTAACTGTTTATAGAAATATGATTAGAAAGCCCCTAGAAGAGGCTATAATTGGCATGTACGTACTGTTACAGATCTATCTAAGGACTTGTTTTTGAGCCAGTTCTTTATTTTTACATTATTAAAGCTTTTTGAGACATATCCATGATGTATTTGTGTTTTGGGTTTTCTTGGGATGTTGGGGGTGGAGAGCAAAATTTTGCGGTGGGCGGGCTTTCGGGGGAGGCCCAGGAGAATGTTTGCCCAGGGTCCAATCAATGTTAAAGACGGGTCTGACAAGATGGAGCTCCCAATCAAGCCAAACTGAAGCCTTTTTCCCTGCAGTGCCCCCTAGAGGCTGAAATGCATATTTTTGTTTTGCATTGAGCCGTGATACTTGAATTGTATTCCAGGATTTGCTTGTCTTCAGCTGAGAGAACTTGTAATGATTTAAGACTTTAAATAAAGCCTCAGAAGTCTTTCATTAAGGTCCTAATGTTATGATATGGTATTAAATCTATATTAGATATATTCTATATCATTGTAAAAGAACATATTACACACTTTTGGTTTTTTCAATTTTTCCTTTTTTTTTTCCAGGCCTTCCCATCTCTAGGTGAGAGTAAAGGTTAGGTTAAAATAAACTGAGTCGATCTTTGCGGCGCTACTCACGCTGTTGGGGACATCTCATCTCAGTCGCAGCTTACGCCTGACCTCATGGGGAGAAAATCGGGTAAGAAGCCCGAGCTACCAGAGAGCCCCCGACAGAGAGACATCCGCGATTCCATGGGGGACGGCCGACGGAAGAAGCAGGCGCAACCGCAAACCTATATGTCCCCACGATGAGTTCATCTGATGGTGAGGACCCATACTGGTCGGAGGCCTCGGCAGCAGCCCGGAGATCGCCCCGTGATCCGGGGAAGGTGAGAAGGCCAAAGGATGGTCCGGCTCCCTTGAAATCAGCGGTAGCTGGCACGGTGGGGATAGACCCGATTGCCTCCCGGGCTGAGGCAGAGGTGCCCCAGGCCGCTCGTGGACCTCTACCCCTCCTGGAGAGCGATATTCGACGCTTATTAGGCGACACAATGGCGGAGATGAGAGCTATGTGGCAAGCTGACTTCAAGACCATGCGGACAGAAATGCGATCTATAAAAGGACGGCTCTCGGTTGTCGAGACGCGCGCTGAGGAGACTGCGGTGACACAGGCTCTCCTCGCGCCGCAGATAGAGGCCTTAAATTCCCAAGTCTCGCTGCTCACAGGTGCGGTGGAGGCGGCAGAGGTGCGACATCGCAGGAGGAATGTCCGGATTAGGGGGATCCCGGAATCGATCGGCGCAGATGCCTTGCTGGCATATGTCAACAAATTTGCAGTACATGTCATGGGGACCCAGACTGGGACTACCCTCATTTTTAGACACGCTGCCCGTCTTCGGAAGGCGGCCACAGCTCCGGTGGAGTCCCCACGTGACGTGCTTGCAATCGCTGTGGAGGAGATGGATAAACGCAGGCTGATGTCTAACCCGGTTGCCCGAGCCCTGATACTTTATGAGGACCTCTCGCTTACACTTTTTAACGACCTTCCCTTTGTGACGCTTGTAGCCCGGCGGCAGTTCAAGGAGATATCCTCCTTTCTGAGGAGCAAGGGGGTTCGTTATAGATGGGGGGTGGCGGGATCGATGCATATTTGTTATGACAACATGTCCCATCTGGTATCTACCCCAGAGGCGGCATGGCACCTGTTGCGCACCCTGGGCATCTCGCCTCCTCAGACGACACCTGGCTTAGATCACGGGGGTTCCCCCATTGCCTCGTTGGACCCGGGTTAGAAGGGTTGGACGGCTGTGCAGCCTTTTCTTTTTTCCCTGGCTGCTACTCACGAGTCGTTGCAGAACATGACTGAGTGCCCTCCACTTCTTTTGGTCCTTCTCTTACATCTTTTTCCACATACACTCTTATTTTACGATAGGTTAAGTTTTTTTTTTTTTGTTTGTTTTTTTTCTGCACTATCTTTGCCTTTATATTTTTCTGAAGAGCAATGTGTTACCTCCTAGGTGGTTACAGTTCCTTGTACTGGCCCTCCGGGGACCTGCTTATGATGTATCTTCTGTTTTGATATGAGTGACTTAATCCTGAATTATATGCACCCTTATAATTCCTTGAAGAGCGAAATGTTATCTTTATGGGTTTACTGTTTCTCGTATTGACCCTGCGGGGTCTTCATGTAGATGTGCCTTCTATTATGTTATGAAAAATTTTAAAATAAAGAATTTAAAAAAATAAAAATAAACTGAGTCATACTTTCATAGGTGCTATATTTAGATGGGGTTTATTATTTTAACCCCACGCACACACATTCCTGCCTAAATTTATTTTATTTATAACGTATTTTACCAGGAAGGATACATTGAGATCTCTATTGTTTTCAAGTATGTCCTGGTTCAAGAACATTGAAAAGTTAGTCATTACAGAAATACAAAGCAATAAAATGCAAGATATTAAAAACACAAATATACAGATTAACAGAAAATAAATATGTAGGAAATAGTCATTATGATGCATGTTTAAAGGTGCATTCTGTATTGAGGTTTGTTAATAGGGAGCTCTTGAGTGACTTAAGACTGTGGGAAGATTTGATGGCATCTGGGAGGTTATTCCATAACTGCGGGGCTCTATAGGAAAATGAGGATCTAACCACTTTCTTTTTGTATTGTGGAATTGCAAGTAAGGTGCAGGTCCTGGATCGGAGGTTATAGGATGAGGGAACTGCTAGGGGAAGCAGCCTATTCAGGTAGGGTGGTAGCTTCCCAGAAAAGCTCTTAAACACCAGGTTGGAAAGGTGAAGGGTGCGTTTAGATTCCAGCGACGGCCAGTTTAGCTCTTCTAACATGTCACAATGGTGCGTCATGTAGTTACATCGTAGCGCAAAGTGGCAGAATGAGTTATACAATAGAAGTTTCTGAAGGTGTGTTTGCGGGGCCATTGCATACAATACATCTCCGTGATCAATAGCCGGCATAAGCATTTGTTGTACAATCTGCTTTCTTACCGCGGGGCTCAGGCAGGATTTGTTTCTGTACAGGGCACCTAGTTTGGGGTAGAGTTTAGGTGAGAGTTTTTCGATGTGGGGCCAAAGGATAGATTTGGGTCTAACCACATACCTAGGTATTTGAGAGAAGTGACTGTGGTCAGCGTGCCATTTGATCTTGTCCCAACACATAGATGGGTATTTTGCAATTTGTGTAGTTTAGGTGCTGTACCAAAGAGCATCGTTACAGTTTTGTCAGTATTTAAAAAAGTTTGTTGTGTTTGATCCACTTTTCTACCTTGTTCTTGCAGCACGGCCTCCAGCTGCGGGAGATTTGGTTTTCTGGTATAGATTACGATGTCGTCTGCGTACATGTGTACATTTGAAACTTTGCAGATGTTAGGCAGATCATTTATGAATTTCGTGAATAGCCGTTTTTTGTACTATCCACTGGAACATTTTCAGGAGAGGTTTTAAATCAATAAAGCCCTTAGGTGGCTGCAGATTCCTTTTTTCTTTAACGGTTTCTCTACCAAAAACCTGCAAATTAGATTTTTGCATTGTAATATGATAAATAACAAAAATTAGGATATAAACCCATTTTGCATTCCTTTTTTAATGCAAGATTTATTTATTTATTTGCAAAGTATTTTACCGGGAAGGATACATTGAGATTTCTCTCGTTTTCAAGTATGTCCCCCCTGAAGAGAAACAAAATTCGCAGTAAGATCTCACTCCTGTCGCTGTATTACTGAAAAAGAAGCCACAAGGACCAATCTCCACCCTCACTGTAACAAAAACTCAACAAACTTTGCTACTGCATTCCAACAGCCAGGTAGAGGGCAGAATACAGGGAGAGCTCTGGGGTCATTCCTTTGATGTACAGGGATAAGATTCAGGGGGTTATAATAACTGGAAATCCCTGTACAGTACAGATACAAGATGATACTTTATTTCCATATGCAGTTATTAAGCCACATACAGATATTTCTGTTGGTGTTATTGTCGAAGCTGCATTGCCAATAATCTCTTATGATCACCACAATTTCCCAAAAGAAAGATATCTGATCTTTTTTATTATCACATTTAGTGATATTTCTCCTTGTTTTTTTTTTTTGTATTTCAATTTTTTTTATTTTGCAATAAACGAAGGGTCACAGACTGACCAGCCAGGTGGCCTCACAGGGCCAGATAAGACACTCTCAGAGAAATCACATAAAACATAAAAAGGGGATCTCAAAGGAAACTGCAGAATATCAAAAATTAGGGGAGGGGGATACAATAACGGGGGGATACATAAACTCGTCAGGAGGGTCGATCCAGCAAGAGCAAAACAGAGTGATGGAGTTCGCTGGGGGGCACCAGGGAAACAAAAATATAAAAAAAAGGAAAAAGAAAAATGTAATAAAAAGGGGAGAAAAGGTAGTGAGGGACTGCCAAATATATTGTGGCATTCCTGGCTCACCCCGGCAACCTTAAAGGAACCGAGGGCCATGGAAGGGGCCACTCGGCCGGGAGACCTGGGGCCAAAAGGGTGAACAGAGCCTAGGTAGTCACCCTAGCGGCTCGCCCAGGCTACTTCCCAATGTCCCACACACAAAAAAAAAAAAAAAAAAAGTTCCAGTGCTCCAACAGACGAACACCACTAAACCCAAAAATTCAGCAGGCAGGACCATAAAATCGGTCAGGAGAACATAAAAAGGAGGGGGGGGAACAAAAATTTAAAAGATGAGAACACAGAACAGACATAAATAAAAGGCATATAAAAGTCATCCATGGGTGTCTCTAAAATAATTCACAATAAGTCATCAGAGAAACCTAGAGCAAAAACAGGGGGGTCATCCACATATCAGGTCGTGTGCGTCACACGAGGCAGTTTGCAGGGGTATTCTAAAAAAAAGGGGGACTATAGAAAAAAAAAAAAAAAAAGTCTGAAATAAGGTGAGGGGTGACATCAGCCCCAAACTAGTCAGCACAGCGATCCTGAAGAGATGTCATCAGCCAGGGTTGTGCGGTAGCGTGGGTGACATGGGAGTTTTAGCCAGTGTCCAGCAGCAAGGGGGAAATCAAAGCCCCCAATGCATCAAAACGGAGGCATATCAGGGACCAGGGCAGGCCAGCCAGAGAAGCCATCGCAGCAGGAGCTGATCCACGATCAGATGGCAGGACAGGCAGCATCTCCACCTCTCCAGCGCCAGCAGAGCGGCCTTCGTCCCTATTTCTCCTTGTTTGTTGATAATGCAGACCTCATGTGACATTGTGTAAAATAATGGACACCGTCTAGAGTTTAGAACCTTTCATTCCAGCAATATTCCTGTAAAAGGATAAATGAATATGAAAAACAAGCAAGTTGTCATTTTAAAATGTTACCTATTAAGATATATCAATCGTGCATAATTGCTATTTTACCTTTATATTTGTTATCGACACATCCCATGTTTGAAATAAATGTAATAGTAGTTTTATTTTTTTTACAGGAAAAAGCTCTTGGAAGGGAATGGGTTCAGAAAATATTAATATAGTACAAAGCTTAAGTCCTGCTTTTCTCTGTAATTGTGGGAATCAAAGAAGGGGTTAAAGTTTCCATTGCTTGCTCTGCAAAAGCTCTATGATCTGCTAAGATGAATCAACCACTGTAACATACACAAACATTCCTATAGCCTGAGGGTGGTTTCCAAACCAGTGTCCTTCATTGAGACACACTCTGGGGATATATACGAATTCTAGTCACAACACACAATCGCATGCACATATTTATAACACTGTCAGATTTTTCCAGTATAGCGCACTCATACTGTCACATTGCCTAATGGACTCGCATTACTTTTTCGTGCAGAGGGGGAACACAGGAAAAATCTCCCTGCAATATGTAGATATTGCAGGAGGGAAATTAATTGCATAATCAAAGCGGTGTATGTGGGATTCTGTCCCAGCATTATATGGATTTCACATTCTGCAGGACAGCGCTCTTCATACACTGTACTACTCACCATGTATCCTATATATGCCAAGAAAGACTTAAGGTTCTATTAACTAAATGGTCAAGTCAGGAGAATTGGCAGAAGTGAAAATTCTAGGTCAAAATAGCCAAACCAGAAAATTTCTCCCATTTATCTCACTTTCCAAATTGGCTATTTGGTCTATATTGTTCTCTTCTGCCGTTCTCCTGAGTTTCACCTTTTAGTGAATAGACCCTATAGATAATATGGAAAGCTATACTAACTTCACATATCATGCAAATCTTTTACTAAGCAGACGGTTTTTATTGAACCTGGATTGCCGTAGCGAAAAATTGCTTAGAATTTTCCTCCGTCTGCAACTTAATTCTATGGGGTCCATTCATTAAACATTGTGCTGCAATATTTGTTATCGACACATCCCATGTTTGCGCTGCAGCAGAGTTGGTGCACTCTCTTGGTTATAATAGGTGTTTGAAATGACAGAAAACACTGAGGATGGGATAAATTTTGTCAAATCATTGGACTGTGTTGAAGCAAATCCTAAAACGTAGCCCTAGCTCTTCTGTTTGCCATTTAGTGAATACACCCCTAAACCCCTTATTTTCCCAGCTAGCAGTTTTACCAGAGCTACTTCTGCATCCTCTGTGGACATCTCACTCTCCAGTCAGAGGTCTATGCAATCACATATTCTTACTATAATATGATTTTACTGTATATCATTAATGTGACCCTCTGAGCAACACATTTCATTCCCCGTGCATGGATCAGGGTGCATGGAGGAGGTCCGCTGTCCTTTTTTAAAAAAAACATTTTTAGGCTGGTTGTCCACTGGGTCCATAGTTGTACGTCTTAGGCTAGGGTCAGACGAACGCATTTTTCGCGTCGTCCGTGGAAAAGTGTGGTCGAACGAACGGACGTATTTTTTCACGAAATACGCGTTAGCGGTCATACGATGCGCATATTCGTCCGTGATTTTGTACAGATCATCAATAAAACACTTTTTGTGTCTGGACGTTATGTTAGCCGGACATTAGCAGCGTCTGACGTCTCCTAATCACGCAAACACGCCGCTATGCGGACGCAGCGCACTCTGTACGTCAGTAGTAGCGGTTTGACGTTCTCGAAAAAATGCGTTCGTTTGCCACTTGCGTTGCACGGACGAACTTTCGTGCGGCCGTTCGTCGTGTGTTCCCCGGCATTGGACGTCATTTGCTGCTAGCACGGCCGTGATTTCGTGCGGCTAAACGCACGTTAAAACTGCGTTCGTCTGACCCTAGCCTAAATCTCAAAACACAGAAGAGATTCAACCCTTGTCCAATGCCTCTGATTTCCATTGAACGACTACATCAGACTAGCGACCTCCCCCATTAGAATGTGATTTGTTCGACCTGGCACAACATGCATCACAATATGGATGCTAAGATGCTGGAAAAAAAATATATTTTATTATGTAGAGGAGACAGATGGGACTAGCCCTGTTTATTAATTTTGAGGGATAACATGCTCAGGCCCTTTATCAGCTGTGCCATAACCCCTTATGTGCCAAGTGTATATTTAGGCACATGTTAACATTCACATTCATTTTGTGATCTATTCTATGGGGTACTGTATTTTGTTCCCACAAAAAAATACACTAATGTAATGACCAGAAATGTCTGACCTGGGTCGTCCATAGTCTCTTGCAGTGGATGACCCTAGTCAGACTACGGGCGACCCAGGTCGTTTGACTATATTTGACGACCAAGTTGGTTGTAAGACGACAGACCCAGAGGATGACCAGCCTTAAACTGCAGCATCCTTTACAAAAATCACAGGTGCTTAAACCCCACCTAACTCAAGTACTCCTTTCAATTACATGAAGCACTCCAACCTGAGCAACTCTACTTTAATTTTGTGAACGTATAGGTCCATTTGCAGAATGGAAAAAAAAAAACACATTAATGGAGCTATGGTTAACAAACAGAAACAATCGGGACAATAAACCTTGTTGTGAGGGCTTAACCCTTGTTGAAAATATCAGAAAAACACTTGCATGAATACAATGTAAAACTTTATTGAAAACAATCATAAAAATGGTAGTGCATGAAAAAATACTGTACTCTGATGTGAGTAACAATTTTTTTTCACAGGGTGGAAATGGCTCAGCAGTGACAGGGTTAATGGTCAGACTATAAATTACATTGTTTATTACTTTAGTCACTGCTGAGGCATTTCACCGCTGTGTGCTGAGCTAATTTTTACCGCTTTTGCTCATCCTGTTTAAACGTGATTTGAAGCCACATTTTATTATATGACTCAGACATATTAGATATCGTTCTTTCCGTCAGACTCGGCAGAGTCATAATATACCACTATTATATGTATACGTCATGTCCTGTCTGTATATTCTAACAAAAAATGCAATAAAATTTGAATTTTTAATAATCTACAGCGTGTAAATTGTTTTTTTCTTAACATTTTATCACACAAGCGTCTGTGGTTATATTTTCTATGTGGTGCGCTTGTAGAAAAATTTGAAATGGGGACTCTATACCTTTTTTGTGGGGAATTACGTGATTTTTAGCAAACGCACCCCATAGAAAAAAATCATTAGTGCAGCATTGTTCTGTTCCCACGGTAGCTTTGCGGAAAACAGCAGTGATAACTCCGATAAAGGGGTATTTTACATACAGATTCTTTATTTCCAGGCATCCTAAACAAACACTTACAGTGTTGAAAAGATTCATCCGGATTACTCAGTCTGTCCCTTCATACGGTGTGAGAAGAGGGTAACTTCACTCCCATGCTGAGAGAGTGTGAGAAGCTGCTCTTCTGGAGAATTGGAATTCCTAATGGAGGGCTTTCTTCTTACCAGCATGCAAAGCACCTCAGCACCAATCAGACACATAGAACTGGTCACATGTCACAGAACTACATTTCCCTGAAGACATTGCCCTTAAAGGGATAGCTCTTAAACATTATAAAGCTGTCTCTTAAGGAGACAGTAGCCAATACTGACTATTCTCAGGCTGCTCTAGTCAGCACACTCCCCGCCTGGAATTATAAATTCCACTACTTACTAACTAAACTGTTAACGAAGATAATCAAGGCATATTATCAAACATGCAAACAATGAGTATACACAAAGCATGCAAAGCTTGGAGGTTCAATCTTCCAGCTCGGTCTTCCTCAGCAGCAGGACCAGGTCGGTAATTGGCCTGGTATATAGTTTCTTGGTGAAATTCTGCTGGTTGCCACCGGACTCCTTTGGCTTCACGATCTGCACTGCAACCTGGCGGACTAATCCATCTTTGCTGGGTAAGACTTGGTGCACAAGTCCCATAGGCCATGAGTTACGGTGCGCTTCCTTATCTTTCAAAAGAACAAGGTCTCCGTCTTCGAGATTTGGTTCTTTGTTCTGCCATTTGCGACGTTCCTGTAGAGTAGGTAAGTACTCTTGCTTCCATCGCTTCCAGAAGGTGTTGGCAAGCCATTGCACTTGTCTCCATTGTTGTCTGTACATGTCCTTGGGAACGAAGTTCCCTACTGGAGCCGACCAATCACCTGTTTTGTAGGTGAGCAAGGTGGCTGGGGCGAGGATACTTGGATTCTCGGGATCTGTAGAAACTGGACCCAAAGGTCGGGCGTTAATGATGGCTGCTACTTCTGCCATGAGGGTGGTAAGAGTTTCATGGGTCAGCTTATGTACCTTCAACAACATAGAATCCAGGATTTTACGGGCTATCCCGATCATTCGCTCCCATGATCCTCCCATGTGGGATGCGGGGGGATTAAATGTCCATTCACAATCATGAGCCTTTAGGTATTTGTCAAATGCTGAATCCGGGCGAATGCTTTCATCTATCTGCAACTCCTTGCATGCTCCTACAAAGTTTGTTCCGCGGTCGGATCTAAACACCTTGACTGGGCCCCTGTGGGCTTGGAACCTTCTTAGAGCGTTAATAAAGGAGGAGCTGTACATAGATTCGATGACTTCGATATGGACGGCTCTAATGCTGAGACACGTGAACAGAACGGCCCAACATTTGCTGTCAGCTTGACCACCTCTGGTCCGTCGGGTACACACGGCCCATGGGCCGAAGACGTCTACTCCTACATTGGTGAAAGGTGGTTCAGCACTAAGACGCTCGATTGGCAGGTCAGCCATCAACTGGTTGCAAGACCCACGTCGCTGCTTACGACAAGGTAGGCACTTGTGCAGGACTGTAGCAATGAGCCTTTTGCCTCCCACGATCCAGAGTTCAGCAGCTCTAACCGCTCCTTCTGTGAAGTGTCTGCCTTGATGGTGGACGGTTTCGTGGTGATGCTGAACTAGCAGGTTTGTCACATGGTGACGAGCGGGAAGTATAATAGGATGTTTTGTCTTTAAATCCAATTCGGCCTTCTCCAGACGTCCCCCTACTCGCAGCATTCCGTGTCTATCAAGGTATGGATTCAGCTTCAGAAGTGGGCTAGATTTTGGGATGGGCTTCTTAGTTTTTGCCCATTCAAATTCCTGAGGGTACGCGTCGTGTTGCACCCATCGCAGAATTCCTCTCTGTGCTTGGAGATGGCTTTCCGAAATGCTTATCTGCAGATTCGCTCTGCGACGCAGGAATCGGATTAATGCTGCTACGCCTCGTAAGACAGATCTCCAACGAGAGAAATTTTCAAAGGTAACTGGTACTGGGTTATGATCGAGGGGCAATATTTTGGTTTTCTTGACCATCGTTGAGAAGATGGTGGCTTGGACCACCGGTTTCTCATCCGCAGGGGTTGATTTACTGAGTTCCTGAGGTCGGATGTCAGCATCTTGATCTGGATTTATAAATTCATGGTGTTCCGGTCCCGGTAACGTCGAGGTGTCTTGACAGGTCAAGAACTCAGGACCCTTTATCCAGGTTGACTCTGCCAACTGGGAAGCAGGGATGGACCGTGTAGCATGATCCGCTGGGTTCTGGTCTGTTGGCACATGTCGCCACTGCTCAGGTTCTGAAGATTTTCTGATCCTGTCGACTCTATTGCTCACATAGACATAAAAGCGTCTGCTTTGGTTGTGAATGTAGCCCAGCACCACCTTGCTGTCTGTGTAGAAGATGGTGATTTGTAGCTCAAGGTCTATAGTTTTCTTTATCAGGTCAGCAAGCTCCACGGCCAATACGGCGCCGCACAGTTCTAACCTTGGTACTGTGTGACCTTGTTGTGGTGCTATCTTCGCCTTTCCCATTACGAAACCGATGTGAGTATTGTTCTCCCGGCCGTAGACTCTGACGTATCCTACAGCTGCTATTGCCTTAGTCGATGCATCTGAAAAGACGTGCAGTTCTTTTTTCAGTGCAGCTGCGGGTGAAACGGGAACGTATGTGCGCTGAACACTAACGTTTTGGAGACATCTCAGGGAGGCACACCATTTCTCCCATTCTTGCTTCTGGTCTGGTGGAAGTGGCTCATCCCAATCTTTGGTGTTTTGGGATAGCGTACGTAGAAGGAGCCTCCCTTGGATCGTTACAGGTGCGGCAAATCCTAGAGGGTCAAAAAGGCTGTTCACCGTTGACAGAATTCCTCTCCTTGTGAAATTGGACTTCTGGGCTGGAACTCTAAAGGTGAAGGCGTCCTTCTTCAAGTCCCAACATAGACCGAGACTACGTTGGATAAGAGGCATGTCTGTTGTAAAATCTAGGTCCTGTAGCCCCTTGGCATGATCTTCAGGACTGAAGGCTTCAAGCACTTCCTCACTGTGGACGCGATTTTGTGCAATGTGAGGTTGGCTACTGCTAGCATCTGGCGTGTTCTGTTCAGTAGGTCTATAGCTTCTGCTGGTGTGTGGCTACAGATTTTAGACCATCATCTACATAGAAATCTCGTTCCACGAATCGTCTGGCATCTGTGCCGTATTTGGTTTCGCCGATGTGAGCGGTGCGTTGCAGGCCGTAGTTGGCAATTGCCGGGAAGAACCGTTCCCAAAAACGTGCACTCGCATTCTGTACTCCGTTATCTGCTGGTTGCGCTGTTCGTCACTGAACCACAGGAAACGTAGGTAATTGCGGTGGTCTTCTCTGACTAGGAATGAGTAGAACATCTGCTGGATGTCGCCATAAAGGCTACGGCTTCCTTTCTGAAACGAATGAGCACGCCTAGGAGGCTGTTGATGAGATCTGGCCCTGTGAGAAGGGCTTTATTCAGGGAGAAGCCTTGGAATTTTGCACTCGCATCGAAGACTACCCGAATCTGGCCTGGCTTTTGTGGGTGGTACACTCCAAAGAATGGCAGGTACCAGCATTCTCTCACCTTCTTCCAGAGGTGGGGCAAGCTCAGCATGTCTGTTCTGGAGCATCTTATCTATGAACGCCACTAGATGATCTCTCATTGGCGGTTTCTTGTTCATGAGTCGTCTCAGACTGAAGAGGCGCGAGAGAGCTTGTTCATGGTTGTTTGGCAGGCGCTGTCTGGGTGTACGGAAGGGTAATGGGGCTACCCAACTCCCGGAGGCGTCCAATCCCAACAAGAGAAGGATTTCAGCTTCGGGGTCTAGGGCAGGGAAGAGGCTAGCCATGTGTTTCAGGTGAGGTATATTGCTTGCTACCTCTGGTGTCGCTATCTGGTTGCGATCATCTGGCAAAGCATCCCATTCTAGCAATGGTGGCAGTTTCAGTTTTGCACTTCCATCTAATGATTCTATGCAGAATCCAGTGACTTTCCTCCCCGCCGTGCGCTGGGAACCGGTGCACGTGGAAATAGTGAATGATGTGTCATCGGTTCGGACGCTAAAGAGGTCGAAGAATGCTGACCTGGCTAACGATTGATTGCTTTGTCCGTCCAGCATCACGTACATCTTCACAGCTTCTTCAGGGTGTCCGGTTGGGTAGACTTTGGTTAGGTAGATCTCGTGGCATAAGCGAGGGAATGCTGAGCCCCCACATACTGTCGTGCAGTTGATACTTGCGGTTGCCTCTCGATGCGCTTCAGTATTGTCCTGTGACTCCTTAGGCAAAGGAGGGGTAGGTGTTGTCCATTGTGTTGGCTCGGAATCTGGATGCAGTGCACCAGGGTGTCTGTCACTACCGCATAGGTGACATTGTACCTTACTTGTGCAAGCTTTGGCCATGTGCTCTGTAGACTCACACTTGAAGCAAAGTCTGTACTCCCTGATCAAGGCTTTCCTTTCTTCTAGGGGCTTCTTTCCAAAGTTTCTGCACTTGTTCAGAGCGTGCGAGGACTTGTGGAGTGGACAGAAAGGATCTTTATTTGTGCTTAGGGTTTTAGGTAGTGCTCTCTTCGACGGATGCTCATCTGACTTGCTTGTGGATGAGGCAGCGACCTGTGTTTTGTGGACAGACACAATGGTCCTTTCCTCGCCATTTGTGTTGTTCGCTTGAAGTCGGAGTTATAGTTGGCCCTTTTGGTGGTAGGGAACTCCGTTTCTCTGAAGCTTCGATTTCGAGGATCGTTGCACCGTTTTGTTTGTTAGGCAACAAATTCTTGAAGAGCGGCGAAGGGAGGGTCTCTGTCTAGGTTGCGCTCTCTATAGGCATCTGATAATTCGATCCACTTTTCGATTAGCTGTGTAGGTAATTTTCTAACGATAGGCTTCTGTGTTCTATGCTGGTCGAGACATGTCAGTCCGTTAGGTTAGGATCTTCTTTGGCTGCTCGCAACTGTGTAAGGAGAATAGAGAAGTCCCATAACCTGTGAGGTTCGTTAGTGCGGATGACTGGGAAATCGCTAACACGTTCTAACAATGAGGACTCCGTCAACGTGGATGCACCAAACCGTTGATCGAGCACTTCCCAGGCTTGTTTGAGGGCGATGACTGGGTCACCGAGATGAGATGAATAAATATCCTTCACTACTCGTGTAGATTCTGGTCCTAGCCAAGCCATCAGATGTATGATCTCCTCGATTGCCGTAACCTCTCGTCACTAACGGTATGTAAGAAGATGTGCTTCCATAGTAAATAGTCTCTGCCTGGCTTGTCAGAAAACTTCTGTGCTCCTCTTGAAGCCAAATCCACCTTCCCTTGTCGAGGTGGGCATTCTGTGTTTCTTTCCCTGGGTGTCGCAAAGTCCATCTGGGCTGTATGGGGCTTGTATTTGGGGGGAGATGGTAAGCTGAACCATATGGAATTGGTGAAAGCAGGATCAGGGGTTTCCCGTGGGTCCTGGTAAGCATAGTCCCTAGGATCAGGAGCGGAAGCTAAGGACAGCTGTTCTGTGTCTGCAGAATACTTGTTGATTATTACGTCTTGCCATGACACATGTGATGGTTGTTCCTTTCGCCGCTGGGCAGGTCGATCGTGTTTCATGGGCTTCACGTCCGTCCATGAGTTGCCTTGAGGCTGTGGCTGGAACACTGCTGCCTCTACGTTGAGGTTGTGGCTCGCGGCTACTCTTGTGTCTGCCTGCTGAGTATCCTTCACTAATGCTGATGGAACAATCTGGTTACCTCTTGTGTCTTGGCTTGTTGGAGTAAATTTTTCAGCTTCTAGGAGGGTTTCGACTTGTACGAATTTGGCGGTGTCAGCATTCTGAATAGTTCGCGAAACTAGTGGTTGAGATTCTCCTCCTTGTCCCTGCCGTAATGAGTTCTGGTTGTTCACGTAGGCTTCGACACGGTTCTGCAAGTTCTCTCCTTCCAGCTGTGTAGGATTGAAGTTGAGGGAAGCATTGGCAGCTTCCGCCCGTAAAGCTGTTGCCCGTACTGCCTTTTTTGCAGCCTCCCGTTTATGCTGAAGATACGTACGGTTGGCTTGAGCTATGGCTTTGGCCACTTCTTCCTCTTGTAATCGCTCTTCATCTGCCACTTGCAGATCTACAGCAGCTTCATCAGCCTCGATTTGTGCTAATATCGCTAGGTGGCGAGACTCTCTTTACTCGAGGCCCGGGACGAACGGCTGTGATGAGAGGATGCTTGGAAGAATGGTTAGAGCCTGTGATATAAGATTGCTGTGAAACGTGGCTACCTGAGTGAGACCGTGCCGGTTTGGGGTGAAAGGACGAGGCTTTCTTTGAAGCATGAGAAGAGGCCCTGTGCGAGCGATGGGATGACTCCGACTCGGCCTTCTCGTTGCTTGTGTCCTTTGCTTGCAGATTTGTCTGAGAGTCATCACAGTTTGAAAGGAAATTCGCATGCTGTATGTTAAACGCCTGGATGCTTTGTAAGTCCGCTTGGAGACTTGGGTCATCCAACTGTGACTGGATGAAAATGAGGTGGCGTTCGCTATCCTTTGACTTTAGATGCGTCTTCCTCATGCGTTCGTTCTCAATTGTGATGCGACCAGGAGAGAGCTCTCCTTTAGGTTTATTGCAGAGCTCTATTAATTTATCTCGGGAATTAGTGTAGCTTTTGTAATACCTGTCCCACTCAACCATCAGATACGATCGCATTTCCTTGGTGAGCTCCCTATGCGCCCTCGTTTCATATTGTCTCTGAGTTGCCTTTGCATCTTCTGAATTTCGGAGGACACACTCTTCATTTGAGTCGGTCGATTAGTAGGCCCAACTCTTTTGGCACGTCACAGCCTTCTGCCATGATTGAGGAGACTCAAGAAATTGCTAAAACACTTTTAGAAATGTCAATACAGTTCACTATTTGCCCACTTGGGTGCGTTGCACAAACTGTTGTAGACGTAGGCGCGGTTCGCCTTGCGGTCTCTGGGGAGCGCTGCTGGAGTGCGTTGCAGCTGGCGCTGTTTACCTTGCGGTCTCTGGGGAGCGCTGCTGGAGTGCGTTGCAGCTGCGCCGGTTTACCTTGTGGTCTCTGGGGAGCGCTGCTGGAGTGCGTTGCAGCTGGCGCGGTTTACCTTGGGTCTCTGGGGAGCGCTGCTGGAGTGCGTTGCAGCTGGCGCGGTTTACCTTGTGGTCTCTGGGGAGCGCTGCTGGAGTGCGTTGCAGCTGGCGCGGTTTACCTTGTCTTAATGCTGGCCTGTAGTTTGCAGAGGAGTCACCAAAGGACGCTGAGTGTAACTAATGTGAGAGATTACTGGCTAGGGAGTTTTACCCTGGATGAGGTTTGCAGAGCTGGAATTTCCAATTATAGATCTCCTAAGGGCCTTGCCTTGAGTCTCTGTTTTGGGCTTTACCAGGCCTGCACACCCGAGGGTGATTTTCCTTTCCAGTGTATTTTCTCTTTCAACAGTAGTTAAGCTAACAGCTGAATTAATAACTCATTCTGCGCAGACTTTCTTGCCTTTTAAGCCACATGCCTTGGAACCTTTACTTTGATATAAACTTCACAAACTTGTTTTCTCAATTGCTGAAGTTAAGCTGCCTTTCCATGAGGTGAAAAAAAGGAGGGGGAGCAGCCAGACTGACTCATTTAGCTTTAAATGCAAAGAAAAATGTCCTTTAGGAAGCTGGCTTTTAGATGCAGCTGCATAAAGTGAAGGTCAAACAGTCTTTCATTGTTTCAAAGGGTAAACAATCAAATGGAGCTTGGGAATGAATCTATCCAGCCTCTTCTCACTGTTCTGTTCCCACGGTAGCTTTGCGGAAAACAGCAGTGATAACTCCGATAAAGGGGTATTTTACATACAGATTCTTTATTTCCAGGCATCCTAAACAAACACTTACAGTGTTGAAAAGATTCATCCGGATTACTCAGTCTGTCCCTTCATACGGTGTGAGAAGAGGGTAACTTCACTCCCATGCTGAGAGAGTGTGAGAAGCTGCTCTTCTGGAGAATTGGAATTCCTAATGGAGGGCTTTCTTCTTACCAGCATGCAAAGCACCTCAGCACCAATCAGACACATAGAACTGGTCACATGTCACAGAACTACATTTCCCTGAAGACATTGCCCTTAAAGGGATAGCTCTTAAACATTATAAAGCTGTCTCTTAAGGAGACAGTAGCCAATACTGACTATTCTCAGGCTGCTCTAGTCAGCACAAGCATCGTTGTTCACATTATAATTGAAATGTGAACAATATTGCTGCATTAATAAAAACAACACACAAAAAAGTTTTTATTTTTTATATATTTTTATTTTTTGTATTCTTTTAACATGGTCATGTTTGATATCATTTGAAAGGCCATGTTCAGGCCTTCCAAATTAGACACCCTCCATGACCCCCTAGCTGAAAGGAACCCCGTATCTCCACCAGGGGATTTCCTTGGGAAATCCCCAGGCAGCTAGGGGTTCCCTGGCTATCTGACGTCATCGCGCTATGCGCGATACGTCAGGAGGCGAGGGGGAACCCAGAGGTGATCCAAGATGGCGGCCCCCACCGGAGCTAGATCGCGATGTGGCGCCGATTGGTGCTGGATCGCGATCTGTTAGTAAGGGGTTAAAATAAAGGCACCGCTTTAAAGGGCAGAACACTGCCCTTCAAAGTGGTGCCTTTATTTTTTACTTTAAACCCTCCCGATCGGGAGGTAGAGGGATCCAAAAGAATTCCCCCTCCCTTTCAGGCGATCTCCCGGTGTTGCCGGGGGGTCGCCTGGAAACGACGTCATCTCGCATGGCGCGATGACCTCAGACGTCGGGGGCCGGCCTATATTCAGCGTCTGGCTTCCCTGAAGCCAGAACGCTGCGGGACCCTGGACAGAGAGGTGAGTATCTCCGCCGGGGCTCCCGCTTGCAAGTGACGTGTGGGGGACGTCCTCCGCATATAACGGGAGTCAATGAGGACTTTCCCCACACGTTATCTGCAGCAAAGGGGTTAAGGGTTAATGGGCAGGTTTCATCCCTCACGGTATACATTTTATTTTTTCCTTTATTAATGGCATTTTAGGAATTAATGGGTAGGCGCCATGCCTCACAGTGTATGTATTTCATGTTTTCTCTTGATAACTGGCATTTTAGGGGTTGATATGCCCCACAGTGTATTCATTTCCGGTTTTCCCTTAATGGCATTTTAGGGGTTAATGGGTAGGCTAGATGCCTCATTGTCGGGTATTGTTACTGTACAGACTTTTAAAAAAAACGACTGGATAACTTCCTGCAGACACAGAATATTAAGGGTTATAGTATTTAATATGTGGGTAAAAGCTTCTTGATCCAAGGAGAATTCTGACTGCCATTCTGGGGTCAAGAAGGAATTTTTCCCCAGTGTGTTGCATATTGGTGAGCGCTTCAGACTGGGTTTTTTGCCTTCTTTTGGATCAACAGTAGTAGGTGATGTGTGAGAGGCTGAACCCGATGGACGCATGTCTTTTTTCAACCTATGTAGCTATACCGGAGTGGTACTGCGGTGGGAGGATACTGAGCCTGGGAGGCGGTGTTGCACCAGTACAGGGGTGTGCGGTGAGTTGTTGCAGGAAGCAGCAGAACAATTGGTTTAGAGGTGACTAACAGTTCACGTATGGCTTGAAAGTAGGGAAGCGGGAAACAAACCAGGACAATGGGATCTTGGACACACTGGGTACTAGAGGGTATGGAGACACAGGAAAGGCTGGTAACGATGGCCAGGATTTGGGGTTCAGAATAATGCAGCAGAGCCAAAGCATAGGTCCTTTCTCACTGGTAGTGGTTTGCTGGAGCTAGGAGAGGGGGCGTGGCCCTTTATTCAGGTAAGTCATGTGACCTATGGTGTTTGTGTTTTAACTGAATATGTGCTGGATCTCAGCGCTGTAAATGAGTAGCACAGGAATGAAGATGCCCTGAAGTGCAGGCTGAGATCAGATGCACAATACTTGAAGGGGGCTGCCAAGGCACGTTTCAGGAACCTGACACACAGGGTTATTCAGAGAGCACCGAAATGTTGCAGACATTCCCCGCGCTTAGGGGCAATTCTAGTTCGCCGACCCTGTGGTGTATTCAGCATGCACCGCAGGGTCCCCGTAGTGCAGGGAAAACTCACCGCAAACCTGCCGAAAACCTGCATAAACCGCTGCAAAAATCACGCCGAACATGCTGGAAAAAGCCGACCAGCTGCCAATCACAGCACAGAGCAGGCGAACGAGTTGATAAAAACCCCCACAAAACCGTACGCTAGAGAGTTTTAAACTGAAACACTTTGCAAAAGATCGACTAAACGAAAATGCCTGGAATTTACATATGAGATCCTATGAATAATAGTAAAAAGGTCTGTTACAGAAAAAACGCGGAAAAAAAAGTTTGCCAAAAAAATCCTGAAACATGCCTAAAAGATCCTAAAAAAATCTAATGAATAGACTTTTTACTGCAGAATAAAATAATAAATGGTTTATTAGATATTGAATTAAAACGATAATCTTTTTTAACATTGAAGCCTATGGGATTCGCCTGAATAAACCTGTTGAATGAAACCACCGAACAGCAGGGCATTTCGGCAATTTTTCACTGCTGTTTGGTGTTCCCTGAATAGGTGAACCTCTATGGGGGATTTCACTGCCGCCGAACAGGCACCGTACATGCATGCAATTCGCCAAAATTAGGCGAACCGCCTGCTCTCTGAATAGACTAATGGCCCCGAAATGTCCCCGTATGCTGAATTTCAGTGTCCGGTTACATTTCGGCAACATTTCAGATCTCTCTGAATAACCCCCACAGTCTATTCATTTAATGCTTTTCCTTGATTTAATGGCAGTTTAGGCTGGGGTCAGACGAATGCAGTGCGAACGTGTGCTTAGGCGCACTTAATTACGGCCATGGTAGCAGCAAATGATGTCCAACGCAGGCCCACACATGACGTTCGGCCGCACAACGCAAGCGGAAAACGAATGAATTTTTGCAAGAACGTCGAACCAGTAGTACTGACGTACAGAGTGCGCTGCGTCCGCATAGCGGCTTCTGTGCGTGATTAGGAGACGTCAGACGCTGCTCATGTCTGGCCTACATAACATAAAAAATCACGCCCGAAAATACGCATCGTATGACTGCTTTCGCGTCTTCCGTGAAAAAATAGGTCAATGCGTTCGGACACGTTAGTTTGACCCTAGCCTGACGGGTTAATGGTTAGGCTACATACTTCAGTGTAATGATTTAATGTTTTCCCTTGATTAGTGGCATTTTAGGGTTAATGGGTAGGCTACATGCCACACTGTTTATTTTTATTGTATTTCCCTACTTTAACCCCTTCCCAACCACTGACGTACTATGTACGTCCTGCCCACGGGACTCCCTTAGACCTGCAGACGTACATAGTACGTTAGCAGGCTTCTAACCTCCCTCCTGCCGATACTCACCTTCCTCGCCGGTTCCCACTACGTCTATGGCAAGCTTGAAGCTTGCCTTGGTGTTTTCTGGGGGCCGGCCAATCCGATGTCATCACGCAGCGTGATGACGTTATCAGCTGGCGCCGGTGGTGAGAAACCAGGAAGGGGAGGGGGGCTCCTTTGGAGCCCTCTATCTCCTCAACCGTTTAAGGTACAGTGATGCAAGTTGCACCACTGGAAAGGGTAAAGTCTCCCCTTTTCAGCGGTGTACAGTATTAACTGTTTTGCTCCCGGATCGCAATTTGGTGCAAATTTGCACCAAATCGCGATTCAAACCTGGAGGGGGCTGACATCTTGGATGTCAGCCAAGCCTCCAGGTCACCCCCACCCACTGACATCCTCACCATATGTGTGAGTAGGTCAGTGGGCCAGTTAACCCCCAAGCTGCCATGTGGAGTTGACTTTAAGCCAGTAATTCGCTGTTTCCACCCTACTATGGTCCGCACTAAGAGCTCCACCAACAGCCAGAAGACACCAGCTAAAAATACCCACGCCGCGGTCCGCTCGCTGGACGAGTACCTGGTGCCGAGGCCTACGCCGCCCACCCCACCATCTAAGATGGTGGATGCTGCAGCACCTGCTTCTTCCCAGGATCCGAAGGCGGCCATCACGCGGCTGGAGCTCCAGTTGGAGTCCCTCCTGGCTGGCATGCCCACCAAATCCGACCTGGCTGAGATGCTCACGGATCTCCGCGGCTCCTTCCATCGCGACGTGGAGGAGGTGAGAGCGGAGATTTCGGCCCTGTCTTCCAGGGTGACTCACCTAGAACACACAGCCCCACACCGCGCACCTCCGGCGGCTGACGCAGCTCACGGCTTCTCCGGCCTCCGGCTCTTAGTGGATGACCTCGACAACCGTGGCCGGAGATGCAATATCAGGATTCGTGGATTGTGGGAACCGGACCAACCTGAACATCTGGATGAGGTACTCGGCCGGCTCTTCACTGCGATCTCGGGGTGCGAAATACGACCCGCACGTGATCTACCCCGTGCCCACAGGGCCCTGCGCCCAAAGCCCCAGCAGGGAGAACCCTCGCGAGATGTAGTTTGCTGCTTTTCAAATTACAGACTGAAAGAGGTGATTATGCAGCGAGTTCGGAACACCAGAACCTGGGATTTCGAGGGACAGCAAATTTAATTATTTAATGATCTGTCGCCCTTCACCCTCGCGGCGCGCCGCCATCTTCGCCCAATTACGCAAGCACTACGCCACCGCAATGTTTCTTACCGCTGGGGCTTTCCATTCTCCCTGATGGTTCGCCTTGACGGGGTTCAACACGCTATATATTGCCCTAAAGATGTACCTGACTTCCTGGAGGCCTTACAATTGGCACCACTAGAGATACAGGACTGGGAGCGGGATGAACCAGGAGGTAGAGTGCCTAGAACGCAACGACAGCCGCAGCGCCGCCGTCCCGGGGCGGCGAGAGAGGCTGCCAACCTGGATCATTAGTAACGCCTCAACCGCTGCAGTAATGGCGCCCCACTTTATCCACCACGGTTATGGCTCTCTCGGAATGGGCATGTACCCGACACCTAGGACCTGAAGGCCCGGTTTCCCTACTGAGGGTTAATGTTTCCTGACATCTCTGCAGGCCTGTGTGGCCTACTCCGGGGTCTCGCCGCTGGACCGACATAGTGGACGAGACCTCTTGATTGGGACCGTGGCGGGACCTGTGAGACACGAATACGGTTACCTGCGCCACATGTTTATGCCTGACACTGACACCTGCCCGGGACCAGCATCTGCAGAGACCGCACCCCTGCTTTCCCGCCTTGATTTGAGGGGAGCTCTTTATACAGTTGAGACTACACCACTCCCCAAGGGGAATGGAGACTTGAATAGGAAGTGGAGCACCGCCACGACGAACCCTATTAATGTACCTCGTGCCACCTAACCGCAAGTCGCATTGCGCATGGATTGTACGGGTAGTTTACACTACAGCATGGGCCTGGGGTCTCTCGGTTATTTGGGAGGTTGGAAACGCCAAGCATGTCTGCATACGACACGGGTGACTGCTCGCCCCAATCGGGACACGTCAGCCGCCCGCGTGGGTCCCGGTCACTGCACATGGCGCCGATGATTGCGCCCGGGCATTGATGGGGCACTGCGGGATGGGCAGCAGGCGATTTAATTGAGTAATGTGGGTGGACGTCAGAGATTGCCACCAAGCACGCGACGGGCCACCCAGGTGGCGACGTGCGGCGGGGCACCCAGGCAGGGGAATCAACCTCTCTGTTTGAGCCAGTGACCGCCCGGTGATAGAAGTAGTAGTAAGCTTCTTATGCGATGCTGGGTGGGTACAGATGGGTGGGGATGCCATGATGCGCGACGGCTGAGCTGAGCTAAGCTAAGCTGCGGGAATCCTGTTTATACTGTTTTTACTGTTCTTGCATATGCCTAGCACGGTGGTTACACATTGTTATACGTTGTTTATAAACCGGAGGGGACTGGATTATAGCCAGTTCCTTACATATTCTTCCTGTTTTTCTGCACCATATATTTGTTCCTTGAAATCTTTTTGCCTCCTGAGGCATCTTGGTGGATCACGTGGTACCTCCCACGTCCCTCTGGGCAGGGCACACTTACCAGTCGATGTGAGCCCCGAGATCCACGGCCTACGATGTAAGGTTGGGATTCTCCCCTCACACGACCTGTGCCTACAACCCCAATATTGACCCACACTTTGTGGTAGGGTCCTGACCATCTCTCCTTCCTCAAGAGAGACCCCTGCCTTCTACGGATCTAACTAACATATTTCCTCTGTCAGATAACCCCCTCCGTTGCCCTCCCCTACCCACGAACACCCCCCATCCTACCTGCCTCCCTCATACGAACCAAAGCGTCTGCGCTTACCTACCCCCCCCCCCCCTTTTTTTTCCCGTTTATTTACACCGCTCTCCAACCGGAGCACCATGCCAGGATCGGGTGGCCGGGCGAGGGAGCTGGCACCGGTGGATATCAGAGTCGTGAGTTACAATGTCCGCGGCCTTAATAAACCCGAGAAACGGAGACTACTTCGAGACTTGGCCGCGCTGCGTACATCATACAAGAGACTCACTTCTGCTCTCTATCTCCTCCGTCACTAAGGGACCGCAGATACCCGACGGGTTATTACGATCATAATCCCGATTCCAAGTCGAAAGGGACGGCGATTTTGTTAGCCGGTTCCCTCCCCTTCATACACCGAGATACACACTCAAATGGGGATGGACGGTGCCTGTTTGTGAAGGGCGAGATAGCTGGAGCGGTCTACACCTTCGCGAATCTCTACTTGCCTAATACAAACCAGCACCAATACTTGGCTAAAGCATTGCTCTCCCTGGAGGATTTTTCCGAGGGAGTATTGATACTTGGAGGAGATCTTAACATCCCTCTAAACCCGACTGAGGACTCATCTAACACGTCCCACAGAACACCCAGAAGAATTTTACGCCAGATCCACCATTCCCTGCGGTCCTTACGACTGGTGGATTTTTGGAGAGCACATCATCCACTGGTTAGGGACTACACCTACTACTCAACGGTACACGACTCATACACCAGATTGGACTATTTTTTCGTACCCCAATATGACTTACCTTTGGCTCGAAGGTCGGAGATTCAGGCCACTACGTGGTCTGACCACGCCCCTGTGGTGCTCACGATGGTGTCTCCGCTGCAAAGACCCCGGGAGCGATGCTGGCAGCTGAACACGTCGCTACTCTCGGATGCCATGGTAGTGGCAGAGGTCGAACAGTCGGTGCGATCCTTTTTTGACGATAATGGAGGGACGGACGTCCCTGCCCCCACGGTGTGGGAGGCGCACAAGGCGGTGTTACAGGGCAAATTGATATCCATCGCCACGGAGAAAAAGAGGGCCTTCAAGGAGGAACTGGACGCACTATACACCAATATAAGGACCCTTGAGCTGGAACACCAGGCGACCGGGGAGGCAGGCACGTACACTAGACTACTGCAACACTGCACCTAACTGGCGAACGCACCTAACCCCAGGATTCAAAGGGCTATGCTCCAGACGTGCTGTTTTTTCACGATGAATGAGATCAAGCTGGGACGCCTGCTATCGCGCCTCCTGAAACAGAGACGGAGTCAGGTGTATGTCCCGTCGGTACACATGAACGCGGGCCCACTGACTCTCGACCCGCAGCGAATAGCTCAGTTGTTCAGGGACTACTACTCAACCCTCTACCATTCTGTAAAGGACGCTGGCCCGCCACCTGAACGCCTCCTTGAGGACTACCCTGCGAGCCGAGTCCCTCGCCGTCTCACTACAGAGCAGAGTGTGCCGCTCGGTCTTCCCATCACGGCCGAGAAATATCGCAAACCATTAAAGCCCAGAAGAATGGTAAAGCCCCAGATGGATTTCCGGCCATTTACTACAAAAAATTTGGGAATATTTTGATACCACAAATGGTGAGAACTTTCAACGCACTGCTCTCGCACGACATGCTCCACCCACATTCACTTTCCGCCACGATAGTGGTGCTCCCTAAGGAGGGGAAAGACCCTCAGATGTGCTCCAGTTACAGGCCAATCTCACTCCTCAATAGCGATTTGAAAATCGTCGCCGCCACCCTCGCGGGTCGCCTCAAAATGGTTCTCACCACCCTTGTGAGGAAGGACCAGGTGAGATTCATCCCGACCAGAGAAGCAAGAGACGGCACGATCCGGACACTGAATTTGATTCAGTCGGCACAACGATCTGAAATGCCACTACTGCTTTTATCGACGGACGCCGAAAAGTCGTTCGATCGGGTTTCCTGTCTATGTATTCAACCTTACGAGCCATGAATATACCGGCGGAGTTCATCAAATGGCTATCAGCTCTATATAGCGAGCCCAACGCCAAAGTCTGGGTTAATGGTGTATTCTCCGAGATATTTCAGATCCGAAATGGGACCAGACAGGGATGTCCCCTATCCTCTTTGCCCTGACGCTGGAACCATTTCTTGAATCCGTACGGAGAAATGCAGATATTCCAGGCTGGAAGGGCCGACGCCACACACATAAAGTCTCGGCCTACGCAGACGACCTTCTATTCTATGTATTAGATCCATTACAGACCCTTCCAGAGATCGTTAAGGAGTTTGAGGTATACGGCTGATTAGCGAACCTCAAGTTGAATATGGACAAGTCTGAAATTCTGAACTTGACGGCCGACGCGGCGACTGAGCGCACGCTCCGCCGCACCCTCCCATTTGTGTGGTGTACCACAAGAATGAGGTATTTGGGACTGTGGCTAACGAAACATCCGCAAGACCTTTTTAAGGAGAACTTCTTGCCTCTGTGGGCTGTCATATGCCGCGACGTGGCGCGTTGAAAACCGCTGAAGGTGTCCTGGTTCGGGAAAATAAGTATACTTAAAATGAATATCCTGCCGAGACTGCTTTACCTCTTCCTGACACTGCCCATACATGTCCCAACCGCCTTTCTTGACCAGATCCGCTCCTCTAGTTCCCGCTTTGTATGGGGATCCTCAAGGGTGCGGATTAGTACCCGCATCTTGTCGCGTCCGAAATCAGCGGGTGGTCTCGCACTACCAAATTGGGCTTGCTACTACCAAGCTGCCCACTTGGTTAGGGTGGTGGAGTGGTCCACGGGGGGAAGACAGACGCTATGGCAGGACCTGGAAGGGGACGCAACACCCCACGACCTCGCATTTCTACCGTGGATAGCGCCGGCCAAACGCTCTACAACTCCTCATCCATTCATAGGCGCTACGTTGCGGGTCTGGGCCTCAGTGACACGCCGATGTTCCTTCTCCACTTATCCCTCGCCAATGCTCCCGCTGCTGCATAACCCGGATTTCCTGGCAGGGGTTCACCCTGGACTGCGCAGAAAACTGGACCCGGTGGTAGTCCCCAGGGCTACTCACTTTATCGTGGGACAGAACCTGAATCCCCCTTGGGAGAGGCCCGCCCCAGCGGCAGCCCCGACAATGCTGGAGAGGTTTAATTACTCGCAGATCACGCACTACCTGCTTTCATTACCGGCACATCATCGGCTGACCCGACCCCTCACCACCTTTGAAACGTTCTGTCTGTCGAGACATCCACTGTCTCATGGCATCTCGGTGGTTTACCGCATGCTGCAGATGCATCCTACACCAGAACCTCCGAAATTTGAGGAAACATGGGAACGGATGCTTGATACCACCATTGAGGAGGAGCAATGGAGGGACTCGTACGAGCTTATCCATCGTGGGTCCATACAGGCTCGCCTGCAGTCCACTTCATACAAACTTGTGTCACTCTGGTACTGCACACCCACGCTTCTGTTCCGGATGGGCTTGAGGCTCACACCGAACTGTTGGCGGTGTGACGCCCCCTCGGGCACCTATCTCCACGTGTGGTGGGAGTGTGCGGCCCTCACACCTTTCTGGCGCCAGATTAAGGATACGGTGATGGATGTTGCTGACATTGATCTGACATTTACACCTGCGGTGTTCCTCCTTACACATACGCAATGTTCCGTAAAAGCACTGAAGAAATCAGTCGTACTGCCAATGCTGTTGACGGCGAGACTTCTGGTGGCCCGCTTCTGGAAGTCCGCACACACTCCTACCTACCAGGACTGGTTAGCTAGAGTGGAAGAAGTGAGATCGCAGGAAGACCTGGCTGCTAGAATGGCAGACACCATGGAAAAGCACTTGCGTAAATGGCTCCACTGGGGCACCTACCTGACTATGCCAAAATGCTGTGGACGCGCCGAGCCTTAGTGGGGACACACGACTATATCAAGATATGACACCTCTTACGCTCAGCATGTTTGAACGGGCGGAGGGCTGAGAGGTCCGCTGCACCGACCTGGGATGGAGGAGAGGGTTCCTTACCTCTGTTGGAACTAAACCGGCATCCCTTAACATCCCCACATACTACCCTTACACTTACCCCCCTTTTTTTTTTCTCTTCTCATCTCTCCCTCTTTGCACCCCCCATCTACCCGCTTCTCACCCGTCCTGCTCCCCTCCCCCCCTACCTCACCTCACATGCTATCTCACTAACCCACCTCCGCCTTCCTTACTTCTTTGGAACGTGCCCCCCCCCAGCCGCTACTACAAGAGCCATTCCATGCTCTCCCATTTCTGATTTCACAGCACTCGTTTCCCGGTGGATGATATGGACGCTTCCACACACAGTCCTGCTGCTCCCTAGCTACTAGGGTCCTCATGGACACCTGATGGGACGAAGTAATGTCGGACCACAGAGCCTTGGCCCGCATTTACTGGTGGGCTGTCACCCAGATGTCCTGCATTGTACCAGGGGGAACGTTGTTGATTCACCAGGTTGCTCGGAGAGCTGGAACTCAGATTGCTGATGCCAGACCCGACAAGTCGGGACGGGACACAGCAATGGAGATACCAATCTATTTGCACACGTCAGTATCTGTATCGCTGTTATTTTGCAATGCCTTGAAAAATATACAGAGTACCCAGTAATTACATTGCTTTGATGATGCACTTAATATGTATTCTATCTTGCTTTGACTAATACATTTCTCTGATGCTACATTTCATATGTCTGCTATCTTGCTCTGACGACTGCACTTCTTCGATGATGCATTCCATATGTATGCTTCCTTGCTTTGACGACTACATTTATTTGATGCATATCGTATGTACACCATTTTGCCTTGACAACTGCAATTCTTTGATGATGCACTTCATATGTATGTTATTTTGCTTTGAATTTAAAAAAAAAATTGGCACGAAACGGTCGGAATAAGCGCAGCGCACATAGATGAACTGGTTTAAAAATTTTAAAACTATTTAGCCGGGGTCTTTTTTGGTGGTTGTAGATTTTGGGGATTAAATTCCGAAAAATGTGTTTTTACCATTTTTTCATCATATTTCATATTTCTTTATAGTAAACTATTTGATATGATGGAAATAATGGTATTTTTAGAAAGTCCATTTAATGGCGGGGAAAACGGTGTATAATATGTCTGTGTTGAATAAACGAGTAAGAGGAAAATTTGACCTAAACACGAACAGCGCAGAAACGTAAAAACAGCAGCAGTTACTAAAGGACGGATTTGTGTAAAACAGCCCGGTCACTAAGGGGTTAATGGAGTTTTAGGGTTTATTATGGAAGTTTAGACTCTAAAGGGTCAATTCATCTTTAGATCTTTTGCTTGTCGCATTTCGGGGAATCCATTTTGCCGAAAATACGTTGAATTCCCTATTTAGCAAATGGTAGCCGTAGTTTGCAAAAATTGGAGTCGCTGAATCAGTTATCGGACATCTGCAAAAACTGCCAAATTGCAGCAAATAAAATATTGAATTTATGTATCAGGTTAATACAACATAAAGCAAACAAAGATCACCAGATAGCGCAAAAAAATTTTTCCTTATGTATATACGTATATACAGTAGTAACTTCGGATAGTACTTATCGGTAGGGATGAGCCGAACACCACCGAGTTCGGTTCGCACTCGAACTTTTCAAATGTTCGGATTCGAACTCAATGCAAGTCAATGGGACTCAAAATTCGATTTTTAGAGTGCCCTCCAAGAGGGCATAAAAGCTAGACATGTGCACAGCACAAAATTTCGTTTTGAACTAATGGATTAGTCCTAAAATGCAATTTATTTAGTTGCTAAAGAAATTCGTTTTCAGTTCTTTAGTATGAGAACTAATTTCATTCATCCGAAAACCAGTGGATACAATTACTATTGTAGTGGCTCCTCAGAGGGCTGAGATCGCTGCTTGTTACAGTATCTTTCACGCTCAGCACAATGTGTCAGGCAGAGCCGTTACAGTAACTGACTGCTGCTCATCTCAGTGCTCAGAGTTTCAGTAAAACTAGTAAATAATATTTTTATATATAAGATTAGAACAATATTATTTCCTTGTTTTACTGAAACTCTGAGCTGGTACAGTCAGTTACTGTAACAGCTGAGCCTGATACATTGTACTGAGAGATAATATAACAAGCAGCCGATCTCAGCTCTCACAGGGCTAAAAAAAAGTCTCCTCTCTGTATAATGTATAGAACATCCTCCTGCATTATTTAATACCCCTCTCTGTATAATGTATATAACATCCTCCTGCATTAATTAATGCCCCTCTCTGTATGGAACATCCTACTGCATTGGCATGTGGAGGGTGCAGAACTTTCGGAATGCAATGCTTATCCAGCACAGGAGAGGGAACTTTTACTTAAACTTTGTATCTCTGTGGGGGAGACACAGGAATATAAAAGCAGGGGAGAGGAAAAATATTAACGTAAATCGGTCTGAAAGCTCAGACAAGAGATGACTGGTGCAAATTTATTTTTATAATAAAATAAAGTGCTTTAATTCCAGGGAAAACATTCAAATAAATCACACTGAAAGCTCATAATGACAGTAACTGAGAGCTGGATACTAAATGTATCAGATGTAAAAAATCCTTTATAACAAGCAGCACTGGGAGAGGAGAGGGACTCTATATAAACCGTGTTTTATAGATGAGGAAAGGGGGATAGAGTGCTCCTGGCAGTGGTGTAGCGTGGGGGGGGCTGGGGGGGGGTCGTGGCCCCGGGCGCAGTTTTGTTACGGGCGCATTTGCACCCCTAAAACTGGCCCGGAGTTGAGGGGACCCAGATGCCGTTCAGCGCGGGAGTGCCTGCCCGGTCCTGAAGAGTCCGTCCTGTTAAAGGGAAGCGGCTGCGTGCAGGCGCAGCCGGTCACGTGGTCCGGCTAATCAGGTGGTACTGAGTCTCTGTACCACCTGACTGGCCGGACCGCGTGACCTGCGCACGCACGCCACGCAGCAGCATCCCCTTCAACAGGACGGACTCTTCAGGACCGGGCAGGCACTCCCGCGCTGAACGGCATCTGGGTCCCCTCAACCCCTGCCGGAGCTGGAGCAATATCCAGGTGAGAGCTGGGCAAATCCATGTGTAAGATGGGCAAATCCATGAGCTGGGGCAAATCCATGAGCTGGGGCAAATCCATGAGCTGGGCAAATCCATGAGCTGGGCAAATCCATGACCTGGGGGCAAATCCATGAGCTGGGCAAATCCATGACCTGGGGCAAATCCATGAGCTGGGGCAAATCCATGAGCTGGGGCAATCCATGACCTGGGGGCAAATCCATGACCTGGGGGCAAATCCATGAGCTGGGAGCAAATCCATGAGCTGGGCAAATCCATGAGCCGGGGGCAAATCCATGAGCCGGGGGCAAATCCATGAGCTGGGGCAAATCCATGAGCTGGGGGCAAATCCATGAGCTGGGGGCAAATCCATGAGCTGGGGCAAATCCATGTGTGAGCTGGGCAAATCCATGTGTGAGCTGGGGCAAATCCATGTGTGAGCTGGGGGCAAATCCATGTGTGAGCTGGGGCAAATCCATGTGTGAGCTGGGGCAAATCCATGAGCTGGGGCAAATCCATGAGCTGGGCAAATCCATGTGTGAGCTGGGGCAAATCCATGAGCTGGGGCAAATCCATGAGCTGGGCAAATCCATGAGCTGGGCAAATCCATGAGCTGGGGGCAAATCCATGAGCTGGGCAAATCATGTGTGAGCTGGGGCAAATCCATGTGTGAGCTGGGGCAAATCCATGTGTGAGCTGGGGCAAATACATGTGTGAGCTGGGGCAAATACATGTGTGAGCTGGGGCAAATCCATGTGTGAGCTGGGGCAAATCCATGTGTGAGCTGGGGCAAATCCATGAGCTGGACAAATCCATGTGTGAGCTGGGGCAAATCCATGAGCTGGGGCAAATCCATGAGCTGGGCAAATCCATGAGCTGGGCAAATCCATGTGTGAGCTGGGGCAAATCCATGTGTGAGCTGGGGCAAATCCATGTGTGAGCTGGGGGCAAATCCATGTGTGAGCTGGGGGCAAATCCATGTGTGAGCTGGGGCAAATCCATGTGTGAGCTGGGCAAATCCATGTGTGAGCTGGGGCAAATCCATGTGTGAGCTGGGGCAAATCCATGTGTGAGCTGGGCAAATCCATGTGTGAGCTGGGGCAAATCCATGAGCTGGGGCAAATCCATGAGCTGGGCAAATCCATGAGCTGGGCAAATCGATGAGCTGGGGGCAAATCCATGAGCTGGGGCAAATCCATGTGCGAGCTGGGCAATATCGATAACGTGTCCACAGGTGGGGGCGCACAATTCTTGGCTGGCCCTGGGCGCTGACAACCCACGCTACGCCACTGGCTCCTGGATAATATAAAATGTATCAGACCTAAGCCCCTATTATGCAGAGCGGAAGGGGAGATAAAACACGTTTTATACAGTCCCTCTCTTCTCCCAGCGCTGCTTGTTATAAAGGGATTTTTACTATCCAGCCCTCCGTCATTAGCTTTCAGTGTGATTTATTTGAATGTTTTCCTTCTCCAGCTGCTTTTATCATCTTGTCTGCCTCATAGACCTGCAAGGGTTAAGTAAAGGTTCTCTCCTGTGCTGGCTGTCTGTGCTGCAAGTGAGTATTCTGGCGCTCTATCACTGTCAGATTTTTGGGTAGGGGTTGGGAAGAATTACGCATATAAACCTTTTCTGTAGCTTTGCGATGTTGCACTCTTCATTGCTGGTCTCCTTCACTCAATGTAATATTACAAAAAGGACTGAAACTAAAATGTACTGCATTTTATTTTAGTTTCTTTAGTTTTCTGTACTGAGCAGTTTCGTATCTCTTGGGTCATACGAAAACTAAATTATCCCAAAATTCGGACTAAATAGTTTTAGTACTAAAACAAATGCACATGTCTAATAAAAGCTAGATATTTGCCATAAAAGGTGTATGGAGGTCCGGGTAGTGCCCTGGGGGACAGGAAACGAGGACAGAAAGTTTAAAAAAAAAACGTTTTTAAAGGAACAGTGAGTTTTCCATGAAATAAGGGTTAAAAATAAAAACGAAAAATTCCTTCAAATATCGTGCCTAGGAGGTCCCAATAACCTGCCTGTGAAGTGGCGGATTTCTAGGATGTATAGAAATATGTAAAAACCAAAAAATGACATTTCAAATGACGGTAAATGGTTTTCCTTTAATCTATCCATAAACAACTGCTTGGGGCGGCAGTCTGTATGAAAGGAGGAGACATTTTCGGACACGGACACGCAGAAAAAGTTTTATGATTTTTTTTTTTTTTTTCTGGCTAAATTGTGGTGAAACTTATGCAGGCTTTGGATGAAAATAACAATAGGTGCTTTAAAATTGGGCCTTTAGCGTCGGCAACAGTGCCTTCACACAGTAACCCCTCTGAGGATATGAATCTGATACAGGCGTCAGTGGCAGTGCACCCAAATATTGTGCCTTTGGTGCCAGGCCAACAAGTACCATCATACAGTAACCTCTCTGTAGTTTTGTGGAAGAGTGCAGGGGTGGACCTTACGGTCCTATATTAAAAAGATATGAATCTGGTTATGGGCGTCAGTGCACCCAGATATTGTGCTTTTGGTGCCAGACTGCCAGGCCAGCAAGTATCATCATACAGTAACCCCTCTGTAGTATTGTGTAAGAGTGCAGGGTTGGATCCTGCGGTTCAAAAAATTAAAATGATATAAGTCTGGCACAGGCGTCAGTGCAGCCAAATATTGTGCCTTTCATGGCAGCAAGTGCCTTCACACCGTTACCCTTTTGTGGTATTGTGGAAGAGTTCAGTGCTGGAGGTTTTGTGAATGCAGAAGACATCCCCGATCTATTCCGTTACGTCAGCATCAGGGGATTGATAGCTGCTGATCCAGGACTGATTCATTTTTATAAATGTCAACCGGTCTACAGAGTCGGTGGACAGACGCACTCTTTTGTCTGTGACAAAACCTCCAGTGGCACTGAACATCCTTTCAGAAAGCACCCTAGATGAAGGGCAACCTAGTAGCTGCATAGCATATTGGCTAAATTCTGGCCAGTGATCCAATCTCAACACCCAATAAGCCAGTGGATCATCTGCTGGAAAGGTATCTAGGTCTGCCCTTGCCCCTAGGTAGTCCTGCACCATATGGTGAAGACGCTGGCAATGGGTGCCTACATCTGACGTCCCTGGGCGTCGTGGACAAAAAAAATAAAAAATGCATCAGTCAAGCGACCCTGGCCTTCACCACTATTCCTCTGATCATCCGCAGCCTCAGAAGCACCTGTGTCATCACTTGGTAACCTACCAGTGCCTGGAAAGGTGTTACACAAGTGTCGCTTTAGAGCGCCCTCAAGTTTTTTCATCCTGTGCTCCCTCTGTGCCGGCAGGATGAGCTCTGCAACTTTACCCTTGTATCATGGATCAAGAAGGGTTGCCAACCAGTAATGATCCCTCTCCTTGATAGCACGAATCCTGGGGTCCTTTAGCAGGCTTTGCATTATAAGGGAGCCCATGCAGCGTTGGTTGGAGGTGGCATTAGCTTCTGAGTCTTCCTGGTCAATGAGGATGACCGTATCGTGCACTTCCTCCTCCCAGCCACGCACTAGCCCTTGTGTTTTTGGGCACACGAAACCCTCCCTTGAGGAATAGCCACCTTCAATGCCCCACTACTTAAATATTCCTCCTCATCCTCCTCCTGTCTGATCTGAGTAGGACCCACTGGAATGCTGTCTGCGGAAACACTGGGGCCTTGAGAGCTAGGGAAGGCCTCCTCTTCCTCCCGCTGCTCTGCCTCTAGAGCCACATCTATAATTCCCCGCAGAGTGTGCTCCAGCAGGAACACTACAGGAATTGTGTCACTGATGCATGCACTGTCCCTGCTCACCATCCTTGTTGCCTCCTCAAATGGTGACAGTACAGTGCATGCATCCTTGATCATCAGCCACTGCGGGGGGGAAACCAAGTTGACCTGAACCTGTCCTTGTGCCATACTCACACAGGTACTCGTTGATGGCCCTCAGCAATGCTGCAGCGTCTGCACAAGTAGCAAATGTCGAGTTCCACCTTGTGGGCATGTCACAGATCAGACGGTTTGTGGGAAGGTGGAATTCTCTTTGAATTTCTGCCAGGCGAACGCTTGCTGGGAATGACCGTCTGAAGTGGCTGCTGACATTTCAGGCCTGGCTGAGAAGCTCTGCCAGCCCTGGGTACTTGGTTAAGAAACGCTGTACCACTAGATTTAGGACGTGTGCTAGGCATGGTACATGCGTCAATTTACCCTTGCGTAGGGCGGAGAGAAGGTTGCTGCCATTATCACAGACGACTATTCCCAGCTGAAGCTGGCGTGGTGTTAACCATCTCTGCATCTGCCCCTGCAGAGCTGACAGAATTTCTGGCCCGGTGTGGCCCCTGTCCCCTAAACAAACCAGCTCAAGCACAGTATAGCTTCTTTTTGCTTGAGCCATTGCGTAGACCCTGTCAGGCGTCGGTTTAACTGCCACTTCGCCAGAGACACAGGAGGAGGAGGAAGAGGGAGAGGTGGTGGTGGAGCAGACAGTCCTCATACAAGCAGCTTTCTGGAGGCGTGGTGGATGAACAAGCTCCACACAGAGCCCTGTCTTGGATCCCTCCCAGCTGCAATCAGAGTTACCCAGTGTGCCATGAAGGAAATGTAACGACCCTGTCCATGCTTGCTGGACCACGTGTCTAAAGTCACATGCACCTTGCTGCTGACTGCCTTTCCCAATGACTCGATAACATTGTCTAACACGTGCTGGTATAGTGCTGGAATGGCCTTCCGTGAAAAGTAATGGCGTTTTGGAACCTGCCACTGTGGTACAGCACAATCAGCAAATTCACGGAAGGGAGCAGAGTCCACCAGCTGGAAAGGCAGCAGCTGCAATGCGAGTAATTTTGCTAAGCTGGCATTTAGACGATGTGCTTGGGGATGGTTGGAACTATATATTTTCTTATGCTGCAGCAGCTGGGGCAACGTAATCTGACTGCGTTAATCTTCAGATGATGGGATGCTGTCACATTGTGAGGAAGGACCTGGTACATCCATTACTGTAGCATCATTCCTGTCAGTGGAGGTTGTAGCAGGCAATGACAAGGCAGGACATACAGTGGGGTAGAGACAGATAAGAAGGAGGAGGACCTACTCAAAGTTTTGCGCCAACGGGATGTGTGGCAGGAGGTCATATGTCGCCTCAAGCACGTGGTACCCAAGCGTCCGGTGTCTTTCCCACGCTTGAGCCTCATCTGACATAGATTACAAATTGCAACGGTGGGGTCTGCTGCACATTTCTTAAAGAACTCCCAGACAGCAGAGTTCCTGCATGTGTGCTTTGAGACAACAGCGCTCTGCACCGGAGCAGCTCTGACATCTGATGCCTTGGACTGGCTAGTGCTACGGTTGGTCATAGAGGATGTTGTGCCTCGTGTTTGCTGTGCCTCCTCCTCCTCCTCACTTGATTCCTCTGTTCGATCAGGCACCCAGGTGGAGTCAGTGACCTCATCATCATTGTCATCATCACCCCCTATCTCCTCGTCACTGGAGCCAACTTGGCAGTATGCTGCAGGTGCTGGGGCAACATGAGTGCCAGTTATTTGTGTGTCATCACTGGCACCCCCTTCCTCTAGGTTGATTATACTCCCTTCCTCAACCTCAGAGATTGAATCAGAGCACTGTACTTGCTGCGCATCCTCAAGCAGCATGTCACTGTCATTGTAGTCAAACAATTCAGCCCACTCCGCCGTGTGCGATAGCGAGGCTACGGCAGGAGTAGCTGTGGACATGGAGGCTGCATTAGATGCTTTGGCAGCTGAGGTTTACTATAAACCACTAGAAGTCTGGCTGGCAGAGGACTCGGAGGATGAGGATGGCCTGGTTAGCCAATCCACCAAATCCTCTGTATGTTGCTGCTGCTTAAGACGGCCAGCACCAGTTAGAAAGGACAAGCGTGCCCCTGCAGAGGATGCACCACGTCCACCACGACCAGAGGCACAGCCTCCTGACACAGGGGCTGCTTGCCCTCTTATCTGTGTCTGGGAGTGTCTGCCTGTCCTTTTTGTTCTTTCAGACATGGTGAGTGATATATAGATTAAATATATACAGAACTCTGATTCAACTCTGGTATAAAGCTTAAAGATTTACAGAATTCTGGTATAACTCAGTGAGACACACTGATAGCTGGCAGCCAGTGACAAGACACAGATTACAATTCCCAGAAACCTCCTATAAATCAGTGAGACCCCTTGATGGGTAGCAGTGAGAAGACACAAATTACAATTCGCATAAATCTGCTAGAAGTATGTGGGACCCTCTAATGGGTGGCAGTGAGAAGACACCGATTACAAGTCGCAGAAACCTCCTATAAATCAGTGTGACCCCCTGATGGGTGGCAGTGAAAAGACACAGATTACAAATTGCAGAAACCTCCTATAAATCAGTGTGACCCCCTGATGGGTGGCAGCCAGTGAGAACACACGGATTCTAACAATTCCCAAATATTTTGTAGAAATTACAGACGCCCAAAATACTGCGTGGCACTGACTGTGTGACAAGACACAGATCACCTCAATTCCCAGATATTTGGTAGAAATTAGTGACCCCCAAAATACTTGCTGGCAGTGACAAGACACAGATCACCTCAATTCCCAGATATTTGGTAGAAATTAGTGACCCCCAAAATACTGCGTTGCACTGGCTGTGTGACAAGACACAGATCACCTCAATTCCCAGATATTTGGTAGAAATGAGACCCCCCAGACCCCCCCAGTAGCGTGGCAGACCGGCAGTAAGAACACACAACAACTATCTCCTATGAAATCTCTCAAATGCGTGCAGAAGCGCTGCGTGGAAACCTTATATAGTGTGCTGCGGGACTTAGCTCTGTGAGCCCATGATTGGGCAAAATTTGCCCAATCAGGACTCTGAGCCGTGATTGGCATAGTGTTGAACCTGTCTTGCACCAGACCTGTGGTCAGGTGCAAGGCTGTAGCCAATTACGAGCTTCAGGCCAGTGGAAAAGTGCGTTGCGGCGAACACCCGGAAATGTTCGTATTTCGCGAACATGCGAACAGGCTATGTTCGATGCGAACTCCGAACCGAACAGCTCGTCCCTACTTATCGGTAATGCGGGATTGGAGGTTTAGGTATGTCCACTGTCCAGACAAAAGTCCGATGCAAGTAAGAGGTGGGGCAGATGAAACTCGAGAAAGGAAGCGGTATTCGGGTAATCCTCTGACATAACTCGCAGTATTCTCCTGTTCTTGTTCTTCTCTTGTAATGTGGTATGGATCACTCAAAGCAAAAAACAAGCGCTCACATAGAGCAATAACTCCTTATATAATAAAAATCGTATAGAGACTGCAGCCAAATTTGCACTCACCGAGGTTGGAATCTGTCAGATCATTAGGCTCATTTCATCCGCATGGGTGTTTCTTTTTTTAGGCAAAAACACCTAAAAATGCCCCTCTGGTTGTTGATTCCAGGATATAGTGGCTCAATATTCCAAAGAAAGGCCCAACAGGTAAAATGTCAAGCATTTAATGGCTAAAATACATCTAAAAAATATGCATAAAATAGCAAGAACTACTGAGACGCTTTTCGGCCATATGCCTTCATCAGTCAGTGTATGAATGCTGAGTGCCGAGCCATACCTATCCCCTGCCCTCACAAGCTTGTATAAGTATGAACACATCCAGTGAAGAGCCGTCACACTCCTGCATTATTGAAATCCTCTGAGGTGGCCGTATTATCCATGTTTATACGAACACATATATTAATTAAGGCTGATGGGCATTGCATGATAAATGCCACCCAACAGCATGTAGAATCAATACAATGCATTTAATAGATACGAAAAGGAAGGCCAGGTGAGCGACAATAATTTCCCTGCTGCAGCATATAAATAATACATGTGTCAGGGCAAGACTTATCCATGTATCCCTTTAAACATGATCCACATAGTCACCCTATGAATGTGAAGTGGAATCAGGCTGGAAGATGGTCGCCATTATGAGCCAGGCGGCCATCTTGTTCAGAATATTGGTTCACTTGAAAATAACGAGGTAGGTTTTAGCTGAAACTAGAATGAAGCATACGTAGAAATTTAGGAATGTGTTAGATTAGCAGAAAAGCAATTAAAACCTGAGAAAGATCCAGACTGTTCCTGGCACGAAGGGGCAGAATGAGAAATGGATACACCAAGGTCGCAGAGGCCCGCAGAGAGACAAAGGGGAGTATAGAAAACAGACCAGGTGTTATCTGCAACAAATAAACACAGGCGCTAGGGAGGTGAGCACAGCCCGGACTGAGTGTAGCAGCAAATTATGTTCTGTCAAACTAACATGAAGTTTGCCAATTTACGGTCAATGTATGGAATGCCTTTGTAATTGGCCAAGGGAGGTACTAACCCACGTGGGGTGGGATAGTGTCACCGGGAGGTGAGTTAATTGGGATGTACCTAATTATGTATTTGGGGTATAAGACTCCTTGTCGGGGTGAGTTCGGGGCTCAGTCTTTGCGATTAAATCCTGTCTGAGCATCTGTGATATCACAATTAAGTTTGCCTTTCCTGAAGAGACTCGTGTCCAGACAATCTTTGCTCGTGTCCGGTCCGGCCTCGTCCCGAGTGAACCAAGTGGATTCCGGTTACAAATGCATGCCAAAAACCCGCAAAAACATCTGGATTAACCAGCTGAAAACCACAGAAAAACCCAAGCAGGAGCCGATAACACGCAGCGAAGCCTCCGGAAAAAGACGACACCGCAGACGAAGGCAGTGAATAAATCAGCAAAACAGTTTCCTTGAATGTTTGAAAAGTGAAACGCTGTTTGCAAAGAAACTACTGAGCGAAAATGTCTGAAATTTACATATGAGGTCCAGTGAATGATAATAAAAAGGGCTGTTACAGAAAAAATAAGTAAACTTAAAAAAATCAGAATTTGTTTTTAAAAAAAATAAAAATCCAGAAAAATGCTTAAAATATCCTAAAAAAAATCTATAAATAAAGAGACTCTTTACTGCAGAATTTCATAATGAACGGTTTATTAGATATTGAATTAAAACGGGAATATTTTTAACATTGAAGCCTATGGGATTCGCCTGAATAAACCAGTCACATTAAACCACCGAATGGCAGGGCATTTCGGAAACCTTTCACTGCTGGTTTGTGTTCTCTGAATAGCCGAAGCAGTGCTTTTTTCATGGGGATTTCACTGCCCTCGAACAGGCACCGAACAGGCACCGTTTGTGCAGGCAATTTGCCAGGATTTGGCGAATTGCCTGCTCTCTTGATAGCCGAATTGCCAAGAAAGGTAACTGAACGCTGATTTTCAGCGTTCAGTTACCTTTCTCCAGCAATTCGGATCTGATTGAATTACCCTGATAGTCTGAACGTTCACCCCTTCACTGGTGAACCATTTCAACCCTGTTAAAATGTTTACGTGCACCTTTTTATTTAATGTTTTGTGAATTTTAGAGAAACAACTATTCCAGGTGCACCTTAAACGTAGTTAGAACATAATTTAGATACAATGTGCAAAACCGCAGTATGTGTGTGAGTATGAATAAACAGTAGGTGTTTTAACACCGAGAAAGCACTCAAGCAAAATAAAAATACTTATATTTTTTGGGTTGGTTTTTCTTTCCTCCTCCTCAGTCTGTCTTCTAAAATTAGCTCCTCTAATTGAGTGCAGGATCGCTGTGCAGATTTAAATTCCAAGGTAGAGGGAGGATAATCCCAAAAAAGACAGTGCTCAAACAAAGAATATATCATATAATAGGCAGCAAGACAAGAATCTATTAATAAAGTGTAAATTTATTTATGTAAAAATGCCATATAGCAAGGCATTGGTAAAAGATAAAAAATTTGTGACAAAAACCTTTGCAAGGATCTCTAGAACGCGTTTTCACCTACCGGCTTCCTCCATAAGTGTCCTCAACTGAAATCTCCAGCGAAAAAAATCAATGAAGTATGTTATGCAGAAGTCTATCTTTGTATAGCGTCTTGGTCTTGCTGCGTGTATATCTTCATTGAAGCGTCTTTCATCGCAGTATCGTCCGGGTTTCCGGCATGCGCTCCACCTTGAACCGCATACAATGTCTTCCGGAACTGCGCATGCATGTCCAGCGGCTTTCGCTCGGGGCTTCCAGTTCATCCTCTCAGGGCGCTCGATCTTAACCTGTGTCTAAAAGGATTTTTATAAGATATTGATGATCTAGTGTATACACATTTAAGCACCCATCTTGTCAATTAAAGATGGAAATAGATGGGTCAATCATGAAGTATAGTATAGAATCTAATGGTTTAAATTTTAACTTTTCTCCAGTGTGATCTGACTGGTGTATCTTATTAATCATAATTGCATTAATCTTTTCTTGTGTAGGTGAATTTTTTTTTTTTTTAAAACCTATCGATATATGGTGTGCTGAAGGGGATTATCCGAATCAGTGACTAAACTAGGGCTAAGGCTGGGTTCACACCTAAGCGTTTTACAGTGCGTTCCTACGCACTGTAAAACACTCAAACAGTGGAATCCCATGATTCTCTATGTGTGCATGTCACACCTGGCCGTTTCTCAGCGCGCTTGAACGCACTGATAAACGGCCGACGCACAAAGAAGTTCGGGAGCTTCTTTTCTGCAGATAGCCGCGCGTTCGCGGCCATATCATAGCCGCGAACGCGCGTGCGCGCGTTTGTTTGTATGCGCGAACGCGCGTAAAAAAAACGCACGCATTGTGCGACGCTGCGCAACGCGTAGGTGTGAACCCAGCCTTAGGGAATAGGTATGGGAAATATTTGGATACATAAGATAGGGGAAGGGGAGGTGATAAATAAGTGAATCATAATGTGTTATACAGGTGTATAATTTGTGAAACACTAAGTACATACTAAATACAAGACCAAATTAATATATATATATGGTAAAGTGGGGGAAGAAGGGGATCAATCTCCTATAGTGAAATGTTTAAATAATGCAGATTTTGAAATCTGTAATTTTAAGACCATTCGGTTGTAAAGTGTTTATTATTATTATTCTGTATTTATAAAGCGCCAGCATATGCCGCAGCGCTGTACAATGGGGTGAGTGCAGACATGAGACATACTAAAACACATAAGGAACAGATGGCCCTGCCCTTAGGATAATTGTCCTACTGATACAGCACTTCACACACAGGTGCTCAGCTAGACATCCCATGAGCTTACAATCTAAAGGACAGGGGTAAGTGAAACAGAAGGGGAGCTGGGGAGTGTGGATCTGGTGGCCAGAGAGAGAATAGCAAGCCACAGGTTGATTAGAATAAAGTGGCTACAGGGGAATGAATAAGTTTGGGCCTAGGACTGGGTCGATGGGGCAGGTGGGTGGCACTGCAGAGTGCAGCGTCTGGAGTGGTGGTGCCTCTGTGTTGTGAGCTGTGGGAAAGCAGAGGCAGAGCTTTAGGAGAGCAAGCAGGTAATGACATGCGAGGGGGAAGAGGATGGGGGGAGGCGGAAGCATGGTGGTGATAAAAAAAAGTTTTTTGCACTATCAAAAATGGAGGTAAGGCATTAAAGGGAAAATCAGCCTGGGGATAATACATAAAATGCAGATGAGTATGAACACAGCAGGAGTGAAGCAGTGGAATGGCTTGAATGACGTCATGGTCGAACGCTGGATACCTTGAGAGTCCTTACGGGTGCAGAGTCTGGAGTGCTGGCTGTGTGTGTTGAGCTTGGGAGTCCTTTAGGGTGCAGAGTCTGGAGTGGTGGTGCCTCTGTGTTGTTTAAAAGATAAATCATTTTAATTTCTTTATTGATTTTTTTCTCAATTTCCTCCCCTCCAGTCTCTTTCTACTTGTTTAATACCTATGTAAATGAGACCACTAGGATCGCTGTTATGTTTAATTTTAAAATGTTGTGATACTGCGTGTTTTTCGTATCCAATCTTAATATTCCGGATATGTTCATAAATTCTTTTATTAAGATGTCTTGTCATCCTTCCAACATATCTCAGACTGCATGGGCATATGAGTAGGTATATTATATTTCTTGAAAAACGCATAATCACTTCCTTAATGGGATAAGTGATTTTTCCTCCCGTGAATGTTTTACTAATCTCCTTCTTGTTGCCCGTATCTTAGCAATTACGACAATTAATACAATGGTGAAATGCTTTAGTTATTCCAAACATATTCTTATTTATTTTTTTTGTTGTATAATGGCTCTTAGTCAATTTGTTTTTCAAATTTTGTGCTTCTCTACAAATAATCGTGGGTTTCTCAAGTAGGATTTCCTTCAGAAGGGATCTTTTAGAAGGAGAGGCCAATGTTTCTTAAAAATTGTTATCTGCCAATTTTGCTGATTGTTGGGGTAATACCTTGTTATAGCACCCTCCCTATGGATCTGAATATGTGTAGACCAGCGTGCTGCAGCCTGGAGGAGGTGAGGAGCAATGCCTTGCCGTATTGCCTAAAATTGTTGAGAAAATGGGAGTTTACCTCCTATTGGCACTGCTCGCTGCAATTATTGGACACCTGACATTACTTCACATATGCAGAGGTTTCATCAAATACAATGTATGGAAATAGGGCACGATAAACAAATCATATAGACGTATTGATCTTCCCTGAAATTAAACTCAAACGGGTACTTGTCAAGTCCTTGAACTCCGTGTTCAATTGGTAGACTGAGGCTAGAATTTGTGTCTCTCCTTCCTCTGGACGGACTGGCAATTTCTGCTTGCCGTTGTTACTGTAGATACAATAATTATATCCTTCCTTGTCCCATGTGAGGTCGTTCTGATGCCGGAATCTCCTTGTTGCCTCAAAGATATAAGTGGGACAAAGGCCGGGGAAATAGTGCGTTCTGATAATGTTATTGATAAGCCAAAAACACAAGCTTAGTTATACTTACATGGTTTGGAGCTAGAATATGTCTTAGCTCATCATTTGCGCGTTGTTAGCCCATAAAGGTGGACAAACTTCCCTTCTTTAACTGCCTTCTTTCCTCCTCCGTGGTGGAACTGCGCGGTCGAGGATCTATCTTTGATGAGATGGACCCGTCCAAGCAGTATTCCTTGCTTCGGGAGTGAAAAGAAAATCAGGGAGGCAGTTAATAAAATGGAATGGGGTTTATTGGGCTTAACACATAAATTACAAAATAAAATAAATGGTAGCTAGGGTTTTGCAGGACGCATTTCGCCAGTGCAATACAGGCCTCTTCAGCTGTAAAAGCCTTTCCGCGGGCAAGTTCATTTATTTTCCAAAGTCTGTCTTGTGATTGGTCCAGATCACTTTGTTTCATTTTTTGCGGCCTTTTTGCTGATAGACTCAGTCCCGCTCACGTGATAAGTGGCAACCAATCACGCAGAGCGGGGGTAGTTTCGGATGACGCGGGAATGGTTACCTTTAGTTTCGGTTTCCATCCGATTAGGTATACATGTCAAATTATACAGAGTGAACGTCTGTCTCTGTGGTAACACTGCTAGTCCGTGCCTGCGTTTATGCAGTCTTTTTGCAGGCTTGATTCAAACACAAAGCTATAGATTTTGAGTACTCATAAATACAGGCAGTGAGTGTTAAGAGAGAAAGCACTTCAGATATATATGGTCTCTGTTTAAATGAAGGAACGGATAAATAGAGGTATTTGCACCTTACAAAATGTTGTTTTATCTTGTGGGGTAGGGGTGGATATTGCACGAGAATGGGGGTCTGATTCATTGTGTCTGCTAAGTGGATGTGTCCGACTGAGTGACATGGCCACTATCAACTATATGAAAAAACCCAAACCTAAACTATTGGTTACTGATATGGAGTGTGACATTTGGGTATAAAAACATTCCGTAAATAACCCATTTTATGACTATTAGTCCTGATGGGACTTTTCTTATCTATATGAGGTGTCTTAAGGATGTAAGGATAGAGTGGGTCTCTCCAGATTTCTCACCTCACGGCTACCGGGGGGCTTGTCAGGTGATGTGTATGTCTGGTTAGAGCTACAACAGGCTCAGTCTTCCTTGGTGGATAAATGAGGATCTTTCCAACTCAGGATCTGAGCCTCAAATAGGACTCAAATATCTGATAGGAAAAATGTGGATCTTCTCAACGTTCGAACTAAGTCTCAAATAGGACTGGGCTCCTTTATAAATGGGAGGAGGGGATGTGTTCTCACGGGGTGCTTGGTAGCGAATTACAGTGGCTAGCCCAAATATGTCTAGTGTTGGTGGCTTCAAAAAGGGGGGCTCACCCTGCCTAGCGGAAGGAGGAGAGGAGGAGTGAGCGTAACTCAATTAAAAAGAGGAGTGATGCGTCCAGGTGTGTGTGGTCTGGCACATAGATCTCCTTTTTGGTGGAGACTGCTTCTAATGGTAATCTCCTAAAAGAGGACAGTTTAATATGGGGACAATTTGAAGAACGGTCCAATGAAGGTCTGGTAGCGAACACCCAAGGTTACTTGTAATGGACAGCAGGCTAAATTGGCTAGGAGGATAGAGGGGAGTGGACTAGTTTAAATAGGTGATGACATTCATAAGAAGTGACAAAGTTCGAAGTCCATATTCAATCCTTTTGGATGCAGTGAGTCGAATTCGTAAATGCACTTCATTTCTTCTTGTCCGATCTTTTTAGCGAAGTCTTCACCCCTTCTGTCATTCTGGATTTTCTTAATCGCCATAAAGTGCAGGTTTCTGGGGTTACTGTTGTGGCACCGCTTAATTAAAGTGTGCTGGCACGCTGTGTGTCTTTAGCCCCTTCTCTATGATCCTGATGTGTTCTCTAATCCTAACTCCGAGGGCCCTTGTGGTCTTGCCGATGTATTTCAGCCCACATGGGCATATGATTAAATAGATATCGTTCCTTGTGAAACACGTCAATATCCCCCTTATTTTCCAGTCTCTGCGGTTTTCTACTTTCAAGATGTCTTTTTTTATTTCCAGTGGTCCTGCAATTTATGCAGTTCCCGCATCCGTAGAATCCCTCTTTTTGTTGGAATGCCTCCTTTTGTCTCGCTGGAACGTGTTCACTTCTAACTATCTTAGATTTCAGGTTCTTTGCACCCCTGCTTATAAACCTAGGTCTAGGTGGCAGTAGATCTTTCAGCATGGGGTCTTCTTTTAAAATTGGCCAGTGCTTGTTCATGATTTTCCTAATCTCCCTGTCTTGCTGGTTGTATGTGAAAAGGATTGGGATGTCCATTAGGTTGGAGTCAGCTGGTTTCTGTTTGTATCTTAAAAACGGTAGTTTTGTTAAAGCCTTTTTCAGAAAATGCCATCATCAGATTCTCAGTTTGAGTCTCATAATCCGAGAGTTTAGAGCAATTTTGTCTTAGTCTTATGAACTGGCTCTTGGGCACTCCATTGAGCCATCTGTTCAGATGGCAGCTGTCCTTGCCTATATAGCTGTTTGTGTGAACTGATTTAAAGAAAGTTTTGGTTTGTATTTTGTCTCCTTCTGGGAAGATAATAAGATCTAGAAAGTTTTCTGAAGTCTGACTCCATGTGGTGTCAATTATGATGTTTTCATCATGACTGTTCATTTCTTCTAGGAAGGGTAGTAGCAAGTCTTTCCCCCCCTTCCAAATCATAAATATATCATCTATATTTTGACGATGGATTACGATGTTCTCCTGTTGTCTGGTTGTCAAAGTCTTCTCCCAGCCTGCCATATATAAGTTTGCAAAACTTGGGGCAAATCTCGTTTCCATCGTTGTGCCACTGATTTGGAGATAGTTCTCATTTTTGAAGGAAAAATAATTGTTTTTTAGTATCCGTCTAATTCCTTCAAGGATAAATTCCTTTTGTTATGCTAATAGATCTTCTTCCTTGTCTAAATGGAGCCGAATTGCTTCTATTCCCTTTTCATGGGGGATATTACTATAAAGGGCTCTGACGTCGCTGGTGACCATTATGAAGTGATCCACCCATTTGATTTTCTCCAGTTGTTGAATAATGCTCAGTGTCCTTTAGATGTGCCTCAGTTTAGGTCACCAAAGGTTGGAGCATTCTGTCAATGTATTTGGAAATACGGCTGTAGATAGTCCATTCCGGATATGATCGGTCTTCCCGGCAGTTTCTGAAGGTCCTTATGGATTTTTGGAAGGTGATAAAAGGTGGGTTTTCTTGGATGTTGTATCTTCAAATAGCTGTATTCCTTGTAATTTATGATCCCTAGACATTTGCCTTCTTCCAGATATTGATAGAATTTCTCCGTTATTTCTCCTGTTTGGTCTCCCTGTAGTTTCTTATAGGTGTTTTCATCATTGACAAGTACCCGTTTTTTGAGGTTAACTCCAGGGAAGGCCAATACGTCTGTATGATTTGTTTATCTTGCCCTATTTCCATACATTGTATTTGATGAAACCTCTGCATATGTGAAGTAATGTCAGGTGTCCAATAATTGCAGCGCCAATAGGAGGTAATCCCCCATTTTCTCAACAATTTTTCTGATTGTATGTAAATATAAAGGGCATCCCTCCTTTCTCAAAAAAATGGTTATTCTGTTTCGGTTTATATTTTAACAATTCTTTTCTCTCCTTACTGTTGATTTCTTCTCTTATTTACTCCAAAGTATGTCGTTCATAACCTTTGTCGTCAAGATTTTTTTATCCGAGTATTTGATTGTTCCTGAAAGATTTCCTGTTGAGTACAGTTTCTGCGAATCCTCAGCCGTTGACTTTTTGGGACTCCCTCCAGCCATTTCTCAAAATGGCAAATACTTCTTTCAATGAAACTATTGATATCAACTTTTCTAAAGAAGGTTTTTGTTTCAATTTTTCCGTTCTCAACATACACTATCAGGTCCAAAAAATTCACTATATATGGCTATATGTGGAATCTAATGCGATGTTCCAAACGTTGGTGTTGATATCTTCGAGAAATTCTTTCAATAGATCTTCTTCTCCTTTCCAGATAAGGAAAAGGTCATCGAGGGATCGTTTATATAATACTATATCTTTGTTTTTCTCGCCAACTTCTTTCCCAATAGGACATATAAAGATTAGCAAGGTGCAAATTTAGTGCCCGTGGCCGTACCCTCCTTTTGAATGTAAAAAGTATCATTGAAGTTGAAGAAATTGTTCTCCAAAATGAGTTTGATTCCCTTTAGGATAAATCCAGATTGTTCCTCTAGGATTGTGCCTGATTCTGTGAGGAAATGCTGTACCCGCTTCACAGCCCTTTTCATGAGGGATGATGCTATATATTGACTTCACATCACTTGTAACCAGGATATAATTCTCCTGCCATTTCTGATCTTCTAATAATTGCAAAAGGTTCATGGTGTCTTTAAGGTATGCTTCAGTCTTCAAGACTATTAGTTGAAGTAGCATGTCAATGTACTTTTTACTCGAGACTGAACAAATTCCCGAAATTATGGGTCGTCCTGGTGGTCTCTCCACATTCTTATGAATCTTTGGCAAAAAATAGAAAATGGGCATTATCGGATGTTTAGGAGTTAACTATTTATATTCTTTGTTGTTAAGAATCTTTCCCTTCGTTGAGGTATTCAATAAAGAGATTTTTTTATTCGTAGTGATGGATCTTGGTTTAAAACCTGATACGTTCTTTCGTCTTTTAGAATCCTGAGGGCTTCTTCCTCATACAATTGTTTGGTCATAATTGCCAACCCTTTATCGGCTAGTTTGATAATATCATCATCCTAGCTTAGTTCTTAAGGGCTAAGCGTTCTTTCTTCGTAAGCTTAGTATTGTTCTTTCTCCATTTGAGATCTTCAATATTTTTCAATACTATCTGTTCAAATTCATTGATTTTATTCGATAGCATGGAACGGGGATAAAAAGTGGATTTTTCTTTCAACTTTGTATGCTGGTATATTTCAATAGGAGCAGTACATGCTATAGGGTTTTTAAATATTTTTTCAGACAGATTTTTCTTGAATTTTTGCAGGTCGACATAAGTTTCAAATTTATCTATATTTCTTGTGGGAGCATATTTTGAGGCCTTTCTTTAAAACCTTAACTTGAGCTTCTGTGAGAACCTTTTGTGGATAGATTGTATATGCCAGTTTGATCTAGTATCTTGCTCTTTTTTCAGAGGTTCTGATGTAGTCCAGATCTTCCTCCTCTTCTTCCTCTCTTTCTGACCTTTTCCTTGGGGGCCATTGTCTGTGTAATGATTGGCCTTCCCCTATTCGGATATCTAGGCGTCTTTGGTCTTTCTGAAAAACCTCACTTGTTTCGTTTTGTAATGCGGAATATCTATTTTTCAATACTAGATCAGGAATTTTTTTATTGTTATAGTTTCTACCTTGGGTGTGGTCATTTTGGTATTCATAATTTCTTCTCCTCTGCGGTGATCTTTTATATTGATTTCTCCATGGTGGAGGTGGCTCTTGAATCGGGGATCTATGGGAGTTTTTTCTTCTTTTCTGAGGGGTATGGTATCTTGGGGTATTATGACATTCCCAATATTCGTTGCCCTGTGGGGATATGTTTCCTCCACTATATATATATCTTGATCTTCCTACCGAACATTTCTTCGTGGTGATGGTCCTCTTTCTCTTGTACTCAATTTCTCTTTTTGAGCCATCACATTCCTTCTTTCATTCCTGGGTGTACGTAGGAAATTCTGAACTCTAAAGTTGTCTTTATTATCTTGTGGGTATATATCCCATACTCCTCCCAGTTTATAGTCTTGTGTATCTCCTTAAGAATTTTTTCTTTTTTATCTTTATAGTATCCATCTCGACTTTCTCCAATTCTCTCTCCATTCTTATATTAAATTCATTGAGGTCCTCTCCTTCCAAGATGCTACTTAATTCTGTATAAGTTTTATCTATGATGTCATTCAATTAAATTAATACTTGTTTCCCTCTCTCAATAATAGCATATATGGAATCAAAGGAGAAACCCTCTAATATTTTTTTCTACCTCTCCATAAGGGGTGCAAAATCTCTATCGATTGTGGGCATTTTGTAATAACGTAGACCCCTGGGGATCATTTTAACCTCTAAGTATTTTTCTAAGGTAATGATTTCCCATTTAATCCAGATTTTTTTTATTTTTGTTTAAAACATATTTTATTAAATTCAATGAACGACTCCAGGGGGTACAAGTAAACATTAGTAAATAGTACATGACATCTGATTATAACGTACCCCACCTCCTCGCAAGTTTAAATGAGAAAGACAAACTGGGGAAGACATACAGGAGAAGAAGAGGGAAAGAAAAGATGAGAGAATGAGAGGAAAGATCGAGGGAATAGAAAAAAAAATAGTAACGGAGAAAGGAAAGGAGAGAGAACCCGTCGGTTTAACCATCCTCCACGACATGTTAACCCTAGGTATCCCACGTCTGCAGGCCAGGAGCAGGTAAGTATCTAAACGTCATAATCTATCCATGGCTCCCACAGTTAATAAAACGCATCCATCGTATGATGCACCTTGGCTGTGAGTTTGTCCATAAGACCATAAGAGCCGCGTCTCTGATATTAGCCAGCACCCTACCAAAGCGGGGGGGCTCTAATGCCCTCCACTCAGCCGCGATGGCACGGCGCTCTGCCAAGGTCATCTTAGCTAGGAGCTTGTTCTAGCGCAAGGAAAAGTCCTCCAGGGGGGATGCAAGGATAAATCTTGCCGGGGTGAATGGTACCTCTCTCGCCAACACCGTTTGGGCTAGAGAGTGCAGTTTCGACCATAAGGGTTTGAGACTGGGCACATCCACCACATGTGCAGGAAGGTTCCCTTATCACCCCAAAGTCTCCAACACACATCTGTGGTAGTCCCTTTCATTTTAACAAGCTTCTCTGGAGTGGTGTACCATCGAAATATAATTTTATGGGATTGCACCTGGTGCATGGTGCAAATAGATGATCTCTGAGCTGCCTCCCAAATGTGCAGCCACTCATCACCCTCCAGCTCCTCTCCCAGGTCATTATGCCAAGCTTTAATATAAGTCAGTTCCTTCCATTCGAGGGTCGAGGTAATTGAGGAGTGTATCGTGGAAATAAGGCCTTTGGGATAGCTCTCTTGAAGGCACAAGCACTCAAACCACGAAGGTCTGGTAATCGCAGCGGCTTTGAGATTGGGTTTGGTGACAAGGTCTCTCGACTGTAACAATCGGAAAAATGTAGAGGGAGGCAGGGAATATTTACACTGTAGGTCCGGATAGTGCAAAAAGGTGCCTTTTGGGGTAAATATCAGCTAGATGCTGAAGACCCGCTTATTCTTTCTTTTAAAGTGCTTTCTAGGATACGCATCATTTTATTTGTATCGCCGTTTTCTTCGTCATTCTCTGTGTCTATCGAGAATATATTTGTCAGATTACAGAATTTTTTCCTGTAATCCATAATGATGTGAAGCAGCTCAATCCACACAGTGAGGGGTGTAACTAGAATGATGTCAAAAATATAAATGTGAAGGCAGCGCTTCTATATATCGAGGGTGTGTATCAATGAAACGGTTATTAGTGTAGGTGCTGCTGAAATGGAATGCAAAGTGTCTACACGCCGCAAAGGACACAATAGAGAAAGAAACAAATATTCCAGGCGCACCTTAAATGTAGTTAGAACATAATTTAGATCCAATGTGCAAAACCGCAGTATGCACTGTGAGTATGAAAAAAACGTAGGTGTTTTAACACCGAGAAAGCACTCCAAAGCAAAATAAAAATACTTATATTTTTTGGGTTGTTTTTTCTTTCCTCCTCCTCAGTCTGTCTTCTAAAATTAGTTTGAGTAGTGTAAGGCTGGGGGCACACTAGACGTTAACTTGTGCGCACGAACGCACGTTAAAAACAAAATCTACGTAAAAAATTTAATAAAATAAAAACATAGTTTACAGAATAAAATCAAACAGGTACTCAGGACGCGTTTCGTCGCACTAGGCGAAACGCGTCCTGGGTACCTGTTTGATTTTATTCTGTAAACCATGTTTTTATTTTATTACATTTTTAGCCAAAGAAGATCCAGCCTGTGTCTCATTGGTGGTTTGTGGATTTCCCCGAACTTGCAAAAATCCATATGCGCAGACCTTAGAGCTACTGAAACTCCAACAAGAGAAGTGAAAAATTGGCTAAATAGCATACGTACTCTTGCATCTTGATTCCGCACAAGGAAATTTGTGCTGTCTTCTCTTGTCTTATATGATCTTTGGGGATGAGAAGAAAAACAGCTGCAAAAGGTGTGGGTTACCTGTGAAAACTTATAGGAGAAAAAAACAACCCAAACGTGCAGTTCCACTTAGAGCCAGTGCCAGGCTCTATGTTTGAGTTTTATATCATTCCTTGACCCATACATATGACCTATGTACAACATACTTCACTATTGTACATTTTTTTTTTGCCTTTCTATAAACCAAAGTATGGTCTACTGATCTATGAGAGCCACCAAGATCCCGATAGCAATTTCGATTGCGCTTATCAAAGATATGTATAAGTTTTTGTTGTATATAGTCATTGTAAGTTAATTTTTTTTCCCACTTCTGTTAAACAAATAAAAAATAATTAAAAGGTACATACTTTTAATCCTTTTTTTCGGGGTCCGTCGAGGTTTCAAAGTCTGGGAAAGCCGCCTTGCAAACGATACTCTATGCCTTTGCCTTTTTATTCTTATCTTTATAGTCCACGTGTGCGGTGTCCCACAGCAAGGGGTGCTCTTGCACAGCTGCAATGAGTAGCTCCACATCCATGTTGATAAGTGGGGGGGATAAAACCAACAGCAAAACAGCAGGCAACAACCACACAGGCCAGCTTTTTCACACATGTCTCTCTATTGTCACAGCTGCTAGTGCGCAGGTGCGCTCATTTGACGTTCGCACGCGGCCGTTGTGCGCATGCGCAATGTATTTGACGCGCCAACATCGCGTCCATCCTAGCGCTCAAGCCTTGGTGTTTCAATGACGGACTTCTTAAGCGCGCGTTATGTGTAACGAGCGTAAGCGTGTGTTCTGCTCTATCCGCGTTAATTATATGCAGTGACGCACGCCGGTAGCGCGCGTTAGTGCGCACAAGTTAACGTCTAGTGTGCCCCCGGCCTAAATGTGGAGGCAGTGCTTTTATATATTTCAAATATATATTAATTAGGTAAATATTAAAATGGGTGCTGCCGCAATGGAATACAAAGTGTCCACAGACCTCCAAGGACACAGTAACAACCAAGGAAAAACAAGATATTCCAGGCGCACCTTAATAATTATTAGTACACAATTAAACACAATTCAAATACAGTCTGTATAAAAGCAGTTTGCAAAGTGGATGTCAATATGTGAGAGGTGGTTTAGCACCAAGAAAGCACTCCAAAGTGAAATTAAAAGAAATACTTATATTTTTAGTTGTAGCAAGTTCTTATTCCTCCTTTTTCTTTCTTGATAATGGATTCCTCTGATTAGATGCAGGGTTGCTATGCGAATTCAAATCCCAAGAAGGAAAAGGGACAATCCCGATAGATAGATATATAGATATATATATATATATCTATATATCTATCTCTATATATCACTGACAAATTAGACCCAAAGTGGGTCAATAGTGTTGTTAGGCGCTATACATTAATACACCACACGATATAATGACAGGCAACAAAGAGACAATTTGCAGCTCATCGTTGGATGTATCCCTCACCCATAAATAGAAATTCACACAAAAAGGTACTGTAGCGCTGTGTTAATTTGGCTCTCTGGAATGAGATGATATGGCCACTAGATGGAGACAGAGCCTATGTGTCTAAAGGACTATGCTGGACTAAGGGACTCCATCTCCCAGAAACCCTTGGAGAGGACAGGAAGTGGGCATGCTGGCGCCAGGAAAGACATCAGAGCCTTGTGCATGGCATGGGGAGAACAAGCAGAGCAGCGAGAGAAGTCAGACGTATGAGAGACACTGTCCGGGATCAAAACCAGGTTGGAGCGTGTGCAGGTTACGTTATCCAGTGCTGGAGAACGGGGAAGGAGTGTACCTCATCGTGTACCACATTCTGCTGAGCAGTTCAAACAACGAGCATGTTCCTGGAGGACCTCGAGTATGGAGGGTCGCGGATCGAACGGGAGTGCAGGTGGTGGCTGGGTTCCTGACTGCGGAGATTCGGCATCGGGAGAGCGGATCCATTGGCACCGGGTTCCAGTCGGCTGAGAGAGATCCTTTGGTCGAGTCATCGGTTCTGGACAAGTTGTTCGCTGGATGGGTGAGAGGCCTCAAGGCCTACAGTTCCATAACAGTGCACACTTAATTGATTGCTTCATGTTACAGGGCCCCAACGTTGACTAGTCGAAGATATTTTTGTTCATTCACTGGCAAGTTGAATCTAGTACCTGGGTACCCTAGGACATCAATTTATGAGCCTTTTTGAGCAGGACTTAAATGCACAAACTGAGGGGTATTAACTGTTTCTTTTCCGCCGCGTGTTTTTCCCGCATTGCGCATTCTGTCATTTATCCAAACTTAATTGCTTCATGCTTCAAAGTGTATGTGTATTCAATGCCACTTTATTGCTCCAGTAAAGTATATAACTTAGAAAATCCACAACTGTGTGCTGGTGTATAGTAATTCCTAGTGCGGTGAGACTATCCTGGGTTTATTCAGCGGCTCCTCCGGGGGTGAGCGCTACAGTACCAATGTACAATCGGGAGCGCAATGATTTTTATACAACTTTCCAGTCCTTTATATGGCAAAAGTTTCTAAAAGATCCTTCGTGCGTAGAGATCAGAAGGTCCCAAGTTATATATCCAACATAAAAGGGAAAAAAGAAAGAGAATCTAATTGGGCAGTATTGTACAGTCCATAAACATATAAACTTTTATATCGTATTACAAAAAGAAAGTTAAAGGTGTGTGGAAAACCACAACCAAAAAACTTTCAAATAGATTGGGGTTGGTTAAAATAGTAAATTTATTTTTTGACCATGCCAAACACAAAACATATTGACAAAATGTGAATACAACCTGAGCATTGCATCAGAAAATTATATGAACAATAGGTGGTTACATTGTGGACTTATCATAGTAGCTATTAGTAGCTGGAACCAAAATGGCATTGAAGCTCCAGATAGTTTCCACACACCGTTAACTTTCTTTTTGTAATACATTATATAGGAGGGTTTAATCCCATATTAGTTGGGGTGCTCTCTAATTTATCACTATCCCAATAGGGATTAGTGAATTGTTTTTTGTAAACTTTTTTATATCATATGGTGTAACACTCACAAGTCTGGAGCTAAAAACTTTGAGTATGGACACAGTTGAGTCACTATGGGGAGCTCCTCCATTCAACTGGAAAATATTCTTCCTCCCACCAGTTGGAGAGTATTAGATCTTGAGGGTCTTCCACAATGTAGAAAGTTCGTATATACCTCAGAAGAAACAGTATCATAGCATAATTCAGTTTAGATGACAAATGTGAATAACCACTAGGAGGAGAAACACTCACATGTTATAGAACCTCCTATTATGGTGGTTTGGTAGACCTACAGTAGACCACTTCCCAGGGGGTCTCAACCTCTTAGGGTATATGGTCCGGTGGATTGGCTCGCCCACCGTAATAGGAGGTTCTATAACATGTGAGTGTCTCTCCTCCTAGTGGTTATTCACACTTGTAATCTAAACTGAATTATGCTATGATACTGTTTCTTCTGAGGTATATACCGAACTTTCTACATTGTGGAAGACCCTCAAGATCTAATACTCTCCAACTGGTGGGAGGAAGAATGTTTTCCAGTTGATGGGAGGAGCTCCCCATAGTGGCTCGACTGCGTCCATACTCGAGCATTTTAGCTCCAGACTTGTGAGTGTTGCACCAGATGATATAAAAGTTTATATGTTTATGGACTGTACGATATTGCCCAATTAGATTCTTTCTTTTTTCCCTTTATGTTGGATATATAACTTGGGACCTTCTGATCACTACGCATGAAGGATCTTTTAGAAACTTTTGCCATATAAAGGACTGGAAAGTTGTATAAAAATCATTGCGCTCCCGATTGTACATTGGTACCTTTTTGTGTGAATTACGATATATATATATATAGTGCTCAGAACAAAGGAAGGCTGTGGGACGCGCATGCGCAGTTCCGGTGGATGGATGCTTGCGGGTCAGAGTGGAACACACGCTAGACACCGGAAAACAGACATATTGACACGTGCTGGTCAGACTGGAACGCTCGCCGAATACCCAGAAGACATCATGATAGAAGATGCCGTAATCAAGATTAACAAGCAGCAGGACCAAAACGCTTTATATAATCGGACTCTTTAAGTAGACATTTCATAGATTTTTCCACCAGAGACTGCCCTATTCTCAAGGACACTTACTGAGGAAGCCGGTAGGCGAAAACGCTTTCTAGTGATCCTTGTTTAAGGCTGTTCACTATTTTTTATGGGCTCTATTACATTCTTTGCGCAAAAACGCTCGCGCAGTGCTATTTTTTTGCGTGCAGCGTTAAACTTTAACGCGCGTAAATTAACGCTGGTATTACAATCCGAGCGCATTTTTTCATCCGCCAAAAAATAACGCGCTTAAAAAAGATGCGCAAAAACGTGCGTGCAATAACGTTGCGCACAGAAAACACTGTGCAGACTTTTTTTTCTTTTATGTGAATCAAATATCTTTATTTTTCCACCTATTTGTACAGTGTTCGGAACATCAGTATTTACTATATGGCTACATTTGGATCCAAGAAAAAAACAAAAAAGAAAAACACAGGCGAAAACTCAGCTTCTCAAAGTGGTGAAGGGGGCTCTCGAAAGAAAACAGAAAAGGGGCTTGCAAGCAGAGGGAAATCCCTACAGTAGTTGAAAAAGCTATTCAGGAACATGCATTACTTCCCGAAAACGGCATATTGTCCAATGCCTTCAACTGGGGAGTCCGTATCATGCATGTTGAAGCAAAATGTCTTATAGAGGTGCAGAAACAATTTGGTCTAAAACCTAAAAAAGACCAAACACAACACTCTGCAGCTCTACCACGTCCAACACAACCGACTGCCAAAAAGCGCAGAGGACCCTATCTTAAGCAATTCAGGATACATACATAGCTCCATACTGCCATCTAGCGGCCATGGAAACAGTTGTCTTTAAATTTTCAATAAGGTTCAGTCAGTATATCCGTCCTGCTAATCACAGCTGCGCTCGGTACTGGCGATGAGATGCAAAAAATGGGTTGTTTTTTCACTGCTATTCCCCTTAATTCCTCAAACGTCACCACTCCGGTAAAGATGCGTGAGGGGGGAAAGACAAAGGGAAAAAGAGGGGAGAGACAGCCCTCAAATTGCGCAGATTATCCTTAGTGCAGCATAAATTAATTGCAAGTTAAAAAAGGAACTACTCACGTGTTCTGGCGTCTACATCCAGACACCCAGTGATATGGAAAATCAGTGGATATTGGAGCACTGATTCTCCTTTCAGATGCCTCCCGTTGTTACCACGGCACCAATGGAATCACAGATTTAATAAAATTCCGTTTATTAACAAATTCCATTTGCGCAAATACAAAAATAAAACTATATGAACTAACAAGTGTTCTCTAGATGCCGGCGGCCCGTGTCCATAGAAACCCCTGTAACAAGAGGAGAGCGATGGGACCAGGGGCTTAGCACGGAGAGCTCTGCTGCACTATCACAATCCTGTTACCATCACCTTTTTAAAGATGTTAAAATTATGCGCGCAAACGCTGTGAGTTACATTTTGCGCATAGAATGTAATACCATCCGCGTACCAGCGCACAAACGCATTTGCGCTCACAATGTTAAGTATAGGATGCGCGCAGTACATTACGCTCGTGCAGGGTTCGCGCAGGTTCACCTGCGTTAGACGTTAATGTGCATTTTGTGCGCTGGGATTGTAATACACGTTCTGCGCAAAGGGTTTTGCCCCTCGCGTTAATGCGTTTTTGCGCACGTGTTATAAATTGCGTGAAGAATGTAATAGAGCCCTATGTCTTTTATGATTTTTTTTATTATTGTCTTGCCATATGGCTTGCTTTTTCTTTTATATAAATACATTTCAGTCTATACCACTAGAAATCTGTCCTGCTGCTTATTTTTAAATATTCTGTTTGTTCTGAGCACCATATATATCGGGATTGTCCCCTTTCCATCTTGGGATTTGAATTCGCATAGCGACCCTGCATCTAATCAGAGGAATCCATTATCATGAAAGAAAAGAAGGAATAAGAACTCGCTACAACTAAAAATATAAGCATTTCTTTTAATTTCACTTTGGAGTGCTTTCTTGGTGCTAAAACACTGATCACATATTTACATCCACTTTGCAAACTGCTTTTATACAGACTGTGTATTTGAATTGTGTACAAACTATTGTTAAGGTGCGCCTGGAATATCTTGTTTTTCCTTGAGTGCAGGATCGCTGTGCAGATTTAAATTCCAAGGTAGAGGGAGGATAATCCCAAAAAAGGCAGTGCTCAAACAAAGAATATATCATCTAATAGGCAGCAAGACAAGAATCTATTAATAAAATGTAAATTTATTTATATAAAAAAGCCATATGGCAAGGCATTGGTAAAAGATAAAAAATTAGTGACAAAAACCTTTGCAAGGATCACTAGAACGTGTTTTCGCCTACCAGCTTCCTGCGTAAGTGTCCTCAAATGAAGAGTAATCTCCAGCGGAAAAAAATCAATAAAATATCTTATGCAGAAGTCTATCTTTATATAGCGTCTCGGTCTTGCTGCTTGTATATCTTAATTGAAGCGTCTTCCATTGCAGTATCTTCCGGGTTTCCGGCATGCGTTCCACCTTGAACCGCACTCCTCCGTCTTCCGGAACTGCGCATGCACGTCCAACGGCTTTCGCTCGGGGCTTCCAATTCATCCTCTCAGGGCGCTCGATCTTAACCTCAGCGTCTAAAAGGATTTTTAGAAGATCTTGATGATCTAGTGTATACACATTTAAGCACCCATCTTGTCAATTAAAGATGGAAATAGATGGGTCATTCATGGAGTATAGAATCTAATGGTTTAAATTGTAACTTTATGAATTTTAGTTTACACTGAATATGGTCATGTCCGATATCATTGGAAAGGCCAGAATCTTCCCTTTCCAATGACCCCTAGATCGTCCATATTTGATGCACAGACGGAGCTACAGTGGACTGAATATGTGTGGAACCTAGATGCTGATTTCTGGTGGGGGGCACATGGGGGCAAGGAATAACCTAGGGGGCAATTGCCCCCCCCCTGTAGAGACGCCTATGTACCGCTATAAGCTGCTTATAACCAGCATTCAAAATATGCAGTGGCCACACTGAGACCAATTCCCATTATATTGAAAGGCAAAAGGCTCACCGTAGCCAAAAAACAAAGCCCATTAGTTCATTTGAGCTCAGATTGGAGAACCGGCTATTCAGAGTGATTTATGATTGTGTTAAAGTTTTACCTTGCATTCATTTAAGTATTTAAGTGTGGGTTTGTGGGATCTCTTAAATTTCACATAGAGAATAAAAAAGAATTGCCTTAGGCCAGCAGGAAACCTGGGAAAATTTGTGGCTTCACATGTGGGTTGTTCTCCCCCCACCCCGTCTTTTAAAAAAAATTAAAGGTCTATTTTAATTAATTACACTTAAAATGAAGGTAATTGGTCAGAATATCCTTTTAAGTCAGTAATCTCAAACTCTAGACCCCCCCCCCCCAGCTATTGAATTGTTTTTTTTTTATTTTTTTTAAAGGATTTTACCAGGAAGGATACATTGAGATTTCTCTCGTTTTTAAGTATGTCCTGGGTGGCGAGTATGTACCCACTTGCCCAAGGACACTTACTGGAGAGGTGCTTGTCGGGATCGAACCGATGTCTCCACAGGCTCTCTCCACGCAGAGCAGTGATGTTACCTCTACTCCAGCCGGTCGATTTGAAAGAATTCTTTAGAATTTGTACGTTACAAGCATCTGGGGGGGGGCAGAGTCGAGAGAAGCGTTATGTAATTGCATGTAACCTGAAAAATGCAATTGAAAATGCACACTGTTTGATCTTCACTTCCTTTTTTTTTCTTCCCTTTTTCTCTTTCCCTCTCAACGCCTTTTTTTTTTTACCTTTTACTATGAATAAATCTTTCTCACGTACGCTCATTTCACATGGATTGACAGCTCAGGTACTCTCTAAAAACCGTGAAACACCCAGGGTGACCAGCCCAGACTCTCTCCTTCCTCCTTATGTCCCTGATACAGGTAGGTTGGTGTGTCGTTCCTTCCATGCAGCCATATGTCCGCATTCATGTGTGCACTCCTGTTGTCGCTGTGCAGACAGTGTCAGCTGATCAGGGCAATGCATCATCTCTTTCCCGGCACATGACATGTGTTTCCTGTGTACTCGAATGGTGACTCATGAGATTTTGGTGAACGCGGGGAAGTTTGTGACCTGTTCCATTTCATAAAGCTCAAAAGCTCGAACGGGGGGGATCTATTTAAGTGTGTGTGTTTATACACATAATCAAGTTTATCAGGGCTGTACCGATATTTCGGCCACCGATAGATTCTGCCGATAATGGGGTTATCGGTTTCGGCCCGAAAGCAAAACACCAGCCGAAAATCGATGATCCCAGCTGACATTGAGCGATCACTCTTTCAATGCTGCTTAGCTGGAGATAATTGTAATTGGAAAGAGGCAGGAGCTGCTACACATTTATTTCTGCACACAAAGGGTTAACTGCTCGATCCACAGTCTCAGTGCAGGCAGTAACCTCTGGCCTCTCAGTGACAAGGAACAAGTGATTTATCACTGACCTCCTGCCAGTGGTGTCTGCTCTGAGGACAAGAGGGGGGGGGGGGTTAATGTGGGAACTTACATTCATGCCTCCAAAAAGTTAATGGAAAAGGTTTTTAAAAAAATAGAGAAACAGACTGATGTTTAGGTGAACTGAGCCATTATAGATATATATCTACTCATTTAAATTGTGTTGGAGGGCAAAAAAATTGGATTAAAAGCCTCCACACAACAAATAATAAACTTTATAGTTGCAGAGTTCTCTGAATTGTTGGGATGTGTAACTGTCTTCTGCAACTATAAAATGTGTGTGTCTGTGTAAAAAAATTTACACATAAATGTATGCACTAGATGCAAAATAACTCCACCAAAAATATCTTAAAAATTTTAATGTGGATTAATTTAAATTCATGATATTAATTTAACAAAGTCTAGTATTAATACAGTTATACAAAAAATCTTAAAATAAATTGTAAGGGAAAAGTCATTTTCGGTTTCGTTCCAAAATTTTCATTTGAGATATATATATATATATATTTATATTATATTATTAATTTATTTATTTATTTTACACACGCCAGACACATGTATACACAGTATGGGTGTATATATAGTCATATATAGAAATTCATTTTCGGTATCTGTTTCGGTTTTCGGCCAAGCTCATCGTGCATTTTCGGTATCTGTTTCGGTCCCAAATTTTCATTTCGATGCATCCCTAAAATTTATTTTATCCCCATTGAAAATCTATTAATGGTCCACTGCTGGTGTATATGTAGCTGTACGTCTGTGTGTTATCAATTGGCTCCCTTGCTTAGATCAGGGCTTGACATGCATTTATTTTAAACTTGGGAACGAGCCATACAATTTTAGCAGCCAGGCAAGGGTTTTTTTATGTCGTTCGCTGTACAATAATCCATAAGGTGTTGTATAGTACAGACTCGTTGCAGAAACCCTTCTGTAAAATTACAGATGCATCTACGGCCAAATTCAGTGTCTCCGTGAACAAGCTGTTTAAAATGACCATTAATGGACAGATTGAGGATGATAATCATACTAGGCTTAAAGGTGCTGCCATATTGGCATTGGTGCAACCAGCGCGGCCAATGATTAACTGTCAGGTGAGATCAGAACAGCCAGCATTTAGAGGACAGATGACTTTGCCTCGCACATTAAATATGACAGTGCGCATTATATATATATATAATCAAATAGTTAAGGGTATATAGATTTTCAGTAGTTCCTTTTTTATAATGCGCCAATCAAATCCTAGCTTATTGGTTCTATGCCAAAAGGCAGTGATGGCTAAGAGGCCTTTCTGCAGCAAGTGACTGCTGACATGGGAGTCTTAGCTTGCATCCCTACTGAGCACTTGTTACTTGCGAGAAAGAGCCTGTGACTGCCCTCCTGGAACACAAAAGCACATGGACCGTCGAGATGGCAGTGTCTCACACAGGATCCTATCAAGTGATATTGTTTAGACCAGGGATTGGCAATCTCTCCCATGAGGCTCATGCATTTTTTTCAAATTAATATTTATTGAAGGGTTTTAAAACTTTTTTCTGTTTCTGTTCACAAAAAGAAATATTATTCACAACAAAAACAGTCAACTAATAAGGGATACAGAAAGGAAATGAAAAAAAGGAAAGTGCAGGAGGGAGGGGGAGGAATTCCATCAATCTCATAAAATGTATACAATATAATATTCAAGCCATACAGCAAGGAGTACAAATAAGTATACAGTGACATTAAACAATGCAGTTAGTTCCATAATTACACACATAAACCGAAAAGTTCAAATCAAAACCGTAAATTGTGGCCATTAACATTACCTACTTAGTATTCTCTTCCCATATGTTCCAAAAATATTTCAACTTTGTGGTAAATGGTTGTCTTAATGCCAACTCATAATCCTTATTTTCAAGTATCCTTTATCTCACTTCATCACATGTAGGGGTTGTGATAGATTTCCAATGTCTCGGAATGATAGCTGCTGCTGCAATTAATATATGTCCTATTATTATTTTGTCCACCTTTAACCCCTTAAGGACCGAGGACGTACCATGTACGTCATTGCAGCGGGTCTCTCTTAGACCCGCTGACGTACATGGTACGTCCTGCCGTTTTTTGAGCGCTGGAAGCGATCGGATCGCTTCCAGCAGCTCAAACGCCATTGCAGGCTGCCTGGGAGTCCAGGCAGCCGTGCAATGGCGGTTAGAAGTGCCGGGGCACCATGTGATCGCTCCCGGGAGCGATCAACATCCGGTTTCACCGGAGAGGTGCCGGCACTTCTAGAGAGCGCTGGAAGCGATCGGATCGCTTCCAGCTGCTCTGAGTATATTACAAGGATGCCTCGACATCGAGGCATCCTTGCAATATGCTTACCTGCCGCCGGTCCGTCCGTGATCGCTCCCCCCGAGCGATCACTTCCGGTAGCGGCAGGAAGTACTGAGTGCCACGAGGTATCGTGGCACTCAGTACAAAAACGATCACATCAGTGATCAGGTGCTCTGCTGGGTGCCTCGAGGGATCAAGGCACCCAGCAGAGTAAAAAAAAGTGTAAAAAAAGTGAAAAAAAAAGTAAAATAAAAATAAAAATAAATAAAATAAACTGACGGTTAGGGGTAGGGTTAGGGTTAGGGTTAGGGTTAGGGGTAGGGTTAGGGGTAGGGGTAGGGTTAGGGTTCTAAGGGCAGGGTCATCTTGGGGCTGAGTGGGATGTTCCTAGCCTGCCTCATCAGAGAGGCAGGCTAGCAACATCCAATCAGAAGTTAGAAAAAATCTAAATAAAATTTCTAATTTGTCAGGTCAGGTCAATATTTTGTAAATATTGGCTCTGACCTCTGTGATTCTCCCTCCCTCTCCTCACTTGTGTTTTGGTGAGCGAGAGAGAGAGATCAGATTTGACAGGTTAGAGATTTTAGTGAGATTTAGTGAGATTAGAAAAATTGAGGCAGATTTAGAGAGATTTTAGGGAGATTTAGAAGAATTGAGGCAGGTTTAGAGGGATTTAGAGAGATTTAGGTGTTTATTTGTATTTTCTTGTGAAACCCAACGGTTCTTCTAAGAACCAACAATCCGCTTATATATATATAATAATTATAAAATTTTATAATCTATTATATATAATGTCTGAGAGGGTGTACAGCGCCGAGGAGGCATATGCCATCCTGGCGTCAGAATCTGAGGCATCTGCGTCAGACTCAGACCCTCATTTCGACCCCGCTAACTGCTCAGAGACGTCGCTAGATACATTATCTACGCTGGCTGATGTATCTAGTGATGTTTCTGATGCAGATCCTGGGTCACCACCTGCCAGCAGGAGACGCACAGCTCCAGCTGAGGAGTGGGTAGTGCCTCATCGCCAGAGGCCAGATATCCCTCCTTTCACGGCAAATCCTGGCATCAATATTGATGTTGCAGGATTTACCGCCACACAGTTTTTGCAGGTGTTTATGGGGGATGATTTGTTGGGCCACATCGTGGCCCAATCAAATCTGTATGCCCATCAGCATTGTGCTGCGAAGCCAGACTCCTACTTGGCAAGGCAGCAATGAACCCCGCTAGATGTGCCAGAATTTCTGAAATTCTGGGCACTTACTATGCTGAGGGCATCATAAAGAAGCCCTCAATTCGCTCCTACTGGAGCAGTAGCCCCATCTGCTCTACCCCCATTTACCCCCAATCAATGTCACGTAGAAGGTATGAAAACATTTTGCGTTTCATTCACTTCAGTGACAACAGCCTGTGCCCCCCTAGAGAGCATCCCCAGTTTGACAGGCACCAGACTTTTACATTTTATTCGTACATTTTTATGTTCTACAATTGGTGCTGTATTTTGCCAAAATCTTTGCACACCTATGCATGGGGGGCATGGGTGTACTCAGGAGATCTTGCAGAAAACAACCTGGAGAGTTTTCATGCAGTAACAAACAACAGTGTCTCCTAAATCACAGTCCAAATCTAATGTGGGCGTAAAAATCTGAAAATTGAAAAATTACCGCCACACACCTTCTCAAATGTTTTGGGCTAAAACCGTTGCATCCATGGCATCAAAGCACTCCATATGCAATACCTTAGGGTGTCAACATAACAAATATAAACAATTTTCTGGCAATAATTCAAACTGGGGTATGCGGTAGACCCAAAACCAAAGATAGGCCTAGCTGAAGAAATAATCTCAATTTCAACTCCAATGACAAAGTCATAAAAATTGTATTTGAACCTTCCCAAAATCCTGGCAAACCTATGCATGGGGGGCATGGGTGTACTCAGGAGACCTTGCAGAAAACAACCTGGAGAGTTTTCATGCAGTAACAAACAACAGTGTCTCCTAAATCACAGTCCAAAACTGATGTGGGTGTGAAAATGAAAAATGACCACCAAACTGTATCCAATTTGTTTGGAGCAAACGGATGCATCCATAGCATAAAAACACTCCATTTACAATACTTTAGGGTGTTAGCTTACCAAATATATGCACGTTCATAAAACTGGGGTATGTAAAAAGGCCCCTAAAAAGAAGATAAGCAAAGAAGATACTGTATGTCAAATTAGAAAATTGACAAGCACATGTTAAAGATTGGCGTAGCACCCCAAAAACAACAGAACAAATCTATATATGGGTGGTATCAATTTACTCAGAAGATGTTGCTGAACATATTTTGGGGTGTTTTTTGGCAGTAACCCATAACTGGATTTGACAATTCATGCCTAAAGTACAATGTGTGTGAAAAAATAACACAAAAAGTGACTACCTGAAAGTTTGACATAGAGCTAGTGCATGGAAAGTGTTAAAATACAACTCTTTGAAGCACCCCAGGGTGTGCCCTTTCTAAAAATATATGGTTTGATGGGGGTAAATTACTTTGGCCGGCTTCAAAAATGTCCCAAATAGGACATGGGTGCATGATGACGAAATGTGAAAATTCCAAGTTGGAAAACTGAAATGCGCACCCCCCAAATAAGGCCTATTAGCCCCCAAATGACCCGACATACCTATACATGGGTGGTATCAATTTACTCAGAAGATGTTGCTGAACATATTTTGGGGTGTTTTTTGGCAGTAACCCATAACTGGATTTGACAATTCATGCCTAAAGTACAATGTGTGTGAAAAAATAACACAAAAAGTGACTACCTGAAAGTTTGACATAGAGCTAGTGCATGGAAAGTGTTAAAATACAACTCTTTGAAGCACCCTAGGGTGTGCCCTTTCTAAAAATATATGGTTTGATGGGGGTAAATTACTTTGGCCGGCTTCAAAAATGTCCCAAATAGGACATGGGTGCATGATGACGAAATGTGAAAATTCCAAGTTGGAAAACTGAAATGCGCACCCCCCAAATAAGGCCTTTTAGCCCCCAAATTACCCGACATACCTATACTTGGGTGGTATCAATTTACTCAGAAGATGTTGCTGAACATATTTTGGGGTGCTTTTTGGCAGTAAACCTTAAAGTTCACAGTACATGTATTCTTAAATTGCGTTCAAAAAAAAATCACCAAATTTTTTTTTTTTCTCAAACTTTGGCATAGATTTGTGGTAAAATGGTTTGCATGGAAAGAGTCAAAATACCCCAAGTTTAACCCCTTAAGGACGGGAGTAATTTTACAACTTCGGCGCTGTTTCGGAAGTAGAAGTTTGCTGAGCTCATTTTGACCATTTTTAAGTCACGTATTCTTATACCACCCAGACAAATTATATATCGTTCTTTCCGTCAGACTCGGCAGATTAATAATATATCATTATTATATGTATATGTCATGCGCTGCCAAAATGCTATAACAAAAAATGTAAAAAAAATTGAATTTTCAATAAAATTTCAATCTTCCACAGTGTGTTAAGTGTTTTTTTTTTTAAATTTTATTATCCGAGGCTCTGCGGTCATATTCTATTGGGTAGATTTGTTAAAAAAATTATAACGGGGAACCCATTTTTTTTTTGGGGAGAAATTGCGTGATTTTAGCTAAACCCCCCCAAAAAAAAAAATCATTAGTGAAGCATCATTGTTCACATTGTAATTGAAATGTGAACAATAGTGCTGCATTAAAAAAACTATTTTTTTTTTTATTATTATATTTATTATTTTTTTATTATTTTTACTTTTTTTACACTTTTATTTTACTTTTACCATGGTCATGTTTGATATCATTGGAAAGGCCATGCTCTGGCCTTTCCAGCAATATCAGCCATGACCTCCGAGCTGCCACCGATCAGGAGATAAAGGGGTTCAAAGAACCCCCCTATCTCCTGCAAGGGATTTCCATAGGAAATCCCTTTGCAGCTAGGGGGTTCCCGGTTAACTGACATCATTGCGCATGGCGCGATGAGTCAGTTGACCGGGGGTGACCCAGAGGTGGGGGCTGCCATCCAAGATGGCGGCCCCCACCGGAAATAGGCCACGATCAGGCACAAATTAGTGCCCGGTCGCGACCTGGCAACTAAGGGGTTAACTCCCCATACATCGCTGGAAAGGTCAGGCTGTGACCCTTCCAGCGATGCTGGCCACAGCCGCCGGGGACCAGGCGATCGGGAGATAGAGGGATCCGAAGGATCCCTCCCCTCCCCTCCAGGCGCTTCCCCTGCTCCGGCGGGGGGGGGACGCCTGAAACTGACGTCATCGCGCCACCGGCACGATGATGTCACAGCGCCAGAGGAGGGATCACACTGATCTGACTCCGCGGGAGTCAGACCAGCGTGGGAGCGACCGGAGGAGGTAAGTATTAAGCGAGGGGGGCTGTAAACGCCGAGGACGTACATTTACGTCCTGCGGCGTCAAAGCCCGCCTAATGCAGGACGTAAATGTACGTCCTGCGGCGTTAAGGGGTTAATACCTTGATTTGTGTACTTTAAAAAAATATGTATATGTGGAGGGTTATTCAGGAATTAGTGACAGATATCAGTGTTACAATGTCACTATCACTAGTTTTGAAAATAAACTCTTTGGAAATGGCAAAGTGCTACTTGCACTTATTGTTGCATAAAATAAGGAAAAAGGCGAGGAATATGTAAACATTGGGTATTGCTAAACTCAGTACTAAATTTAGAAACTACTAAGGAATTAATTTTTTTTGACGGTTGTTGATACATAAGAAATTTTGGGGGTCAAAGTTCGAAAAAGTGGTGTTTTTTCAATTTTTGTGTCATATTTCACAATATTTTTTATAGTAAATTATATGAAATGATGAAAAAAATGGTATCTTTATAAAGTCCATTTAGTGACGAGAAAAACAGTGTAAAATATGTGTGGGTTACATAAACGAGTAAGAGGAAAATTTGACGTAAACACTAAGAGCGCAGAAACGTAAAAACAGCAGCGGTCACGAACGGACGGATTCGTGTAAAACCGCCCGGTCACTAAGGGGTTAAGGGCTACATTACGATTATCGTGCTAAAACAGTGACGAAAATTAGAAAAACCTGCGCTTGCAGGTTTCTCCTTTGCACCCCCGTTTTAGCGCAATATTACAATGCAGGCGCTTAAAAAGCTGCTTACATCGTTATCGGGCGCTAAGCCCTGAGATGCGTGCGGCAGCACTAAGCGCCGCCGCACGCATCCTCTCCATGGAGTCCATAGGATCTCAATGGAGATTGAGGCAGACCCTGGCGGTCACATGACCTGACGGATCTCGCCGTAGTGATCCACAGGGGGAGACTGGGGGACATTTCCCCCCAGTCTCTCCCTGCTCCCGCCAGACAGAGGAGGTGGTTGGAGCCGCGGTCCTTGGGTTTTTGGCTGGTGCTAACGGATTCTGCAGCAGAGGAATCCGTTAGCACCAAGTCCCGGCTGTGGTTAACGTTTTGCTAACTGCAGCCGGACGTTAATTCGCGTTAAGACTTTGTAATCCAAACACTAATTAACACTTTGCGCTCCCCATGTTAAGTATAGGGAGCGCAAAGTACAGTAAGCTCGCGCAATACAGCGCAAGATTCCAAACGGTAACGGATTTCTTAACCTGTTAGCGTTTGGATTGTAATATGGGTGGCCCGTGTTAGGGCCACCAGGGCTAATTAGGGCCACCAGGGCTAATGTTAACGCTCACGTAGGTGAGCGCTAACGATAGCAACAAGAATGTAATGTATCCCTAAAAGTAAAAGTTGGGGTGAAAAAGGACCAATAGGATATGTGACACTAAGGACAAGTTTATATACCTCTTTCCAGTATCTACAAAGTTTTGAACAAAGCCACCAAATGTGTGCCGTGGTGCCTTCACCTCCACATTCTCTCCAACACCTGTTTGAAATGGAGCAGTCGAATAAATGGAGTTTGGCAGGGGTGAAGTACCACCTGTAAATTATGGTGTGTTTCTATATGATTTGAACATTGTGTGATACCCTTTAGAGCCCTTGTAATGGAAAACCATTCTTCCAGGCTGAACTGCAAGTTTAACTTCCTCTCCCACGCCAACATGAAATTAACTTTCCTGATTGTATTATTTTTTAAGGAGCGATAACAAAAGGAAATCATATTACTCTGTAGCGCTGCTTTAAAAAACTGTATTCTGGTGCATTGAACTATTGCTGCCACCAGAGGAAACATTGTGGAATATGCTGGACAGAGCGGACTCCACCTCCCATCACACTTTGCGTGAGGACAGGAAGTGGGTGGTACAGGAGGAGAATAGACTGGGGAGCCTCGTGTTTGGCACGCATAGAGTGAGCGGAGCAGTGAAAGGTGGAGGACGCACGTTGGAGCTGTCAGGGATCACAACCAGGCCGGAGTACAGACGCTGTCTTACTGGTGCTGGAGATCGAGAGAGTAATCATGTTGGGACCTACCTGCGCAGCGCTGAGAGGACTGGAGGACAAGCTGGTTCCGGCAGGACCCCACGTTAGGAGGCCGCGCCGATCGATTGGGAGTGCAGACGGCGGATCGTTTGTTCCAGTTGTGGAGATTTGACAAGCAGGGAGCAGATTCAGTGTCACGGAGTCCCAGTGCACAGCGGAGAAGATCTTTTGGTCAAGGCAACAAGTGCTGGACAGTTTCGTTCATCGGATGGGTGAGAGGCCACCAGGCCACAGTTCCAAAACAGAAACGCACGCTGCAATATTGTTTAAATTCACAGGGCCCCAACGATGACTAGTCGAAGATTGCTCTTTTCGTTCACTGGCCAGTCGAACACAGTACCCGGGTACCCTAAACCTTGTACATATATCTATAGAGCTATTATGCGGGACTTACACTTCAGAACTGAGGGAGTTAACCGTTCTTTTTCCGCTGCGGGTTTTCCCGCGTGACGCCTTCTGAAATTTCATTCAACGCGCATTTATCTTTTAGTAAAGCATATACAACTAGAAAATCCACAACAGTGCTGGTGTGTAATAATTCTTAGTGCGGTGAGACTATCCCGAGGTTATTCAGCGGCTCCCTCGGGGGTGAGCGCTACAACTCTGCTGTAGTTTATGTAAGCAAATGTTTTCTAGGCCCAACAATTGCAAAGTTGTCATTTTGTGGTCTAACTCCAGGATGCAAAAGCATTGCTTCAAAATAGCTACGATCCTAGTGTGTTGGTCTTCCAGATCCTCACACAAATGATATTTCTTCTTCATTATGTTTAATGACATCAGTGAGTTCCCTGAAAAAACACATCTATTTTGAATAATTGGTTGGAATGCCATTTATTTGGGTCTATTCATATATCGTATTTCTTTAGAATCGACAGGAGCATCGCTCAGGAGAAAGTCTTATCTGGGTATATCACTGCGCGTAAAGTGTCCCATGCTTTTAGGGAAAGTTTAGTTGAACGGGACATGTTTTTTTTTTTGAATTTTTTTAATTAAAGCCGATGAATCTGTACAGTAAGAACAGTGCAATCATGGTGCAAGTTGTACAGTACCGTGCAATGACCTTACACAGAGATGATAATCAGTCTAAGTTATACAGTACTTTGCGATGACAAAATACAAAGGGCTCTATTACATTCTTTGCGCACTTTTTTGCACGTGCGCAAAAGCGCATTAACGCAAGGGGCAAAACCCTTCACGCTGAACGTCGTATGACCCTGCGCGAATGCAAGTTTGTGCGCGCATCCCATACTTAACATTGTGAGCACAAATGCGTTCGTGCGCTGGTACGAGGATGGTATTACAATCGATGCGCAACTTTTCACGACCGACGTTTGCCCGCATAATTTTAACGTCTTTTAAAAGCTGGTGGTAACTGCAAATCTGAACGTTCTGGCCGAAACCAAATACACCAGCACGAAAAAAAAATACAGCACAGTATAGTTACACATTCTACACATACCCAAACAATAAAATGGAGAGGTTGTGCGTGTTTTTATTATTGCTGCAGCATATATACTCTGATTTTGGCAGGCGCAAAAACTGAATGGGAGACAATTGTGGTTCATACTTCTGATTGGCTGAATCCCAGTGAAAAAACAGTCTGCCCACCGATTTCTGCGCACAACGTTAATGTGTGCACGTTTTTGCGCGTCTTTTTTACGCGCATTATTTTTGACGGATGAAAAAATGCTCTCGGATTGTAATACCAGCGTTAATTTACGCGCGTTAACGTTTAACACTGCGCGCAAAAAAAAATGCACTGCGCGTATGAATTTGCACGGAGAATGTAATAGAGCCCAAAAAGTGGCAAGCTGTCACCCCATAAACAGAGGTCCTAAAACGGCAGCCAATGAGCATACATAAAAAGACAATGAATTAACCTCCCTGGCGGTATTCCCGAGTGTGACTCGGGGTTAAATTTCGCTACTGCGAATGGTAACCCCGAGCCACACTCGGGCTGGATGTTTACTCCCCTCCTCCTGGCTCCCTCGCTGTCCCCCGCAGTGTGATCGCATAGAGCTGCTTCCTGGAAAGCTCCCTGCGAGTCACATGGTGCAGGGGGCGGGGCTAGCATAAAATAAATCTTTTTTACAGTTTAAAGCACTTTGGATTATACAGTGTAATGTTTATGAACTGCCACTAGGTGGCAGTACAGGATAAGGAATAGACCATACATCGTTTCACCCTTGCTTGCAGACAGATTTCAGTGTTTTTTGTTGTATTTTATTGAATATCATTTATTTGCATTATTTTGGATAATTATTTTTGGGATAATAAATTATGTCGTGTTTCAAACTTTATCGGACGTGTATTCAAACTTTATAGTGTATTTACTATTTATTTTTTATCTATTTATTAATTTATTTATAAAGGATTTCACCAGTAAGGACTCTTGATTGCACGGATTTCTGTGCGTGATTCCTAATTATTACAGGCTAACGATTTACAAAAACACGTTTCCTTTAACCCTTTCGCTGCTGAGGCGTTTCACACCTCTGTGCTGAGGTCATTTTTACCGGTTTTGCTCATCATGTTTAAATGCGTTTTGAAGGCTTATTTTAGTATATGACCCAGACATATTATATATCGTTCTTTCCGTCAAACTCGGCAGATTCATAATATGTCATTATTATATGTATACGTCATGTCCTGTCTGTATATTATAACAAAAAATGCAATAAAATATGAATTTTCAATAATTTACAACGTGTAAAGTGTTTTTTTTTCACATTTTAACATGCAAGCAATTGCGGTTATATTTTGTATGGGGTGCGCTTGTTAAAAAATTTAGAGATGGGGTCTCGTTACATTTTTTTTGGGGGAAAATTACGCGATTTTTAACAAACGCACCGCATACAAAAATCGTTAGTGCAGCATCATTGTTCACATTATAATTGAAATGGGAACAATATTGCTGCATTAACAAAACAAAAACAACAAAAAAACTTGTTTGTTTTTTTTTTAGAATTTTTTTAATATTTTTTTATTTTAATTTTTTTTTAAAACTTTTTTCACAGTGGTGTTTGGTATCGTTGGAACGGCCATGCCCTGGCCGATCCAACAGTACCAAACATTAACCCCTAGCTGCCACGAATCGGGAGATAGGGGATTCATTGGAACCCCCTATCTCCACCGTTGGTGGCAGCTAGGGGTTAACTCCAGGACTGGCGTCATCGTGCATAGCACGATGACGCCAGTCCTCAGGGGGAGTTCCCGGAGGCTTGGCCGACATCCAAGATGTCGGCCAGCTCCGGGAAAGGATCACGAACCGGCGCTTTTCAGCGCCGATTCGTGATTCGGCTCCCCAGGGGTTAATGACAGCCATCGTTTGGAAGGGCAGGCTGTGCCCTTCCAAGCGGTGTCTGTTTTAACTCACTACTCCCCGGCGATCAGGAGGGAGAGAGGTCCTCCCTTTCAGGTGCCTCCTCCGCACATGCGGGGGGGGGGCCTGCATTAGATGTCATCGCGTCGCCGCAATGACATCTAATGTCCCCGCCGGGCTCCCGGATTGACGGGCTGACATCCAAGATGTCAGCCCGCACTGGGGGGGCGCAGCAATCCGCCGGAATCCGGCGGATTGCTGCCTCCTGTGCTCGGACAGGAGAACCACTTGGCTGGACGCGCTGAGCGCGTCCATAGCAGCCAAGTGGTTAAAAAAAAATTGAGACACTTTTAGACACGAAATTTTGAAAAAATTAGACCGCCAGGGAGGTTAACACTTCTGATCCGCATATGTCAACGCCTAATTAGGTGCAAATATTATCAACATAAGAACAGAAAAGCGGCGAGAACCAAATTATGAGCCCCACGTGTGTCTATCTGAGCCGCTTGAGACTCTCAAGCCTAATCCACACAAGGGGCACCGAGTTAAGGCACCAGGAGAAAAGAAAGAGGGAAAGAAGAAAGAGAGAAAAGAAAAAGAGAAAAAAAAAGGGAGAGGGAAGCGCATAGAAAGGGTACGTAGCAAATACCACTACGTTCAGGATTTTAAACGATATTAAGTAGAGTCCACGACGAGCTAATATAAGAACAGTACAGGAGAGAAATCAGGCTAGATAGAGAACGAGTAGAAGAAGGGAGACACACAGAGATGGCCGAGGGAGGGGTTGATGACCTCACAGACCACTCCACCCCCCCCCCCAGACGTGAGCACCTCACCCCCGGAGAGCACGGCTGTCTCGCAAGGACAGGAATCCCTCCCAGTTAAACCACTTTTGTAAATGAGCCGGCATCCGGCCCCCAGCCTAAGCCAACAAGCTCTCATGCAATCTAAGTTCTTCTATCCGGGTGAACCAATCCGCACATTGCGGTCGGACGCCTTTCACCCAGTGAAGAGCAACAAGAGATCTCGCAGAGAGTAGTAGAGGAAGTAGTACTGATTGACGCAGAGCAGTTGGAGACAAGGGAACCTGTAGTAACAGATCTGTGCCGTGAGGGGCAGGTCTACCTCTGTCACTCTTCAAATAACTGTCTGTACCTGAGTCTAGAATGGGTGCAACATCCCGCAGGACCACCACATATGGAGATAGTCCCCAACCTCCTCATCACAACGCCAACATTGCGTCGTAAGACTCCCATTCGGAAGCGAAGCACCGGAATACAGTACCAAAAAAACACGATTTTGTATGCCTGTTCCTGAAGCACATAGGCCGCATCAAAGATGCAAGCATGCGCCCGTGGCCTTATCGGAACCGGTAGCCGAGCAGTGAAAGACCGAGTCAACATCGTCCGAAAGGCCGGGTTATCAGCCAACGGGAGCAAGGGTGATGGGAATGTGGATAAGCGATAGGAAGAGGCAGCCGAGTCCAACACCTGCAGCGTGTCCGTAACAAGTGGGTGCGCTGCTACTTCGCGGGGCCTACCTACTCTAGCGATCCACGGTAGGGACCACAGTCTGACCAAATCCAAAGAGTCCTCCACGTCCATCCAAAGCGCTCCCTTGCCTCCCATGGACCATTCAACAATGCGGCAGAGATGCGTCGCGATGTAGTATTTGTGTATGTCGGGCATCGCCACCCCTCCTCCCGTTTTCGATCTAACTAAAATGCTCAATCGTACACGTGGGCGAGAGGCATGCCATACAAACCGCAAGAAAGCCGTCTTAAGAGTAGCAAAGGAGGAGGCTGGTATCCGGACTGGGACGGTCTGAAATAGGCATAGGAGATGCGGCAGCACATTCATCTTCAAGATGCCAATCTTCCCAAACAATGATATTTTCAACTTAGACCATTTAAGAAGGTCTTCCGCTATAACCCTCCACAAGGGCAGAAAGTTCACTTCAAATAACGTATCCAATCGGGGTGGGAGTTTAATCCCCAGATATGACATCAATCCTGAACACCAGTGAACGAGGAAGGAGTCTTTCAGTCTATTTCTCTCTTGACACCGTGACATTAAGAATCTTCTACTTCAGCATGTTGATCTGCAAGCTCGCCAGGGCGCCATGCTGTCGGAATTTCTCAACAATCATCAGCAACGATATCGAAGGAGAGGAAACGAAGAACAGCATATCGTCTGCATACACTGCCACCTTATGAACTGCGAACTGACCTGCCATTCCCTCTACATTAGGATTTAATCAGATTGACTCAAGGAACGGTTCGAGAGACAGGGCAAACAGAAGTGGCGATAGTGGGCAGCCTTGTCTGGTACCATTCTTGATGTCAAAGGGGCGAGAAAGTGCACCATTCACCTTCACCGCCGCTAATGGTTTCGAGTTTAGTGCTGCAATCCAAGTGTAAAAGGTACCCGAAAGGGAAGATGGCCGCTTAAGAACGGAGCTCCTGAGTCCCCTCTGACATTCAGCTCCTTTTCGCAGCCACCCCTGGTCATGGGATGCGGTAAACAGAAGCAGTACACGCCTAAGACCCCTGCACATCGATCGACCCGTGCCACGGGCCCATTGGACGTGTTTGTCACCCCGACCAACTCTGCCACGCAAACCCCACCGCGTGCTAAAATGGCGGACGGTCCCTCTTCACCGCACATGCCTCCGGACTTCGCTGAGGCCATCCGACGACTGGAGCGAATGATCTCAGCCCTCCCCACAAAAACGATCTCTCGGATCTTGTGACGGATCTGAAGGAGAGCTTCGCCGGAGACATAGGAGTGATCAGAACTGATGTTGCGGCCCTGACATCCAGGGTGAGCCTCCTGGAGGATGAAATGAATCGCCCCCCGTCTCTGCACCACCCCGGCGGACTTGGGTGAGCTGAGGCGCCGTGTCGATGACCTCGATAATCGGGGAAGGCGTCATAATATACGGATCCGTGGCCTGGTGGAGGCTGAAGGTGCGGAAGACCTACGCAAATTAATAAACGAAGCCTTCTGCATGGTGCTAGGCTGGCCCATTGCTGAGGTGATTCAAATGGACAGAGTGCACAGGGCCTTGCGCCTACGCCCGCCACCCACTTCTCCCCCCAGAGATATCATATGTTGCCTCCCAAATTATACCCTCAAAGAGCGGATCATGGTGGAATCAAGAGCATCCCGTTTTTGGGAATTTAAGGGTAGCAACCTGGAATTTTTCCAAGACTTATCGCCCTTTACGCTAATGGCCAGATGATGCCTCCAACCGGTGGTTCTCGCCTTACGACAGGCCGACATCCCGTACCGCTGGAGCTTTCCTTTCGCCCTGACGACCTTGCGGAACGGCACGCGACACACTGTCTGTCACCCATCAGATGTCCCAGGCTTCCTGTCCGCCATGGACCTACCAGAGATCGTGGTCCGCAACTGGGAGCTGGAGGAGCGTCGACCAGCGCCACAGGGTCAGCTGCGGCCTAGGCGCCAGAGATCCCGGAGCCGACGGCGCTCTGGAAATGGAGCCCCGGCTCAGATGGCTCCGGAGGAAGGTTCCCCGTGAGTATATTACGCACTGAGACTTGCCTCTACCACTATTTTTGAAGTCCTATGACCGACCTTCTTACCACGGCTGTCAGCTGCCCACCTCGGGGGTCCGTGATGCCGGACGCTACTTTTTCTGGCGTCTATGCCAGCCTGCCCGGGAGCCCGTAACCAGCCGTGTACACGGTCCGTGTTTGGTTGCTACAAGCCCACTATAGACCCGAAGAATGGACACCGATCAAGTTTTGCCCCCCTTTTATTTTGGCTATTATGTTTCTCGGTGGGTTCTCGGAATGGCTTAAACTACTTCACGCGTGGATTACGGTTTGACTCACCCGTGTGTCCATATGAAACTTTCGCCTTACGACCTATTCATAGACTAATGCTCGACCCACAGTTTGGTGTTTGCTTGTTTCATATGATTACATGGTTCGGCTACCTGTTACATAATGTTTTCTTTGAATTCTCCGAATCGCCTATTTTACTTCCAAGTGCGTTACGGGCTGGTCTCACATATGCATAGCTATGACACTTCCACCTTACGCCCTATGCAGACTAATACGCAACCCACAGTTCGGTGTTCACTTGCTTACTATGGTCGCAGGATTCGGTTATCTGTTATATAATGTTGGGTTTATTAATGACGCCCAGCCAGCTGGCGGATGATTGAGGGAGGGATACTGATAATTTCTATACCCTACCGTTGGGAGGGGTGATGTACGTCTATGTAGGCGGGGTCCAGTTGGTATAGCGCACTCTTACTATTTGCAAATTTTGCGATTTTTGTATTCTACCGTTAGATGATGCACTATACAATTGTCATTTCGCACTCTTACTCTTTCCACCCTATCACCAGATGAGACACGTGACGCGCCTTGCTTCGAGCAATCGGCCCTCTGCAACCCCATAAAAGGCTGGGGTGTGGTTAATCTCGCGCACACTTAAATGTTTATATTCTAAGGCTGAGCAGAGTTATATCTATATATGTTGGTTATTCCGCACTTTTAATTTTTGCGCCCTGCCGCCTGGCGGGGCATGCCACACTTGTGGAATCGCACACACAATTTTTGAGCCCTGCCAAGGGCTGGGATGTGGCCGGTTTTCTGCACATTCTAATTTTGGACTCTGCCATTAGGTGGGGTGAAATCTAGTTGAGGGGTTTACATACCCCCCTTTTTTTATTTTTTTTATTTCTCTCTCCCCCCTTCTGCCCCACCACTGGGGGTTTACATGTGGGAGTGAGCAAGTTCCTCCAGACGCGACCTCTTCTGTTGCAGAAGACCTAGGGTCTCCGCATCTCCTACTCTCATATGCTGAAGTTCCAGATACCTGATCTCAGAAAGTAAATCCTGTGTCTCCGCAAGTCTCTCCCGTTTCTTCCTAGTGGCAATCCCGATCAAGTGACCTCAAATAGTGGCCTTGTGAGCTTCCCACAACGTGTGAGGTGACATCCCCACGGTGTCATTGTCCGTGAAATAATTACGTAAAGAGTCCGTCACCTCCTCTCTCAGTCCCTGATCTTGAAGGAGGGAGACGTTAAGTCTCCAATTAAAACTGCACGGTCGACAATGTGCCGATCTAAGGGAAAGGGACACTGGAGTGTGGTCCGACCAAGTTCGGCATCGGATAGAAGCAGAAAGAAGGTAATCAAGAGCGAAATGAGATACAATAATATAATCCAGACGAGAATACGTAGCATGCACCTCAGAGTAGAAAGTGTAATCTCGGTCCGTCGGATGCATCAGGCGTCCACCAATTGCAACTCTCGTAATGTGTCTTATGGATCTTAAAATGTGAAGGAGGACCCTAGTATGGCCTACAGATTAATCTTCCACTGGAGACAGTGCCACATTGAAGTCACCCGCAAGAATCAAGGTCCCTTCTCCAAATGAGGTCAGTTTACGCGCAACCTTGGAGAAATATAAATGTTGACCAGAATTAGGAAGATAGACCAAGGCAAACGTGTATTTAGCTCCTGCAATTGTACCCTTTAGGAACACCCCTCTGCCATCCCCCAAATAAGGGGAGGCTCCTGGAGAGCAGAACCGAAGCCCCCCGCACCTTCCCGTCCGGTGTAGTATCATGATACGCCATTGTGTAATGAGTCACGCAAAACCGGGTGAGAGCCCACCCTAAAGTGCGTCTCCTGTAGAAACGCGATCGAACATCGCTCACGATGTAGGTCCCGAAGGAGACGTCTGTGTTTCTCCGGGACATTAAGCCCCTGGACATTTATGGACATGATCCGCATCGAGTCCCCACGAAACCTAGAGACACGCCCCCCCCTCCATCGGCCTCCACTCGGGTAAAGAAACACAAGCTGCCGGGTAGTTGAGTACCACCCAAGTTACTAAGAGCAAGGGGAAAAAGGGATACGGAGTAGAGGAGAGAAAGGGAGGTCAAAGCGAAAGGGGGAGAAAAGCAGGAATCGGCAAAAAGATGAAAGAAGAGAAATCAAAGGGAGAGAGACGGAAGTGAGCGAGAAAGAAGAAGAGAGATAAAGAGAGAAGAAAAAAAGAAAAGTGGGTGAAACCCCTCTGGTGTCACAACTCAGTCGCAAGAAAAACAAAGGGTAAGAGACGTCCGTCCAAAGGGAGAGTGCCCCTCTACGGAACCGGAGCGAGCACTATACCTCCACAAAGGATTAGTGCAGGGGCGTCAAAAAAGAACCCGTAGGGAGATGGTGTGTCCAAACCAAGTAACAAACCAGATAAACAGAATCTGTAAATACCAATTAACAAGCATCATCATGGAAAATCAGAGCAAGCATGGTATCTCAACATCAAGAAACATGAATACCCCACCCATCCCCTCCCTCCCCTCAGCAACACATTCTCTACAAATCAATGCACAGGTAGGTGAAGTCTTCAAAATAAAGTAAAGACCTAAAATATGCAATATAAAAACATCTCCCGTGCCGTGTATAGTGATGAAAAGGGCCGATAGAAAAAACATGCAGTATCAATCTATGCAAAAAGCCCTCCCCAAATCCCAGGCAGAATCATGTCTCCGCTTACAGGGAGAAACCATTCCCTGTCACAGCAGCTTCGCATTGTATGCCCCCTCCCAAGCCCTAGCCACTCCCTCCCATGCCCCCTCCCCCCCGCTTGCTCATCCAACTACGGTGCCCCACATGGTGTCCTCTTTTCCAAATTCTCATAATTGTTTTTTTTTAAAAAACATAGGCAGGATCCACTTTCCCCCATCTCCAGTGGCATAGAAGCAGACACCGTTTCATTATCCCACAATACAGCCCACCCCCCACCCTTCCCTCCTCCATCTCCGTCGACATAGAAGCAGGCACACAGGTTCATTATCGCACAATTAATCCTTCAAGATTTATGCCTCCAAATGAAGCCCAGTAATTCAGAATATACTTTTTTAAAGAAAGATATGGGTATTATAAGAGGAATAGACCTCAAATAATATAGGAATCTTGGTAATATATTCATCGTAATCGTTGCTAGTCTGCCTATTAAAGTTCAAATTCTCCTCATTTTTGTAATTCTAATTTCATCTGCGTCCATGCTCTAGCCAGATTATTACAGTGCATTCTTGACAGGTTCTTAGTGAGATGAATGCCTAGGAAAGAGAGATAGGTCTCCAGTCAAAGAGAAATCTCTGCCTTAGCGCATTCAGCACAAGCTGCGAAATGTAGAACGGCATGGCCTGGGTTTTTAAACTATTAACGTTATAATAGGACACTTGTCCAAATAATTTTAATATATAAAATACTGCTGGGATTGACTAATTAGGATTAGGTAATGACAAGATAATCTCATCAGCGTAAAGCCCTATTTTATGTGTAGTGTTACCAATTTGAATACCCTCAATTTTGGGAGATCTAATAGCCACAGCCAGGGGTTCAATAGCGAAACTAAATAACAAAGGTGATAGAGGGCAACCCTGTCTGGTGCCATTAGTCAGGGTGAAGGGTTCGGACTCAAACCCCGAAGCAAAGACAGAGGCCGATGGGCTACAATAGAGTGCGAACACAGCGGTGATGAACTGATCGGGTAGGTTCATTCTGACCAGTACTTCCCTCAGATAGCCCCAGTGAATTTTGTCAAATGCCTTCTCTGCGTCCAAAGATAGGAGCGTCGAAGGCACCTTAGCAGAATGTATGTGTTGAATTATATCAATACATCTGCGGGTACTATCTGAGGCCTGTCTCCAACACAAATCCCACCTTATCGTTGTCAATTAGGGATGGTATTATTATAATCAGTTTGCTAAAATTTTAGCATACAGCTTGGTGTAATTGTTGATCAAGGATATCGGCCTAAAATTTGGACATGAAGTGGGTGGTTTTTACTCCTTTTGGAAGTGTAACGAGTTTTGCCCTCAGGTTTTCATTTGGTATAATACCCTCTTGCAAGTAAGTATTAAAAAGTTGTGTAATATGTGGCAGCAAGAGGCCTGAAAACTTCTTATAATTTTGTGTTGTGTGTCCAGGGCCGGATTTATAATTAGGCAGAGTAGGCATGTGCCTACAGTCGCTTGCCACAAGGGGGCGCCCACACCTGTGTTTAAAAAAAATCCTTAATCATTAATGGTTTCTTTCTTTATAGCCAATGGGGATAATATTTAATTGCCCAAAACATATACAAGCATGGCCTTCATAAAAGGCTAGGGCAAAGTGTTCAATAGATGGCATAAGGTATGGAAATTCTGGTTAGGGGAAATTGATCAGGTGGTTTAAATTAGGGAATGTAGGCTATTAATTTATATGGACTATATAGGGCATAGTGATTAGTAGTAAATAAATAAATAATATGTTAATGAGTACAGAGTCTTTCATAAACCTTAAATTGCTCCATAGTGCAGAGACATTAATTATTATTTTTTTCTTCCCAAATTATTATAATAATAGTATTGTAAAATATTGTATATAGATGTATGGTGGGGACGATAATGACTATGTTTTTAAGAAGTGGATCATTTCAAAATCGGAATTGAGACCATGAGGAACTAAGGTGTTAAACTCATAGATTGTTTTCAACTCTTCCATTCCTATCTTTCTCTCATAGTCTCCTCCCCTCCAGTTTTTATAAACTTTTTTTACACACATAAATTTAAGACCTTCTGGATTTTTGTTATGTGTTTTTTTAAAGTGTAAAGAAACACTATGATTTTCAACCCCGTTCTTAATATTTCTTGTATGTTCCTGGATTCTTTTAAGGGTCGTATAGTATGTCCCACATACATTAGGCCACATGGGCAAGTTAACACGTATATCACATGACTAGTAAAGCACATGATCATATGTCTAATCTTATAAATTCTCTTATTAGCTTCAAATTCTTTAATAGTATGCTTATGGTTATTAGTATTTCTACAATTAAGGCAATTCCCGCAGGCATGAAAGCCGTTGGGAATGCTGAACGTATTCTTTTTTGTAGTGATTTGAATTGCTATTGACTAATTCGGTCCTTAAGTTCTTGGCTCCCCGACATATATTATAGAAGGAACTTCAGGGAGAATTGCTTCTAGAGCAGGATCCTCCCTAAGAATCGGCCAAAACTTTTGAATTATCCCACGAATCTTTGAATTTTGGGCATTATAAGTGAAAATGAAAGGGACTCCTCTGATATGGTTTTCTGGTTTGGTCTTATATTTCAGGAGATCTTTTCGATTCATGTTGGTTATATTTTGTTTTATCTCCAATTTGTCTCGATCATACCCTTTGCTTTCGAAGTCTTCTGTCAATTTCATCGTTTGTTCTTCAAAATTGGTGTCTTCTGTACAGTTTCTTCTTAGACGAATATATTGACTTTTTGGTATACCCTCCAACCATTGTAGAAGGTGGCAGCTGTCCTTGCCAATAAAGCTGTTAACATCCACTTTCTTGAAGAATGTTTTAGACTTAATTTTCTGATTAATTAGATGGTTAAATCCAAGAAAGTTACTTCTTCTTTACTATAGTTGGTTTCTAAAACTATGTTTCCGTTATTCTCATTCAGGTTATCCAAAAAGCTTCAAAGTAGATCTTCTCCTCCTTTCCATATAAAAAATATATCTTCTATATATTGTTTATAGATGATTAGATGTTCTTTCCATTCAGTATGCCAAGATTTTTCCCAGTCCGCCATGAATAAATTAGCATAGCTCGGGGCAAATTTTGTCCCCATGGCTGTCCCTTCTATTTGTAAGTAGTATGTATCTTTAAACAAAAAAAAATATTCTCTAATATTAGTTTAATGCCAGTTAAAATGAATTCAATCTGTTCAGGTAGAAATAATTATGAAGTTTCTAACAAAAGAGCGAACTGCATGTATTCCTATTTGGTGTGGAATGATACTATAAAGAGATCTCACATCACACGTGACTAAGTAGTAGTCCTCCTGCCATTGTATTTCTTCCAAGATTTGCAAAATGTTAATGGTATCCTTTTGAAGTTTGTACGATCAAGGGTTGGAGTTGGTGATCAATATACTCCAAAATTCGACTTGAAACTGAATTGATTCCAGATATAATTGGACGTCCTGGAGGTTTCTCTTGATTTTTGTGAATTTTGGGCAAGAAGTAGATTACTGGGAGTTGTGGAAGTGTGATGTTGAGCTACTCATATTCTTTTGGATCCAGGATACCAAGTTCATTCCCTTGTTTGAGATATTATTGAAATCAATTACCAATCCCCTCCCTTGGGTCTTTATTTAGTATTTTATATGTATTTGAATCATTCAGTATCCTGCCAGCTGATATACTCCAAAATTCGACTTGAAACTGAATTGATTCCAGATATAATTGGACGTCCTGGAGGTTTCTCTTGATTTGTGAATTTTGGGCAAGAAGTAGATTACTGGGAGTTGTGGAAGTGTGATGTTGAGCTACTCATATCTTTTGGATCCAGGATACCAAGTTCATTCCCTTGTTTGAGATATTATTGAAATCAATTACCAATCCCCTCCCTTGGGTCTTTATTTAGTATTTTATATGTATTTGAATCATTCCGTATCCTGCCAGCTTCCTCTTAATAGTACTCTCTACTCATGATAACCACCCCTCCCCCTTTGTCGGCAGGCTTAATGATCCTATCTGGATCTATCTTGAGATTATCTAGAGCTATTCTTTCTTGTGCTGTCATATTGCCCCCCTTTTTGGGGATTTTCAGTTTCTCCATTTCTGTTAATACCATCTTTTCAAAGCAATTGATTTCATTCAAAATCATCGATTTTTAAATAGAAAGTCGATTTTTCTTTAAGTTGTGTGTGTCTATACAATCTGATATAGTCAGTCCTTTGATATGGATTTTTGAAAAAGTTTTTTTTTTAGACATAGCGACCTCTTAAATTTCTGAAGATAGATATATGTGTTGAATCGATTCAGATTGCTGGTAGGTGCGAATTTTAGTCCTTTTCGTAGAACTGCTATCTCTTCATCAGTTAATGGTTTTGTGGTAAGGTTGAATATTCCCGTCTCGTCGCGTATCTTCCTTTTTTCTTTCTCTTCTTTCGTTGTAGACCTGCTCTACATCCTCTTCTTCTGTGTAGATTCTTTTTCTTGGGGTTTCCACTCTTGCCAATCTTCTTCTATTCTGTCTTCCAGTCCTCTCTGGTCCTCCTGAAAAACCTCATCGTAATGATTTGTCAATGCTTGAAATGTATTTTTCAAAGGTACAGCTTGTATTCGTCCTAGATCCTGATAATTACAACTTTGTTCAGGGTGAATTAATTGTATCGGTTTCTTTTTGTATCTTGATTGTCTTCTAACACTTCGTTTCCTTACTCTTGGAGATGTTCTTCTTGAGTTTGGATACCTCTGTGTGTGGTATTCTTGTGCAGGAGATCTCCATTGGTATACTGGTCGATCTTCGTAGTCATTTTCTGGAAAGTAGTTATTTTGTCTAGAATAGGGATATCTCTCTGTATTTGGTGATTCATATACATCTTCCTCATATCTCTTAAACTCATACGGTCGTGTCATGAAGGTCTGGGCTCGTCTTCGTTCGTGGTAGTTTCCCAATGGACGTCTACCTCCTGAGTGGGGGCTTTCCTATAGGTGACATTTTCGTCTCCCATTCCTTTCGTTCTCCCTTCTTTTTGACTATTAAAGTGTTTTTTTTATCATTTTCCCATGAAATTAAATTTACGGGTGTAAAAAAAGTTTATAAAAACTGGAGGGGAGGAGACTATGAGAGAAAGATAGGAATGGAAGAGATGAAAACAATCTATGAGTTTAACACCTTAGTTCCTCATGGTCTCCATTCCGAATTTGAAATGATCCACTTCTTAAAAACAGTCATTATCGTCCCCACCATATATCTATATACAATATTTTACAATACTATTATTATAATAATTTGGGAAGGAAAAAAAAAAAAAAATGTCTCTGCACTATGGGGCAATTTAAGGTTTATGAAAGACTCTGTACTCATTAACATATTATTTATTTATTTACTACTAATCACTATGCCCTATATAGTCCATATAAATTAATAGCCTACATTCCCTAACTTAAACCACCTGATCAATTTCCCCTAGCCAGAATTTCCATACCATATGCCATCTATTGAACACTTTGCCCTAGCCTTTTATGAAGGCCATGTTTGTATATGTTTTGGGCAATTAAATATTATCCCCCTTGGCTATAAAGAAAGAAACCACTAATGATTAATGAACGATTTGTCTCTTTGGTAAGGTTGTATTGTAACCAATGATTTTTAAACAACCTTCGGGTCTTAGATTACACTAAAAATCTTTCTAAACATATCATTAAGTAATAAGGAATTGTCCATATTTTACTGTATTAAATAAAAATGCTGTATAATTAATTTGCTTATACTAAAAGACAGCAGCTCTTTCCTGCATGAATACCTGGTTTAGTACCAGTAAGTTCTGCGGGCACACACATTCGCATGTCAAACAACATCTATAGAAAAAGAGAGTTTATTAAGTATTTAAAAAGAGAAATGGGGGGGTGGAGCTAGCGCTCAACCAAGATGGCCGCGTGATCCCGAGGCTCCCGCACACCTAGCACCAAGACCTTTGTTTCTGAGCACCCCTGAGCCGTTTTTTCTTCACCTCGAGTCTCCTATAGCTCCAGCAACATGCCAGCCTCAAAACCGCTAAAAAAAACGCGGCCGCAGGACCCATCCGTAGCCCATCATTTCGTCCCGGCCAAACAACAGGCCGAAGCCTCCCAAGATGGCGGCCACGGTGATACGCTGTACCCGGAGGAAGAGTTACCCACTTCAGCTGGCTTAGCGGTTCCGGCCTCCAGGGGAGATGTGGAGCGCCTCTTTACCAAGATGTCCCAGATGCAGACCTTTCTGGCGGGTGAGGTGGCGAAATTGGGGACAGAACTGCGGGGGAGATTGATTCGCTGGGAGCACGCACGGCTGAACTAGAGGACCAGGCCGCAGAGATAACGCAGGCCCATAACGAATTGGCGGAGGGAACCGGGGACCTAGCCAAAAGAGTCTCCTTTTTGGAGTCCAAGATGGAGGACTTGTCCAACCGTTCCAGAAGGAATAATATAAGGTTGAGAGGTCTCCCGGAATCTGTGTCACCTAAAGATATCAATGGGACGGTGCAGGGTATACTGCGTCGCCTTGCACCGGACATAACAGAGGCCCATCTGTTAATGGATCGGATTCACAGGGCCCAAAGACCCCCGAATCTTTTGTCTCTTATCCCGCGGGACGTGATATTCCGCATGCATTATTTCACGGCGAAACATCAGATCCTTCAAGCCGCACGCACCTTCCAATTGGATTTTGAGGATAAACCCCTACAGCTGTTAGAGGATTTGGATCCCGCGACCCTCCGCCGACGCAGGGCTTGGCGCCCCATTACAGAACACCTGTCTGCTCACGACATCCCCTACACGTGGGGATTTCCCTTTCGCCTGCAGGTGTCGGTGGCAGGCCGACAGGTGGCCCTCACCCCCTCCTCAGATCTTGCCGCCTTCTGGGCCGCAGTGAAGTGCCCACCTCTGGAGGATTTCGTCGCCCCCGTGCTCCCGCCTTCTTCCTTCCCTCGTCTACAGCAGCGCTGGATTCGAGTTGTTAGCACGAGCGGGGAGAGCTGATGATGATTTTGGGGCCTGGAGGCCCGTTTCTTCTCTTCTCTCTCTAATTTTCCCTCATTGGAGGGTTATCTCTCAGGAGACCTGATGGTGGTGGACCACCATGTGAACCATACGGGAGGCCTGAGTGCTGTTGCTCTCCAGTTTTTTCTTTTTCTTTTGCTTTAATTGCCCTTGGCTCAGGGCCATTTAATGATGTCAATGATGTTTATATGTTATTAGATCTAAAGCTTTGGTTTTGCCTAATTGAGTTTTTACTGTCTTGCAGGGGCTCCCTGGGGGAGGTTCGCCCCGACGGTTCTATTCAGGACGGGTCGGGGGACCCTCCCTCCCGGAATTCCCCCCATTGGTTATAATGTCATATCCAGGTATTGCTCATGCTTCTCAACTTGGGTCGGGTGTGGAGGTGTGGGTGACTGGGGTTCGGGGAGTTTTGGTCTCCCTTGTCCTCCCCTCCAAGGTCGGCCTAGCACTCCATAAGTCCAGGCGCTTTTTGTGTTATGTTGTGTTTTTGTCTTATGTTGTCGGTGGATCTTTGTTTCTCGGGCGTGCCACCCGCTCCTATGCTTTTCTCTTCTCTTTTCTAACTTCCCTCACCTCTCTTTCTCCACCTCCTCTCTTGCCCCTGACTCCAGTTTCCCTCTCCTGCCCTCAGACAGGGATAGGGGGGGCATCTTTGGTGCCCTACTCCCTTTTCACCTCCCCCTTGTTGACTCTGTATGGGGGATAGGGGCCTAAAGATTTTGTCCCTTAATGTTAAGGGATTAAACACACCCCAAAAAAGGCGTCTGTTGTTAAGGGAGCTTAAAAGATCCGCGTGTCATATAGCAATGATTCAGGAGACCCATTTTGCTTCATCCCGCCAATTTTCACTGAGAGACAAAACCTTCCCTGTTGCCTACATGGCGTCATCTCCACAAAAGAAAAAGGGAGTAGCTACCCTGATCCACTCCTCCTGTCCCTTTAAAATTCACCTTCAATTTTCGCATCCGGCTGGACGTTATTTGATGCTAGTGGGTCAGATAGCTTCCACTACCCTAACCCTATTTAACATATATGCCCCTAATGGTTATGACCCTGACTTCTGGACAGAAATATCATCTTTACTGACAACTAGAGCTGACGGTCGAGTTATTCTTGGCGGGGATTTTAATGCCGCCCCCCCAGCCCTCTCTGGACAGAAAGGCGTCGGACTCCTCGGGGATGCCTTCGGGATACCCCCAGGATGCTTCCCTTGAGTCCTTCATGCTTGACCATTCCCTGGTGGACGCATGGCGCCTCCACCACCTAGGTGATAGGGACTTTACTTTTTTTTCCAACCCCCACCGCTCTTACTCCCGAATAGATCTTTTCCTGGTGTCCCTGTCGACGATGCCTTTTAATTCCGACCTCAAGCATAGGTGACATCACGTGGTCGGACCACGCTCCGATCTCCATGACTTTGTCCATACCGTCCTACAAACCGGCGTGGTCGTGGCGACTGAATTCCTCATTGCTACACAAACCCGAACATATCATAGAATTGCGGCAACAGCTTAGAGTATTTTCTGGAAAATGACACACCCACCCTTTCCCCCACCACCCTGTGGCTGGCCCATAAAACGGTGATACGGGGCCATCTTATACAATTAGGTAGTAGACTCAAAAAACAAAAGCTAGCTTCCCTGGTTTCTTTGACCAAGGACCTGTCTAAATGGGAAGCTCTGAACAAACTTTCGCCCTCAGAAGTCTTGACCGCCCAGATTAAAACAATCAGGACCGCAATCCGTCAACTGCTCTGGGAGGACGCGGCCCGCTCATTGGCCTGGTCCAAGCGGACCTATTTTGAATTTGCCAACAAATCTCACACCCTTTTAGCGTCTAAACTTCGCAATAAAACTAGGTCCAAACATATAACGGGAGCCAGAGATGGGGAGGGTGTCCTGCACACGTCCCCAGCTACAGTTAATAAATTGTTTACCTCATTCCGGACATTATACAACCATTCCCCGACCCACGTTTCTGACTCTGTACCATTGGGCCAATCTATTGACCGTTTCCTGTTGAATGCTCCTCTCCCCCAGCTATCCCCCGCACAGAGACAGACGCTTAGACACCCTCCATCTGAGGAGGAGATTGCTGAGGTCCTTAAATCATTCAAACCTCACAGGGCCCCTGGCCCGGATGGGTTCTCTGCCTTTTACTATAAAACATTTGCACAAACTTTGTCTCTGCATTTACACAAATTTTATCTGTCTCTGTGGGAGGGTGCCCCAGCCCCAGCTGATTTTCTCCGCTCTGACATTATTTTAATTCCAAAGGAAGGAAAGGACCCGTCCTATCCACAAAATAATAGGCCTATTTCCCTTTTGAATGTTGATTATAAAATATTTACGAAAATACGCAAATAGACTGAACTCCTTCTTAGCCTCTATAATCCACCCGGATCAAGTAGGGTTTATCCCGGGCAGACATGCATTTGCTAATACCAGACGTGCTGTGGTGCTGATGGAGCGTATGACTGGCACCCGACTGCCTTCTCTGCTCATCTCCTTGGATGCGGAGAAGGCGTTTGATCGACTAGAATGGCCTATTTTGTTTCGACTTCTGACCACGTGGGGCTTCCCAATGTCTTTTCTTTCGGTCCTCCAATCCCTATTTAATTCCCCTACCTCTGCTGTCATTACCCCAGGTACTGTCCCCACGGGTTTCTCTATCGGAAATGGGACACGACAGGGATGCCCTTTGTCTCCCCTCCTTTTTGCCCTATCTCTCAAACCCCTTTTATCGGCCATTCGTCACTCCCCCCACATTACAGGAGTGACGGTAGGAAAAGAGGAATATAAGGTATCGGCATACGCCGATGATGTCTTGCTTGCTCTCAGCCATCCCTCCGCCTCCATTCCTCACCTGCTCTCCCTCCTGCACGACTTCTCAGAAGTCTCGGGTTATAAGGTTAACCTAGAAAAGTCAGTAGCTATGCCTTTTTCTCTCTCGGACTCGACCTGTCAGGAGATTGAGTGGTCTTCGGGATTCCGTCTTACTCGGTCCTCTTTGAAATACCTGGGAGTGTGGCTTACACCCGATGTGAATGGATTGCACTTCTTAAACTATGAGGCAATGTTTAAGCTTTTGGGGGAGGACCTGGAGAGGTGGGGGAGAGAAGGGGGTCTCCTCGATTGGCAGGATCAATTCTATAAAGATGAACCTGCTCCCTAGATTACTATATCTATTTCAAGCCCTGCCAATCTGGGTGTGCCCCCGATCTCTTCGACAGCTGCAGTCCCAAATTGAAGGTTTTGTGTGGGCGGGGGGCAGGAAAAGGGTTTCTAAATATGTCCTATACCGTCCTAAAGAACGAGGGGGTTTGGGCCTTCCACACTTGTATAAATATTTTCAAGCGGCTCAGGTTGCACAGTTTGTGATGTTTCATCTGCCCCAACACTCCCAACGTTGGGCCGATTTGGAATCCAACCTATTTGCACCAGACCTCCCGCAATTTTATTTTTGGCTACCCAAGGAGTTCCGCCCGTTATTGCGGTCCAATTGTACAGCGACTCTGACCTCATTGAGGGTATGGGACTCCGTCCGGGACAAATTCCACCTCTGCTCTTGTTACTCACCTCTAATGCCATATCTAGGCAACAGAGCTTTTACTCCGGGATTGATCCCTCCGCTTTTGCAGCTTTTGAAAATATCGACCTGCAGAGGGTAAAGCACTTCAGATCTTCAGGAGATGACTGGCTCTCTTTCTCGGACCTACAATCGAAGGGAGACCTTCGGACCTTTGACCATTTCAGATTTTTACAGATCCAGGACTTTCTATCTCAACATAACATTTCACAGGCAGCGAGACGGAAACTAACGTTTTTTGAATTCATGTGTGATTCCGGAAGGGCTCCGAAAGCTCTGATTTCCACTTTATATAACCACTTTTCATGCGAGGATGTCTCCTGGCTGACCCCAGGATTCATTGCCCGCTGGGAGGCGGATATCGGGGAGGAGTTGGAGGGGGAGGAATGGCAAGATATGTGGGAAAATGTTGCAAAAGTGTCTATATGTGTTACGCTGAAAGAACAAGCATATAAAACGATGTACCGATGGTATACTACCCCGGTCTTGCTGTCGCATCTGCAGCCGGGTACCCCTGATGTTTGTTGGAGGGGCTGTGGGGCTCGGGGTACCTTGTTTCACATGTGGTGGCTTTGCCCGAAGGTGCGTACTTTCTGGGACCAGATAGGTGACTTATTAGAGGAGGTGTTTCAACAGCCTTTCCCACTTGATCCTTGGGCCTTCCTGCTCCATAGGTCTCCGGCATCCCTTCAGGGGCCGGATTGCAAACTCTTTCACAAGATGGTGTTGGGTGCTATGAGAGCTCTCGCTAAGCACTGGGGATGAGTCAGGTCTAGCCCAAAAAGACTCAAGTCCCGAGCCAACAGAGAAACAAAGAATTTATACATGGTGAGTAAAATGCACACCTTATTCTCCTCCCCAAGTTACCCTCCCACTTCCCATATCAACTTTCATTATACATATTGGACTTTATTCATCATTTTTCAAGTCAGCAAGGTTCACCTCAAAGACCCAACCCTTGAGCCCACCGGAGACAATCCAAAACAAATATGGCCAGCTTCAGGATTTACTCATTCCTTTTGTAGCCTTGATATATTAAGCAACTTTTATGGCTTGTCTAGGAATATTTAGAGACCTGGGGGGGGAGAAGAGGTGATTCTTCAGCAGAAATCAGGTTTAAAACAAGATATTAGAGGCTACACTTAGCTGTTAAGTTTATACAGTTCTATTTTCCATCTAAAATGGCGGACAGGGAACAGAGAGGGTGACGCTAGTGGTTATTCCCAGGTAGCGCTCTTTCAGTAACACCTGGGAGGACCACTTACAGCATTTACGGGCAGTACTGGACCGCCTTAGCACCGCAGGTATGACAGTCAAACCAGACAAGTGCCACGTTGGCATGTCCGAGGTCCAGTACTTGGGCCACCGGTTGGGCTGCGGAAAGCAGCTCCCGGAACCCGCCAAGGTTGAAGCTGTGGCCCACACCAAGACCCAGGTGTTAGTATTTCTATGTACGGCGGGGTACTACCGCCACTTCGTCCCCAACTACAGCGCCATTGCCAAACCCCTGACTGACTTGACCCGCAAAACCTTCCCCGACAGGTACTGTGGTCCCCTGAGTGTGAGGAAGCCTTCCAGCAGCTCACGCGAACCCTGGTGGAGGCCCCCGTGTTGACCGCTCCTGATTCAACTAAACGTTTCGTCGTCCACACAGACGCTTCTATGTTCGGACTGGGAGCGGTGCTGAGCCAGGTCGGTGAAGATGGGCATGACCACCCGGTTGCCTACATCAGCCGGAAACTTCTACCCAGGGAGGTTGCCTATGCGGCAATCGAGAAGGAGTGTCTAGCCCTGGTATGGGCCCTGAAGAAACTCCAACCCTATTTGTATGGGCGCTCCTTCATGGTCCTCACAGACCACAACCCCCTGGTATGGCTGAACCGGGTGGCCGGAGACAACGGCAGGCTCCTGCGGTGGAGCCTGGCCCTACAGCCCTTCCACTTTACTATCCAATACAGTCCTGGTAAGCAAAATGCCAATGCAGATGGGCTATCCCGCCAGACTGAACTTGAGACCTAGGGTGGGGTCTGTGGACATCCCGAACTGGACCCGCAGAGGGTCTCACCGGGTCTGCCAACTGGTAACTTGGAGATATGTGATGGGGCGGCCGCCACTACGCTGTAGCGCAGTACAACAGTTAAAGTGTTTATTTATTTGTGTGTTATTAAAAGTTCGTTAGCCCTTATTTTTATAAGTCCCCCAATGTGATTTTCCCTGTTGTTCCCCGCTCGTTCAGAGCCCCGGAAAGTTCACCAGACGAGCTGGCACCGAGCCCCAAGATAAGGGCTGCGCACAGCAGGGGGGCCCCAGGTTAACAAAGAGAAATTGGGCAATGGCTGGGGGCAGTGGCAGAAATCACCCCGGGAGGGCTGAGGGCGGGCCAGGGGAGAACAATGCCTTTTTTCCCTCATAAATACACCTGTGTTCCCCATGCAAAATAAATCACTCTTGTTTGAACCTTTACTCCTGCCTCGGCTAGTAATTGGGGATAACAAGGCTTTGGGAACCAGGATGCTTCAAGGACCTCTCTACAGCGCTGCAACCTCGGGGTATCCTACGAGGACCAGCGGAACCTCGCTACCACACTGCCGAACCAGGGGGGGAACTCGGCACTGACGGCGGATCTACTCACCCCGAGTAACAGGATCCGTCACAAAAGCCCCCTCTGCAGGTGGTATAGTAGGGGGAGCCCCTGTGATTATCCTCTGCTCAGAGACCCACAAGGCCTAGTTCTGTGATGGTGAACCTTGGCGATCCAGATGTTTTAGAAATACATGTCCCATGTTGCTTATTCTCATGACTCACTGAGCATCATGGGACATATAGTTCAGAAACATCTGGGGTGCCAATGTTTGCCATCACTGGTAGGTGTTCCTGGCTTGCTCTTATGGGGTGCACTATTGTGTAGTTTTGGAGAGCATGCGCCAGGTAGGGGGTTTTGGAGTTCCGCCTGTCACTTTCAATAAAAAACAATGTAGATTTTCCTTTTGTGCTTTCAGAAGGCCCTGTCTGCCCTCGCTGCTCTAAGAGAGGTTGGGCTCCTTTTAATTGTCTGTCATGCGATTTCTACTGCTGCATGCCATGTTGGGAACAACAGCTGAAGGTCCGTGATCATTTGTGCCTAAGATTTTATTGCATTTTCCATTTTCTATAACCTCTCTGTGATGTCTGTAATTCTCTTTTGTCTTTTCAGAGACTCAAAGCGTGTCCCGCTTGCAAAGGTAGAATGAAAAAGAAATACCTGGGGCAGATTTTCTTTTTGGACAAACCATAGGAGCCACAGTGGCACGCAATTATAATGTGGTATGACCGCACCTAACTGCTACCTTACTGGCCATGTTACCTTCACATTCAGAGGTCCCCAGAAAGCACAGACTCCATATTGGATTGGTTACATATCTGGACAGTGGAAGCTCTCACCTGCATGTAATGAGTGGTATCTCCGGTATAAGATGTCATAAATGGCCTCTGTGGTCTTTTTGTAAAGTGTACACTTTTCTGCTGGAGAATTCCTCTTCCCAACATTCCTAGGTTGCAGTCCTTGGCCGTATAATCACCATTTATGCAGAGTGCTGTCAGCTGCCATATTGGTTTCAGAAAGTTGCAAACGGCTATTGATTCTGGTAGATCAATCACATATGAACTATATTGCTCCAAAGATGAGTAATCTGGACAATACTGCATAAAATGGAGCCCAGATCATTCTGTTTTACAAGGAAAACGTTTGGTAAGCTGCACATTCGTCCATGAGTGACCGGGGTTAACCTTGTGATCCAGTAAATGGGGCATTTGTATAATGTGGAACTGTGTCATATTTTTAATATACATAAGATTTTACAAACAAGTCCTTTTTTTAATTGTAAAGAGGCTGAATTTGTATCTTAATGATCACTATTAATAAAACCTGCATTTCCAAGCTGATTCCCTCTTTATGGTGATTCATAGAGAACATGACTTGCAGCTCATAGTGTGTGGCCAGTCAGAATCGGCCTCCACAACCCACCAAATTTGACAAGAAACCCTTTGTGGTGCTGTTATAGTAACCCAGGAACCCTTTACATGAATTTTTTATTATGCAGAGTGATCTGGGTGCAGAAAACAAATTCACAGGATTCTGAAGGACATCACTTTCCCATAGATTGGGTGCTAAATAAAATATGTCAAGGAATAGTACCTGATGTAAATCAAAAGGGCCGGGTCCAACCATAGGTGGCAGCCGGTGGCCTACTCACACTGCGAGGTCACCGCCAGGAGAAACGGTGCCGCAGCCCCAAACAACTGAAATATGGCAAAAGTAGCAGGAGCCTCAAACAGAGAATGGTGCTGGTAAGGTTTATTGGAGGGGAAAGCAACCCCACAGGTAGTGACGTTTCGGCCAAAGGGCCTTAATCATACATACTGCTTCAATACCATCACGTTGTATATATACACATGACCATAATTAACCTCTTAGGCTGGGGTCAGACCAGCGCACTTTTAACGTGCGTTCTGGCGCACTTAATTATGGCCGCACTAGCAGCAAATGACGGGCAATGACGGCCAATATACGAAGTACGGTCGCACCGCAAGTGGCAAACGAACGCATTTTGTCGAGAACGTCAAACCGCTAGTACGGTCGTACAGAGTGCGCTGCGTCCACTAGCGGCGTGTGTGCGTGATTTGGAGATGTCAGACACTGCTAATGTCCTGCCAACATAACGTCCAGATGCAAAAAGTGTTTTATTGATGATCCGTACAAAATCACGAACGCAAATGCACATCGTATGACCGCTATCGCATACTCCGTGAAAAAATGCGTCCATTCGTTCGAACGCACTTTTTCACAGACAATGCGAAAATGCGTTCGTCTGACCCTAGCCTTAAACAATCAAACACTTAGGCTCTCTGTCCAATTATCGAAAAAAAAACAATGGCGCAAAATCGTGCATATATCAGTTAAATACCAAAATGTTGGATCACCAGGTACAGTTGGATCACCAAATCTGTACTCCGTCTTTACTTTTGATCTGGGAAAAAATCAAAAAGAAGAGTACATTGCGTAGTATTTTAATAAAAATCATTAAAAATGCTTCAACAAAAAGCACTCACATTCTTCCAGGCACATAACAAAATGTGCATATAAACATTTGCCACAATGGCTCAGACCTCCCGAAATAAACGTCCGAAGAACATCCAGGATCCACTTCCGAAGGTCCCAGGTTTCCTTGGATCCGTCTCTCCCCGGGGTCTCTGAGCACACCGTCGGATGTTTTGACCCTTTTCAAAAAGTCACTCGACGCGTTTCGTGGGCACGTCTGTCCCACTTCATCACAAGTGTAAATAGTTTCAGTTCCTTTCCCTTCGGTTTATAAAACTCTTTAAAATTGGGTCAAATACTTGACAGCTGAGGTTTTCAAGGTCTCACCCAATAACAGCATCAATATGGGGATTCCCTCTAACGTCACGCCTGCATACAATTAAACCCTTAATAAATCTTGCTTCTACCCCTGCGTTAAGAAGAAACATTTTCCATATGCTGCACATACATAAATCCATTTATACAAATACATTTCTACTATAACAACATTGTCTTAATCTTACAACCGCTTTACGATACATATGTCTGCAATCTATATTTCTATTGCGTATTTTAAAACACATAATTTCTTTCAATTGCAAAGAACGCCCTAGTGAGTAAGCATAATAAAAAGGTGTTAGTACCTTTTAGAATAGAAACTTAAAATGATCAAGACATGAATAAAAATATATATCTCCTTCCTGTAAAGCCAGGTCCATAAGCCGTCGCATGCAGGATCTTATTTGGTCTGCCCATTTATATGATACATGGAGGATCATGAACCCTACAGGTCGAGATTATACATATTTCTCCCAGGTTCATTCTTCATATACAGTGGCAAGAAAAAGTATGTGAACCCTTTGGGATTACATGGAGTTTTGCATGAATTGGTCATAAAATGTGCTCTGATCTTCATCTAAGTCACAACAATTTGAGAAACCGTCTGCTTAAAATAATACAACACAAACATTATGTTTTCATGTTTTATTGAACATAACATGTAAACATTCACAGTGCAGGGTGGAAAAAGTATGTGAACCCCTAGCCTAATGACTTCTCCAAGAGCTAATTGGAGCCAGGAGTGAGCCAACCTTGAGTCCAATCAGTGTGATATTATTGGATGTGTTGCTGAAAGCTGTCCTGCCCTTTAAAAACACACACCAGTTTTAGGTTTACTGGTTTCAAGAAGCACTGCCTGATGTGAACCATGCCTAGCAGAAAAGAGCTCTCAGAAGACCTACGATCAAGAATTATTGACTTGCATGAAGCTGGAAAGGGTTACAAAAGTATCTCCAAAAGCCTTGATGTTCATGTGTCCACGGTAAGACAGACTGTCTACAAATGGAGAAAGTTCAGCACTGTTGCTACTCTCCCTAGGCGTGGTCATCCTGTAAAGATGACTGCAAGAGAACAGCGCAGAATGCTTAATGAGGTAAAGAAGAATCCTTGAGTGTCAGCTAAAGATTTACAGAAATCTCTGGCACATGCTAACATTTTTGTTAACACATCTACAATAAGGAAAACATTAAACAAGAATGGAGTACATGGTAGGACACCACGGAGGAAGCCATTGCTGTCCAAAAAGAATATTGCAGCACGTTTGAAGTTTGCAAAAGAGCACCTGTGTCACGGATCCCTCTGATTACCAAAAGTGTGGTCCCTTTACGCAGACCGCTCTCTACCCTTCCGATCCTTGAATGGTCGGCAAAACTAGGAAGACAATTAACCAGACAATAGATAAACAAGGGGTAACACCAGACAGAGGTATGGAATAGAGTATTGTCACGAATCCTTCTGACTACCAAGATATTGATCTCTTTATGTAGCTCCCTTTCTACTCTTCCGATCCTTGAATGGTCGGCAAAGCTATATAGACAATGAAGCAGGTAACAGATAAAGACAGGGAAACACCAGACAGGGGTACAGAACAGAACACAAGTCCTCCCTAGGACTTTAGTAATAGCAGAGGTAATCTGATGCGTGCTTAGGGTGCCACATAGACTGACCTCGGTACCAACGTTAAGGGCAGAACCTAGAGCAGAGTAAATGCCAATACCAGGGGTTATACACAGGAGGGTTCGTTTGCCAATGCCAAGAGTCATACACAGGAGGGTTCGTTTGCCAATGCCAAGAGTCATACACAGAGGGTTCGTTTGCCAATGCCAAGGGTCATACACAGGAGGGTTCGTTTGCCAATGCCAAGGGTCATACACAGGAGGGTTCGTTTGCCAATGCCAAGGGTCATACACAGGAGGGTTCGTTTGCCAATGCCAAGGGTCATACACAGGAGGGTTCGTTTGCCAATGCAAGGGTCATACACAGGAGGATTCGTTGCCAATGCCAAGGGTTATACACAGGAGGATTCGTTTGCCAATGCCAAGGGTCATACACAGGAGATAGCCAAATACACAGAGCTCTGCGGGAGGTGAATACCACGTCAGGGCACCGGTGTAATGGTGATACTGGGTTTTAAACCCGCGGGTCCGCGTCATAACGCCAGGCCCCGCCCCTCGGCGTCCCACGTGAGCGCACCCGGAAGCGTTTACATTCGGCGCCTGGCCAGCGAGCAGCGAGGAAGCTGCTGCCAGGCGCCCCATCCCCTGACCCACCGTGACAACCTGGATGTTCCACAGCACTACTGGCAAAATATTCTGTGGACCGATGAAACCAAAATTGAGTGGTTTGGAAAAAACGCACAACACTATCAGGGTTATCCAAAGAGATTCGAAAAGTCACCGCACGTTCGGTGACTTTTCGTTCTCTTCAATTCGGTTCCTTTTGCCTATCCCATTTCGGTGACCCTGCGGTGTATTCAGAAAACAGCACAGGGTCCCCGAATTGCAGGGAAAAGCTGCCGCAAACCTGACGAAAACTAACCGCAAAACCCACCAAATGCACACAGAAAACAAGCAAAAACATCTGGATTAACCTTCGAAAAACCCGAGCAGGAGCCGAACAGGAGCCGAATCACACAGAGCCGAAGCAGCTGTGACGCAGACAGAGGGAGGTGAATAAATTCGCAAAACCATTTGTATGAATCTGGGAAAATGAAACGCTGTTTGCAAAGAAACTACTGAGCGAAAATGTCTGAAATTTTCACAGGAGGTCCAGGGAATGATAATAAAGAGGGCTGTTACAAAAAAAATAAGTAAACTGAAAAAAAAAAAAAAATCGGACTTTTTAAAAAAAAAAAAAAAGAATAATGCTTAAAGTATCCTAAAAAATCTATAAATAAAGAGACTTTTTGCTGCAGAATTTTACAATGAACGGTTTATTAGATATTGAATTAAAACGGGAATATTTTTAACATTGAAGCCTATGGGATTCTCCTGAATAAACTTGCCGAATTAAACTACTGAATGGCAGGGCATTTCGGGAACCTTCCACTGCTGGTTTTTGTTCTCTGAATAGCCGAAGCAGTGCTTTTTCATGGGGATTTCACTGCCCTCGAACAGTCACCGTATGTTCAGGCAATTCGCCAGGATTTGGTGAATTGCCTGCTCTCTGGATAGCCGAATGGTCAGGAAAGGTAACCGAACGCTGATTTTCAGCGTTCGGTTACCTTTCTCAAGCAATTCGGATCTCTTTGGATAACCCTGTATGTGTGGAGAAAAAAAGGCACAGCACACCAACATCAAAACCTCATCCCCACTGTAAAACATGGCGGAGGGAGCATCCTTGTTTGGGGCTGCTTTGCTGCCTCAGGGCCTGGAGGGATTGTTGTCATTGATGGAAAAATGAATTCCAGAGTTTATCAAGACATTTTGCAGGAAAACGTAAGACCATCTGTCCGCCAACTGAAGCTCCGCAGAGGATGGGTGATGCAACAGGACAATGACCAAAAGCATACAAGTAATTCAACAAAAGAATGGCTTCAACAAAACAAAACACGCCTTCTGGAGTGGCCCAGTCAGAGTCCTGACCTCAACCCGATTGAAATGCTGTGGCATGACCTTAAGAGAGCGATTCACACCAGACATCCCAAGAATATTGCTACACTGAAACAGTTTTGTGAAGAGGATTGGTCCAAAATTACTCCAGATCGTTGTGCAGGTCTGATCTGCAACTACAGGAAACGTTTGGTTGAGGTTATTGCTGCCAAAAGAGGGTCAACCAGTTATTAAGTCCAAAGGTTCACATACTTTTTCCACCCTGCACTGTGAATGTTTACATGTTCTGTTCAATAAAAACATGAAAACATATAATGTTTGTGTTGTATTATTTTAAGCAGACTGTGTTTTTCAAATTGTTGTGACTTAGATGAAGATCAGAGCACATTTTATGACCAATTCATGCAAAACTCCACATAATCCCAAAGGGTTCACATACTTTTTCTTGCTGTAGCAGGATAGACCTCTGCTTTATACATAGTACTACAATTTCTCAGTTATTAACCCCTTAAGGACGGGAGTAATTTTACAACTTCGGCGCTGTTTCGGAAGTAGAAGTTTGCTGAGCGCATTTTGACCATTTTTAAGTCACGTATTCTTATACCACCCAGACAAATTATATATCGTTCTTTCCGTCAGACTCGGCAGATTAATAATATATCATTATTAAATGTATATGTCATGCCCTGCCAAAATGCTATAACAAAAATGTAAAAAAATGTGAATTTTCAATAAAATTTCAATCTTCCACAGTGTGTAAAGTGTTTTTTTTTTTTTAATTTTATTATCCGAGGCTCTGCGGTCATATTCTATTGGGTAGATTTGTTAAAAAATTAGGACGGGGAACCCATTTTTTTTTTGGGGAGAAATTGCGTGATTTTAGCTAAACCCCCCAAAAAAAAAAATCATTAGTGAAGCATCATTGTTCACATTATAATTGAAATGTGAACAATAGTGCTGCATTAAAAAAAACAAAAAAATTTTTTATTATTATATTTATTATTTTTTTATTATTTAATTTATTATTTTTTTATTTTTACTTTTTTTTACACTTTTATTTTACATATAACATGGTCATGTTTGATATCATTGGAAAGGCCATGCTCTGGCCTTTCCAGCAATATCAACCATGACCCCCTAGCTGCCACCGATCAGGAGATAAAGGGGTTCAAAGAACCCCCTATCTCCTGCAAGGGATTTCCATAGGAAATCCCTTTGCAGCTAGGGGGTTCCCGGTTAACTGACATCATCGCGCATGGCGCGATGAGTCAGTTGACCGGGGGGTGACCCAGAGGTGGGGGCTGCCATCCAAGATGGCGGCCCCCACCGGAAATAGGCCGCGATCGGGCACAAATTAGTGCCCGGTCGCGACCTGGCAACTAAGGGGTTAACGCCCCCCCATACATCGCTGGAAAGGTCAGGCTGTGACCCTTCCAGCGATGCTGGCCACAGCCGCCGGGGACCAAGCGATCGGGAGATAGAGGGATCCAAAGGATCCCTCCCTCCCCTCCAGGCGCTTCCCCTGCTCCGGCGGGGGGGGGGACGCCTGAAACTGACGTCATCGCGCCACCGGCGCGATGACGTCACAACGCCGGAGGAGGGATCACACTGATCTGACTCCGGGGGAGTCAGAACAGCGTGGGAAGCGACCGGAGAAGGTGAGTATCTCCCGGGGGGGCTCTAAACGCCGAGGACGTACATTTACGTCCTGCGGCGGCAAAGCCCGCCTAATGCAGGGCGTAAATGTACGTCCTGCGGCGTTAAGGGGTTAAAGGTACAAATCGGTCTGATAACTTGGTCAGACCATGCACCTTTACTCATCACTTTTCATGTTTCTTTTCCAAGCAGAGGTATGGGAATGTGGCGCCTTAATGATTCCTTATTAGTAGATCCAGATGGGGAAGAAAAGACGATGCTAGCTTTAAAGGATTATTTTAGCCTGAATAATATAGATGAAGTTCCAATAACGCCAGTATGGCTTGCACATAAGGCTGTTCTCCGTGGCCATTTTATTAGGCAAGGATCCTATACAAAGAAGCAATATAATCTCCAGATGGAAACCCTATTACAGCGCATTACTGGACTAGAAACTCAAAATAAAATTTCTCCCTCACTAGACATTACCGCGGCTCTAAATTCAACACGAAAAGAACTAGAAGAGTTAAAAGACGTTCCATTGTCTGTAATTGTAAGTAAGCTTAATTACAATATTTATACTCAAGGCAATAAAGCGGGGAAATGGCTAGCGTCCAAACTTAAGGCCAAAAGGTTACATTTAACCCCTTAGTGACCGGGCGGTTTTACACAAATCCGTCTTTTAGTGACCGCTGCTGTTTTTACGTTTCTGCGCTGTTAGTGTTTAGGACAATTTTTCCTCTTACTCGTTTATTCGACCCACACATATTATACACCCTTTTTCCCGCCATTAAATGGACTTTCTAGAAATACCATTATTTCCATCATATCGAATAATTTACTATAAAAAAAAATATAAAATGAGGAAAAAAATGGTAAAAACACACTTTTTCGTAATTTAATCCCCAAAATCTACAACCACCCAAAAAGACCCCGGCTAAATAGGTTCAAAATTTTGTCCCGAGACTAGAAATACCCAATTTTAACATGCGTTTGCTTTTTAACCCCTTCACTGCTGAGACAGTTCACCTATGTGCGCTGCGCTCATTCTGACCATTTTGTGCTAATTATTTTTAGATGACAGCCTAGGTCCTATTTAATTAAACTCCCCCCAGACAAAAAAAACTTTTAAAAAAAAAAAATTTTTTTTTTATTTTATTAAATTTTTTTATTATTTTTTTTTTATTTAATTTTTTTTAAAACCAAACCCACAGAAATATGCACTGCGCATGAGCGTATCACAGAGCTGCACAGCAATAAAACCCACAGAAATTTGCACTGTGTATGAATGAGCGTATCAGTGTTGCACAACAATAAAACTCATTTCATTCAACACCCAATCTCAACACTCAACACCCAATCTTTTCATTAAAGTCCCCAGTCTTTTAAGATGCCCCCCACTCTTTGTTTCAATAAAGCAGCCCCCAATCTTTGTTTCATTAAAGCAGCCCCCACTCGTTTCATTAAAGCAGCCCCCCACTCAATTTATTAAAGCAGCCCCCCACTCAATTTATTAAAGCAGCCCCCACCACTCAATTCATTAAAGCAGCCCCCACCACTCATTTCATTAAATTAGGCCATACCCATCTAATATTTAACAACAAAATCCCTCTTTATTATGAGAAAATACAAGACATAAAAAGATTTGCTTTCTGCACCTTATGTCACCGTGTCGGGTACACGTCATTACAAGCGACATGGTCTGGACGGTCAGTTTTATTGCTGTGCGCTTTCGTTGCATGGGTCGTGTAGTAGAGGTGCGAGGTCCCCATCGCCAAATAGGGCTGTCACTTGTGCATACACCTCAGCATCACTCAGCAGAAGCAGCCTCCTGCATACACCTCAGCGTCACTCAGCAGAGGCAGCCTCCTGCATACACCTCAGCAGAGACCGCCTCCTGCGTACACCTCAGCGTCACTCAGCATAGGCAGCCTCCTGCATACACCTCAGCGTCACTCAGCAGTGGGTGCCTCCTGGTACACCTCAGCGTCACTCAGCAGAGGAAGCCTCCTGCGTACACCTCAGCGTCACTCAGCAGAGGGAGCCTCCTGCGTACACCTCAGCATCACTCAGCAGAGGGAGCCTCCTGGTACACCTCAGCAGAGGGAGCCTCCTGCATACACCTCAGCATCACTCAGCAGAGGGAGCCTCCTACGTACACCTCAGCATCACTCAGCAGAGGGAGCCTCCTGCGTACACCTCAGCATCACTCAGCAGAGGGAGCCTCCTGGTACACCTCAGCAGAGGGAGCCTCCTGCATACACCTCAGCATCATTCAGCAGAGGGAGCCTCCTACGTACACCTCAGCATCACTCAGCAGAGGGAGCCTTCTGGTACACCTCAGCAGAGGGAGCCTCCTGCGTACACCTCAGCAGAGGGAGCCTCCTGGTATACCTCAGCATCAGCAGAGGGAGCCTCCTGCGTACACCTCAGCATCACTCAGCAGATGGAGCCTCCTGCGTACACCTCAGCATCACTCAGCAGAGGGAGCTCCTGGTACACCTCCGCATCACTCAGCAGAGGGAGCCTCCTGCGTACACCTCAGCATCACTCAGCAGAGGGAGCCTCCTGGTATACCTCAGCATCAGCAGAGGGAGCCTCCTGCGTACACCTCAGCATCACTCAGCAGATAGAGCCTCCTGGTACACCTCAGCATCACTCAGCAGAGGGAGCCTCCTGGTACACCTCACCATCACTCAGCAGAGGGAGCCTCCTGGTACACCTCAGCATCAGTAGAGGGAGCCTCCTGCGCCTTATGTCACCGTGTCGGGTACACGTCATTACAAGCGACATGGTCTGGACGGTCAGTTTTATTGCTGTGCGCTTTCGTTGCATGGGTTGTGTAGTAGAGGTGCGAGGTCCCCATCGCCAAATAGGGCTGTCACTTGTGCATACACCTCAGCGTCACTCAGCAGAAGCAGCCTCCTGCATACACCTCAGCGTCACTCAGCAGAGACCGCCTCCTGCGTACACCTCAGCGTCACTCAGCATAGGCAGCCTCCTGCATACACCTCAGCGTCACTCAGCAGAGGGTGCCTCCTGGTACACCTCAGCGTCACTCAGCAGAGGGAGCCTCCTGCGTACACCTCAGCGTCACTCAGCAGAGGGAGCCTCCTGCGTACACCTTAGCATCACTCAGCAGAGGGAGCCTCCTGCGTACACCTCAGCATCACTCAGCAGAGGGAGCCTCCTGGTACACCTCAGCAGAGGGAGCCTCCTGCATACACCTCAGCATCACTCAGCAGAGGGAGCCTCCTACGTACACCTCAGCATCACTCAGCAGAGGGAGCCTTCTGGTACACCTCAGCATCACTCAGCAGAGGGAGCCTCCTGCGTACACCTCAGCAGAGGGAGCCTCCTGGTATACCTCAGCATCAGCAGAGGGAGCCTCCTGCGTACACCTCAGCATCACTCAGCAGATGGAGCCTCCTGCGTACACCTCAGCATCACTCAGTAGATGGAGCCTCCTGGTACACCTCAGCATCACTCAGCAGAGGGAGCTCCTGGTATACCTCCGCATCACTCAGCAGAGGGAGCCTCCTGCATACACCTCAGCATCACTCAGCAGAGGGAGCCTCCTGCGTACACCTCAGCATCACTCAGCAGAGGGAGCCTCCTGGTATACCTCAGCATCAGCAGAGGGAGCCTCCTGCGTACACCTCAGCATCACTCAGCAGATAGAGCCTCCTGGTACACCTCAGCATCACTCAGCAGAGGGAGCCTCCTGGTACACCTCACCATCACTCAGCAGAGGGAGCCTCCTGGTACACCTCAGCATCAGCAGAGGGAGCCTCCTGGTACACCTCAGCATCACTCAGCAGATGGAGCCTCCTGGTACACCTCAGCATCACTCAGCAGAGGGAGCCTCCTGGTACACCTCAGCATCAGCAGAGGGAGCCTCCTGCGTACACCTCAGCATCACTCAGCAGATGGAGCCTCCTGCGTACACCTCAGCATCACTCAGCAGATGGAGCCTCCTGGTACACCTCAGCATTACTCAGCAGAGGGAGCCTCCTACGTACACCTCAGCATCACTCAGCAGAGGGAGCCTCCTGGTACACCTCAGCATCACTCAGCAGAGGGAGCCTCCTGCGTACATCTCAGCATCACTCAGCAGAGGGAGCCTCCTGCGTACACCTCAGCATCACTCAGCAGAGGGAGCCTCCTGGTAAGCATCAGCAGAGGGAGCCTCCTGCGTACACCTCAGCATCACTCAGCAGAGGAGCCTCCTGTACACCTCAGCATCAGCAGAGGGAGCCTCCTGCGTACACCTCAGCATCACTCAGCAGATGGAGCCTCCTGCGTACACCTCAGCATCACTCAGCAGATGGAGCCTCCTGGTACACCTCAGCATCACTCAGCAGAGGGAGCCTCCTGGTACACCTCAGCATCACTCAGCAGAGGGAGTCTCCTACGTACACCTCAGCATCACTCAGCAGAGGGAGCCTCCTGGTACACCTCAGCATCACTCAGCAGAGGGAGCCTCTTGCGTACACCTCAGCATCACTCAGCAGAGGGAGCCTCCTGTACACCTCAGCATCAGCAGAGGGAGCCTCCTGCGTACACCTCAGGATCACTCAGCAGAGGGAGCCTCCTGGTACACCTCAGCATCAGCAGAGGGAGCCTCCTGCGTACACCTCAGCATCACTCAGCAGATGGAGCCTCCTGCGTACACCTCAGCATCACTCAGCAGAGGGAGCCTCCTGGTACACCTCAGCATCACTCAGCAGAGGGAGCCTCCTGGTACACCTCAGCATCACTCAGCAGAGGGAGTCTCCTGTGTACACCTCAGCATCACTCCGCAGAGGGAGCCTTCTGGTACACATCAGCATCACTCAGCAGAGGGAGCCTCCTGGTACACCTCAGCATCACTCAGCAGAGGGAGCCTCCTGGTACACCTCAGCATCACTCAGCAGAGGGAGCCTCCTGGTACACCTCAGCATCACTCAGCAGAGGGAGTCTCCTGTGTACACCTCAGCATCACTCAGCAGAGGGAGCCTCCTGGTACACCTCAGCATCACTCAGCAGAGGGAGCCTCCTGGTACACTTCAGCATCACTCAGCAGAGGGAGCCTCCTGCTCATGGAGATATAAGCTGTTCCAGACAGCATCCTGCCAGAGCATTATCCACCCCAGGAGAGTCTCAGAGCAGCTCCCTGTGTGTGACCACCTCTCCCTCACTCCACCTTCCACTACTTCCTGATTTCAGCATGCACAAGGAGAAGAGCTACTGGACTGAACCAATCGCTCACACAGGGGGGGGGGTGGAACAGCGGAGGCAACCCCAGCTCTTCCTGGAGTGCAGGAGCCCATGCAGCTGGGGTTTGCATTCACTCTGTGACTTTGTTGCAAGGTTTTTCAGGCTCTCTTTGCTGTCTCTGTGGGAGAGACAGGTATACCCCAGACCCTCGTCCCCCCCCCCCGCCTCCCAGTCACGCTGTTCGTACATCAATAGGGAGTGGAATTGCAACCTTGTGGACGTGTGCTGTCTGTAGTCTCCCTGTGCTGCACATTCATATTTCTCCTCCGGTGGGCATGTTGCACTGTGCTCTTCCTATTTCCCCTCCGTCTTGCGCTGCTTCTCACTTCCTGGTGAAATGAGCGGTATTTTCCTCACCCTGTGGCCGCTCCACTCTTTTAATGTCCCTTGCATGGACTATGAATACAAATATATATATATATATACAAATATCTTTACCAAATAACGACAGACACCAATAAACTTTGGAATAGTTGGCCGTAGCTTTTATTTAAGGGTAATTTGGAGGCATAAAACTTCAACCATAAAACCGAACTTAAAAAACCTGTAAAACCTTATAAATAATATAACAAATTCCCAAACCGCCCCTGTTCTCAGCCAGCTTGGGAACCCTTCTGCCTCCATCCACCCCATAAGGGGCGACCTTTACCCTTATTAAACAACTACGACAATATACATAAAAAAGGGAGGGGGGGGGGGAAACGCTGCTACAGGATCCAATCTTCTAAAACAGCTGAGGTAATTGCCAAAACTACCTCAGACTCTCAATTTATAAAACCTTTGGAACTTGTCTCGAGCTCTCAAACAGCTGATATCCAATCAGCTGTTTGAAATTTCCCGCTCTTGATTGCACGCGCAACGGCTCGTGCTGCTGAACAGCTGATTAACCAATCAGCTGTTCAGATTTTCCCGCTGCAAAAAACCAGCTCAGAAGCAGTTTCAGCTGGCTGAAACCAGCTCTGAGCTACCAAACTTGACCTCTAATTAACCCCAGCCTATCAATTTGTCCAGCAATGGACACTTGCAGCGCCTCCTATGCGGTTATCGCTTTAAATGTCCCTTGCATGGACTATGAATACAAATATATATATATATATACAAATATCTTTACCAAATAACGACAGACACCAATAAACTTTGGAATAGTTGGCCGTAGCTTTTATTTAAGGGTAATTTGGAGGCATAAAACTTCAACCATAAAACCGAACTTAAAAAACCTGTAAAACCTTATAAATAATATAACAAATTCCCAAACCGCCCCTGTTCTCAGCCAGCTTGGGAACCCTTCTGCCTCCATCCACCCCAATAAGGGGCGACCTTTACCCAACGCCGAAACATCATTCAGACAAATGATGCTGAGGCCCTTCCCACCAATGCTACGGCTCTTTCCAACAGGCTCTGTAACCCATTATTAAAAATATCTAAACCAATATCAGAGAGATGAATCCTATCCTCCGCATATAAACCTACGCAATTCCCTTCTAAATCTACGTGCCTAAAGCTAAACCCTCCCAGCACTGGTAAAAACTTCTCCATAGCCCTGTTGATTTTCCTGCGCACCTTTTCCAACGCTCTAAGACCTTTCTCATTACTCCAAAACCATCTTGGAATAATCTCAGAAAATACTAGCAAAGCCTCTGGAAACTGTTTTTTAAAATCAATAAACACATTTTTAATAGAAAACAGCAACTGTAGGGATTTCATGCTCCCAATGTCATTTCCACCACAGTGGAAGATGATGACATCCGGTGAAGGAAACGTTGCACAGCATTCTTCCAAAACTTTCTTTAAATCTTGTAACTTCAAGCCGCCGACTCCTTTCCAGTAAACTGAAACTGCAGCAATGTCCATACCTAAATTAATACCATATGGTCTGACGCAGGCCCTCCTAAAAGCCTGATTGATAAATGAATGACCAATTAACCATACTGATAACGCCTGCAGCTCTATAAAAGAAAAAACAAAAGTTAGAACAAGATTACAGCATGTTAATCCTGACATAGCGCTTAAAGCAATTGGATTTCCAGCGCCCCAATTTTTTAATGTTGTCTGGCGAAAAACCCAAATCTGCCGCTACCGATGCTGCTCCTATACGAAAAGAGTGTGAAGTAAATTTTTCTTTGCCCAAGCCTAAAAGCCTTAGACAACCCTTAAGTGCAGCATTAAACTGGTATCTGGTCAGAGGTGACCCATTTTCATGTATTAAAAGCGGCCCCATTTCTGAAGGCCTTATTGATAAAAACCTTCTCAAAGACCTAACTGCACAAAATTCTTTATCGTTAATAGCATTAATATGAATCCACGATCCTTTGCCTTCTTGATCAGTTTTGGATCTGCTGACAAAGATGGACAATTTCCTGTCACCTACCATAACATCTTCAATCTGAAGACCCGAAGGTCTAAATTTAGATTGAGAAACCAACTCGCTTAAACGCAGAGCGGCAAAAAATGCTAATAAAAAAGATAACTTAAATAAACTCCATTCATATTCATTAAGACAAAAAATTTTTAACTTAACTATCAACTGTTGAAGGAGAGCAAAGGAAATTGGACGTCTAGAATCTTTTACTCTTCCATGTCTAGCATAACCTTTCACCATCTGTTTAATCAAAAATTCCCCAAGCACTGGCTTACCACCCAGTAGCTTGGTGCAAAAATTAATACCGGAAATTGTGCGCTGCAAAAAGGATTTTGCTACTTTACACTGTGTCCAGTGCAATATAAAACCAATTGCCGTTTCTAAATCCATCGCTAATGGGTTAGATTGTTGAGCTGCCGCAAATTCCACCCAAACCTCCCAGGCTTTCACATAAGCCACCCAGGTAGACTTAGCCACAGAAGCTTTCAGTAAATCGTTCACTGCGGAAAAATTAGATCCCAAACGTGTAAGGGCACTGGAACAGGCATTTCCTCCGCCTCCGGTGCCAGCTCCTTGAACCTTGACCACTGCGAACGAGAAATAGCGTCAGCTATATTGTTGGTTTTACCTGCCACATGTACGGCTTTTAACCAGATGTTATTACATAAACATAGCAAAACTAATCTACGTAACAGTGTAACAACCTGTGGGGAGGAACCTCTCTGTGAATTAATTGCATCAACAACACTCTTGTTATCACATAACACCTTAATTCTTTTATTCGCAAAATCCTGGCCCCAAATCTCCAATGCCACTATAATAGGGAATAACTCCAGAAGCGTGAGATTCCTAGTCCAACCCGCTTCAACCCAACTAACTGGCCAAACTCCAAAACTCCATTTCCCATCCCAAAATAGACCAAAACCAACAGATCCAGATGCATCTGTGAAAAAATTAAGATCGGTGTTAAAAATAAAACCTTGCTGCCAAATTGTTCTGCCGTTAAAGTGACATAAAAAATCCAACCATATGGAAATATCATCTTTTATTCCTTGCTAATCCTAACGTGCCAATGAGGGCATCTCATCCCTGCTATTGATAAAGACATTTTTCTAGTGAATACTCTACCCATAGGAATCACCCTAGAAGCAAAAGCTAACATGCCCAGCAACTCTTGTAACTCTTTCACTGACACTTTCTGTGCACTTTTTATCCTCAGCAGCTTGCTTGTTAACTTTGTAACCTTCTCATCAGGCAATCTGCATTCCATCCTGGAAGAATCTATTATAATACCAAGAAATTGTAAACAAGTAGTAGGAAGCACAGTTTTCTCCTTAGCCAAAGGAACACCAAATTCCTCCGCCATGTCACAAAACTCTTTCAACAGCTGAAAACAAACATCAGAACCTTCTCTGCCTATAAATAAAAAATCATCCAAATAATGAACCATGGACCCAATACCTGTTTTAAACACCAAGACCCACTGCAAAAAGGTTGCAAATGTTTCAAAATAGAAACAAGACAGGGAACAGCCCATAGGTAAACATCTGTCATAATAAAATTTACCTTCTAACTGAAAACCTAATGACCTATAGCAATCAGGATTCATGGGTAATAAACGAAATGCTGCCTCAATATCAACTTTAGACATGAGCGCATTCTGGCCACATGCCAGCACCCAATCTAAAGCCTCATCAAATGTGGAATACTTTAATGGAAACAGGTCATTGTCAATCTCGTCATTTAATGATTGACCTGCAGGAAACGACAGGTGGTGAATTAACCTAAACGAATTTTTTTCTTTCTTGGGTACTAAACCTAATGGGGACAAACGAAAACTACTAAACGGGATCACCTCCAATGGGCCGACCATCCTACCTAAATCTACTTCATTTTGAACTTTAGCCTTTGCCATTTCTAAATTAACCTTAACGGATTTTAAATTCTCAACCCAAACAAATTCCTCTGAACTATAAACTGGAACACAAAAACCTGAACTAAAACCTTCAATTATTAAGTTGGCCTTCTCCTTGTTTGGGTAAATGCTTAAGAATGGATACATTTTTTCCAGCCTCACCGGAGTCGGTAGCCCGGGAGCTTTGAAAATTGGCCTGAGAGCCACCTCTTTTAAAACATTTAGCAGCGGAATGTGAACCACCACAAGTCAAGCATTCATGCTTATATTTACAGTTCCCCTGCCATTTGCACTGCGTTTCATTAAAAGCCCAGCAGACCCCTTTTCTCTGACTAAACATAGTACTGTTACCTGCGGCTTTATTAACAAAAGGCTTTTGTGACATCATAGTGCTCACCCACAGCCCGACTTCTTTAACTCCCCACTGTAATTTCTTATGAACTGAAACCTTCTGGCGAAACAAATCATAAGTGAACCACGCAATACCACCAAAAGTTTTATATGCATCCAAAATACTGTCCAAATGCTGAAAAAGCCCAATACTCAACTCTGGCTGCTTTTCACAGATTACACTCGCTAAAATACAGAAAGCCTGTAACCAATTATTAAAGGACCTCGGAATTGCCCGCCGTCTGTCCTCATCTTTATCTTTATCCTGTTTCACTAAAAATTCTTTTGATGCTGGTAATAAAGATAGAATATCTATATATTCCCCTCTCCAAATCTTTTCTTTAACACTTTTATTTAAATGAAAACCTAGCTGTGACATATCACATGTAACCGGTTCCTTAAAGGAAACCTCATCAATTTTGCTATTTGTAACATTAGCTGGTTCTTTCTCCTGACCCCCTCCCTCCCACGCTGGGGCTGGACCCCGCTGCATATTTTTAAGCATATTAGAAAGCAAATTACACACTTCCCCTAGCTTTTCTACCCTTTCAGCCCCAGGGAAGCTCTCACCAGTCTGTTGTGCCACTCCAGCGCTGCTCGTCCCTTCTTCTAGATATTCTGAAGCAGACTGCAGCTGCTGAGTGTTTCTTCCTTCTTCAGGTCCTGTAGACTTAACAGCCGCCTTCCTATTGCTGTTAATCCTCTTTCTTCTCGGTCCAGCACTTGTAGGTGGAGAAAAAATCTTTTTCTGCCTTGGTATTCTCTTCCTCTTCAAGTTCCCTGACTCTGTGCGTCTCTCTGATGAATCCCCCCGGAAACAGAAGCTGTGGTCCAGGTTCCTAGCTACACCCCGGCTGGGACCTGCCTCTTGACTTCCTCCAGACGCTCTGGTGCTGCCATCTGCTGGTAACTCTGAAGCGCATTCCTCATATGCTGCAACTGCAGGAGCAACAGCTAAACAGCTGCGTAGCCATTCTTCACCACCAGATATCCGGGCCCTTTCTTCTAAACGGCGCAGTAGATCTTCCATGTCAGGAAACGCTGCTACAGGATCCAATCTTCTAAAACAGCTGAGGTAATTGCCAAAACTACCTCAGACTCTCAATTTATAAAACCTTTGGAACTTGTCTCGAGCTCTCAAACAGCTGATATCCAATCAGCTGTTTGAAATTTCCCGCTCTTGATTGCACGCGCAACGGCTCGTGCTGCTGAACAGCTGATTAACCAATCAGCTGTTCAGATTTTCCCGCTGCAAAAAACCAGCTCAGAAGCAGTTTCAGCTGGCTGAAACCAGCTCTGAGCTACCAAACTTGACCTCTAATTAACCCCAGCCTATCAATTTGTCCAGCAATGGACACTTGCAGCGCCTCCTATGCGGTTATCGCTTTAAATTTCATTAAACCCGTTCGTTTTCACCTGCTCCGGCTGGGAAGGGTTCCTGCGAGCCTCCTCTCTCCGTCTCCCTCCTCAGGCATCTGCTCTGCACGATGGAGCATTGGGAGGAAGTGACATTGTGATGATCACTTCCTCCCAGTGCCGCAGTAGAAGGACGTGACGTTGAAGTGCATATGATCGGCCGGCGGGATCTGGCATCCCACAGCAAGCAGCGGCTCACACTCGTGTGGCGGGTCACACTCAGCGTGGGGCGCCGCCCCATGGAAGTGCCGCCCTAGGCCTAGGCCTAGATACACCACTGGTATTATGTACTATAACTAATAATTATATATAAAAAAAATAGAATAGAAACTTAAAATGATCAAAACATGAATAAAAATGTATAACACAATATAACAACCTGAATGCTATATTCAATCTCATACAATCCTAAAAATAGAGAAACAAACTAGTCCATAAACGCCAATATGTCTATCTCATTGTTTAACCCTTTCCCTTCCATAGTGCCCAACTTATAGATCCATTTGGTTTCTCTTTTAGTTAATTTTATCGCTATATCCCCACCCCTCCAATCTGGTTCTACTATATCTATCCCGATACTTAGAAATTCCTCAAATTTAAACATTCCACAACTATTACAGTGCAAAGGGACACGGTTTTATTTTATGGGTATGAATTCCCGAATAGTGTTCCATAAATCTTTCATGCAGTGTTCTAGACGTCCTGCCAATATGTCACAAGTGACAGTCTTAAGTGGACGCTTAGAGTTGATTCCTGGAATTTTATCCAAGATCCCCCTACGCCATCACGATCCCTAATTCCTGTGTCTCCTCTCTCCACAGGTAGGCATTATCACCCATCATCCAGACACCCACAGCTCAACTGAACCCCTGCATACTTTTGCTGGTAGGCATTATCACCCAGTATTCGCAGGCACCCACATTATAACGTTTGCTTGGGTTTTTTTTCTGTTTTTTTTATTTATTGTTTTCTCCACCATTTGCTTTGCTAATTAGCATGTGAATCTCCTGCCCTATTGACACAGCCCATCCAGCTTCAGCTGTTGACTTTTAACTGCCTGATTGCAATCAGCCTGCCCTATATAACAACTATACCAGCTCTATTTGAGCCAGGCTCTTGTGACATTCACAAGTGACAGTCTTAAGTGGACGCTTAGAGTTGATTCCTGGAGCTGCGGGACTGGAGGAAGGAACTGCAAGGCCCAATTTTACTCTGGGTAAACGCAAGTCTATATCATGCTTTCTCTCACGCTTCTCCTCTTTACTTCTACCTTTCTCCTTAAATGGAACTCCTGCCCCTCTACCACCGACCCCTACACTATCTGCATCTCTCCCTCCCTCCTCTCGTCCCACATGATGGCCTCGCATGAGCTCCTTTGTTTCCTCAGAACATGGTCTCCCTCTAACTCTCGTGCTGCCTCCCACTCCCACAAATCCCATTCCCACCTTCTCTTTCTCACCCTCCTGCTGTTACTCTATTCAGGTGACATATCCCCTAACCCTGGCCCCACAACACATCCAATACTTCCCTCTCATCCTATCTCCATCGCACATAAATCACCTCCCTGCAAACCCAGCAACCTCATCCCATAATCCCTCAGCGCCTGTCCTCTTTCTCCTGCGCCCTCTGGAACGCTCGCTCTGTGTGCAACAAACTCACAGCCGTCCATGACCTCTTCCTTTCAAACTCCTTCAACCTCCTAGCTTTAACTGAAACCTGGCTAACTCCCTCTGACACGGCCTCCGTTGCTGCTCTCTCACATGGCGGTCTACACTTGAGCCATACCCCCAGACCGGGTGAGAGAAATGGTGGCGGGGTCGGGCTCCTGCTCTCTCCCACCTGCACCTACCAGCATCTCCCTCCACCCCCATCCCTCTCCTTCTCCTCCTTCGAGACACACTGCATCCGCCTGTTCTCTCCTCTGGCTCTCAGGGTGGCAGTCATCTACCGCCCACCGGGACCAACCTCCCAGTTCTTTGACCACTTTGCTACCTGGCTTTCTCACTTCCTGTCTTCTAATCTTCCATGCCTAATTCTCGGGGACTTCAACATTCCCATTGACGATCCTTCCGCTCCTGCTGCCTCCAAACTTCTTTCACTCACGTCCTCCCTTGGACTCACACAATCCTCCCTCCTCCCTACCCACCGCGATGGTCACGTTATTGACCTGGTCTTTTCCAACCTCTGCTCCATTTCTGAGTTCAAATGTCGCCCTTTCCCCATCTCTGACCACCACCTTCTCTCTTTCAACCTATCTGGACTTCCTAAACACCCTGCTCCCCCACCCCGCACACACACTCGCAGAAATCTACATGCTGTGGACCCCCATCAATTCTCCAACCTACTTCACCACCTCCCTCATACCTCATCCTTCACCTGCCCTGATGCTGCCACTAATCACTACAACACTACGCTTATCTCTGCTCTAGACACTCTTGCTCCTCTTCGACTCTGCAAGGCCCCACGCCGCCAGCTTCAGCCCTGGCACACCCTCCAAACTCGCTACCTGCAAAGATGCTCCCGCACTGCAGAGCGTGCCTGGAGGAAATCCCGCTCTGAAGCTGATTTTGTTCACTTCAAGTTTATTCTCCGGTCATACACCTCTGCCCTCCACTTGGCCAAACAATCCTTCTTCTCATCTCTTATATCTACGCTGTCCTCCAACCCTAAACGGCTCTGGTCCACCTTCAACACCCTCCTCCACCCACCTGCACCTCCCCCCTCAGCTGCCTTCAGCGCTCAAGACCTGGCAGACTACTTCCTCAGTAAAACTCTAACTATCAGAAGCAACATCCCAACACAAGATAGTTATCTGCCACCTCCACTCCCACAGGTCCCCTCTGCCACCCTCTGCCGCTTCCTCCCAACCACTGAGGAGGAAGTCAATTCCTTATTGTCCTCCTCACATCTCACCACGTGCCCGCTCGACCCCATTCCCTCACATCTAATTCCTCCCCTCTCCTCCTCCCTCACCCCTGCTCTCACACACATCTTCAACCTATCTCTCTCCACTGGCTCCTTTCCATCCGCCTTCAAACACGCGCTAGTTACCCCTTTACTAAAGAAACCATCCCTAGACCCAACTCTCCATCCAACTACCGCCCTGTATCCCTGCTTCCCTTCACATCAAAGCTCTTAGAAAAACTAGTCTTCAACCGCCTCTCCCTCTTCCTGTCCTCCAATTCCCTACTTGACCCCCTGCAATCTGGCTTCCGTCCCCTACACTCAACTGAAACTGCCCTCACCAAAGTCACCAACGACCTCCTAACTGCTAAAAAACACGGCCACTATTCTATTCTCATCCTGCTTGACCTCTCGGCTGCTTTTGACACTGTTGACCACCCCCTCCTTCTACAGACCCTCAACTCTCTGGGTCTCGGTGACACTGCACTTGCTTGGGTTGACTCCTATTTATCCAACAGGTCCTTCTGTGTGTCCTTTGCTGGTAACTCCTCCTCTTCATTGCCTCTATCTGTTGGTGTACCTCAAGGCTCTGTCCTTGGTCCTCTGCTCTTTTCCATCTACACCTCCTCCCTGGGCAAAATCATCAACAGCTTTGGCTTTAATTACCACCTCTACGCTGATGACACTCAGATCTACCTCTCTACCCCTGATCTCTCTCCCCCTGTCCTTTCAAAAGTCAGTGACTGTTTATCTGGCATCTCCTCCTGGATGGCCTCCCACCACCTAAAGATCAACATGTCAAAGACTGAGCTCCTACTTATTCCTCCCTCTAATGCCTCCCCACCTCCTGACTTCTCTATCACGGTGGAGGGTATCACCATCTCCCCATCAAACCAAGTTCGCTGTCTTGGAGTTACACTTGACTCTGCTCTTTCCTTCATCCCCCACATCAAGTCTCTTTCCTCCTCCTGCCGATACCAACTGCGTAATATTTCCAGAATTCGGCCATTTCTTACCGCTGTCACCACAAAACAACTCATACACGCCCTGGTAATCTCCCGACTCGACTATTGCAATAATCTCTTATCTGGCCTCCCTCTGTCCCGCTCTCCCCCCTACAATCCATCCTGAACGCCTCCGCCAGGCTAATTCACCTCACCCGCCGCTCTGTCTCTGCCGCTCCCCTCTGCGAGTCCCTTCACTGGCTCCCCATCCACTGCAGAATTAAGTTCAAAATCCTTATCCTTACCTACAAAACCCTCACTAACTCAGCGCCCCACTACCTGTCCTCACTAATCACCAAATACACCCCAGCCCGCTCCCTAAGGTCAAACAGTGACCTGCGCCTAGCTTCTCCCCGCATCACCTCTTCCCATGATAGACTGCAGGATTTCTCACGCGCAGCCCCCACTCTCTGGAACGCTCTCCCTCGTACTGTCAGACTTTCCCCTAACTTCTCTTCCTTCAAACGCTCCCTTAAAACATTCCTATTTAGGGAAGCCTACCACCAACTCACTGACGCAACCATCAATCACTCTCACCTTACAGTCCTCTCCTCCTGTTTCCAACCCCAACCCTCCCAGATTGTGAGTTCCTACGGGAATAGGGCCCTCATCTCCTCCTGTACTGTTTGTCAAATGTTGTTCAATGTATTGTAACCCTGTCTATACTGTGCTTATTGTACAGCGCTGCGGAATATGCTGGCGCTTTATAAATAAAGAATAATAATAATAATATACTGCACTCCACATTTACACTCCAATAGGTAAATGGCATTCTTACTCTTACAATTTATGAAATGTTTAATCTGAAACACTTTACTGGTTTTTGTACTCTTAAACTCTACTGTGTGGAACATCTACTACACTTAAAAAAAACGTTAGGTCTCTCAAACATTGGTTTAACCCGAAGAAAGAAATAAAACCTAACACTCGGGGCTAGCTTCATTTTTAAATTTTGTGCTCTATGAAACATCGTGACCGGACACTCTGTCAAAATATCTTCTAAATACGGATCAAGTTTAAGGATGGGCTAGTCTTTTTTTATTATCTTTTTAATGTCTACAGCATCATCATTATATTTAGTTACGAAAGCCAAACCAAAACCATCATTATTTCTGATAACCTTTCCTCTATCTAACATATCTTCCCTATCCATTGATGTCACTTCTTCCTTAGATTTTATAATTAATTACTCTGGATATTCTTTAGCTCTTAATCTCTCTGAAATCATTTCAGATTGGTCCACGTAGTCCTCAAAGTTTGAACAATTTCTACGAATCCTCATTAATTGATTTTTAGGGATGTCATCTTTCCATTTTTTATAATGGCAACTGTTGTATTTAATGTAGCTGTTTCCATCTGTAGGCTTGAAGAAAATTTTACTTTCTATTTTTTTATTTTTCACAAAAAAAGTTAAATCAAGATAATCTATGGTTTTGGGATTAATCTCTGCAGTAAACTTCAGCCATAGCTATTTTTATTAATATATTCAAGGAACAAATTCAAAGTTCTCTATCTCCCTTCCCAATAGCTATAGCATCGTCAATAAA